>CM062818.1:2032448990-2033139534 GCA_031772625.1 Pinus tabuliformis | reverse complement strand
TATTAAGGGTAACCATTCTGACAAGAATTGGTGCTGTTGGTTTACCAAACAATCTACATAACATAGCGGCAGCAAAACAGAAAGGGGAACTAAGAGAACCGGTGGTGTACATACCGTTATTATCTTTCTTGAGTCTTTCTTCGTTGTTTGACCAATTCTTCGTGCATTCTACCGGGTCTTCATTTTCCCTGACGAAATTCTCGACAAACTACCTGTTGTAGATGGCCTGTGGCTTTGGTAGATGGTACATGAGTCTCAGGTTGTCTGGAGTAAACGACCCTATGAATTCTTGCCTTGCTGTCTTGAATTATCTGTCTGATATGTCCGCATTGTCTATGATCCACTTAACCATGTCGGTATAAGGAAGTATCTTTGGTCTTGCAGCAATGCGTTGTAAGAATGAGCATGCAAGTTCAGTCAGAGTAGCATCAGAAGAAACGCGTCCATCCACTGTAACTGTTGTTTCCACAACTCTTGGTTGTTCTTCCTCTAATAGCTGATACATAGTCTCCCATGTGGATGTCCCTGCATCTCAATTACAAGTAGTATCTGTGAACAGGGGGGTCATCTCTGATTTCTTAGAAGCCGGTGCCTTTCCTTTCTTCACCATTTCTTCGGATGTCCTGCTCTGTGTGTTCTTCCTGAAAGTTACAAGCGAAGAGCAAAATATGATAAAAATGATAGTGAATGTAGAAATAAATCAATAAAAGGAAGAAATAAAGGGGACGGAGGGTATTAATTCTAAATCACGTTAGAAGATATCAACTTGCATTAAATGGCCTTTCACACCTGAACCTAATCATTCTTTTAATAAATGTCCATCAATGAACCGTTATCCTTAACTTAATGTCCATCACTTCACATCGAAAGTCGGGAAGCACTCTCCTAGAACCGTGAGCCCTTTGAGTTGCGATAAAAGTGATTTTGCGATTTGCTACGCAGTATCGCAGATCGCTATTTCACAAAAACTGTTTACTTTTAAGACTTACCACCATGTGAGTTGATGTGATATGCGAGATGCTATCGCATTTCACAATATTTTCTTATGCTTTATTGAGTAGCGCTGCATGGTTCAAACTGCGATGTGAGATGATTATAGGAGTTTGATGATTTTACATTTCATGGATCACAATTTCATGGGGTAACTTTTATAAGGAAGGTCCGTCGTAATTGATTTGCGATGCGAGAATCTGTCCTTTAAAAGAGGGTCTTTTCAAGGATTATATTAATATTTACGACTTTCCGGGTATAAATTTACTTTTAGGTTATTTTACCATTTGGCGCTTGTTTATGAAACTCATCATTTGTGAAGTTCTATAGGCTAAAGTATGAAAAGGTAAATTTCCCATGATTTTGCAAGTTCCGTTTTGACATCTTAATTTATTCTAAAAATAAAAAGGCATGACTAGATGCTAGGATTGATTTTTTTGGAAGGGTCCCCATTTATTAATGTTATTACTAATACTAGTAAATGGGGGGGTTGTTGATAAGCACAACAGGTTCCCAGCCCTCAAAGAATATCGGTCCTCTTGCCTACTCTTATCTTGGATTCACATCCTCAAAGAGCATTGGATGCTAGATGATTACCCAATCCCTCGTTATTTCTTCCCAAATGAAGGCAAGAATGTTGTGTCTATCTCTCCCTCTCAACTAGGGAAGATATGCCCATTCATGTAAAGGAATGTACCCAAGTTCCCTCTGACTAGGAACTTATCCAAGCTTCCTCTCAATTAGGGACTTGTCAGAGCTCCCTCTTACCTAGGAACTTTCCTTTTTATCAACAAATTCTTCTTCGTGGTCCTTCAACTACTAGATCAATTTATTTCCTCAATGTCATGAAATTCAGTCGAGATTCTTACTTGTAGGGCATTAGCCATCCATCACTTTCCTTCTTGGTTCGTCATGTAATTCCTTTCTTCATGGAAATTGGCCTTCCTTATACATATCTGGAACCTTCTTCATATGGCTACTTCTTCCTCATCATGTTTCTTTCAGGGATTTCCATCCACCACATTAATGCTAGTTGTACTTGTACTTACAGCTCTTATTCCAGTAGCCCCCCATGAACTCATCTAGATATTATTCAAGAAATCAAAAAATAATGTTAAATCAAATAGTACCTTACAAAATGGTTCTTCATTATCACATATTCATGTAGATATCAACATACTTCATACATGTTGACACATCCCCCAAAGATATCCATTGTCAAGGGTCTTCATCTTTTTCAGACTTCCATCAGAGTCTTCATATCTTTCCCAGAGATTTCCTAATCAAATCTTTTGTGGTCTTTTGGATGTTGATTTCCTTCATAATGGTTGCATATCTCACGATCTCTTCCTTCCTCACACTTTCTATTCCCAGGAGCTTTCAATCAGATTTTCTTAATTGTAGTCAACCACCTCATACTTCATATGAGGATATATTATGTTGATTTCATCTAGTGTGACTTATGCCTTCCTGCATCCTTTTAGAGCAGGAGATCCTTTTCCCTTGATCATGATTCTCAAGATATAAGTAGTGATCCATGTTACCTGCAACCATATGACATGACTTTATAATATTAAATACAAGCATACATACCTCATTTTACCTTTAGGTCATCTAGGATTCTTCCAACAACTTCCTTGATTGAAAAGATCTTCAATCCCTTGATCTGCTTCATTTCTCATGTCATCATATCATCATCTCATGAATTCCATAAGTTGGATTTCCTAACGAAACACTTGCTTCCTCTCTAGATTAGTGAATCCTTCGATGAGGATTCCTTCAGAGAATCTTGATGATCTTGCTTATCCCCATCTGGAAAATGTTTCCTTTCTGACTTGATTTATGATGAGCCTTGTCTTGGATGACTTCTTCCTTTCCTGCAATGTCCAATGAGGTTTGCAAGAGCTATCTCCTTCATGTTTGACTACCATGGATTTTTTCCTTCATGATTCCCATGGTGATGTCACGAGTTCTTGTTTTTCATGCTTCCATGATGCCATGATGCATCTTATTATAATGGTCATATCTAAAAGAATTAGGAGCTTATGATAGGACTCTTTTGTGAGGGATACCATCTCGATCATAGTAGAGATCTGTTACTCCCTATTTCCTTGGCTCTTTTATTCAACTTCCTCCATCTTTCCGGTGATATGAGATTTCTTTTCATAATATTTCAATAGAACTGTTTTGTCTTGTTTGGGGAACACACTTCCCTTTATTTTTTGCAAATGTTTGAGTTCTTTAACCTTCAACACTTTTTCCTACAACTTGTTCTTTTTCTATCTATCATAGAGACCACAAGTTGTCGAATGAGGTAACTTTCGTTTTTCATGGAAATTTGTTACCTTGCTTATTAGTTAATGATGATTATATTCTTATCATCTCTCCCAGATCTCCCAAATGAGATCTCATGAAGATATTCCTTCATTCTTTGATACCTTCAATCAAGTCTAATTGATATAACCTTCTTCACTTTATTTTAGAGAGTATATCTTCTTGCATTTCATATATCTCTTTTATGTCTCTTTTCTTGCTACATAGGGAGGAGAGGACCTTAACAGTTCCTTCCCATGAATTCAAAGGAGACCTTGATATGTTCACTTACTTCTCTTATCTATGAGGATTATGAAAATCGTCCTTATTCCATGCAAGGACCTTTTATGACCCATCCAACTTATAGATCTCCTTGCAACTACGAAGTCATTTTACCAAATTGACTAAAGAATGAAAAGTACTTACTTGAAAAGTGAAGATGAAATCTTCTACTTGATCACTTTGATTGTGATTGAAGAATATGTATTATATCTTCCTCTTGGATGATCTTCTTTCCTATGAAAAATCCTTTGTTCAATGGAAAAAGGTTGCTCCCTTTAATGAGGATGATTTGATGCTTCTTTGGATGATCTTCTTCTAGGGCAAGGAGATGCTCCTTGCTTTTTTTTATAACCTTGAAGATGACAATGTCTTCTTTCCTTCAATATGATTTTCCTTCTTTTGCAGTGTAGATTAGGACTAGTTATAGGGTTTCATCCTTTTCCAAGATGATGTGATCTTTGTTTTGAGGTCCTTTGAGCTATATTGCATTGTAGACATCTTTATGAGAGTCTTGGTGGCCTTTTGAAGATGACTGTGGAGACAAAAGATCTTGCTATTGGAGATTTATTCTTTGATCTAGGGCTTTATCCTTAAACGTATATCTTGATCCCTTTTCTTTGATATCCTTCTTAAAGCTTGATCCTTGAATGTTTCTTTGTTGTCCTTCCTTTGAATTGAATACCTTATCTCTGATACCGTGTTAAAGAATCTAGGGCAATGTAGGTTAATAAGATTATTATAGTCATGATAACTATTTGTGAGATGTTTTTAACATTTCTTATTAGCACAATCTCCGCTTGTTATTATTAGAGTGTTTCTTCTCAATTCATCAAATAGTTACCAAAACAAAAGAGACAAGAACACAAGATGGAGGCTTTCTGTCGTGGCCAAAGCCTTTCACTCTTTGAGAGGAAAACCCACAAAATTGTTCTTATAGAGATTCCAATTGACGAATATCGAGACCATGACCCTTGACCTATTTATCCACTCCAAGACCAAGACACCAATCCTCTTCTTCATCATTTCTAAGATCATCATCACTTCTACTACACTGAGGCCATCACTACTGCTCCACCGAGATCTTCATTACTGCTAAAACATGATTGTTGCACCTTCACTGAGGTGTTCACCATAACAATGAGATCTCCATATACATGAATAAGAGTTGCACTTAGATCCACAGAGATCATGAATGTTTCACCATAGTCGCATTTTGCTTCACTGAGATCATTGCTGCATAATTTCTACACCATCGAGAGCTTCATTAGGATAATGACCTTGAAACTACATCTTCATTATGATTAAGATCACTATGCCAAGGTCATGACTGTATTCATAAGACAAAGTTTATTTTTGTGTGAACACTGGAATCCTTCTCATCATAGTTATGCTGAGACTATGACTATATCTAGAGAGTAGGCCAAGAAAAAGTGTGTTGCTTCGAGACCCTCCTCTTCACAAGTATGCCGAGACTGTAATTCTCCTTCACTAATGACTATGATCACCGAGACTAGGAGGAAGCCGAAAATATATAAAGATAGCGAGGAGGCCGAAAATATAGTGGACAGACTTCCGAAATCCATCTTGTAACTTCCCTCCGAAACATTAGAAGTATCCAAGTTCTCTAAACTGTACTCACTGTAATTTTCCCTGAGATTTCAGAGGCATCCGAGATCCTGAACCTCATCTGAAGTTGCAGATTTTTCTCAATTGTATGCTCCTGTAATTCGGATCTTACAATCTTATTTATAGTCGTTAGTCATGCATATAAGCTGACATGAGAGTATGGCCTGTTGTGTCTCCTTATTTGAGCCGACATGAATTCTTTTTACAATTTTTGGAGGCCGACTTCATCAAGAGGGATTGTGCTTGTCTTTGGAGGGATTCTAGACTTTTATATAGACTTGTATACATTACACATAGGCTCAAGAAGAGAATGACATTGACTCTATGACTTAAAATAAACCCTAAGGATCTCAATGGGAGCCACTAACAAATAAAAAACTTGCTCATGAAACCCATGCAACAAGGCATACACAAATAATTGTATTTCTTTTATTTTATCATTTACAGAGATCATGTCATTATGAAGACCGAACCTAGTCACACTTTATTCAACACAACGCACACTATAGTTGAGTCATTTAGGAGGAGGAGTCACAAATCCTATTTATTTCTTAATACATTCAAAGGTTTCTATTTCCAGTGGCTTATTAATGATAACTGCAAGTTGGTCTTTAGTGGCCACATATTCAAGTCAAACAACATTGGGTGAAACTTGCTCTCTTAAGAAATGGAACTTGATAGGGATGTGCTTGGTCTTTGAGTGCATGAAAATATTCTTAGAGATACTGATCGCACTAATATTATCACACATGATTGGAATAGGACCAGTCAACTCTACGTTAATGTCCTTCAAGGTCCACTTCATCCATATAATTTGCGAGCAACATGTGGCCACTGCAATATAGTATTCTTCAACATTTGATAAAGAAATGGAGGTTTCTTTCTTGCTGACCCAAGACACTAAGAAGTTTCCCAAAAAGAATGATGCACCCAAGGTGCTCTTCCTATCATCAGTAATGCCTGCCCAATCAAAATTAATATAGGCCTTCAACTTAAACTCTCCTCTTTTATCACACCACAATCCATAATCAGTTGTTCCTTGAATATATTTGAAAATCCTCTTGATAATGATGACATGAATTTCATGAGGAAAATCTTGAAATCTAACCACTACACCCACTGATTGCATGATTTCTCGTATCAAAGTTGTAAGATACAACAAGCTTCCTATCATTAATTTGTACTCAATCTGATTTACCAGCGATGTCTCATCTTCTTTGCATAATTTGTAGCCTGTAACCACAGGAATGCTAATTGGCTTGAAAACTTCCAGTCGAAACTTCTTTTGGGTTTCTCGTAGGTACTTGGATTGGGAGATAAATACCCCATTTTTTGACTGAGAAGTTTGCAGTCCTAAGAAGAAGTGTAATTATCCAAGCATGGAAATATAGAACACTGTCTACATACAATTTTCGAATTGACGTCCAATTTTTTCCATATCGCTTCCAAAGCTTATGTCGTCCACATAGACAATTGCAATTAGTAGATGATATTCTCCAAACTTTATGTATAGATTTTGTCTATAGTACCTTTCTTAAAGCCTTGTTGTTGAAGGTATCAATCCCGTCTTGCATACCAGGCTCTGAGAACCTGTTTGAGTCCATATAAGTCCATTTTCAGTTTGCACAAAAACCCTTCATTTTCGGTGAGCGTGAATCCTTTTGGATGCTCAATGTAAAATTATGCTTTGAGATATCCATTGAGAAATTCTCACTTCACATCCATATGATATACCTTGATTTTTTTATGACTGGAAAAGCCAAGAAACATTATGATAGCTTCCAGTCTAGCTGCTGGTACAAAGGTTTCCTCAAACTCCATGCCATCTATCTAGGCATACCCTTTGCAAACTAATCATGCCTTATTCCTAATTACTCGGCCCTACTCATTTAACTTATTTTTGAAGACCCATTTTGTACCTATTAAATTTTTCTCTTTGGGTCTTGGAACAACCTCCCAAGTGTCATTATTGTCAATTTGTTCAAGTTCTTCATTCATAGCTCTCGCCTAGAACTTGTCCTCACTTGTCTAGATGAGGTTTTTAGGCTCAACCTGAGATAGCACAGAAACATTTTCACAACTTGAATTGACAAAAAATTTCCTCCTGGTGTGAACACCAAGTATTTTATCTCCAAGAATTTGACTATCAGGGTGTTCTTTCTATACGTACCTAGAAGGTGTTTTGGGCCTTGGAGTTGTGCTCATTTCCACGTCTTCGTTATTTGAATCTGTTTCATATTGATATGAGGGCCTGATGTATGAACTCTCTTCTCCAATTGAGTTCATGTTTGCTTTGGAGGACTCAGGTTGTGAAGTTATTTCATCTACTACTAGATTAATGCAATCCTCAACCTTCTTTGTTCGTTTGTTGTAGCACTTGTATCCTTTACTTCGAGCAGAGTACTCGAGTAATATACCCTCATCAGCATGAATCAAAATTTCTAGGATTTTAATCATTCCTTTTGATAAATAATTTTATCCCAAACACCTTTTAGTGTTTAACTTATGCAGTTCTTACCTTCCACAACTCATAGGGAGTTTTGTCACTATTAGACCTTAGTTGCATTCTTTTTTATAGGTACATTACTACTTGTGCTTCTTCTCCCTAGAATATGTGAGGTACATCTGCTTCATCCACCACAACTCTGGTAATTTCCTAGATTGTTCTGTTCTTTCCCCCAACTACTTCATTTTGTTGTGGAGTTCTATCCATAAAATACTACTTTCTTATGCCATGCTCTTCATAGAATTATTCAAATTCTCTTGAAATGTATTCACCTCCTTTGTTTGATATTAAGCATTTGATCTTGAGATATTTCTCATTTTCTACTTGAGCTTTAAATTTTTAAAGTGTTTAAATGCTTCTGATTTTTCCTTTAAGAGAACGATCCAAGTGGCCCTGGTAAAGTCATCAATAAGCAACAAAAAATACCTTTCTCATCTTGGGTTTTTTTTTTTTTTTTTGGTTGTAGTTGGGTCGCAGATATCTGTGTGAATTAGCTCCGGTGGTCTAGATGAAGAGAACTATTTTGTTTTAGAATGAGTCCTAGTCTTCTTACCAAATTGACATGACTTGTAGATTGAATTATCAGGCCTTGACAATCTTGGAAAACCTCTTACAACTCCTAGTCTGTTGACTCTTATCAGACTGTAAAAATTCATATGACCAAGTCTCGTGTGCCATAACTGGGCTTCACTCAACTTGCTTAAATAACATCTTACTATGGAGTCATCAAACACATATATATTATTGTGAGTTTGTGACTACTTTTCCCACCAACTTCCCATTTTATTCATTTCAGATCTCACAGTCCTTGGATCGAAAGGTCACATTAAATCCATTATCACACATTTGACTTAAACTAAGAAAATTATGCTTGAGACCATCTACATACATCACATTTTGGGCTTTAGTTTTTTCATTACGACTGACTATGCCCTTACACTTAATTCTTGTTGGGGCATTGTTGCCGAAAGTGACATTGTTCCCTCTATCCTTTTCTTTTAGCAACAAAAAATTTCTCTTATCCCAATCCATATGATTGGAGCAACCACTATCCACATACCATTTGTTTTCTTGATTTTGTGTTGATAGAGCAAGTCCACATTCCATGCTCTTTCCATATTTTCTTTTCCAATTCTCATTATCTTTTCGACAAGTTAGTTGCCAAGTGTTCTGAGACTTGGATGCTCAAACATGTTTTTGTACTCACTTTCCTTGTGCCAAATATTATTTCATTTGAAACATTCAACATCATTCATTAGGGGAGAGAAGGAATTCTGATTTCTGAGAGTAGAGTTTTGAGATATAAAATACTGATACTTATTGTATCTGAGATTGTTACACTAAAAAATGTCACCATGACTATTTACAGTTAGTATGGCTCTATCAATCAGTCATGCTATCCTCTGGGCAAGTCTTATGCCTTTGCTTCCATGTCAAACTCAAAAAGAGAGAAAGTCTTTATAATGTGTTTATCTCTGGGTACGAGGTTCTCTAACCTTACCTGCGGGTGCACCCAATGTTACAAAAACTGCGTATTTGTACGCTCTGTATGTAAAGGGGCAGGTGCGTCCCCCTGTAAAGGTCAAAATGCGCAAGTTTCATCTTTAAAAAGTTACTTGTGGTCATTTCTAGAGCATTCTAGAAGTTGTTCGACGTGTATTGAGCGCCTCCAGATGGTCATGTACCCTATCAAAGAGGAACTTACCCATCAATAGGGAGCTATCCCATCATAGAGGGGATTATCCCATTGATGGTGGTCCTGATTAACTTCCTCTTGAGCACTATAAATACAGGCATTGGGCCAGAAGGAGGAGAGGTTGAAAGCTAAACATTTCTAAGGGTAGATGCTGTGGAATTAGGACTCCCATTTAGAAGCTTGTGAGGAGAGTTTGCCATCTTTCTTGTTCTATTTGGAAGTGGTGAGATTTGTCAAAGTAAAGGAGAATTCTTGATGGACCCTGGGAGGGACTTGCACAACACCAGGCTCAGGTTGTAATTGTTCCTTTTGTTTCCTATTAATGCAAATGAGTCCATTCTTCTCAATAACTTGTTATTTATGAGTTGTTTCTGTACTCCTTGGTTATGTGTTAAATATGTTTTATTCTATGAGATTATCAAGTGCTATTTAATCGTTTGATTGTTAGTGGATGCAGGTTTCAAAGTGAAGGAGGAGCTCATCCGATCAGCGGAGCTGGACTACTACAACAGCGCTGACTACGGTAGGATCTAAACACTTGATTTCTTATATAGTGAATGCATGTTTAGAGAAGGATTGCTCTTGTTTGTCACTAGAGAGTCTTAGGCTCTAGGAGGTTGATTGTGTCCGCACTATCGACTCTTTCCGCCTGACAGAGATTTTCATCTCTTTCAACTTTTTTCTTTCTACAATCAATAGCCTTATGTTCAAATATGTGACATTTATAACAATGAACATAAAATAAATGAGAATACTTGAAGTTGGAAGGTTCATGAATTTGTGCATGAAGGTACCTCTATTGTTTGATAACTGATTCATTCTCCATTGGTATGGTTCCTTGGGTTAGTGGAGTTATTATCCTAGTGATGGGCTCCTCTCTGGCTTACTCCCTTTTTGTCTTCATTGATTCTTTCTTGATACATATTTGCATAGCTTTGAGGTTCGTCAAATCCTACGTACGTAAAGTTCATCTTTCCCATAGAATATTCTTGTGGTCTAGAGTATCCCATGCCTATTTTGTTTCTTGAAGACCTCTCACTTCTTAGAATCTGATCTAGATTTATTGTTCCTTCTGAAAAATTTTCATTTATTCCTTTCTCGGTCTTCATTTTCTCAAGATCCATTCTCAGAGAGACGACCTCTACCTCGAGACTAACAGTTCTCTTCCCATTCATGGATCAAATGTTGAAGAAATTTTTCCTTTCGTTTAACTTCGTTGAGTATGACTTTAAAGGACAAAATTTCATCTTTGCATGCTTCTGCGATCGTTTCCTTATTTACCTTGAACAACTCCTATTTTAATTACTTGTTCTCTTCTTCTAGTTTCTCACATGTTCCTTGTTTTTCTTCTAGTAGAAGGGCTAAACTATCTTTGTTTTTAATGTTTTTTTCAAGTTTTTCTTTTTGATAAACAAAATCCTCATTGTCGGAGTTGTACATACCTTCTTCATCACATTGTAGTTTTTCTTTCTCCTTGACTTCTTTAACTCATCCATAGCACCGATGAGTTCCCCTTAAAAGTCTACTGCTCCTTCTTCTTCTTCTTCCTCTTCAGAGTCTGTAATATTTTGTTTCTTGGAGTCTGCTCCAAATTCCATAAGTAAATACTTATCTGAATCATCTTCTGAAGAGTTTTGACTGTATGACTCTAGAGCTGAACTATCCTCTTTGGAGCAGAGCCCCTTTTTATTATCTACTTCTTCTTCTAATGTTTCTAGGATTGTTTCTAAATTTTTGATCATCTTCCTTTTCAGTGCTTTCTTTGTAAGGGCACTTGGACGAAAAGTTTCGAACTCTCCCACAATCAAAACATTTAAAGGGAAACTTCCCTTTATACTTTCCTAAGCCATGCTTCAGCTTCTTGGCAAATTGAGCCAACTCGTGATTAGATTCATAGTTGGAGAAATATTGATGATCTTTTTGCTCCTTGGTTGGAAACTTCAAATGTTCCTACTTAGGTTTAGAATTCTATCTTCTACTCTCATCTTAGGCTGTGAGATTACCATGAAAATGTTCCATCTTAAAATTATTTAATTTTCCATTTATTCAATAGAAAATACTTTGGCATTAAATATCATGGGTAGGGAACTGAAATTCCCTCTTGAAAATTTCATAATCCTTAACTCAAAATTTACTTCACAACATTACTACAAACAAAATCACTTCAAACAAATTCTAAACCACAAAATCTTAAATTCAAAATAAATGAAATTGAAGACACATCATTGACATAATTTTCTCCTTCACAAATCACTATCACCTTCCCCTTCAATCAAATTAACTTCCAACTAAGGCCAAAGAAAATACCTTGGCTTTAATTTCCATACAACATTACCATCGACATCAAGGAGACTCTCACATTCACATAATCCTAGTAAAGACTCCCAAACATTACTCCTGACATAACATACCCCAAAACATTCCAAAGTAATTCATCAAAAACTGGTATCTTGCTTCAGTAAGCATCTTACTCTCTTTCTAACAAAATTCCTTATGGATTACCTTCCGTGGTTGAATTTTCCTAAAGGAACTTGGATCTGATACCAATTGTTGGAATAAGGAATTATTGGGGGGGGGGGGTGAATAAGTAATAGTGAAGTTATTTCAATTTTAACTATAAGTATTTAACTCTTTTCACTATGGTCATTTACTTGTGAGATCTTTCATACATAATAAAGATGATCAACAAGATAAGGAATTCACATGTACATACAATACATCACATGAGCATCATAAACATATTGGCACATGTATTTTTTACGTGGAAACCCAAAGGGAAAAAAACACCAATTTGTTTGTTATTATGATGTAAATTAAGAACCTACTTAATTACATCAATTTTTTTGTGACCATCCACTCATAAGAGGCACCGACCCCCTTAAGATAGAAAACATCTACTTTCTAAGAGGCACCAACCTCTTATGAATGTAGACCACCACCTACTCTAGCCATTGTTCTACCTTTCGTACAATTTTCAAATTAAAAACATGGGAAATTACATATACAGAGAAATACCAATCTAGTTCACTGCAATTTCATACTTATGCTCTTGGTCCTCTACTATTCCACAATCACTTTCAACCTCACACAAAACACCCTATTATCTACTCACTTTGCAATAGCACATTGTACTCATCCTTCTACTCTCAACCACATATACTTTTCTCTTGGCCTTGTTTTGCACAGGCTCTCTACAACACTCTGCTTCAGTTCAACACTTGGGCTAGTTTCTCAACTTTCGCACACTCTGCTCCACACTCTTAAGAAAATACACAAGAATACCATATCCCCCCTATTTCTCAATGGAAATCCTGAGCTTTTTACCTATGCTACACTGAAATAAATGTTGTCTCTGTCACCATCCACACTACCTGAGAGTGTACTCTTGGCATGGCACTTCATTCTTCTGTTGCGTCTTTTTTCAAAAATTCTGTTGTTGCATTAAAACATGAGAATGGGCTTCGTTCAATTCACCAACTCCTTGTGTGATTATCCATGCTAAGAATTTAATCTCAGTCCACCTACACACTCCAATGAGACTCCCCATGCTTATTCATGGCTCACAGATCTTGACTGTACTTCAACATGGCTTCTTTGTTCTTCATTTATTTCTATAAGGTGTGCACAAGAGATCAGATATGGATTTCTTTCAACATCAAGACAAGTCCGTCAGTTACTTTATGAGAATCGTGGTCCTCGTAGCCTTGACCCAGTGATCTCTACAGTCACCATTACTCCTGCTACACCAACTCTTTTGCGTGAATTTACTCTCTAACTACCAACCCATTCATCCTTTAACTCTATATACTACAATATCGAAGCTTTAACATATATTAACTATATTAAGTGAGACATTACAATATCATAAAAATTCGATTCCTTTAGCCCCTCTTATGTCGACACTTAGCTCTTTTCTGCCATAGGACCGCTGCCTATGACATGCGCTTCATACTCCTTTGTATTGGAATATAGGAGCTCTCATATCTCATAACTTTGATTAAAATGATGTTACGAAATTGTAAGACTCCTACCTGCATTTGGACCCTTTTGCTTAGCCCCTTCTTGTTTTCCATGGGACCAGGTGATGTGATGGGGGGCATAAAACTTAGGTTCTAAGGACTCCAGGCTCCTGTTGGGGGCCTATCTCCTCGTATATTCACTCCTACCCTTGGTTCTTTTATGTATCCCATGACCATGTGCTAGTCACATTGGAGCTCCACACATCAGATCAAAACTTTCGCATAAAACAATTAGACATGAGTTATGAAAACTCCATCCTCCGAAATTATGACCTCCGAGATGACATCATGTTGATGTCATCAACTCCACGTTGAGTCTCCTCAGTGGCGACATGTGTCACCTAGATTTTTCCATTAGGCCACCCAATATTGTCGATTCTGGATACCACGTGTCCTTTGTAAAACCACGTCATGATGATGTCATCTACCACATCAACTCCTGATGACCAATCAATTGTTTCCATGTGTCCTCTAGGAGGAGAGAGAAAGGGTCCTCGGTCCTTTGGTTTTTCAATTAATTCACTTGTAATTATTATTTCTCATAACCCTTGGCATTTTTAAAATAATTCCATCATTAAGAACTTATGAGATTCTAATATTTGAAGTTCCGAACCTTCGATGTTCTCTCCTGCTCTAATATTTGAACCTCTCTAATATTCAACCCTTTCGATATTGGCTTTCGATATTCGCCTGATCCGAGGTCCCGATGGTATCGACCTTCCAATGTTCCAACCTGCTCCAATATTCATCATTCTGAGAATCTGCCTGTTGTCCTGGTTCTGAGGCCTCGAAATTTGGGGTTCAAAATTTGGCCCTGTTGCCATGGTATTGGATCAAAACATTCTTAAAAGGGAATTTCATTGATTTTACGAATTTACGAGGTCTCGAGGTTCTGAGCCTTCTAAGGTTCTGAGGAAATCAAGACCCTAAATTCATCAATGAATAACTTTTGATCCAGGAGGCCATTTCTGGACTTCCACACACTGTTGAAAATCTTATTCAAAGTGTTTTCTGGTGGACAAGGTCTGATGTAGGCTTTGAGCCCTTTTTCTACCTTAGAAATGGCTATAAAGTTTCTATGGTTCCTTGCACCTTGGCCCTTCTCTTGTGTCTGGAATCCTAGACGCACAACTCGTTGGAAAATGTAATTCCACTTGTCTCAGTTGTGACTTTCTATGTAAAGAGTCTGTTCCTATTCTATAGGAGTGGTTTCCCTAGTTTGGTGTGTGGTTGACATATTCTCTCAACCAACAGATTATATGTCCAAGATAGTTTTCCTATCTTGAGACAATACTCCTGTATATATGTAATATGATACTTTATTAATGAATGTCAGATAGTTTTCACTATCAGTTTTTATCATGGTATCAGAGCCCTGAGGGCCTGGCCCCTCGTGGGCTTGGTCTGTCCTGGGCTGAGGAAGCTTGTCTCGTCTTGGGATGAGGGAAATAAATTTTTGTGAATGTTTGTTTTTCCATCACCCTCTGTCCATTGGCCAGGGCAACGATAGTTGTGGTGATTCACTAGTCTAGTGAATTATGGACCGACCTGTCGGATGTAGAAAGAGCTACAGTTTGCTTTGCTATGCACTATGAACCAGACGTGAAGAGTGGAAGCCGACTAGATTAGGAATATTATGAAGACTTCTCTAATATTTCTAGCAAAAAACTGTGGGTGGAGCGATCCTTGATTGATCTGCTATTGTAGAGCATAGGTTAGCGTTGAGTCCTATCAAAGGGTGCAATCTGTGGGTGCGAGCGAACTAGCCAGCATCTCCAACCTCATTTTATTGCGATATGGTCTTTCATGTCTTGATTGAGCTCTTCGTCATCTGCCATAGATGAGAATATGGTGTGAATATACTTCTGAGACCTGCGACTGTGTTGAGCGAGCTGGACTCGGCTTGACTCAACTGAGATTGTCAGCTCAGCTCATTTTCTTATGAAGACGTTGACTGGTGTGTCAGGCCTCAGCCCTAGTCCAGTTCCAAAACCAACGTTCCTCTCACATCAGGGATCTCATACGACACCATTTTTTTTGTGCGTGTTCATATTGGGCAACCCCCAAAACGAGAAATCAAGATGAGTCTCGATACCGCCAACGATGTGTCATGGTTATGGTGCAATTACAGAGGCGGACCCTCTTCTTTCAAGAATCTCACCTGCGATTCCTGTGACAGTGAGGTCGAGGGTTTGTCCTGTAATCGCAATTTGAAAGCCTGGATCTCTGTTAGATGAGGCTGAGAGTATATCAAAGCTTTCTCCTGATTAGGTAGAGTATATCAATGTGCCTATTGAGGGACCTTAGAAGCCTGCTCACTACCGATACTGAAAAGATCTGAAATTTGGGATGGCAAGTGGATTTCCTCTACCAAGCAGCTGGAGGCTCACTGCTGGGAAGCTGCAGTGCTTGCTGTAAAACTGCTTGCTGCTCGTTGCCACTCTATACCCACTCTACGACGATAGTTTCATAGGCCTGTTTGATTAGAAAATTTGTCTAGTCCTGGACAAATTCCGAGGTTCCCCGGATTGCAAGGGACGACAAGGTGGTTTTGGATACAGTTTTCATGGAAGCCTGCAGTACTGTTTGTGTGGTGAATCAGTATGACAATTTGGGGTTTATTGATATGAGGAGCACTAACCGGAGTGTCTGGTGGTCTCACCGAAACCAGCCTGGGAAGATGATTGAGGGCAAGGAGAGATGTATTCAAAGCTTGCTACATAAGGTAATCAACTCTTCTCTTCCAGGACCCCTTCCTCGGGTGGCAGTGAAATGCTTTTCTTTGTTGCGAAAACGTTCCATTCTGCGAGAAGACTTCTTCAACTATGCCATGATGGCAGCAAACTATACATGGCTTTGGACAGTGAATCAATTTATTGTAGATTCCATGCTTTGACCGAAGAACTAGATCATATTCTAGATGGCATACCATATGATTTATTAGAGATTTAAGATGAAGTTAGAGAGCATTCACATGGTGCCTTGACTCTGATCTTGATTTTGTCAAGATGCATGTATTTCAGGTAAAAATTTCATTCATGTAAATTTGGTTAATAGAATGGGATGTATTGTTGTGACATTTAGTCTGGCCAACTGTTGTCACTAGTTTAAGTCTATGTTGGAATTGGCCATTCCAACAATAGACAAATTTATTTACAGGAATGCTTAACAACTAGATATGACAGTGAAGATGGCATTAGAGGAGCTGCATCATAGATTGGAAGATGATGGACAATCGAGTTTGTGTGAATTAGTGTGAGTTTGTGGAACAGATTCATGGTGTAGTATGAGTCACATATTGTAATTAGAACAAATCTACATGTCATATACTCTTTTGCAATGGTTATTTGTGGTCTTGAAATGTTTTATGTACCTGCTGTAAGACCCAGAGAGGCATGCATACCCTCTGTTATGTGTTCCCTCTATAAGAGAGCTTTAACACCCTGGAAGAGTGTTTCATGTGGGATGGATACATTTGGGTGGGCCATATTGGTTTTAGACTCCATGAGGTGAAATTTTATAGCTAGAGGGAGTTCATCGAGAGGTTGGATGAACCATGTCTGGAGATTGCAGCGGTTGGGAACCCATGCATTCCGATAGATGATTGTTCCTTTATATGGACATCAACAATTGCATGAACAAGGTACAAGGTGTAATTACGAGACTGGACCAGATGTAGATCTTGCACATTGATATAGAGACAAGTAGTCATTAAGGGGGAGTGTTGGAAAATGTAATTCCACTTGTCTCAGTTGTGACTTTCTATGTAAAGAGTCTGTTCCTATTCTATAGGAGTGGTTTCCCTAGTTTGGTGTGTGGTTGAGATATTCTCTCAACCAACAGATTTTATGTCCAAGATAGTTTTTCTATCTTGAGACAATACTCCTATATATATGTAATATGATATTTGATTAATGAATGTTAGATAGTTTGCACTATCAGTGATAAAAAATGAATAAATTAAACTTTATTGATAAACTAGGTAGCTCTTAGGTGAGAGACTGCACCTAGAGACTGCCTCTGGCAGAACTCTCCACCCTTTCATCTTACAATAATAAAAAAAAGATTTCACACAAGGAGGGAAGTTCGAACAACCTCCAAAGGAATAGGAACTAAATCCTAATCAAAGGCATACACTCAACTAATGAACTAACTCCCTCCTAAAATATATTTCTCCATTAATTCTAACACAACTACGATAGTCATCATTTTATGGCTTCTCCAATAAGCTTGCTACTATGGCGATTCTTTACTAGAGACTGCAACAACCATAGGACTCCCCCTCATCTTGACACATTTAGCATATCAATGCTATCATCTGCTGCCACAAACCTCCATGTTGATCTAGGTGACATCAATGCCAACACACTTGCAGCCAATAGCCATCTAGACCATGCCAACTGTCCAACAATATCTTGGGACTTTTACTTAATACTTGAAGCTTGATGGGAGACACGTTTTATTCATTTTTTCTTTCACCAGTACTAAATTAGTTGGACTATTTCGGTTATTTTAGTTCTTATCATATTGAGAATGTGTTGCAATGTTTGCAATGAATGTTGCATCCTCGTGGACTATTCTGTTGGATGTTAGACGGATCTTCCCTGTTCATGTGTGTCTCTGCTAGGGTGTTACTATTATCTCTCTCTTAGAGGCTCACTTTCCTTTCCCCTCCGCAATAGAAGAACCTTGACACACCTACAACCGAACACTCATTAGACACACTTACTTTCTTTTCACAAAGGTACATACACGCTTCTCTCTCTTGGTGGAAGCTAAAGCCAAGACAAATCTATAAGAACATATGGAAACTGGTCTGATATTTCAAATGAGGCTCCTAGTCCAAATGATGTGAGGTCTAATTAGGACTTCACATTGGGGAGACCCCCTTGGTTGACGAATTTCAAGAACCCATCAACAAACGAGCACACAATAAGTTTTCCACAAGATATATCTTTGATTGCAAAGAAGCTTCCACAATGTGTTGAACAACTTAATTTTGTGACTGTGAGAAGACATGGTGTTCAATCGAAATATTATGAATACTATGTGAAGCGACAACATTTGATAGTTGCATTTCTTTACAAATCTGATATGGATAGATATTACAGGGATGTTGAAATTGGTATGGATTCAGTTGTTTCTCTCCTAGAAAGACCTACCAATGTGTCTAGTAGGCTATAATATTTCGATAATGATCTTGATGAAATAGGGAGAGTGTATGAGGAGATTGCAAGGGAGGGGGCTAATTGTTTGTACTCTCATCCATCATCCTTTATTTCTCACTTCCTAATGAATGTAGGGAAGTTGACCAAATAAGAATATTTATTGAAAATGTAGATTCTACACCCGATGAACCATTGGATTGGATAGATATTGGTACATATCCCATTAATGAATATAATATTGAAAGGTAACTTGCTAAACATGGAATTACCCACCTTATTCCCCACAAGTGATAGTGATTGGTTGTAGGGTAAACATGTGAAGATGGGTTATACTTTTGTGAGAAACGCCCCCAAAAAATTGATAATCGCACTTTTTTGGCTGAACATTTTTTTTTCCTGCCGAATCAGTAAAATTAATTTTTCTGAACTATTATTGTCATTTACATTAACGCTGACCATTAAACTGATTTTTGGCCAAAGGTAGAAAAAACAAAAATAATTTTTTTTCGGCCAAATTGTTAATTCGATCAAAATAAGAATTTGGCTGATATAATAATTCGGTCGAATCAATAATTTGGCTAAATTAATGTTTATATATATCACGACCTTGAGGTTGCAAAAGGATTTTCTGCACCGTCAGTTTACCGTTATTATTCATTCATCGCTGGAGGAATTTTCTACGCTGTCGGTGCATTGGAGTAATTGATTTTCCGACATCGTATCTATTGGCATGGAGGTTATTTCAGTTTTTTTGGTTTTTAGCGAAGTTTTTAATGTTGTTTATAATTTTTTAATGATTTTTTTGCAGGATTGGTTGGTGCCATTTGTCATCATTGCTAGAGGAAGTATGCAGCATCCTCGTCATCCAAACCAGGTATGCAATCTCCTGTTAACCCCCGTTCCAACAACTCACTGCATGTCCCTTTTCGATCTGTGTAGTGTGCTTGCAAACTAACGTTTACTTTTCAAGCTATGAAGGCAAGTTTTGAGTTTAATATGAGTCTGGAATCATAGATGATTTTGGTGTTTGACACCCTCTGCAACGCCCATCTCCATTGCTTTGTTTGAGTATTGTCGACCATTTCCCTTCCCACTACTTTGAGGAAGTCCTTGACACATACGGCACACAAACTTGCCCTACTCCTTTTCTGGCAGATTTCTGTAAATATGTTGAGAAAACAACTTCTAAATCACATGTTGAGCATGCATGTACCCTCTTTTCATGTTCTTTTGCAAGTCAATCCGACGATCTAAATTCTAAATTGAAAAATATGCAAGAAACTTCTGAGTGCTCTTATTTTTTAAAATTTCTACTATATGAATGGAGGACTGGGAATTTGTTAGAAATGTAGTGTTGTAGTACTATAGTATTGGAAAATTTGTTTGCAGAATCTTCTTTCAATGACCTTGTGAAAGAGTTCAGTGTGCTTCAAATTTTGATTTTGAGTTGGCAAAACTCATGGAATCATGGCGTTTAGTCATTTCAGCCAATAATATTTGGTTCATTATTGAATTTGTCGCCCCTTCCATCTTTGACTTGTTCCCATCAAGCCACTTCTTTATCTATGAGTGACGATGATAGAGAAAATAAATTCTAAAAAATCTCATTGATGAGTTGAATCTCCCTGTGGACTCCATTGATCGAGAAAATCACTCACTTGCTTCCTTTCTTCCTCGGTACACCAATGAACACAACTCACTGTATCCCTCTGATTCACATAAACTAGAGAGTTAGAAATCTCTCTCTTTCTGCTCTAAATGGGATGAATGATAAATACTCAGAGAAGAAACAAGGATTGGTTTAATCTATTGTTGTTTCTTGCAAATTAATAAAGAAAATGCAGAACACCTATATGGGATATTAGCTTATCAAAATCCATTGCTACTACATTTGGTTCATGATGCATAGAAAATAAAGTACTATCCATCTATCTCTATCATTTTGGAAAAAGAGAACGAACTAATTTTCCAGACATACAGGTAATAAAACGCCCTATTTCAAAATCTTGAGCCAACTCTCATTATGGATTTGATGATATTTTTCATCCTTGTGACGTGTTGGAAGTTCTTATTCATTTATGGTGATTTTTTTAGTTCCTTGTTGCATGTTGGATGTTCTTATTCATTCACGGTGATATTTTTGTTCTAATGTAAGCCATGAAAATTGCTAAGCATACTTATGAGTTCATAATTCTTTTGTGATGGTGCATTTTATCCCATCTTTTCAAATTCTTGTCCAGCGTTCTCTCCCATCTCTCCCATCCTAAATACTTTGCTTGCTAGAGTTCTACATTCTTTTTTTCTTGCAATAGGATGTGCCCAATTGAAATTACCACCCAAGACCAAAATCATAGCGTATGCCTGAAGCTTTTCTTAACACAAACTATAGTGTTTATGATCTTAACGTTGGAACTTTCACAACTTTTGACGAGATGTTTCATTTTCTGAATATATTTTGACATTCTACTGCTGTCATATTTTCTTCTTTAGGATTGCCTAAATGTGAATCTTAGTTTGATCCATAGTGCAGAAGCAGAAACTATGTTCTCTAGCATCAAAACACCACAGACAATTCAATCCATAAAGTATTGATGGAAACACACTACATATAAAAAAACATTGATTTAATACATGACTGAAAAGAAAGATATGACAATATTCCTGAGATGCCATTTTCCAGTTGCTTCCCGTCTGTCACAAAAGGATTCCACAATCTGCTCCTAAAGAATGCAAGAATCATAAAACCCAATGTTTAAATGATGTCTTCATAAAATATGATTCCATTGTGTTTTTATGTTTATAATTTACTGAGATAATTACATGGCGCAGCAAAAGTGTGAATCTGATCATATGCCTGCAAAGCTCTTGCATTTGTCACCTCTATCAATCATACCACAAATATTATCATTTCTAATAATCAAACAAGAGTGTTTGGTACAACGCAATTCATTAAAAAACATACACTATTAATATAATGTGAATATATTTTCTTAAAAAAAATAGTATAAAATTATTATAATGAAAGGGGGTCTGGAGGGGCTGCTATGAGCGAGCATATTAGTGTTGTTCAATTGTTGCTTGCAAGTGGAGGATGCATGCCTTATTGCAATGGCTTCCTTCCTTTTATGTGCTTCTATGAGATGATTGTTCTATTATTTGGTTGGAACCGCTCTGAATGAAATCAAGACATTTATCTACAAGCCTCACATATAGACGTTCTCAAGACCTACTACTACAACTATTAATATAATAGTTCCAAATGACCCATCATTAAAAAATAGTGCTCCCACCAAACATAGAAAACAACTCCCCCAATACCAAGTCATACAAACTAATTAGCTCCCTAATTTGATTGCAACTTCCTGGAGAGGAGTTACATGATCCGAATAGAAAATGGCATCAACCCATGGTATTCATCCAGCCATGTTATTCATCCACCCATGGAATTTTCCCATGGTATTGTGAGTGGCATCCACCCATTGTATTTATCCACCCATGGTATTGTAAGTGACACCATTCACCCATGGTATTTTCCCATGGTATTGTGACATCCACCCATGGAATTGACACGTGGTATTATAACTAAAAAATACTATAAGTAACAAGTCAAATTTTGTAAAAGGACAGATTGCCCACCACAATGTAGCTTTCACAATTATTCTCTGTTTTAATAAAAAAAATTGCATGGTTTTGTTTATTGGGCATTCTCCTCTTTTTCTTCTAGCATTTCAATCTTTTAGATCCTTGGGGCCTCCCCCCAAGATCTGGATCAGTGGTATCAGAGCAGGTTATGATTCCATGGGAATGAAAGTTTGATGCATATTTTAGTTTCAAATTTTGCAGAAATATTCAACAAAATTCAAGCATGTGCTACGTCCTCTGTTAGCACTCCAGGAAACTCTCCTAGGTTGTAGCTCAGAGATGCTTGGTAACATATAATCTTCAATATTGTTATCTGAACTATTGGAATGGATGATGATTTGGAACAAGTTAGATGACCATTTCAGCTCTGTTCTCACTCAAGACATGCATGAACACTCTTAACAACACAAGGCTTTAAACCACTAATGCTCAATAGTTTGCAGATTTAATGGATAGATGGAGAATACTTAACTATACCAGCAGATTACATATATGAAAACACATGTAAATAGATAGCTACAAGCATCAAAGAAGCTTGCAAATCTAGTATATCAAAGCAGAGATAAGATGGAAGTTATCTGGCCTTAGATACACAGAGAACATGAACAAACTGTGCAAGTGCAAGCGTAGAACAGAAGAGGAATGTATATTGAATGTATAACAACAAAAGAAGCATGTATTACTAAAGGATGCAGATGAGAAGCTTGAAGGAACATAGGAGGAAAAATCTCCAAAAGTTGAACCCTTCTTTCATCTCGTTTTCAGCTATTTATAGCTCATTTACAATGGTCCTGAGCCTTTTGAGGCTTCAGGTCTCTTAATCTATCCCTCTGTCTTGTTTAACCGTATTATTCCCTCAACAGGCAACATGATTCGTAGGTTTCTTCTTCTGACAAAAGACTAACCATATTCAGATATTTTGGGCAGCTTGCTGTGAAGCCTGAGAGCTCTCTCATGCCAGAGATACCCCATAATGTTTGTTAAGATGGTTCTTGCACTAGATGGACGTTGATGTTCCATGATCTCGTTTGATTTGGGTTGCAGTGTGTTGTGGCCCCTCTCTTTCCCTTTCCGGGATCTTGTCCACCGGCCACTGTATCCCGGCCGAATCCCTCTTCTGGCATGTAACATTTTTGCACGACGCTTCTAAGGATGGTTGGCCACCTGATCTTGCAAATGGAGTGGCTATCAGGCTTATGAAATCCCTGCAACAGTCCCTTTCAAATGATAACCAGGAATGTTTTCTATTTCATACATAAAACGCTGCAACTGTGTAAATCCCTCCCTTATCTGTTCTTTTCGGACCTCAAAATTCCTTAAACATGGCCTATTCTCTCATCGGTTCTGCCCTCTGGGTCACTGTCGTCTATCGCAACTGACGTGGTCCCTTTGTTCCCCTTGTATTTTGAAATACTAAAAAACACGGGAAATACATGAAAATTGGCCTCCCTTCGGACTTCAAATCTTATAGATTTCATTCCCGGACCCTTTCGGGTCTTAGACTCATCGCAATCGGCGTTACCACCTGTATAGAGGCCCTGCTCCTTCGCAATATTCTGATGATATCTAGCGATGATCTAATTGCAATCGCATATTGCTCCAACCAACGGTTTTCATATAACACAGTGTATGTTCCTACTGATTGCGAACCTGCGATGCGATGTGGGCCCCGATCCTTGGTAATGTTCCACTGCGATGTAGTGATGCGATCTAATTGCAATCGTGGATTGCTCAACGCCAGGGCTTTATAGATTATGCCCTCCACCGCCGCGGCTGCCGATGTGACTCGCCAATTAACTGTCCCTTCAGCTTGGTCGATTGTGATTTAGCTGGTTAGATCTGGGCCGTGGATCGGCCAGTTCTAACGGCAGCTGTGCGTTGCTCTATTCGTGCCTGCAATACTCTGTTTTTTCACTATTTTGGAGTATTTTAGCCTCCCAATAGCGTATTTCCACCCTTTTAAGGGCTTTTGGCATATGATTGTTTCGATCTTGGGATGATTTTAATCAACTCTTGAAGACTTCAGGAGTGCTTTGGATCCATTTTTTTGGGCCAAATGCCAACAAGGCTAACACTGGCTCCTTCTGGGGATGAAATCCTCCTTGTGAGGTTTCAAGAATCACAGATCAATGCCTTTCCTGTAAAACAAAATTGAATCTTCCCCTAGTGTTCCATTGGGCATGGAGTCTTTTTATCATAGACATAGAAACTGAAAGAAAAACATATGTACAATAATAAGGCTTTAAGGCCTTAAATGAAATAGAGTTTCAGGAACCACCCATTTACCGAGCTACCCGAAGTGTCTCCTCCTTCTAGATTGTGTAGGATAAATGTATTGTTGTGTTGAACTTGAGTGATGACAAAAGGACCTATCCATAAGGAGTCAAAATTGCCATGGTTACCTTTCTTTTCCTTCAATGCATCCCATTTGAGCATCCAATCACCAACTTGGAAATTGTCCACTTTTGCCCTCTTGTCAAAGGTTTCTTTGATTTTCTTCTAATGGACTTGTGCTTTCTCAACTAGCTGCTCTCTAATCTGTTGTAGTTCAACTAGGTTATTCATTCTTCTTACCATGTCATTTTCTTCATCTTGTTCTTCTTGCAAGAACTTAGCCATAGGGAGGATCAGCTGGATAGGGAAAATAACATCAACGCCATAAACCAGTTTAAATGGAGAATTCCCTATGGACTTTTTGATGGAAACTCTGTCAGCCCATAGTGCAAACTTCAACTTGGAATCCCAGCTCTTTTTGTTGTCCTCTAACAGTTTTTTGATTATCCTTACCAGACTCTTGTTAGATGATTCTCCCAGGCCATTGCCTTCAGGATAATATGAGGTAGAATGCATGACTTGAATGCCCATGTTTTCAGTCATGTCCATCAATTATTTTGCCTTAAAAGCTGCTGCATTATCAGTGACTAGTTTGGTTGGGCAACCAAATCTAGTGAAAATATTTTCATTCAAGAACTTTATGACAACTTGATGAGTGGCACTCTTAGTGGGTATAGCCTCAATCCACTTGGTGAAATAATCAGTGGCTACTAAGATCCATTTGTGTTGGCTACTGGAATGTGGGTTAATCTCACCTATAAAGTCCAAGCTCCACTGTTGGAAGGGACCGTTGACATGTATTGGCTTCAAAGGAAGAGATTTTATCTGCTGTCTTCCTGCAAACCTCTGCCACTTGTCACAAGCTTTTACAAAAGAAAACACATCAGAGAACAACGTAGGCCAATAATACCCAGCCCTTAAGATTTTGTGAGCTGTGGTTTTCCAATAATTATGCCCACCACAGATGCTAGAATGGAACTGGTGTATGATCTCTACAGATTGTTCTTTATCTAGACACCTAAAGAGGATTCTGGATGGGTCTTTCCAATAAAGCAGATTTTTGTCAATGTCGAATTTGTCTGATCTGAGTCTAATGGTACGAGCTTGACTTGAGCTAAGCCCTGGGGAAATTTCCAGCTTCTGCAAGCAATGAACTATGCTAGAATATCATTCACATGTGGCTAGATTTCCAGCGAAGGACTGATTCTGCTTTTGCTCTTCTGCTGCTCCCTTTGTTTGCTCATCATTTGCATTTCAATTTATGTCTAACAAGCTGCAATTTTCTTCAGCCATGAGCTTAGCCAATCCCTGGCCTTTGACAAGCTTAGTGAGCTTCACCTCTATGTCGAATTCTATGAATTTTGCAATCCATTTTGCCCTCTTTCCATCAATATCTGGCTGAGTTAAGACATCTTTCACTGAGGCTGAGGGCACATATGCAATTACTTTGGAATGCAGAATATAAATCCTGAATGCTTTCAAAGACTTTATGAGATCATAAGCTTGCTTCTCAATAAGGTCATACCTTAGTTCAACATCCCTTAGAGTTTTGCTGAAAAAGGCCACGAGGTGCTCTATGCCTTCATCATTTTTTTGTAACAAAACTGCTGCCAGTGTATCATAAGAGGTAAAAGAGAAGATACAAAACTCCCTAGTGTAATCTGGGCTGATTAGAGTGGGAGTTTCCATGATAGCTTGCTCGATGGCTTCAAAAGAGCTACTTGAAGCAGTTGTCCATTTTATCTCCGATCCTTTCTTCAACATGGAAGTGATGTGCTTTACTAACTCTGAAAAGTTTCGAATGAACCTCCTTACAAAGTTGATTTTACCCAGGAAGGATTGGATGCCCCTTTTCGACCTTAGAATGGACAGTGTCTGAATGGCTTCAACCCTTGTTGGATCAATCTTCACACCTTCAGTAGAAACAATATGTCCCAGAAGTTTGCCTTCTTCTAGAGAAAACTGTGACTTCTTTGGGTTTACTGAGATTCCGAACTGTCCGCACTTTAGGAAGACCTTCTTCAAATGTTGTAAATGGTCTTTGTGGCTGTTGGAGAAGACTGTTATGTCATCAAGATAAATAAGGAAAAACTTTTCCTTCTCTCCCACGAAGGATATGTCCATGGCCCTCTGAAACGTAGCCCCAGGACTCATCAGTCCGAAAGGCATCTTGGAGTACATGAAAGTACCCCAAGGAGTAGTGAAGGTGGTCTTTTCCTGATCTCCAGGATGTACAACAATCTGATTATAACCTGAAAATCCATCTAAGAAAGACATGACTCTAGCCCCTAAAACTTTTTGTAACAAGTGTTCCATCTTGGGCAGGGGATAGTTATCTTTTTTAGAGCACTTGTTCAGATTTCTGAAGTCGACGCAAAGCCTGATTTCTCCATTTTTCTTCCTTACCACCACCAGGTTGGCTATCCACTTCGAATACCTTAGGGGAATTATGATTTTGGCATCCAACAGCTTCTTGATTTCTTTCTCGATCAAAGGCAGTAAGGGAGGGCTGACAAGTCTTAATTTCTGCTTAAAAGGGGTGGTGTTCTTTTCCAGTGGGATCTTATGCTGAATAACGTCTGGGTCATAGGTTTTAAGATCGCTGTATTCCTAAGCAAAAATATCAGTTAATTGCTTCATGAGGGAGCAATACTCGGAATTCTGGGCAGAAGACAAATGAGTAGACAGATTGATGAATTTTGGATGGGTTGGGCTCCCTATATTATGTTTACAAACAACGGACTCATTCTCTGTTTTGGCCGGCTTGTAGGGCATGTCATTATGATTGAAAAGCTTCTCTAGAGGCACCAATCCCTTTGGTATGTGATTACTGGGCAACTGGATGAGGCTTTCTCGGCCGCTTTCACTTTTTAGCTTGGACTGGCAGAATTATTCCATGTTTTCATTTTCTTGGTCGATGTGCATTTCAGAAAATTCCTCAATGACTTGTAAAAATCTGTTAATTTCCTCATCGTCTTCAAAAACTCTCCAATATTTGACATTTTCTGGCAGGGACGGTCTGTATTTTACATGAACTTCATATGTCAGTTGAGGAGGCAAAGGAGGAACAAACGTGCTAACAGAGACAACAAGGGAGTCGGCAAGTTGGTTCTTCATTCTTGGAATATAAGAAATGCTGAAATCTTTAAAAGAATCTTTGAGCCTCCATACCTCATCCCTGTATGGTTTCAGCCTTGGATACTTTGCTTGGAACGTTTTATTTACCTACTGAATGATGAGGTCTGCATCTCCAAACACTTGCAGGCCTTTGATACCCATTTCTTTAGTAGCGCCTAAGCCCAGAATCAAAGCTTCATACTCTGCTATGTTGTTTGTGACCTGAAAGGTTATTTTGAAAGACAAATGAATGTATTTTTGTGTTGGGGACACAAGGGCTACACCTGCCCCTGTAGCGTCTTTGGAGCAAGCCCCATCAAAGAACATACCCCAAATTTGTGGGTTTCCATCCTGCGCGATCTGGAAAACTGGATTTTTGAGTTGCGTGGAGGCCAACTGAGACTCTTCAATATGAAGAATACATGCTCCAAAATCGGTATCAATAGCATAGATGGGATGATTAGTGGGGTTCTTCTCATTGCTGATGATGTAAGCCAACTGCGCCTCTCTGTATAATCTCTTGCTCTCACCTCCGAAAACTGGGACAATAGCATAGGACAGATCATTTTGTAATGATCCACCTAGTCTCCTGATCCAACCTCTAGAAAGTAACATGCCAAATTTGGGAGGTACATCTGCTACCACAATATCCATCATCATGCTTTTCATAGGTAGCTGAGACAAAGTGATAGCTAGGTCCTTGATTAATACTAGACATTTCACTTTTCTAGAGTCGAAAGAAAACAAATCATGATAAGGCTTAGTGATGTCGAGACCCAACTCGTCTATGATAGCCTTGGGCATTAAGTTATGGCTAGCTCTAGTGTCCAAAAGGTAGTTGTGGAGGATTTTATCATGAATGTTCCGAGAGACATAGAATGATGGGGAGCTGTCCTCACCATTTTCAATCATTGGGCTGAGAATAACAGTTGGCTTGTCATCTTGTAGATTTACACAATCGGTGGAGGCTTGGATGGCTTTAGGCTCAAGGGCCTCGAGGATGGATCTTTTGAAGGACTCACTTTTCACTAGTTCAATCAGAGGCATAGGTATTCTTAGCTTTTGAATTTATGATTGAAAACTGAAAGGAGAAGGGGACTTGTCAAGGCCTCTTACCTCATGAGCTGGAGCTTTGAGGATGATAGGATCAACTGCCGTTGTTTTTGCTTATTAGCTTGCTGTACTGTAGGGTCAGCAACTCTTTGAGCAGGGGTTTCCTTGGCATTATTCATCTTCAACTGCAGATTATATCTGCACTGATCTTCAGCTTGCAGAACAGCTTCACCACCCCATTCTTGGTTAGTCTGGTCATTGCATAATGACTTTTCATAGGCAGCTGAGGTCAAAAAGGAAGCATTGCCTTTGTCTTCAAGGCAATGGATCTCATCATCTTCTTCAAACTGCTCTTCGTCCATGACTACATTCTGGAAAGGGGTCTTCATTGGCATCTTTGCTTCTTTGCAATATCTGCAACTGCTCATTAGCTCTTCTATATGGATTTAGATTTCTAGGAGCAAAGGTATTGGGAACTCTCCCTTTCCTAGGGTGCTGCTCAACCTTTAACTTGGAAATTTCAGAGGCTAATGACTTGATCATTTTTGTCATTTTATCTATCTTAGGATCAGAGGATGATGAAGACTCGCCCCTTTGTCTTCTTCTATCAACATTTCCCTTGAGTTTTTCTGCAGCCATGATGTTTGATTCTACTTCCAAGGCTGCATCCTGCATGTCAGTCAAAGTAGCACATCGCCTCTCTCTCAAAAGTAGGCAGAAGTCAGAATAAAAAGCATTAGCATAGGTGAGTTTAGCAGAGGTAGTGGTAGGTTTTACTTCCGCCGGTATCTTGTTGTACATGCAGTTAAATATCTTATTAAAATCAGACATCAGCTTCCCATTTTCCCTCTTCAAGTTTCCAAACTCAGTGTGGTAGTAGAGGAGATCCTTCTTATCCCCCCAATGTTTTAGGAATGCATCATCTAAAGCTTCAATATCTGCTATAAATCTTGGGGCTTGTTCTCTGAACCATTTTCTAGCCTCCCCATCTAGGCTTTGGACAAAGACTCTCATCCACACATCGTCTTCACTAATGTCTAGATTATCAGCATAGCTATAAAATGACTCAAGGTGTACTTCAGCAGTAACACCTTCGATCCCAGTGAACTTAGGCATATACTTCTGATATTCTCTAGTGGGCATAGCATTCAAAGGAGTGGGAAATATTAGAGGTCCATACCTAGAAACTATGATTCTTTCCATTTTGGTGGGTGCTTGTGGACCTGCCATAGCTGTGGTGACTAAAAGAGTACTAGGAGTCTGAATGATAGAAGGCTGAGGAGTGGCTGATGAGACCAAAGGAGTATGATGGATAGGAGGTGAGGTTTCCTTTGGGCTAACAACAAAAGGAGAAATTAAAGAATAAGGAGCTTTATGAATTTCTAAGAGTTTTTCTTCACTACTAGTATTAGAATCTATACTCTCAACATGTATTTGTTCTATTGCAAGATTTTCTTGAATATATATAGAATATTGTTTAGGTTTACCTGAACCTGATGCTCCTTTCTGCAATACTTTCTTCTCTTTGATGGTCTTTTCAGGGTCAGGTACTGCGTCAGCTTGTGATTTCTGAGTATTTCTCCGAGTATGCCTCACAAACTGAGCCAGAATTATGAAGTGGAGTCGCCAAGAGGTTCGGCCTCCAGTAGAGTCGCCAGATAGATGATTACAACCAAAAATGTGCCCAGACTTTGTCTATCATCAAGAGTCTATGTCATTTCCTAGGGAAGCTGAGCTTCAGTTTCCTCTCCCCAGCAACGACGCCAATTATGTTAGCACTCCAGGAAACTCTCCTAGGTTGTAGCTCGGAGATGCCTGGTAACATATAATCTTCAATATTGTTCTCTGAACTATTGGAATGGATGATGATTTGGAACAAGTCAGATGACCATTTCAGCTCTGTTCTCACTCAAGACATGCATGAACACTCTTAACAACACAAGGCTTTAAACCACAAACGCTCAATAGTTTGCAGATTTAATGGATAGATGGAGAATGCTTAACTATACCAGCAGATTACATATATGACAACACATGTAAATAGCTAGCTATAGGCAGCAAAGAAGCTTGCAAATCTAGTATGTCAAAGTAGAGATAAGATGGTAGTTATTTGGCCTCAGATACACAGAGAACATGAATGGACTGTGCAAGTGCAAGTGCAAGCGTAGAACAGAAGAGGAATGGATATTGAACGTATAACAGCAAAAGAAGCATGTATTACTAAAGGATGTAGATGAGAAGCTCGAAGGAACATAGGAGGAACAGTCTCCAAAAGTTGAACCCTTCTTTCATCTCGTTTTCAGCTATTTATAGCTTGTTTATAATGGTCCTGAGCCTTTTGAGGCTTCAGGTTTCTTAATCTATCCCTATGTCTTGTTTAACCATATGATTCCCTCAACAGGCAGCATGATTCGTAGGTTTCTTCTTTTGACAGAAGACTAACCATATTCAAATATTGTGGGCAGCTTGCTGTGAAGCCTGGGAGCTCTCTCGTGCCAGAGATGCTCCATAATCTTTTTTAAGATGGCTGTTGCGCTGGTGGGACCGTTGATGTTCCATGATCTCGTTTGATTCGGGTTGCAGCGTGTTGTGGCCCCTCTCTTTCCCTTTCTAGGATCTATTCGCCAGCCGCTGTATCCCAGCCGAATCCCTCTTCTGGAATGTAACATTTCTGCACGACGCTTCTAAGGATGGTTGGCCACCCGATCTTGCAAATGGAGTGGCTATCGGGCCTATGAAATCCCTGCAACAGTCCCTTTCAAATGATAACCAGGAATGTTTTCTATTTCATACATAAAACGCTGCAACTATGTAAATCCCGCCCTTCTCTGTTCTTTTCGGACCTCAAAATTCCTTAAACATGGCCTATTCTCTCATCGGTTCTGCCCTTTGGGTCGCTGTCGTCTATCGTAGTCAGCGTGGTCCCTTTGTTCCCCTTGTATTTTTAAATACTTAAAAACACGGGAAATACATGAAAATTGGCCTCCCTTCGGACTTCAAATCTTATAGATTTCATTCCCGGACCTGAAAGGGTCCGGGATTCATCACAATCAATGTTACCACTTGTATAGAGGCCCTACTCCTTCGCAATATTCCGATGCGATCTAATCGCAATCGCATATCACTCTAGCCAATGGTCTTCATATAACACGGTGTATGTTCCTGCCGATTGCGAACCTGCGATGCGATGTGGGCCCCGACCCTTGGTAATGTTCCGCTGCGATGTAGCGATGCAATCTAATTGCAATCGCGGATCGCTCAACGACGGGGCTTTATAGATTATGCCCTCCACCGCCGCGACTGCCGATGTGACTCGCCAATTAACTGTCCCTTCAGCTTGGCTGATTGTGATTTAGCCGGTTAGATCTGGGCCGTGGATCAGCCAGTTCTATCGGCAGTTGTGCGTTGCTCTATTCGCGCCTGCAATACTCTGTTTTTTCACTGTTTTAGAGTATTTTAGCCTCCCGATAGTGTATTTCCACCCTTCTAAGGGCTTTTGTCATATGATTGTTTCGATATTGGGATGATTTTAATCAACTCTTGAAGACTTTATGAGTGTTTTGGATCCATTTTTTCGGCCAAAGGCCAACAAGGCTAACATCCTCCACAGAGCATTTCCTTGGGCCAAGAGAGAAGAATTTTTATTTTTTCATTTTTTTTTTCAGGAATGTTTTTGGGCGGTGAGTTTGCAGATAAGATCTGAATTTTTTGGTGCAAAATTTACAAAAAAAAATAATAGATTTGGATTACTTGCGAAAAAATACCAAAATTCAAAAAAACAATCCACCGAATCAAATTTCGAATGAGGGAGATATCGCTAATTTAAAATCAACTATGTTGCATAAATGTTTCTGAAGACAATTCGTGGACGACGACTCTCCTATTTTTTTTTTTCCAATTTTGGTATAAATTTCAGAAACGTGATTGTATATCTAAGCTCCTCTCAAAAAATCACTCAAGTTCAAAAAAAAAATTGGTCGAATTGGAGTTCGGATGTGGGAGATATCATTGATTTAAAATCAGTTATTTTTTTAGAACTTTTGTGATGGCGGAAAAGTTGCAGCGCGAATATGAGATTCTAGATTGTCTAGATAAGGATGTCCAACACATGGGAAGATGAAAAATGGTCCTTCTGTTTCCAAAGACAGGTTATAATAAATATTTTGAGTTATATTGACCGAATTATGTCCATTTTAATTCTAGAACAACATTCAGAGTGGGTTCCTTTTGGAGACGTGCCCTCCCACCCCGCTTTAGTAGGCACCCGCTTCACATTCATCACTTTCAGCATAGCAGCATTTGGCTTGGGTTATTTGGAGACGTGCCCTCCCACCCCAGGCTATGTAGGCACCTGCTACTTCATCAACAACCAACATCACGGTTATGGGTCAACCACACAAAATCCTTGTCATCGAAGTCCATTTGCTAGGCCGAACACTGTTAGTATCACAATTGGTCACAATCATTACAAGGTATCTCTATCCTAGGATTTTCATTTTTCATGGTTATGGGTCATCCACAAACCCACACTTCATCGAAGTCCATTTGCTAGGCTGCACACTGTCAATATCACGTTTGGTCATAAGCATTACAGGGTATGTTTATCCTCGGTTCTTCTTTCATCATGGTTATGGGTTAACCACATAAAACCATTCTCTTCAGTAGCTCTTCATATTCAACAAAGACTTCGTAGGAGGGAACTTCACACAATGGAGACCATTGCTTCTTAAGAAGGGAAGAATGATCCAAATAGAAAATGGCATCAACCCATGGTATTCATCCAACCATGTTATTCATCCACCCATGGAATTTAGCCATGGTATTGTAAGTGGCATCCACCCATGGTATAGTAAGTGACATCCAACCATGGCATTTTCCCATGGTATTGTGACATCCACCCATGGTATTAATTCACCCATGGAATTGACTCATGGTATTGTAACTGAAAAATACTATAAGTAACAAGTCACATTTTGTAAAAGGACAAATTGTCCACCACAATGTAGCTTTCATAGTTATTCTCCGTTTTAATAAAAAATTCTTTATGGTTTTGTTGATTGGACATTTTCCTCTTTTTCTTCTAGCATTTCAATCTTTTAGATATTGGGGGCCTCCGCCCAAGATCTGGATCATTACAACTGAATGAACCTCCAATAGATCACCAAACATTTTATTGCAACGTAAGGGACCCAGGTGGTCCAAATGTATTATGATATTACACGGTATCTATTCCTCCATGATGAAAATAATCTCCAGTGAGGGGAGAGCAAGGGATTAATTACCACCAATACTAGACATAGGCGCTCAAGCTATAAGGGATGCATAGGTAAAGCCAAAACCAGTCAACCCCATAGATCCACAAGAAACAATAGTTTTCGCTGACTAATTTTATCCAGTTATATTTGCATTTCCATATGGTGATAATAGTGAAATAAAAATGATATTGCTATTCTATATTATATAGTTAGCCCATGCACTAAGCTCCATTTCAAGCCTTAAGCCTTACCTTAAGCCTTAAATTGAAATTTTTTGACTTTCCCAACTAAACCTTTCAAGTAAATTTGGTTATTGCACTTAATCTCTAGATAATTTGGTTACTGGATTCCCTTTACAATTTATTCATAAATCCTTGTAGTATTCCATTATTCAATCACAATAGGTATTTATTTATTATCATTCTCCCATAAAGTAAGGCATTTTCAATAAATAGATATATTAAATTCATTTTCTTGAATTTGTTTTTTACAGGGATCAGAAAACCCATTAAACATGGTTGAAAAATGGACATTATGTATAGAAGTTTCTTGTTATCCCAATCCAGAGCAAGCAGTGATTACTTATGTCCTATGCAATATTGTTACGAACAAATTCCTCCAAAGGAAAAGGAATGTATCTGGAAGAACAACAAACAATGAAGCGTATTATATTGCATTGATAGAAGGCTTAGGAATAACTAGGGAGTATGGATTCAATGGAACTTTAGTCTTCACCAATTCTGAACTTGTGTGCAACTAGATGAAAGGTGTGTAACAAGTTAAAAAGGAGAGGTTAAAACAACTACACGGAGAAGAAAAAAAATATTGTTAGTCAATTTCAATAATTTAGCATAAGACATTGTACAAATGTTAATAGGATGTCTAGTGATCTATTGTATGGGGCAATGCCAATTCAAGATTTTTGTGTGAAAGATGAATTAGTGTTAAGAAGATCTCCATCAGAATTTATTAGTGGACATTGTAAGATATCTTTGATATGTATGTGTTTTTTAGTTATAAATGTGTTGTTTTTAACGACCATGTTTTTTTTTTTTTTATATCCAGTTTTATACCAAGTGTGCCCCCACTATGTAATCACAACTTGGTGAACTTGGAATGTTTTAGAAAATTTTATATTTAATTTTCAAAATGTATCTTCTTCAACGTTTGTGTTTTTAGCCTTGAGTATATTTTAAATTAAGAGCTTCAGATAGCAACGTTAATTTTCTGAATTCTTTCAATGTTTTTAAATAACAATTTTACAAACTTAAAATGCATGACGTAATTTCAAGGGTTACATCAATTAAATGCATGAGGTAATATCAAGGGTTATCAATTCTCTGAATTCTTAATCCTTTTAAATAGAAATTTCAAGATTTTTAAATGCATAAGGTAACTTCAAGGGTCACAACAACTTTCTGAATTATTGATCTTTTTAAATATCAATGTTGAAAAGAATTGTAAATTCATGAGGTAACTTTTTAAATATCATGTATCTATATATCTATAGATACCCATAGCATGGATGAGAATTTTCCACATGATTCTTCGAGGCGATCATCAATCGAGTCTCATGGATCTACTAAGGGGGGAGGCCATGGATCAAAGAGAATATCAAATGAATGGGGGGAGGTCCATCATGATCGTGGTATATATATGTTTATGTGTAAGTTTTTAGATGATATTTGAATATAATCATATGTAATATTTTTTTTTATCGATTTAGCTTTAAATTAAATTACAATAAATTTCCTTTTTTTGGAGCATTTCAAACTAGGTCGAAAAGAGTATCTACTCAATCAATGGAGGCCCATTGTTCACACCATCGTGGTATGATATATATATATATATATATATATATATATATATATATATATATATATATATATATATTGAATTGATTTTCTATTTTTTTTAGAAGCTTTGCTCACTATGTCGTCATGTGAGGGTGGTAATCATTCTCCCGGTGCTCAATCATCTCTGGGTGGTCATCAATATCAATCGGATCATCATTATCCTCATCATTTTGGTAAATTATATATAAAAAAATTATGTTAAAAAAAAATTGTACATGTAAATGAATTATATGTACATATGTGTATACATGTTTATGTTGCATGTGTATGAATACATTTGTTCACATGCTTTTATATTTATGTAATTTTATATATTGATGCATAGGGTGAAAATGTTGCTCCAAGTAGACGTAAGTGAAGCCGGGAAATTGAAGAAGAAGGCCATACAAAAACTACCACTTATTGTTATAGCACCATTTACCACTCTTGGTAGATCTGATGCTCTGATTATGGCCTAGGGAAACCCTTCCTTCCAGACTTGGTCCAAAATCTCAAAAATAGTGTTTTATTCCCTATACGCTACTTTTCCTTGTGAAAAAGCGTGTACACGCGGGTCAACATATATCCAACCCGCGTACATATATCCAACCCGCGTACATATGTTAAAACACTTAAAAAAATTAAATTTCCTTAATTTCAGGTGGAGTTCATAAGTTTTACCTATTACTCACCTCCTATTGCCCGTGGCCCTACTGTTTCCCAATTGAAAAAAATAATTTGGAGAAGTATAAATAAACCTCCATGGGAAGGCCTTAAGGGAAAAAGTATGAGATATTGATACTATAGTGAGATTATCCCCTATTTCTTGAGATATCCTTGTATTGGTGATGAAGGAAGATTGCTGAAGGTCAGGAAAGGACGGATCCAGAGGACGGTTCCACTTGGAGCAGGAGAAGGACTCAGGTCGTATTTCTCCACCTTATTTGTAGCTTACTTCAATAAAAGGAATGTTGTTCTATTTCCGATATGAAATGTGTTTATGCATCAAATTATGTTGTAATTCATTTATAAATCTTATATTGATGTATAAATAGTCATTCATTTATATGATTTAAAGTTAATATCATGAAAATGCTTTATGTTTCTACTATCGTGTATGTTCCATTTGAATAATTTTCAGGTTTCAAGAACATCGGGAGAAGTTGAGGGTTTGCACCCTGTGGGATCTACCCAAACAAAGGACATCTAGGTAAGGACACTCCTACATGATTTAGTAGAATAAGAATTTTTGTTGATTGCTTGAGCATTTCTTGTTGTGGTTTGCCCTCTGCTCTATTGGGGTTCTCGACCCAAAGCCCTAGGGTGGTTTCACCCGTAACACTTATCCATCTGATATTCCTGATGAGCTTCATTGGGAAACAAACCTCCAACAATGTACATTAAAAAGGTGCAAAATTCATTATTCAAAATTGAGGAAAGATCTTGGGAGTTTGGAGCTCCTTGTAGAGAGTCAAGAAATCTTAGAAATAGTTGTGCACTCTCCAAGATCATTTCTTGATATTTACGAGAAGCTTGGGCCAACCACATATTTCTTTAGAGATATGATAAGACGTAAAAAGGAAGCAGTAATGGGTCCCGATAAATGGGACAAGATTAGTAAAAGGGTTACAAAAGGAAATGCAAAATTTAGGTTTAATTTCAAAGAAGGGTCTAAAAGAAAGGTGCTCAAGGTGTAATATTTCGAGCACCTTGATATAGCTAACCATTTGTATGATAGATTCCTTGCAACATATGGAAATATTCCATGGAATGATAAGGTTCCAATTTATTTTGCAAATTTATTTTATGCAAAATTCGTTTTGCGTATGAAACCTGATTATAATGACCTTCCATCTAAATATTATGGTACTGGAAGAGGTTGTTAAATTTCGTCGCCCTCTGTCACCTTTGGTACACTGACCTCCTCATCTAGTAACTTTATGGTAAGAGATGGATGTCACTTCTCAAATGGGTTGAGAAGGAAGGAATGCCATTATAGACAACATCCATAGTGCATTCACTAGAATTGATATCTGTCTAAATCGACAAAGAGCAGAAGCTAATGCATGTGCTAATTTTGTATATAAAACAGATGAAGAGATAGATAATATGAATATTTATGAGCTTAAAGCATATGCAAAGGGTTGTCATAATGGTTGGAAAGACCTAATAGTTCATGAGGAAGAGGGTGTGGGATCAGTATGTGTTAATGGTTAGGGTGGATATTTTAATGTAATTTGTAATGTATCCGTTAATGTCGATTCACATACATTTTTTTAATTTTTTCATATATAATATAACATAAATGTATCATATGTTCACCATTTTTAGTTAACTCGTTTGTTGAACGAAAATTTTAATAATATCAACGTCCCAGGTTCAGGTTCCAATCAAGATATTTTGAGAGATGTTAGTTTTTTTGAAGAGTTCATGTTGATATATTTATTATTCTACTTTTATTATATCGGTATTGTTAGGACATATTTTTAAAATAAATAATTATGTATATATAATTAAATGTTAGCAGTTTCTGATTTCGTCCAATGTTTTCAACATAGCGCCACCCTCTTCCTTCCTACTAGGAGATGTGTCAAATAATCGAATGTCACAAGTATTGAATATTTCACTTATGTTTTGTTATAAATTGAAGTGCAAGTTTCATTAAAAAATGAGATAGATTTATCTTACAGTTTTAAATTTTTTGAATTTTAGGTTTGTGGAGACGATTTCCATTCTCGAGGGACTTTAGCAATGGAGTTGACAATGGGGATAGGATTATCTAAACAATTTGAAAAAGTTGTGTAACAATTTTTTTAATGTTGCGAGTTTATGCATTTTCATGTGCAATTTTAATTTTTAATATATACATGTACATGTATTGTACAAAGCATCTAGGTGGGAGAAATGAAAGGGGAACACCATGAGGTATTACATGGAATTTGAAACTTTAGTCAGTTACATGGATTGAAGTGTCTAGACAATTTGAAAAAGTTGATACTTGATTTTTTTTAATATTGATCTATTTTATGCATTTTCATGTGCAATTTTAAAATTTTAATATATATATATATATATATATATACATGCACATGTATTATACAATTTATCCATGAGGGCACAATGCATGGCAAACACCATAAGGGCACAATGCATGGCGAACACCACAAGGGCACAATGGAGGGGGAACAACATGAGGTATTACATGGAATATGAAACTTTTTATAATTTTGTTTTGATGATTACATTTTCGAAAGTACATAATCTTATGTATATATGTAATTACACATGTTGTCAAGGCCACCCATGATTCAGATGAGAGCACGAGGATGATGATAGATCATATATTTCAGCGAGACTCTCTAAATTGATGCAAATTTTTATTTGACAATATTTTTATGTTATATTTACTTTTATCATGATATATATTTTGGACATATTTAAAGTGAGACTATTTATTATGAATTGATGCATATTTTTATTTGACAACTTTTTATTATATATTTACTTTTATAATGATATAAATGTTGGACATATTTTAATTCTAGAACTCTCTATTATGATTTAATACATGTTAATTTTGGAGTTTATGTACATTTTGCATAGTACAATTTGCATGATGCATGGTTTGATGCTTAAAACTTGGTTTTACATATTTAAGTTCATGAATATGTAGCAATGAAAGTAAATTTGTATTTAGTTGGTACATTTTTCATAGTCATTGTTATAATGTTAGTAGATGATTCTTAGGTTTTGTTTAAAGTTGTTTTGTCACTTGTTATTCAAAATGAATCTATTAAAATTGCAAATTATAGAACATGGTACATTTTGCATTTGGATGAATCTTATAATTAGGTGTCTTTGTCTAAAATAATCATAAAAATTGCATTATAAAATATGGTATTTGCATTCATGTATAGAAAGGCTACTATGGATGTCATTTGATAGTTAACTTTTAATATAAAGTTGTTCATGCACAAATATACTATAATATTTCATTATAAAACATGGTACAATTTGCATGGTGCATGGTTTGATGCTTAAAGGTTTTACATATTTAAGTTCATGAATATGTAGCAATGAAAGTAAACTTGCATTTAGTTGGTACATTTTGCATGATCATTCTTATAATGTTATTAGATGATTCTTAGGTTTTGTTTAAAGTTGTTTTGCCAATTTATTTAAAATGAATCTAGTAAAATTGCAAATTACAAAACATGGTACATTTTGCATTTGAATGAATCTTATAATTTGGTGTAGATGTCTAGAACAATCATAAATTAAAATTGCATTCTAAAATATGATATGTACATTTTGCATTCATGTATAGAAAGGCTACTATGGATGTCGGTTGATAGTTAACTTTAGTATAAAGTTGTTTGAATGCACAAACATACTAGATAAAATTGCATTATAAACATGGCCCACAATTTGCATGATGCATGGTTTGATGCTTTTAAATTTTTTACATATTTAAGTTCATGAATATGTAGCAATGAAAGTAAATTTGCATTTAGTTAGTAAATTTTGCATTCAATCATTCTTATAATGTTAGTAGATGATTCTTAGGTTTTGTTTAAAGTTGTTTTGTCAATTTATTTAAAATGAATCTAGTAAAATTGCAAAATACAAAACATGGTACATTTTGCATTTAAATGAATCTTATAATTTGTTGTAGATGTCTAAAACAATCATAACTTAAAATTGCATTGTAAAATATGGTACATGTACATTAAATTGCATTCATGTCTAGAAAGGCTAATACATTTTGCATTCATGTATGAAATCATTTAGGACCAGAGAATGTATACATATAAATTATTTGTCGTGCATGCAAAAATAATATCAGCAGCATCGAATACTCAATACACCTAGATAACGGGAAATATACATATAAATTTGTAACTCAAGACATGACCCAATGAGCATTGCTTTCCCATCATCACATTCTTAATAATGTACAACTTAAGAGTGCACAAAAATCAGAGCCTTTGGCTTCTGTGCCACTTGGGTAAGATGGATAATGAGCCTCATCTCCTCCTCCCACTTCTCCATTCTTGTCAATGGGCTGCCCTCTAACCCCTTCAAACCCTCCAGGGGCATCAGGCAAGGGGATCCTCTATCCCCCTTCTTATTTGTGATAATGGCGGAGGGCCTAGGTCGGCACATCAAGCAAGCTAGGCAAGCCAACCATATTAGGGGAATCTCAATCCACAACTCCCCTGCCTCCTCCCACCAGCAGTTTGTGGACGACACCATGCTATATGGCCATCCCTCTGCTAAGGAAGCCTCATGTCTGAAATCTCTGCTCAACGACTTCTCAGAAGCTTCAGGAACCCAAATCAATAACACCAAATCCCAAATTTTCTTCTTCCACACCCCTCCCTCTGTCAAACGCGCTGTCTCTCACATTCTGGGTTTTCAAACTGCCTCTCTCCCCTCCACTTACCTGGGAGCGCCTCTCACTGCCTCCGCCATAAAGCAACCAGCTTGGAGGCGTCTTATTGAGAAAATGGAATTTAAACTGAACCTTTGGACGCACCGCTCCCTCAATTTAGCAAGTAGAGCGGTGCTCCTTAAAGCCATCCTTCAAGCCATGCCCCTCTACTTGTTCTCCATCCTAGCCGCTCCAAAATGGGTCCTGAAAAGGCTGAGAAATTTACAGCGCAATTTTCTTTGGGGAAGTTCAGCTACCAACCATAAATGGGCGCTTGTAAAATGGGACACCACTAGCAAGCCCAAGCACAAAGGTGGAATTGGCCTCCGAGACCCTGAGCACAGCAATATCATCATGACCGCCAAAATCTGGTGGCAATGGTTAACAAATCAGGACAAACCATGGGCCAGAATTTGGATCGCCAAATACACCAACAATATGCCGCATGCAGAGCTTATTAGATTCACGCCCACAAGCACAGGTTCACTCATTTGGAATGCGGCCAAGCAGCATCACCAATTGATTCAGAAACATAGCTTCTGGGAAATAAGGAATGGTCAACATGCCAGATTCTGGTACGATGCATGGAACCAACTTCCCAAACTAACCAATGTACTTCCAGCAGCCATTATTCCAGATGGGCAAGAGCAACAGCATGCCAAAGTCCACCATTACTGGAATCCGGAAACGGGAAGAGGCTTCAGGAATTGGCTTTCTAGCAACCAAATAATCAACACCAACAGAACGCAGGAAGCAGAGGCCCTTGACACTGAATTGGTAAAAAGAAGAATTAGGCACAACAACAATGACGACATTCTCAGATGGGGCTACCTCCCCAAGGGCTCTTACTCCACCTCTGAAGCCTACAATCTTTTAGAAGATCCTCCCGTCAACCCTGATCCTCTCTGGTCTAGAATCTGGAGTTTCAAAATATGGGCCAAAATCACTCACTTTCTTTGGTTGGTGGGACACAAAAAGATTCTTACATGGGACAAATTGCAGAAACGCAACTTCCATGGGCCCTCGGTTTGCCACAACTGCTTTCAGAATGAAGAAACCTTGCAGCATCTTCTAGACTCATGTCTGCTTGCTACTCAACTATGGGAGAAGATAGAATTCAGAAGTCAAAGACGCTGCAGAGACATGGGAGGCATAATAAATACCATTAGGCAATGGCCAAAAAGCCCCTACAAAAGTGGTCTGCTTAACCACTTGTGGAACATAATTCCAGGTTTTCTCCTATGGAATATTTGGAAGGAACGGAATAGGCGCATATTCAAAAACTGTATCTTGAATAAGGAGGACATATGGAACAGGATGCACGCCAACATCCAAGAAACCATGCTTCTGCAGTCCTGGACCCAACAAGATCTCCCAACTGAAGACAATGAGAAAAACATCTTATCAAACTGGGGACTACAAATGACACAAGAACCAACCACACAGCAAGCAGCAAATAGCAACGGCAAGGAGAAGGAAAGCTGGGAGGCCCCACCTATTCATTCATACAAGCTCAACTTTGATGCCGCATCCAAGGGCAATCTAGGACCTGCAGGATTTGGAGGAATCATCAGAGATCATCACGGAACTCTGCAACAGATCTACTTTGGCAACCTAGGTTGGGACACCAACAATTCAGCAGAGCTGGAGGGCATGTGGCAAGGACTTCTCAATGCAAGGAGACACAATCTTCAACCATTGATAGTGGAGGGGGACTCCCAAATTCTCATAAACATGGCCATTCGAATCCAGAATGGATCGCAGGCCAGGAAAATAGCCAATAGTTGGAGACTAGAGGCCAGACTCAGCAGCATGGCGGAGGAAATTGGCAACTACAATGCCATCTCTTTTCATCATACTAAAAGAGAAGGTAATAAGGTGGCTGATCTTCTTGCCAACATAGGGGTTGACTCAGATCAGCCCTTCCTTGAGGGACACCTGAACATCATTCCAAATAATCAAAGAAAACAGGAATGTGAGAGTCTCATCCACAGGGACAATGAGACCCCGGATGCGGGTGGCGGGACGGAAGAGATGGGCACGCCACATGCCACGCATGGGCTGCCCCGTGTAAACAATACGGCCACCAGGGGAAGGCCGTCAACCTTAACATGAACCCCCCAGCTGCGTTAATGCAGTTAATGGCAAGGGTGGTAGGTTTATGGATCTGCAGAGGGCACTTAATGCGCGCCTGGTTCGAGGGCATAAGGCAGAGTTTATCAGGCGCGATGGAGTGCGCAAGGAATTATTGTCTGAAGAATTTTGGAAGAGGGGAAATTACAGAGAGCCGAGGCGGTGGCAGCTTCTTTCACCTCGACGCCTGGTTTCCCGTGGTCACTGTCATTGCCATTGCCACTCTGGTTGCTGGTCATGTAGACGGTGGCAATTGGCTCAATTGCAGGGTAAGAACTGGAATTGGTCCACCTTGCTACCAAGGGACGGGTCTCAGAGAGGAAATTGGGCACCAGAGAGAGATCTGGGAAGCAATTGGCTCTGTCTTCGATTCCAAGCTCACCTGCAAACACACAAGAGAAGATTCAGACTCACCATGGTTAAACTTCGACAACGACAGCCATGTAGGAGAGGTCCAGCAAGAGGTTCCTCCTCGCGAGCCCCAGCAGTGGATGAGCATCACCACTGCTGCTGCTGTTATTGCCATAGGAGAGCCAGAGCTACCCCACTCCCCATCAGTCAGTTCTTGGAGGTTGGGAGTGCTAATGAAGAAAAATCCGAGCTTCCCTCCTTTGGCTCAGTGGTTTTCACATTGCAAAGTTCTAAGAGCAACCCAGGGCTCAATGCCCACATCTCAGTCATGTTCACAAAACTTCGGGAAGGAAATGGGGAGAACACCCCTCAGAACTTGCAGGAGAAGCAAGCGGAAGGCAAAGGCAAAGAAATTGACAAAGGAGAACATGAAGCAGGGAAACAGAGCTCAGCTATGGAGCCACCAGCGTCTGAGGCTGGACCGCACGATACCTCTCCTCCGGTGGGGCCAGCTCCTTCAGATATTGATGAAGAACCATGGAGAAAGATGCGGGAGGGACGACCAGAGGGGGATGGCTGGGCGTATGTTGTGGAGGACAAAAGCCTCGCTGAAGAAGCTGATGCCTATTTCGCGACCCTTCCTTCATCTTCAACTCATCTCAAGGATTAACGCAGACGCGGGTACTTCTCTCTTGCATTTTCGTTTTGCTTGCTGGCAGCTGATGCTTGCATCTTCGCCATATGTAATTAAGCCTTGTCTCTGGTCTGATCTTAATTTCAATTGGTCCACGTCGAGCGCTTCTGTCTTGCTCACTTCTGTCTGGTTGTTGAGTCAGTCCCTTTTGGCAGTTAGCCCCTGCATGGGCAGTAATGTGTTGGGTCCTCTTTCTGTGGCTCCACGGGGAGTCCGTTGATTCTAGAACTGTTTTTGCAAATTTGATCCGGTGCTGCCCCTGCGTGGGAGCTTTTAGTGTCGAGCATGGTCTGAATGGTTTTGATAAGGCTTTCCCTGCGTGGGAGCTGTTAACACCCAGGTTGTTCCCTATGACTCCCAAGGGAATACGGCCGGGGTAACCACTAACCAATCTTTGGATCACTGCTTCTAGCCAAACAGTGATCAGAGAGGGCTCTCTCTTTATGATTTGTAACTGTTTGTTATAGGGTTTTAGGCTAGCTGTTATGCACTGTGTTTTGTTTATGTTTGATTGATGAAATTCCTTTTAGGTTCTAGTGGAGTAGTTTTCTGAGAGGTTGAGTACCATTGGGCAATGGAGTCTGTGGCTTAATGTGTTTGAATCTGTGAGATGAAAGATGGGACTTACAGGGCCATTTGGGTGTTTAATAGAACAGATTTTTGATTAAAAGACTGGAAACAGGTAGCACGAACAGTGAAAGCATTTAAGAATTTTCACTATTTATCCATATGTTGCCAACAGGTAGCTTTAAGAAGAGAAAACAGAGGTCTTAGGGGCAAAGTTGAATCCCTGAGAATGGCTGTTACAATAAAAACACAGTTTTGAAATTGCAGCAATTAAGAATTACAATTCTGTTACTGTATAAGAGGAAAACATATATGATGGCTTAGTTTGAGTCCAGGGTAAACATGGTTAAATCCTGGTACTATCCTTTCACCTTGCTATCAAGTGTAAAACATAAGAATAATAAAGAGAACAAAAGACTCGAAACAGACACGACAAAGAGATTTGAGAATACTTATAGTTTTATGCAACACCCATGGAATCCTGTAACATGCATCCTTCACCACAAGACATCAAATAACACTGAGCCTTGGAAATTCCATACTTCCTTTGTATTAGTTCTCTGAAAATGTTACAACGAGCTAGAGCTCTTCTAAGAAAATAATAACCATCAACCAACCCCTTTCACTGCTGTGAAGGGTGAATATATACTTGCGGTTCTTTTACAAAATATCTGAGTCCTCAGTTATCTCAGATTTACTTCCTTACCAACTATCTAAGATATTATGGGCAGAATTTAATGCAGCATTTAATACATAGTACAGGCATTTTAATGCTCTGTCAGAAGATATTTTAGCTTTGTAGGAATAGCTAAGTCGGTCTGAATATTTGGAGTTAATGCATAGAAAACCCGGCTGTAGGCTGGTACACTGTGTCTCGGGCCTGTCAGCTGTACCTTTGACTGCCGCTGGTGGTGAGTCATTGGTCTGGCTGAGTTGGCTCAGCCTCTGCCTTTTCCTGTGGGTATTAATTCCCAAAATTTGTCACTGTATGTACCCGCTTATTTCCTTTTGCACTATTGGTTCTGTCCCATCAAAATTGCTGTCACTGTTAGTGATGAATCACTTTTTAAATATTTTCCAGTCACTTACCACTTTATACTTGTCTTGTGGTGACCTGAGCTGGCTTTTGACCTGGAGCTTTGCAACTACCGTGGCAGAATCTGGAGCATGGCTTGCCACCAGTCCTCCTTGGGCATTTGATGTCTTCGCATTTTAATCAATGTCTCATCAAGCTCTGTGTATTTGAAAAAACTTGGAGGAGTTTCAAATAGATGATTAACTTCAGTTTCAATAAAAAATGACCCTTCAAGCTGAGTGTACAAACTCTGTCCTGTAGGAGGAACAGTTTCTTCAGAAGCACTGCTGGATGCAGTGATTTGATTTTCTATGTATGCGGCCATCCTATTTGTAAATTGATCTCTGTTGATCAATTTCCCTGTACCACTCAATAAGCTAGGCATTCCTCTTGCCTGTAGCATTCCCATTCTGAGCTTGAAATCTTCAACTTCAGTCTGTATCTCATAGCTCCTCCTTTCTGCTGTCTGCACATATCCTCTGAGTGTTAGCACCTTTTTGGTCATAAGGATGGCCTCCGTTCTGTTGGTGATTCCAACTGCTGCCAGTTCATCTTTGTCTTGCCTGTTCAGAAAGTCTATCAGTTGGCTTGCTTGTTCAGGCCTATTTCCTAGTGTTGTCTTAGCCTTCTGGATATCTATCTGAGCTTGCACAATTAAATCCATATGTTCATGGATTGTTTTGAGTGATTTCCACTGTTTAATCATGCTTTGGGTGATTTTATTCCATAAGATCCTCTTGATCTCGGCCATGGTGTTTTTGAGATCAAGCTCTTTCTCCAGGGCTTTGATTCTGTCCTTTTGGGTCTTGATCTGTCTGCCCTGTTCTGCCACTGTCATTTTAGACTGGTCATACTTGGCATCTATCTCTGCCAGTTTTTCTTTTGCCTTCCTTATCTCATCTGCTTGTAGCTCCATTTGCTTAACAGCCTCAGTTAGTTCTTCTATGCTGGGCTGGTCAACTGTATTTGCTGTTGTAGGGGCCACTGTTGCCCCAGAGCCTGTTACTGCTGTAGAATCTGTTGGGGGAGTTAGTAGTGTGGATTCTCCCTGCTTGTCCTGTAATGATCTCTGCAGCTCCTCCTCTAGCTCTCGGATCCTTTGATCCTGCTTCAATAGTAGATCAAGTTGTTGATCAACTTGTTTTTCTTTTTGCAGTTCAGCTGTCTGCGGATGTTCTGTAGGTGACAGCTTCAATCTCCTCTTCATGGCATTGAGATCATCCTCCTTTTTCTTCAGGAGGGCTTTTACCCCGGTTGGGTCACTAGGGTTATGCCCTAGATCAACAATAATCTCTTCAAGAGATTTTATCCTGTTATCCTTGGCCCTGGAAGACAATCTCTCTAAATCCAGTTGAGTATTTGTGTGCTTCAAGGATTCTTTCAGCTCATGAGCTAATGTGGCCTTATCTACCAAGGTGGCATAGACCATTTCTCCAGTCTGCTTATGGAGCTCAATTTGGTCCATAGGATGTATGTCTCTGGCCAAGACCTCCACCCTTGTTTTGATGAAATCAGCAGTGGACATTGGGTTGGGCCCCTTAGGTTTGAAATGGCTGAATATCATCTTCTCCTCTTTGAAGTCGTAGACCGACATCAATCTTTCTTGTTGGGCTGGAGTGGCATCTATAAATTGTTTGTAAACCTCAGCCCTCAATACTTCATTTGCTGCTTTGATTTCTTTGAAAGTGGCCTTAGGACCTTTGAGCTTCTGGCTTTGTTGAGAAGAAGATGATACCTCCAAGCCAAGTTGTAAATTCTGCTCCTGTTGAAAGGAGCTAGTCCCTGTGTGTTGGCTGCCCTCCCTATCCTTGGCTGTATCATTTAAGACATCTTCAGTAATGTCTTCTACTTCTGGGGAGTCTGCCCTCTGCCTTTTAGCTTCTGGTTGTTGGGAGGATCCACTGAGGGGAGTGGTCTCTTCTCTTTGTCTTTTGGTCCCCCTTTCTTCATGTGCCGGGGTCTGTAAAATTGAAGTGGTTATGGGCTCCACTTGAGGGGGTGGTGTCTGCAATAAGGTGGTTTCTGGCAGCCCAGTTTGTGGCAGACCGGTTTGTTCTTCTTGCTGCCCTGTTTCTTGCTCTTGTTGTTGCTTTTCCTGCTCTGACTGCTGCTTTTTTGCTTCATCTTCAGCGTCCATCTTTCCCTTTCCCTTATCCAAGCCTGGTGCTGTTGTTGGCGGCGCTGTCCTGGTAACTGAGGTTCCTGCTCCTGATGTTTGAGGCAGCTTGAAAGGTACCTGGATCACATAGTCCAGGTCAATAGTTTTTTCAAGCTCTTTCATATTTTTAGCTATTTTTTCCTCTTCAGACAAGCTCTCAACAAGGGTATCCAACTGCCATTCTTGTAAGTTTGCATACTGCTCTAGATGTGGATAGTGGCAGTGTTTGATGGCTAGGAGTCTGTACTTTGTTCTCCTGGCAGTGATGAAACCTTGAGGGTCATATGGGACCCACCGGAAACTGTAAGACAACTTATATTTGTCTTTTAGGATCAAATCTGCAGCCTCCCATCCTTCCTTCTTATTCATGATAAAAGGGCCCAGCTCATTTTTGAAGTTAAGGTGTGCTTTTTTCTTTGAGCTGTGGAAGTGAGTGAGGTCTGACTGGATTAGTTGCCTGTAATATTCCAAGGCAAATAATCTCATGGGAACATAATTGGGTAGTCTGTATGGACAGAGCTCACACCCATACACTCTGAACACAGTGTGGTGTTCATATAGGTACCAATCACCTATTTTGTACTTTTTAGAAAGCTGTAAAGCTTTCTTGATCTCATTTGATATTCTAGGTGGAGGGGATTTCATAAGTATGCTGGAGACTGGGTATACAAACTGATCTACAAATTCACAATAGCTGTAGGGTGAATTTGTGATTTCATGATAGACTGAAGTCCAGAATATGACTGATCTTCTCTCCCCTTTGTTGTTCAGCCTTCTGATGTAGCATGGGAAAGCTTCAGAGTGATGATACATGAACAGGTGGTAGATGTATGCTGAATATCTAAAGACTCCTTGTCTGTCCAATTTGCACAATTGATCATGGATCTTATTGGCTATGAACTTGGCAAAGTTGTACTTTCGGGCAGGGGGTTGTCGTGGGCTGTAAGCAGATAGCATTACAAGCATGGCTAGATCCACATGCTTGCTGCTCTGGTAGCCTAGCACATAGGCTATCATGTCCAGGAGCAGCCTGCCTGGGTCATTGAAGTGCTCATGTGGATAAGGAGGTGGCCCTGTAGGCTGGTTCTCAGGCCACATGTAGTTCCTGGTGACCTTCTGCAGCTCTTCACTGGTCATCTTCTCACCTGTTTCCACTAAAGATCTCATGGAGAAAGGGACTAATAACTCTGTCTGTTCAAAGTGCAGCATTTTGTTGATGGTGTCAGCGTTTATATAGAACAAAATCCTCCCTAGTTGAGTGTTGACAGCTCTGTGCTCCTGATCATAATTTTGAGCACATAAGTGAATGATTTCAGGGAAAACATTCACAGCTGGGAGGCAGTAATAGGGCAGGTTTGACTCCCATATCCCATCTGTACCAAGTCCTGCCTTATAGTCTTCCCTTAATGTGGTGAAGGTCTTCAAAAAGTTTCTGTTTCCCTCAAAATCATTTATGAGACAGTCTTTGTCAACTAATGGCATAACTTCCAGTTCCTTATTGGTTTGACTCAGTGGAGTGACACTGAGGGAGGAGGATGCAGATGCTGCCATGATACAGTCTGAAAGTGTGCAGTAGGATGCAGAGCTTTGATGAATCTCTTGAAGACTTTGAGCAGCAGGTAGGTGCAATTGGTGTGATGTCTTCTTCTGGTGTGAAATTGTTCTGAAGCTAGCAAGGTACTGATGATTTTCAGGAATGTGGATTGTCTAAGGGAATGCTTACTGAGGTATTAGTATTTGTACAGGAAGAGTGTAGGTAACCAGTACTTGGCAAAAAGGAACAATGCCGGGTACTTCAGGGCGATTTCTGCAGTTTTAACCCGCGAGCTGGTTTGTACAGAGCTAAATTGGGGCTAATGGATGGCACAGGTTGCTTATGTCTGATTTGGGTGCTTAGGTAGAGCTAAATTCAGAGTTTTTAGCAGACTTTAATGGTGATTTTTGCAGAAAATTGGAATTTACGGGCAGAATGGGAGAAGACGGCAAAATACCTGGCAAATCGACCTGGAAGCTTGCGGGCTGGGTTGCAAAGGCTTAATGCAGTCAGGCCTCGAACTTTGAACGGTTTACTTGTCGAATTTGATGGCTGAATGCAAGATTTCGCGGCAGCAGGCTTGACAACGGCTAGTTCAGCTTCGCATGCAAAATAAGCTGAAAAATATGCGTTTAGCCGTTTAAATCGGCAACTTTGGCAAAATATGAATTTGGCGCTTTTCCGCCGATGACGTCAGCATGACGTCATGGCGGGGCCCAGGTGAGGGGCGACGTGGATGCTGAGGTGTTAGCCAGGTTGGCAGGACACGGTGGCGGGCGGGCGCAAAGGCGGGCCCGCGTGGAGGACCAAGGGACGATGGGGCGGGCACCGGCGGGGTGACGTCAGAGCGGCGTGGACATGACGTGTAGGCATGACGTGGGGTAGCGGTATACGGGGTGGCGGTAAGTGGGTTCCCCGCACCACCTTTGGGCAAAGGCGGTAAGTGGGAGGAGGGCTCCGAACAACCTTAGCGCCCGCCACGCGTCCATTGTACGGGACAGGTAAAACCACTTTCCCCGGACGCTAAAGGTCGGCACATCGAGATCTGAAAATGACCGCCCACCCTTAGATCTGGGCGTTGGAGATCTGACGGCTGGCGGGCCTCCCGACTGGTCGAGCATGTTGGGGAAGGGTCCCGCCAGCGGAATAAAATATTCATTTTAATATTTGGGCGCAAAACTATAGGTTAGTGGGTTTTGAATGATTTTTTGATCTTTTCTCGCTTAACCCGTAATGTGGTGGGATTGGGAAACGTGCCAGAGGCGGGTTTTTTACCTTAGGGACCTTTTGCAAAGGTTTTTGTAGGCTGAAGGGTCTTGGAGAGGGGTTTTGCCCATGCAGAGGTGAATTTGAGGGTAAAATAACTTGCAGCAGAGGGGAAAGGGGTGAAAAAGGTTCACCAAAGTGGCCAGGTGCCATTTGGTCCCTTTTGAAAATACACGGCTATTATGCCTAGGGGAGGGAATATACATAAAATTTGGGGCTTTATACACCTTAGTGTTAGTATTATTAGGGGTAGGGGTAAAATAGGGGAGCTAGATAGTAGAATTAGGAGTTAGTACAAGTGAAGGTGGGGGATTTAGAAAGGGGGTGTTAGCAATGGAGTAGGGGGGAAGAGAAAAGTTAGTGATGCTCTGCTGTGAGACCATGAATTTCACCACCTTTTTTGTTGATATGTTCATTGCCTTGGCAAAACATCTTTGACAACTATGTGATGGTGAACATGTCTTTTCTGCAACCACAACTGCCTACCCACTATTTCACCTAGCATTTTTTGTTTCTTCATGGAGGGGCACTTGGACTTGCAACCCTCAATTGCCTTTTCTTTTCTTTGGCTTTTTCCTTTTTTACTCTATCTGCTTCTACCCTTATCTCTTCCAAGGTCCCAGATTAGACTTTTGGGAACCTTTGTTTCTCTACCTGAACTACTTGTTTGCCAAGATTAAGCTGTTTGGACAGACTTCTTTCTCTATTCTACAACTCAAAATTGAAACATGGCATGATCCAGATTAGACTGTTGAATCATCCAAAAATTTGTAATAAGGTCCTCAATACTTGAAATACTTCACACACCTCTGATTTCCTGGAAATATGGGATCTTTGTAGTAACAAAGCAGAGCATATTTGGATTTTCAATAATCAATCATGAAATATGAAACCTATTACTATAGGTATCCAACAGGAGCCTTCAGAATTTTGGTCAAGGTTCCCAGGGTGCTACCAGAGGCCCTGGAAAACTCGTCTTACAGTCTGTAATTTTTACTTGTACAGTTAATATATGACTTAGCTAGTTTTTACGGAGAAAAAAAAAAAGAGTGCACAAAAATCAAGGATAACAATGTACTTGAACTCCAAGTTCTCAAAGATGAATCAAAGGAGAAGAAATTGTTGGGCAGTTCAATTAAAACAATTCTAATGGAATTCCATCCTCAATGATCCATTCATGGTCAGCTTTTGACATTCTCCATATTTTAACTTTCAATTTTTTTTTTTTTTTAATTAATTAATTAATTTATTGAACTTTTATCAACTTTATACACACTTCACGCACCAAGTGACTATATTGACAACTTATGACATTGAGTTGATAGTCTTGAAAGTAAACATTACTCTCACTTTGATGAGTTTTTTGGGAAAAATAACCTTTAAGTATAATAGACCCTATTTCATATATAAAATTGTTATCATCATAGTCTTCTAATAAATTCATCTTTCGTTTAGTGCACCGCATCAAATAATACTTGAAATTTTATATGTTGTTAATGGGTGCAACTATAAAAAAAACATCTCCTACACAATAAAACAAGTGTAATTTCATATCATAATTAACATGAAATTAACTTTATCATCATGGATTTTATTTTATTATCTATTTCTAAATCTCTATATTTTAACTATTATCTAAATACTTATACACAATTATTTTAAAAACATAAAACATATATATATCCTATGAAAGAAATTGAAATGTTACCTTCTTTAACAAAATCAGAAACTCGATCACCTTCAGATGATAATATAGGCTCCTCTGATTCCATCTCTTCGAAGCTTGAAATTGAGATTTTACCCTTTGTATTTAGTTTTGTATGTTTCCAAGCTTTTACATACATATTGTTTTCACAAACATCATTGAATTATGTCCTCTATGCAAACCAGAAAAAAATAAGAATGCTTTCTTTTATCAAATGCAAACGCATTTCGGTAATCCTTTGTTTTAATTTAATGCAATTTTCGAGTCCATTTTACTATTTCAGCTTCATATGTAATCGATCTATATACATCTTGGACTCAAATATGTCAAAAAACTATAGTAAATTAAAACAAGAATTTAAATATGTTATTTAAAATACAATTTATATATCAAAGATAATCATCATGATATTCTTTAAACTATATAATTTATAAATGTTTAAATTAGAAAATTAATAAAAATTATCATATATTAAAACTCTATACAAGTTAATTTGTATATATGTACATACCTTCGTACCTACCTTGATGGGTTAGTCTGATGGCTTAGTGTAGCAACGCACCATTGAACAAATTTTTCAGCTGAGACAAGTTAGTTTGAAAAGTGTTCCATTTGATATCTTCAAAGTGCTCATTTTATACATGCCCCTGCACCATCATGTTCTCCTTTTCCATGACCTGTCTCAAAGAAATTCCAACAATGTTTAATGTGGGTTTTCTTATGAAGATGACACAACCAAAGGAATGATATTGAAGATTTGAATTGACTTGCACATCCATCTAACCATATCCAATGTTCATTGAATTTTATTCCACAACCTTTCAATGAGTCATAAATCTTATCAAAATAATGTTGTACAAAATTTGTATCATGTGTATGATCATCGTTGATATTATTTAAGAACGTGCTCATTCTCACTGGTGCTTTCTATATGATCAACATCTTGTTCGACATTTCTATATAGAATATGGACAAGTATAGAGACTTGGTCAGAATGATAATATTCACTTTGTATTTCATTTTGTGCAACAAATGTGTAATTCTTTGCAAAATCAACTATTGACAAAATGGTCCCCGGTGGAAAAATTTCACGGAATTTTTTGAATTGCAAGTCCTACCATCAAGCTCTATGAGAATGCTTGGTGTACTTATAAATTTTTGTCTCAAATTTCTTCAAAAACTCTATCACGAAAATTTCTTCTTCTTGTATATCGATCCTTTAGCACTTGTATTATTAATTGAACTAATTGATGTATGAATATATTAAGATCTCTTCCATTTCACTTTTAGGTTAGACAATGATTGATCATTTTTATAAATAGAATATTTGTTGTGAAATAAAGTCAAATTTCCATAATGATCACATTTTTTACCACCAACACATTTCATTTGGTAAAATAATTCATGACTTTCTCTTGCACATATAATTTCGGATATGAAATCATGGATAATGGAAAGAGGAGATGATTTTTTCCAAAATGTTTTACCAAAATTAAGGAAGGTGTCATAATATAATTGAAATTCCACATGATAACGACAACAACAAGTGTCATCTACAGTGATAGGTTTAACATACCATGGTTTTTTTTGCCCAAAAGTATTGATTGAGACATTAATTCCACGATTATCTTCTATGAACTTATTGAACAAATCTATCTGAGTGGTGCCCAAGATATGTTTTGCATGTTCTTCATACTAATTTTGTGCTATTCTTCACCGCATCACATCCCTTGCTTTTGGTGAAACACGCGAATTTTTCATCCAATATTCATATGTTATTTTTTTAATATCTTCTCCAAGTCTATCTTTGTATGGTTTCCTACAAATAACTGTCCAACAAGTGAGCTCATCATTTACATATATTTGCAATAAAAATTTCCTAATGCTTTTGCCATAGATTTTACCAAACGATTTTCTTTAGTACTTGATGAAACTACTGCCATTTGTATTACTCTACATGCATCTATATCACTTTTCTTTCTAGATATTCCAATTGATTTTAAAGCACTATTTATATTTTGAATCACATTTTCCTTCACCTTTTTATCTTTGGTTGATTTTAGAATACCCAATAGAGTTGTAGCTTCTTTTAATTTCTTTGATGTTAAGAGACCTCTCAAAATTTGAGCTTGAACTATCACATTTTCATCTTTGAATAACTTATCAATAATGAGCTTAACACGATATCATATGACATGGTCAAATTTTTTATCTCCATATGTGTCAGTGTCAACATTTTCTAACATCTCATCATCGATATTGATTCCATCTGTACACATGAGAATTAAATGTAAATGAGTATAAATATTCATTAAATAATTATAGAGTTTGAATGAAAATTGAAATTAACAAATATGTATAATTTCAATAATACACATGACATATATATACATACCTAATGGTGATTCAATTTCTTCACTTGAATCTCTTTCAACATCTTCAACAACATCATCAATCATTGGTTCATTATCTTTTTCACTTTGTCTTTCAACATTTTGAATCTCATCATCAATGTTATGAGGAATATCTCTCTTTGTTTACATTGCAAAATATTTTTCAAATTAGTTCATCAAATAAAATTAAATTTCACAATACACTAGTTAAATTTTAAATATCATTTATAATATTTACATTTACATAACTTCTACTTGAGATTGATTTTTCCTTTCAATATTTAAGCATTCTTCCTTCTTTCTTTTGTAATAGTTTCTCGAGTATTCTCTATGAGCCTTGATGCTTCTTATTCGATCATATTTTCTCTTTCAATTTCTTTGATTTCCCATGATAATTCAATTTATGTAGGTTTTTAAAATCCAAACCAAAAAAATCAATTTCAAAATAATGCAAAAAAACTCACTTTCAAAATTTAGACCAAAAAACTCACTTTAAAAATTCAGCACAAAAGACTTACTTAAAAAAAAACTCACTTTAAAAATTCAGCCAAAAAGATTTACTTTAAATAAAACTCACTTCAAAAATTCAACCCAAAAAACTCACTTTAAAAATTCAGCCCAGACGACTTACTTTAAAAATTAAGCCCAAAAAACTCACTTTAAAAATTCAGCCCAAAAAAATTCATTTAAAAATTCAACCCAAAAAATTTCATTTAAAAATTCAGCCCAAAAGATTTAGTTTAAATGTTCAGTTCAAATGAGAAAAGAGTGAGAAAATAATGTTTCGGCTCTGTTTATTTATATCGTTCGTGTAGGTTTTAACCCCGTACAGAAATTACCTACATACGAATTCTAAAAACACAGAAAATAAACAATGCGAGAGCATACACATAAAACACATATACACAGAGATTTTCCCCTGGATCCCAAAACTGGGACTACCAGCTTGATTTTTCATTATTTTCCTTTCAATGTTACAATACATATTTATACATGTCGAAGCATCTAATACCATGGACTGAAAACCATCACATACAAAACCATGGACTAAAAACCATCGCGTCCAAAACCATGTGCGAAAACCATGCACAAAACCATATGTAGGTCCGCCCAACCTAATATAGGGTCCAAAAGAAAAATTTTCCGGGACGCTGCCCCGGACCCCATAGAGGGGGGCTACCTGCACCCCTCAAACCCCTGTGACCCCCCCGCTACGCAATCGGCACAATGAAGGGGGGGGGGGGGGGGACTCCGCCCACCCTCTAACCCCCTGGTTAACTACGTGGGCTAGTCGTGGAAAGAATATAACACAACTCGACATTATCCCACTTGTTTTTTCTTTCCACAAGGGGCCACAAGAGAGCTTAGTCATTTATCCAACCCTGCATCACCCATTGTTTCTCTACACCAAGAGAACTTCTCAGAGCTCACAAATTTTGTCAATGAATCTGCATTATTCTTCAAAGTGTCCACCTTTACCAGCAACACCTTTTTGTCTTCTATCATATCCCTCACAAAATGATATTGAACATCAATGTGCTTTGTCTTTGAATGATATGCAAGGTTCTTTGCCAACAAAATTGCACTTTGGCTATCACATTCTATCCTTATAGCTCCCTGTACTAACCCCATACTTGAACATAATCTCTGCAACCAAACTGCTTCCTTGCTTGCATGAGTGGCTTCCATGTATTCTTCCTCTGTAGTTGATAGTGCCATTACAGATTGTTTCTTACTCATCCAACTGACTGCACCTTCAAATAGGTTAAACACATATCCACTTGTAGATCTTCTCTGATCCAGATCTACAGCCCAATCTGCATCAACAAAGCCATGAATATCCAACACTCTATCCAATCCTAGTCTTCCTTGGTAGCACAAACCATAATCACTAGTGCCATGCAAATACCTGAAAACCCACTTCATTGTTGTCCAGTGCTCCTTCCCTGGTTTTGACATAAACCTGCTCAATACTCCCAATGCACGTGCAATGTCTGGTCTAGTACAGACCATTGTATACATAAGGCTACCGACTGCACTTGCATATGGAACACGGGCCATGTCCTCTTCCTCTTCTTGTGTCTTGGGAAACTGTTCAGCAGATAACCTCACACCTACAGGAATACGAACCTTCACAAGTTTACTATCCTGCATATTAAACCTCTGCAGTATTGTCTCGACATACTTCCTTTGGTTTAACCAGAGCTTCCTCTTTGCTTGGTCTCTTTTAATTTCCATGCCCAAAATATAGTTTGCAGCACCAAGATCTTTCATGTCGAATTTGGAGGACAATTGGGTCTTCAAATCCTAGATAATTTCTTTGTCATTTCCAACCAGCAACATATCATCTACATACAAGACCATATAAATAACATGGTCACCAATTAATTTAAAATACACACAGTGATTTGCTTTGCATCTGGTGAAGCCAAGTCCCCATATAAATGTATCAAATTTTGATACCACATCCTTGGTGACTGTTTTAACCCATACAGAGACTTCTTTAACTTGCATACCATTTCCTTCTTACCCTTCACCACAAAACCTTCAGGTTTCTTCATGTAGATCTCCTCTTCCAGATCCCCATGAAGAAATGTTGTCTTCACATCCATCTGTTCTACCTCAAAGTCAAAAGCAACAACAACAGATAAAAGTAATCTAATAGAAGCTGCCTTGGCAACAGGAGAAAAAATATCACCAAAATCAATTCCCGGCACCTGGGAATAACCTTTTTCTACCAACTGAGCTTTTTATTTCTCCACCTTTCCTTCTGCATTTGTTTTCTTTTCGAACACCCATTTGCTTCTAATGGGTTTCCTTCCAGCCTGCAACTCCACCAGATCCCGAACCTCATTTTTGTGCAAGGATGCCATTTCATCAACCATGGCCTCTTACCAGAGTTTTCCATCCTTCGAATCTACTACTTCCTTCACAGTTCCAGGATCATCATCAGTAACAGATAAGGAAAAATTTGAACAGAAAGCAAACAGACTATACCTTTCCGATTGCCTTCTTTTTTGAACTGATCTTCTCACACCCAAAGTTTGTGGATCTTCATCTTCTGATTCCTCCTCCGCTGTAGAGTTTGATTCTTCCTCAAGCTCAAACTCTATCTTCTCAGGTTCCTTTGGTTGGACTTCATGTTTAATAACATCTTTCACCTCTCTGAACACCACATCTCAGTTGTACACAACCTTCCTTGTTACTAGGTTCCAAAGCTTATAACCCTTTAAACCATCCTTATACCCAATAAAGATGCACTTTTTAGATTTACTATTCAACTTGGTTCTTTTCTCCTTTGGAACATGTACATATGCATCACATCCAAATACCCTCAAATGTGAAAGAGAGGGTTTCTTACCAGTCCATATCTCTTGTGGAGTCTTATCCTCCAACGCTGATGAAGGTGATCTGTTGATCAGGTAACGTGCTGTCTCCGCCGCCTCTACCCAAAATTCTTGTCCTAAACCGGCACCATTGAGCATCCTTCTTTCCCTTTCCATCAACGTCTTGTTCATTCTTTCTGCAACTCCATTTTGCTCAGGTGTGTATGGAATAGTCTTCTATCGTGCTATACCACACTTCTTACAAAATTATTCAAATTCCTTGCTGCAAAACTCTCCACCATTATCTAACCTCAACACCTTTATCTTCTTCTACCTATCAAAGGATTCAGATTTCTTCTTAAGGAAATATATCCATGTATTCATTGAGAAGTCATATATAAATGATACATAGTACATAGACTTACCCAGTGATGGAACCTTCACAGGTCCAAACACATCACTGTGCACAACCTCTAATATTTGTTTCGCCCTCTTGCCACTAGAGGGGAAACTCACCCGATTTTGCTTCCCATATACACAATTTTCACAGAAATCAAAATCCAGAGAGCTATTATTCATACCTTCTACCATACCTTTACCATGAAGTATTCGAAGGCCCTTCTCTCCAATATGTCCAAGCCTTTGATGCCACAGCATGGTCTTCTCTCCAGAGACCACTAGATTTTCTGCTCCACTTTCAGGAACCACAGAACTGTTGCACCCATCAACAACAACGCTACCTTGCAGCTTGTACAGAGTTCCAATTTGAACTCCCCACATCAATACCAGTGCTCCCCGAACCATCTTGCAAGTATCCTTCTTGAACACTATTTTTACACCTGCATCATCCAACTTGCTTACAAAAATCAGATTTCTGTCTAATGCAGGAATAAGAAGAACACCCAAAAGTGTTCTAACCCTTCCACCTTGCAACTTCAACTTTACTTTTCCGCAACCAACGATTCTAGCCTTCCTTTCATCCCCCGAGAAGACATCACCACCATCATATTTCTCATACTCGCAGAACCACTCTCTATGGGGAATGAAGTGAAAGGATGCACCTGAGTCAATCAACCATGCCTCATGATCTACATGTGTACTTGAAAAAGCCAAGTACACATCCCCACCTTCATCTGAGGTGGTTTTCGGCTCTGCAGAAGGAGCATCATCAGATCCCTTTCCTTTGTCAGGAGCTTTAGATTTACAATCCGTTTTGTAGTGCCCTTCCTTTCCACATTTCCAGCACACCACTTTGACAGGTTTTTCTGGAGATTTAGATCTCCCTCTAGATTTATATCTCCCACTTGATGACTTATTTTTGTTTCTGTTCTAGGACCGTCCTCGTACAGACAAGGCATCACCATTCTGGCTCTCCATATTTTTCCGTTTCATCTCCTCCGTCAGCAAGGATGAGACTATTTCATCAAACTGTAAGGTAGTTGCATTGCTACCTATTGCAATAACCAGAATATCCCACGAATCTAGTAGAGAACACAACAAACTGATGCACTTATCTTCATATGAAATTTTAATATCAACAGATAATAACTGACTTACCACAGTATTAAATGCATTCAGATGTTCTGTCACCGAGTCTCCATCTTTCATCCTTAGGTTATACAACTTTTTCTGTAGGAACAATTTATTCACCAGAGACTTAGATTGGTACAAAGTCCCTAACTTGTCCCACAAATCCTTCATCGTAGCTTCCCCTGATACATTCAGCAATACTGAATCTGAGACACAATCGTGTTGTGCTCTTAGCCTTTCGATCCAACTTCTTCCATTCTTCATCAGACACTCCCGTTGGTTTACACACTCCCGTTGGTTTAGTACTTGGATCTACCGCGACCCACTGATCTTTATCCACCAACAAATCCTCCATCTTGAGTTTCCATAAATCAAAACTCTGACCATCGAATTTCTTGATCTCTATCTTTCCACTGCTCACCATCTTCTTCGACCACCAGAATCGATCCCGTAGATCTCCCACTGAACAGGGTCTACCATGTTGGAAATAATACTGAGAGGGGGGGTGAATCAGTATTATCTAGCAATTTAATAAATCTTCCTTATTTGATCTTTGAATTATTTTTGCATGTCAGTACCATAAAATAATGAGCATGAACAAGGAAAACAGATAGTCACACCAAAGAACACAAGATGTAAGGTGGAAACCCAATGTGGGTGAAAACCACCTGCTGCAATATGTCTCTATCTTCTTTCAATTAGAAACTCCTTTTACAATGATTATGTACTGGTGCAGTCCTTTACCAGTACGCAGGTTGCAACCTGCAGAGAGCTACAACTCTCTCTCGTTTTCCAGTCTTCTCCTGGAAGGGAGCTACAACCCCCTACTTCTTTTCCATAAAGCATCAAATGATCATCAAGTACATAACAGTTACAGTCCACTGCAGTTATCAGATCAGTAATAACAGAACTAACCCAGAACACCTTATCAACAGAGAAATCAATCAACAGAACATCTTAAGACAGAGACGCAGTTTTCCCTTCTGTGGCCTGTGACCAGACGCAGTTAACCTTCTGCTCCCCTGCGTCCACTCGCAGAGATCCTTCTGCTGCGCTGCGTTCCCACGCACTGTTCCTTCAACTGCACTGCGTCCTGTTGCTGCAGGGACGCACCTAGAAACACTATCGCGCCGCGTCTTTTTGCTTCAGGGACGCACCCAGAAATGCTATCGCACCGCGTCCTTTTGCTTCAGGGACGCACCTGAACCTTAGACGCTCTGCGTCCCCACGCAGATTTCCTGATACTGCCCTGCATCCCCACGGAGGTCTCTGCCTACTGCACTGCGTCCCAGCGCACTTGCCTTTCACTGTACCTGCGTACCTTCGGGTATGAATGATTTCAAGACTTTAAGTGTAACCCAAACAGTCAGATCTACAGATCTGATCATGCGCCAAAGAGATCTCGGTCTTTCAGAAGATTCTCCTTTTTAGATCTAGACCAGATCTAGCCTCATAAGATATTCAACCAAAGACATGCCCAAACCAAATGATCTCCTTTGCTTTATATAGGCAAGCTCCTCCTCAAATCATGGAACAATACCACGAGCCGACACCATAATAACACAATACCGTCGGCTAGAAACCAAGAGTAAAACACAAGAAACCCCCACGTGTGCTTTTCTCTGCCTTAAAATGTGTGCACTAGGTGGACGCACCTCCTGAACGGCTGGCCTGCGTCTCTGGACGCGGCTTCTGCATGGTGTACCTGCGGGTACGCATCTTCTGAACTGATTTCCTGCGTCCTTCTTTATTTTCAATAAAAAGAGAGCCTTTCCATGGGAGTTGCCATCAAGTACAACATCTGTAACATATAGCCATACCAGAAAACATAATGCCAACAATCTCCCCATTTGGACTTGATGGCAACCTCACAAACTTTGCTTCATTCTCCCCCTTTGACATCAAGGGCAAAGGGTATGCTCCCCCTAAGATCATGCTCCCCCTGAACCAGATCTGTAACAAAGAACCATAATCCTCCATGAAAGAGATAGAGACATATTGCAACTATTTCCAAGATCTCCTTCTGACCATCCTCCATAATGCCAACAATGCATTATATGCTCCCCCTGAACATGTACCATCAATCAGAAAAGATTCAACAATAAGATGATGCATCAACAACCCCCAGCTTTTGCCTGAGGTATTCAAAAGTGTCCCTGGGCAATGGTTTGGTGAGAATATCAGCAACTTGTTCCTTAGAAGGAACATACTCCAACTTGACCTTCTGTTCAAGCACTTGTTCCCGGAGAAAATGATACTTGATTGGTATGTGCTTGGTTTTTGAATGCATAACCAGATTCTTTGAGATGCTGATTGCACTTGTGTTATCACATAAGATGGGGATAGGTGGTGTACAAGTGATTTGAAAATCCTGCAAAGTCTGCATCATCCAAAGGAGTTGGGTGCAACAAGATGCAACAGCAACATATTCCGCTTCAGATGTAGACAAGGCAATCGAACTCTGTTTCTTGCTGAACCAAGATACCAGTCTGGAACCCATAAAGAACGCACCACCACTTGTGCTTTTCCTGTCATCCACGCTTCCGGCCCAATCTGCATCTGTATAAGCATGAAGTGTAAGATCTGTATCTCTAGGATACCATAAGCCATAATTTTGAGTCCCTTGAAGATATTTGAAAATTCTCTTCACTGCTTGAAGATGAGTCTCCTTCGGATTTGCCTGAAATCTTCCAACTATTCCAACTGCATGCATGATGTCCGGTCGGGTACCTGTCAAATATAGTAAACTTCCAATCATAGATCTGTAGGTTGGTTGATGTACTGCTGCAGATTCATCATTTGCACTGAGACTACATCCTGTGACCATGGGTGTACATACTAGTTTTGCATCTTCCATGCCATATTTCTTCAAAATCTGTTTGAGATACTTGGTTTGAGATAAAAAGATTCCTCCTTCTTTTTGTTGGATTTGCAAACCAAGGAAATATGTCAGTTCTCCTAGCAAGGACATTTCAAATTCTTTCTGCATGACTGAGGCAAAGCTTTGACTCATAGCTTCTTCATTGCTGCCAAAAATAATGTCATCTACATACACAACAAGTATTAGCAATTTGTCATTTTCAACTTTTATATAAAGATTGCTATCTGCTGAACCTTTTGAAAAACCTTGTTGATGAAGATATTTTTCCAAACGGTAGTACCAAGCCCTTGGAGCTTGTTTGAGACCATAGAGAGCCTTTTTCAATCTGCATACAAGATTTGGATCATTTCCAAGAATGAATCCATCTGGCTGTTCAATGTACACTTCTTCTTCTAAGTCAGAAAGGCTGATTTCACGTCCATTTGAAATACTTTGAAATTTTGAAAACTTGAGAGAGCAAGGAACATTCGGATGGCCTCAAGTCTTGCAACAGGAGCAAAGGTTTATTCAAAGTCTATTCCTTCTTGCTGCACATACCCTTTACAAACAAGTCTGGCTTTGTTTCTAATTACTTCTCCATTTTCATTCAATTTGTTTTTGAAGACCCATTTTGTCCCGATAACATTCTTATCTTTTGGTCTAGGAACCAGCTCCCAAGTGTTGTTCTTTTCGATCTGCTCAAGTTCTTCATCCATTGCTATCACCCAACATTCATCTTTGCATGCCTCTTTCACATTTTGTGGTTCAGTTGAGGAGAGTAATGCCAAATAGCTTGAAGCTTCTGCAATTGTTCTTCTAGTTTGTACACCTGCTTCTTTCTACCCCATAATCTGAGATTCTGGATGATTCTTCCGAACATATCTGGATGGAGTCTTTTCTTCTATTCTTGTTTGCTCCTCCGGCTCTTCTTGAGGTTCTTCTTCTTCATCATTCTGTCTTTGAGGGTAGCCTTCATCTTCTTCGATGTCTTCATGATGGACTTGCCTAGGAATGTATCCCTTCTCATCAACCACTACATCAATGTTGTCAACAATTCTGCCAAGTCTTTTATTGTAGCACTTGTATGCTTTGCTATATGGAAAGTAACCAAGAAGAATGCCTTCATTTGCCCTAGGTTCAAGTTTGCCAAGCTGCTCATCAGTATTCTTGATATAGCATTTGCTCCCAAAGATTTTGAAGTGCTTTACCGAAGGAGTCCTGCCATTCCAAAGCTCATGAGGAGTTTGAGTGCTGTTCACCCGGACATTTGTTTTGTTGAGAATAACAACCACAGCATGTGCAACTTCACCCCAGAAAGTTGCGGGAGTTCCTGATTCATCAAGCATAGCATGAGCCATTTGTTGGATTGTTCTGTTCATTCTTTCAACAACTCCATTTTGCTGAGGAGTTCTAGCTGTAGAGAATTCTCTCCTTATCCCATGTTCATCACAGAAATCGAAAAATTCATTTGAAGTAAATTCCCCACCTCTGTCGGATCTGAGGCACTTAATTTTGTGACCTGATTCATTTTCAACCAAGGCTTTGAAGGATTTGAATTTTTCGAATGCTTCATCTTTGTGCTTCATAAGTCCTAACCAGACAAACCTGGAGAAATCGTCAATAAATAATATCAAGTATTCCTCTCCTCTAGGTGTTCTTTTCCTGAATGGACCACATGTATCTGTATGTACTAGCTCAAGAGGCATGCTAGCTGATCCTTCTTTCTCTGGAAAGTTAGTTCTGATTTGTTTTCCAAACTGACATGATTTGCATATGGTGTTTTCAGGAATTTTGATATCTGGAAGATCGCGAACTGCCTGATATTTGCATGCTTTCCTTATTTGTGAGAAGCTTAGATGTCCCAACCTTCGATGCCATAACCAGTGCTCTTCATCCTTGCTCAGATAACATTGTTGTTGTCCTTCTTCAAATATGTACAGATTATTTGGAGTTCTTTTGCCTTTGAGCACTGTTTTACCTGTATCAAGATCACGAACAAGACATCCATTCGATCTGAATATAACCTCGGTTCTTTGATCACACATCTGGCTGACACTTAGAAGATTATGCTTCAATCCATCAACATACAAAACATTTCCAGCCTTGACCTTTTCTTTTAACTGAGCAATGCCTTTTCCTTTTATAGTTGTAGGAGTATCATTTCCAAAAGAGACTTTCTTTCCCTTTTCTAGAGCAGAATAAGATTCAAGTTTTTCTTTATCACCTGTCATATGCTTCGAACATCCACTGTCAATGTACCATAGATTTTCCTGTCCCTCTGCATAAAAAGCTATCCCACATCTTTCTGTTTGAGGTTCCTTTATTCTCCATGTTTTGGTGCTTGAGGCTTGTTCCTTTTTCTGTTGAAACCTGCTCCTGCATTCAGATTCTTCATGAACAAAGTTATTGCAAATAGAACATTCAACTTCATTTTCAAGAACCGAAAAGTTGTTATAGGTCCTTTTTGTAATCCCTGTCATACTTCTTTGTTTTTGAGCTTCCCTAGTCATGATTGTTTTATATGCAACAAATTGAGCTGCTTTGTGACCAAAGTTATGACAAGAAAAGCATTGTCCATTGAAGAAACTTCTGCGGTTATCGAATCTACCAACCAACTGATTGTAATTTCTATTTTCATCTATTCTTGAACCAAATTGAGAAGATTTTACCTGTGGCTGATTCACCCTTAAGATGGATTGCCCCTGATAGTTTCTGTTTGTAATACGTCCCTGCTTTACCTGATGATCTTCATTGTTCTTTTGCTCATTTCTTCTTGCTGCATCAAGATAACTCTTTGAGGTGGATGCTTGAGAGGTTTCTCCATTGTAGCCCAGACCTGTCTTGTTTAGAGGAGACCGCTGCACATTGATGATCTTATCCAAAGTTTCAGATCCTTTGACAAACTTAAGATTAATAGCTTTTGTTTTCTCAATCTCTTTTCTAAGACCAACAATTTCTCCTTCTAGTTTTTCAAGATGTTTTTCCTTTTCATCAATTTGAAATTGTAGAGTATCAATGATCACATTCTTTTCTTCTACACATCTCTTCAGTCTAGTAATTTCATCATAAAGATTATCCATATCTATAGCATCCATATAATCATCATCTTCAAATGCCATTAACAACTTATATTCATTACCTCGTTCATCTTCATCACTATTTGATAGACCATCACTATCTTCATGGGTGTAGTAGCTTTTCTTATTTGCACTTTGTTTCTTGTTCCATCTAGCAGGTTCCTTTCCTTTATCCTTATAAGGACATTTTGCAGCATAATGACCTACTCTTCCACAAGCAAAGCATTTAAAAGGTAACTTACCTCTGAACCTTCCAGAACCTCTTTGAAGATTTCTGACAAAATTTGATTCTTCTTCCTCTTCTTCTGGGACGTGGCTTGCTCCATAATAATCTCCTTTGCCTGATGCCTTGAAAGCAGCTTCTCTTCTGTCTGAAGGACCTCCCTTTCTCATTTCATAAGCAGTTAGAATTCCATGTAGCTGAGACATAGTAAGAATTCGTAAATTTTCCTTTTCTTCTATAGCAGATACTTTAGATTCAAACTTGGGAGACAAAGATCTTAGAACCTTTTCAACCACTATAGCCTCTCTTATTTCTTCACCCAAATTTTTCATACAATTAACAATCTCATCTACCCGAAGAAAATAGTTAGCCACACTTTCATCATTATACATCTTGAGAGTCTCATACTGAATCCTGAGAGTTTGAAGTTTAGCACGCTTTACCTGTTCATCTCCTTCATAGCTTGTGACAATTTTGTCCCATATTTCTTTTGCGGATTTGTAGTGCATTACCTTCATGAATTCCGTTTGGGATATACATCCTAACAGAGTACTGACTGCTTTTGCATTTGTTTCCTACTTCTTTTTCTCAGCTGGATCTGTAGGAGTAGCTGAAGGAAAAGCATAGCCTGTTGCTACAATGTCCCAAACTTCTGTACCAAGAGATTGAAGATATGCAGTAACTCTTACCTTCCAATAATTGAAGTTTGTCCCATCAAAAACCGGTGGCCTGATTGATGCTTCTCTCTCGTAGTTGCTCATGATGAACGATCTACCTTCAAGCGATCAAGCTTCTCTGAAGGACCTGCTCCGATACCAATTGTTGGAAATAATACTGAGAGGGGGGGTGAATCAGTATTATCTAGCAATTTAATAAATCTTCCTTATTTGATCTTTGAATTATTTTTGCATGTCAGTACCATAAAATAATGAGCATGAACAAGGAAAACAGATAGTCACACCAAAGAACACAAGATGTAAGGTGGAAACGCAATGTGGGTGAAAACCACCTGCTGCAATATGTCTCTATTTTCTTTCAATTAGAAACTCCTTTTACAATGATTTTGTACTGGTGCAGTCCTTTACCAGTACGCAGGCTGCAACCTGCAGAGAGCTACAACTCTCTCTCGTTTTCCAGTCTTCTCCTGGAAGGGAGCTACAACCCCCTACTTCTTTTTCATAAAGCATCAAATGATCATCAAGTACATAACAGTTACAGTCCACTGCAGTTATCAGATCAGTAATAACAGAACTAACCCAGAACACCTTATCAACAGATAAATCAATCAACAGAACATCTTAAGACAGAGACGCCGTTTTCCCTTCTCTGGCCTGCGACCAGACGCAGTTAACCTTCTGCTCCCCTGCGTCCACTCGCAGAGATCCTTCTGCTGCGCTGCGTGCCCACGCACTGTTCCTTCAACTGCACTGCGTCCTGTTGCTGCAGGGATGCACCCAGAAACACTATCGCGCCGCGTCTTTTTGCTTCAGGGACGCACCCAGAAATGTTATTGCGTCGTGTCCTTTTGCTTCAGGGACGCACCTGAACCTTAGACGCTCTGCGTCCCCACGCAGATTTCCTGATACTGCCCTGCGTCCCCACGCAGGTCTCTGCCTACTGCACTGCGTCCCAGCGCACTTGCCTTTCACTGTACCTGCGTACCTTCGGGTATGAATGATTTCAAGACTTTAAGTGTAACCCAAACAGTCAGATCTACAGATCTGATCATGCGCCAAAGAGATCTCGGTCTTTCAGAAGATTCGCCTTTTTAGATCTAGACCAGATCTAGCCTCATAAGATATTCAACCAAAGACATGCCCAAACCAAATGATCTCCTTTGCTTTATATAGGCAAGCTCCTCCTCAAATCATGGAACAATACCACGAGCTGACACCATAATAACACAATACCGTCGGCTAGAAACCAAGAGTAAAACACAAGAAACCCCCACGTGTGCTTTTCTCTGCCTTAAAATGTGTGCACTGGGTGGACGCACCTCCTGAACGGCTGGCCTGCGTCTCTGGACGCGGCTTCTGCATGGTGTACCTGCGGGTACGCATCTTCTGAACTGATTTCCTGCGTCCTTCTTTATTTTCAATAAAAAGAGAGCCTTGCCATGGGAGTTGCCATCAAGTACAACATCTGTAACATATAACCATACCAGAAAACATAATGCCAACAACAGGCCTGAGCAAAACCCCTCAGCAACAAAGGCGTCCCCTTGAATCCAAAACAACTATGATACCAAATGTAGGTTTTAACCCCGTACATAAATTACCTGCATAAGAATTCTAAAAACACAGAAAATAAACAGTGCGAGAGAATAACACATAAAACACATATACACAAAAATTTTCCCCTCGATCCCAAAACCGGGACTACCATCTTGATTTTTTCATTATTTTCCTTTCAATGTTACAATACATATTTATACATGCCGAAGCATCCAATACCATGGACCGAAAACCATCGCGTCCAAAACCATGGACCAAAAACCATCATGTCCAAAACCATGTGCGAAAACCATGCACAAAACCATAGGTAGGTCCGCTCAACCTAATATAGGGTCCAAAAACAAAATTTTCCGAGGCGTTGCGTGGACCCCATAGAGGGGGGATACCTGCACCCCTCAAACCCCCATATGAACCCCTCGCTACACAATTGGAACAATGAAGGGGCGGGCTCCGTCCCCACTCTAACCCCTCGGTTAACTACATGGGCTAGTCGTGGAAAGAATATAACACAACCCAACAGTTCGGGAGAAACTTTTTTTTCGGAGGGTACATCGTTCAATCGAAAAAAAAATCGGAGGGTCTCATTGTTTCATTTTTGAGGCCGAAATTTTAAAAATTTCGACTGAACTTTTAAATTAATTTGGCCGAATTAATTTTCCATTTATTTTAACGGGCGTTGACGACAAACACAAATTTGACTAAATGTGTTTTTCATTTGGTCAAACTACTTTAACCTGCAATTCTATAACAACTCGGCCCTAGTCACCTTTATCCAACTTCAGAATGGTTAAAATTCATTAAATTTGGTGAATTTACTTTTGAAACAAATACCAACATTTGCAGAATTGAATCTACTTTTAGTAGATGTAAATTTTATGGAATTTCATAAATATTTTCTAATAAAATGTGTGCAATTTTTTTTTGAAGGTCATTATGATTCAGTGAAATAAAAAATATGTATCTTCCAAAATACACTATAAAAAAATATGAAAAATTTATGGTCATTACATGGGTTCGTCTTCTGTAATGGGTAGCTTTTAGATTTTTAGTTTTTAACTAATATGTTAAGAAATTGACATTATGCTAAACATCTTCAAAATATGTACTTTTTTCATATTGGTTCAATTCAAAAAATTCTAGTAATTATGATGTGCATCAGTTGGTTTCGTAAATATAACGATATCGAAGTAGAGTCTGTCTAGATTGTTGCAACACATTTTTTTTCAAAGACGCCAACTTAACAAAGAATACACTAGTGCCAAAAAACATGACTTTTTTTGAAGCCCTTGATTTTTAAAGAACACACAGTCAAACAATTGCTAAGTTGACATATCAAATGTGAATAAAAAAATTCTAAAAAATAAGTAATAGTGCTGGACATTGGATAAAACAAGGGTCCCCATTTGTTTCACGACATGTTCTTAACAGCCTCTCGTGGATTCGTTAACTGGCAATGCATCCATTTACTAACACCTGTGAGTTTTGGTATAATGGAAATCGTGATTCCAACAAGTGGTATCAGATCCAAAGGTCTTGAGTTTGAATCACACCCGACTCACATTGGGTGGGAGATTGTTGGACATTGGATAAACCAACACTCCCCATGTGTTTCGCAACATGTGCTTAACCGCCTCTCTTGGATCCGTTAACTCTAACGATGCGTCTGTTTACTAACACCTCCAGGTTTTGGTATAATGGAAATCGCGATTCCAACAAATAGAAAGCTAATAAAATTTCTAAATTTTTTTCCTTTTATTATAAAATGAAATTCTAAATAGAAAAATTTCTTTGGCTTGTCGAAAGTTGAAGAACTTCTAAAAATGATATTTTTTTCTCAAAAAAGGGCAAAAAGTGTAGCCCAACTTCACATTTTCACCCTGCATCCATATATTTGTAATGTTGAAATACACGACTATGGTTAACATCTACTTAGATATTATGATCAAAGATTTGGAACCATCCTTGGTTTTGATATTTCATGTTGAATATGATTATGCACCATCATAGCCAAGGAACAACTTCTTTCTTTTTGAAGAATAATATTGATGAAAAATTCACCTATAACTATTCAAGAGTTGCGTCAAAAACTATGTGATATGCCTGATAATAAATTAGCTGAGAAATTAATGCATTTTGGTTCTTCTCTTAGGGGTACAAGGGAATATTAGACAAAGTGTCATTCTGAACTCACTAGCATGATTACCCAGTTGGGTTTCCCTACTTTATTTTTTACATTGAGTGCAGCTAACACAAAGTGGCTTGACTTGCATAGCCTTATGCCTTCAAACAAACATTGTCATTAACAAAATGAGCATGCAAAAAAAATTGAGAATGTTATTCAGTATCCACATATATTTTCTATGTATATGCACCATAGATGCAATATATTCTGTGAGTTAGTTCTACAAAAATATCTTGGTGCTAAATAATTTTGGTATAGGTTTGTTCTCGTTCCTTTTGGTGTGTTGTTTAAGGATTTGGAAAAAAATCATTGTTGTTATGGTTGTTTATATATGTTAAATGCATCATACTTTTTTTAGGTACGAGTGGTTGTATAGAGGTTTAGCGCACATCCAAGGTTTCCTATGGTCGTTAGGAGCTTCGAATATGGAAACATTGGATTGGTCCAACCCTTTCAATATCCATGCAGACAAGTGCTACTTTGATAAATATGTAACAACCTGAAATCCACGTGAATAACATCTTTGAAATGCCATGATCCCTCGAAGTCTGAATGATGATCCATGCCTTTTAAATACTCAACAATTTTTTTCTTGCAATCTTGAAGAAGATTATGAGAATTTGGTGAACAGAGTCCAAAGACATATGGAATGTAGTGTGGATTCGTGTTTATGAAAAAAGGGGTATATCCTTTCATGCTGCTATGATGCTCCATGGTAGGTTCGTGCTGATTCAACATTGTTCATCGATGAAAAAGGGAAAATTAAATATGAACCAACACGAAACAATGATTGTTTAAATGTTGATAATGTAGATATTTTAACAATGTGGCGAGCAAATGTTGATTGTCAGCAAGTTGTCTCTCGACATGTAGTTTTGAAATATATTACGAAATATGCTACAAAGGTAGAAAGAAGATCAAAAAGTTATTACAAAATGTTGACAAGAGTTGCTAGTATAAGTGGATGTGAGGCTCTTTCGTTATCTATGTATAGAAGATTCATTGCTAAAATGCTTGTTGAACATGACATTGGAGCTCAAGAAACCTGCCATATGTTGCTAAAGCTACATCTTATTTTGTGTAGTCAGAATTTTCTTCCATTGAACGTTGGGAAGAAAATATACCAAAAAATATTACTACATTCTGATGAAATTTCATGCGAAAACAATTATGTTCAGGTTTATCAAACCTGACCCCTTTTTTGGAACATTTTTGTTTGATAGAAACAACAAGATCAAGGAGTTTTGATGCCAACCATAAGAAGGATCCATGGAGAGAATGATATGTCCATGAATTTTTTTATGCCTGGTCACAATTTTATGATGTTCCTAATGACGAGTCAAAAGCGTTTCAAACATTTTGCTGGACTGAGTTTCTTTTGTACTAGCCATTTCGTGACATTGCTTCAGATATAGGGCTTTCAAGTGAAACTATCATTGAAATTGAAGGGATTTAAGATATTGCCTATGGCATGTTAATCGAGCTCCTTTGCCGAATGAAATCAATGAAGAATATGTTAAGTCCCTTGTTTATGAATAAAACATTGAACGTGATTATGAAGAGTGGCAACTTTTTTTGCAAATAATTCCTCCAAACAATGTAAACATTTTTGACCTTGACAATCTTGGTAGAAGGGACTTTGATATTCATTATAATTGGCAGGAAAAAATGGTGTCAAATGATATTGCAAAATATGCTATCCATTTTATAAAAGATGCACAGTCTATGGGTGTTGTTAATGGAAACTCAGTTAGGGAGACAATTTTGTCACCTTCCCCTTTATCGGAGAAACGAGTTGTTTTGAAATTATTTTTCGACACTTTTTTAATGGTGGAAATTATGATCCTTTGAAAATGATTATTCAAGGAACCATTGGAACTGAAAAGTCTTCTCCTATTCATTGTATTTCTCATGTTATTTCTTCTTCAACAACAGATGACATAAGTCCATTGTTATTGCTTGCTCCAACTGGTATAGTTTGTTTTAATATACATGGGAGAACAATGCACTTTACTTTGAAAATTCCTATAAAAGATATGAAATCGTTGAATGGCGAGGCTTTAGAAATATTTCAAGAAGAAATGAGGCCCATTTGTCGTATATTATGATTGATGAAATGATATTTATAGGTCCAAGGTTATTCATACAGATATATTCTTGTTTGCGAGAAGCCTTTCCTGAAAACACGAATTGTCCTTTTAGTGCCAGGTCCATGATTCTTGTGGGTGACCTTGGAAACCTACCTCCTATTAAGGATAAACACTTGAATGCAAGTAAAAAAACAAGGAAAGTGTCATGGAAAATATTCAACATTGTTGTAATTTTGGATAAAAAATTTATGCAACAAGGAGATGATTCGAGACAAGCATCTTTTCTCAATCTTTTAACCAATATTAGAAATGCAAATCCTTTTTTCGGATGATTGAGATCTTCTTATAACACGTGTCGACAGTTGCTTACATCCACAGGAAATGAGTTTATTCGATTCTTCAGTTCACTTGTTTGAAACGAATAATCTCATTAATTTTCACTATCATAAAATGCTAAAACCATTAAATTGTCCAATTTCGGGATGTGTTGCAGAATGTACTAGAAGAACAAAAATAGTTGACAATGATAATGATGCCTTAGAGCATGAAGTGTTACTGTTTCGTGGAGAACGTGTAACTTGTGGGTTGAAGCTGGGTTGGTTAATGGTGCACTTGGATATATTGAATATATCTTCTATGTGTCTGGTTCAAAGTCGCCACAACTTCCACAATTCGCTACAATTATTTTTGAAAAGTGCATTCATGTTGAATTTGACATGGATTGTCCAAAAATTGTGCCCATAATACCTATCGTTAGATGGAATATTAAACATATGCCTTTGAAAATGGCATGGACCCTGACTATACACAAATCGCACGGGATGACTTTGCAAAGAGCCATTGTAGATATTGGAGATAAAGAGGTAGGGTTTGACATTTACAACTATATCAAGAGTGAAATCCATTGATGGTTTATGGATTTCACCACCCTTTTCATTTCAACGTTATGAAAAAATGAAAAACAATGCATATGTTACATTCAGGAAGAAAGAGGAGGAATGATTGAAGTCAATATCATTTTGAGGTATTTATCTTGAATAGAGTTTAGTGCTTTGGCATAGCTTTGAAACTAGTATGAACACTTTTATATTTATTGTTGTAACTTGCAATAAATTGTATGGACATCAATAAGTTAATTGTTCTGCTTGTTGATAATTTGAATAGATTTTTTAATAATTAAAGTTAATTGATTAAGTAATTAGCAAAATTTACTTGAGTAAATAATTTGTTATGGTGTTTGATGTTTAATCGGTTAAATTGTAGCTATTTTTTCTTTTTGTTGTCCTTGTTTTCAATCATATTAATTTAGGTCACTTTATTTTTTTTAGTGAATTCCTATTTGATATTTTATTTTCCAATTATGTATATGTGTGTGTGTGTACCAATTTTAATTTTTTCCTTTTCTCATTGAAATGCAGATATGGAAAATAATGATGTCTTATATTGCACCTCAGTGGTTCATGCTATTGTTGAAGAAATCAATTTTCTTGTGTAAATTCAAAAAAGGCTTGATAGAAAAATTAGGTTTCATCCTAGTTTTGTTTATGAACATGTTCATGTCTTAGATGAAATGAAATCATATGTGAAATACTTTTTGCATGTGCACCAAAGCGAATATGGAAGAAAAACAAGAAGGCGCTGGTTGGAAACGCAGAAAGGTCGTGATCATTACACTGTTAATTTGAATTGGTGTTGTTTTTGTCATCGATCTGAATGTGTTGTGAAAGAGGCTATTTAATAAATGCCTTCTAATGAATTATTTAAAGTTCATTTTCCTAGTAGAATTCTTTGATATAAATACAGAAAAAATATTTCTTAATTTAAATTCTCTTTTTTTTTGTTTCAATATTAGTAAAATTGATTGTTTGCCATTGATGTTGTTATGTCAAAAATTGTATATCAATACTCTTCAAATTCTGTGTGGTGTTGTTTTTCTTAGATTCCATTGTTTCAATTCATATGTGTTTTTTTCTTTCATGTTGCGACTTTGTTGTTGGGTTGTGTTATATTCTTTCCAGGACTATCCCACGTAGTTAATCGGGAGGTTAGAAGGGGGGCAGAGCCTCCCCTTCGTTGTGTCGATTGCGTAGTAGAGGGGAGTCACAGGGGGTTTGAGGGATGCAGGTAACCCTACTCTATGGGGTCCGGGGCAGCACCCTGGAATATTTTGGTTTTGGACCCTATGTTAGGTTGGGCGGACCTACCTATGGTTTTGTGCATGATTTTCGCACATGGTTTTGGATGCGATGGTTTTTGGTCCATGGTTTTGGACACGACGGTTTTCGGTCCATGGTATTGGATGCTTCGGCATGTATAAATATGTATTGTAACATTGAAAGGAACATAATGAAAAATCAAGCTAGTAGTCCCGATTTTGGGATCCAGGGGAAAATCTCTGTGTATATGTGTTTTATGTGTTATGCTCTCGCATTGTTTATTTTCTGTGTTTTAGAATTCGTATGCAAGTAATTTTTGTACAAGGTTAAAATCTACATTTGGTATCAGAGTTGATTTGGCTTCAAGGGGATGCCTTTGTTGCTGAGGGGTTTCGCTCGGGCCTGTGGTAGACCCTGTTCAGTGGGAGATATGTGAGATCGATTCTAGTGGTGAAAGAAGATGGCGAGCAGTGGAAAGATAGAGATCGAGAAATTTAATGGTCAGAGTTTTGAGTTGTGGAAACTCAAGATGGAGGATCTGTTGGTGGATAAAGATCAATGGATCGCGGTAGATCTGGGTACTAAACCAATGGGAGTGTCCGATGAAGAATGGAAGAAGTTAGATCGGAAGGCAAAGAGCACAATACGATTCTGTGTCTCAGATTCAGTATTGTTGAATGTATCAGGGGAAGCTATGGCTAAGGCTTTGTGGAAAAAGTTAGGGACTTTGTACCAATCTAAGTCTCTGGTGAATAAACTGTTCCTGCAGAAAAAGTTGTATAACCTGAGGATAAAAGATGGAGACTCGGTGACAGAGCATTTGAACACATTTAATACTATGGTAAGTCAGTTATTGTCTGTTGATATTAAAATTTCAGATGAAGATAAGTGCATCAATTTGTTGTGTTCTCTACCAGATTCGTGGGATAGTCTGGTTATTGCAATGGGTAGCAATATAGTTGCCTTGCAATTTGATGAAATAGTCTCATCCTTGCTGACAGAGGAGATGAGATGGAAAAATGTGGAGAGCCAGAATGGTGATGTCTTGTCTGTAAAAGGATGGTCCCAGAACAGAAACAAAAATAAGTCATCGAGTGGGAGATCTAAATCTAGAGGGAGATCTAATCTCCAGGAAAACCTGTAAAGGTGGTGTGATGGAAATGCGGAAATGAAGGGCACTACAAAAGGGACTATAAATCTAAAGCTCCTGATAAAGGAAAGGGATCTGATGATGCTCCTTCTGCAGAGGCGAAAACCACCTCAGATGAAGGTGGGGATGTGTACTTGGCTTCTTCAAGTACACATGTAGATCATGAGACATGGTTGATAGACTCAGGTGTATCCTTTCACTTCACTCCCCATAGAGAGTGGTTCTGCGAGTATGAGAAATATGATGGTGGTGATGTCTTCTTGGGGGATGACAGGAAGGCTAGAATCGTTGATCGTGGAAAAGTAAAGTTGAAGTTGCAAGGTGGAAGGGTTAGAAAACTTCCTGGTGTTTTGCATATTCCTGCATTAGCCAGAAATCTGATTTTTGTAAGCAAGCTAGATGATGCAGGTGTAAAAACAGTGTTCGAGAAGGATCCCTGCAAGATGGTTCGGGGAGCACTAGTATTCATGCGGGGAGTTTGGATTGGAACTCTGTACAAGCTGCAAGGTAGCACTGTTGTTGATGTGTGCAACAGTTCTGTAGTTATCTGTTGGAGAACAAATTTCTATCTGAGATAAAACTGAATTTTCTAAGAAAGGTGAAGTATGAGCATTGAAATTCCCTATGAACGAGTCAACATAATAGTTTCCAATTATATTATTGATGTACGCTATAGGTTCATTTTCTCCTTCTAACTCCGTTACTATGTACTTTTGGTGTCTTTCTCGCTCAACCTTTATTTGATTTGGTTTACCATTGTAAGGGAGCCACATGTGTGACCAGTCGGTTGCAAAATAACCGTGAAGCTTTTCAGACCAATCCCTACTAAGAATTAATCCATAAAATTCAGGAATGTCTGCAACGAGGATATCAATGACTTGACATACCTTTAGATTCGATGAAAGCCTTATGGTCACTTGATTGAGTTCACCAATAACTTCAACTTGAGACCGATCCAGCTGCACTATGCGTACTACAAACTTTTGAGGTTGGACATTTAACTTTGCGCAAATTGTCTTAGGAAAAATGTTAGATGAAGCACCAGAGTCTACCAAATAGTTAGGCAAATTTTTATTGAAAATTTCAAAGGTAAGGAGGAATGGAGGAGTATGGGATTTTGACCTTCCTCCAATTAAAGAAATGTCATTTGGGTCAACTTTATTTGACATACCAGTTGGAGGTCTCCCCATTTCATGAGTAGCTTGTGAGATTACAGTGGCAGGTAGAGGTGCAACAGGTACTGCATGCAGCTCTTTCAAAAGTAGTTTCTGTTGATGCTTCAATTTACTCAGCTCATGAAAAGTAATGTTGGCCCTAGTCTTCTTCATGTCTTCAACAATATTATACTCCATTTCATCGGAAATGATAAGTGTTTTAGATGGAGTTGATGAATCAGATTGGACTGGGTTTGTCTGAGTCGCCTTTGGTGATGATTTCTTACCTGTGACTTTATCTTTGGAAGCTGGGCTTGGGTTTTTTTGTTTAGAACTGGATTGTGGAGGATCGAGTTGATTTCTGCTTCTGGTAGTGACTGGTAATGCATCTTGATCTTCTTCATATGGAAGAATGAAGTCCCACATTCCTTGTAGTTCTACAACCTCATCATCATCGGTATGTTCCTCATTCGAAAATTCCTCTTCTTCTCCTTCTGATTCTGTGTTTGTCATAGCGTTGGGAGGCTTTGGATCGGTTGAAGGATTCCTCCTAAAAGGCATATAAGGTTTCTTGGAAGAGGTCTCTGCCACTTGTTTTTTAATATCAACCATTTCGTTAGACATGTTTTTTAAAACTTTCTGTAATCCTTCCAAGTCGAATGGGTCCTTTGATTGTTTTTTCTTAGGGTCATCTCTAAAAGCAACCTTTTTAGATTTTCTTTCATCAACAACATTTTTCTTTTCTAAAGCTAAGATACGTTTTTCCACCGCTATCGCTTCTTTCATGTTTTCGGCCAATGTTGGCTTGGCAGCCCTATCTACAAAGATTGCTATGTTCGAAGGTAAGGCAGATATGTACCATTCACTTCGAACTTCTTCGCTAGGCTTGGATGCTGTAGGGATCTTATTTAAGATTTTATTAAATCGCGAGTTGAAATCTTTGATAGGTTCTCTTGATTCAGTTTTAAGATTTGAGAGGTCATTGATTAATGTCGCTGTAGACCTATCATCACTGAATTTTGTCAAGAACTGCTCTTGGAAAATATTCCAACTAGTAATGGATCCTGATGGTAATGAAAAATACCAGGACCCAGCGGCTCCTTGTAAGGTATATGGGAAAAGTCTAACAACAATGTCTTCTTCAGTAACTCCATTTAAATTTATTGACAACATAAAGTTGTTTATGTGTTCTTCTGCCAATACGCCTGCATCTGGGCTAAACTTGGACAACCATTTCTCAGGATGCGCTGACAATTGACTCAAGGGTGCAGGCATTGCGATTGCCCGTGGATTGGGACATGGCCTTGGTGGAGGATTTCCTGCCATTGTTGAGATACTAATAGAGGAGAGCGTAGATGAGGTTACGAGTGTTTGGGAGGACAATGATGCAGTTCCAGTACCCTGTTGAACAACGATATGGAGTTGGGGGGTCGATGGTTGACTTTGCAATGGATTAGATGAAATGGATGATGATGATGATGAAAGAGTCTCACTATCAGACCCTTCCGGTGTCTTCTTTTCTCTTTTTCTTTTTGGCAGAGGGAATTCTGTTGGTTCAATACCAAGCTTTTCACTTTGTAATCTAGTAAGAGGATGGGAAGGAATGTATTGCAAAGTCACACTGCCTTGAGATAACTCAAACTTCTGTGGTGATATGGAAAATCCTTGAAGTTTATAAATTAAAGATTGAACTTCAGGAGGTTCAAGAGTGGATTTATCTTAGGTGTTCAGGTTTTTAGCAGCGGTTGTTGTTTTCTCAACTTCTCACTTAGAATTTGGAGACTTAGAATGCGATGGAGAAGTCGGGGGAGATGTTGAGGGCGATTTACTCTCAAAATGGGTTATGGATTTAAATTTGCTCGCCATTCATAGTTCAGGCCTTCCTTCTAGCGCCAAATATGTTGAAGACATGAAAATTGGGTCTACAACAAGGGGGATAACCACCCGGTCCGGACCTTGAAAGCAGTTCCTTTTCTGTTTGGAATAGTGGCTCCAACTGGGGGTGATGGGACCAGTTTCCCAATTTGTTTATGATGATGAACTAACGGGATGATGTTTTTCTTTTCAAAGGTTTATGGGAGAATGCTTTATTCTGAATCTAATCTATCTTAACTAACATATGCAATTTTATTCTAATGAAGGAAAACATCTAATTTTAAACTATCCCAGGAATAAAACTTCACTTATGCGATCTAAAATAATTTCCAACAGCGATTGGTAATAAAAATCATTCAATCACTACGAGAAAGGAATCCATTAAAAATGATTGTTTCGTATAAGAAATTAGCCGAAACAATTATGATAAACACATCGCATAATAAGTCATTCATACACTCAGTGTTAGCGTTCGAATTTGCCTTAGGCTGAGGAAGGCAAAACTCGAGGCCACATCAAACCACGCTCAGCCTCGTAGCTAGCCCTACGAGGACAGGAGAGGGCTCTCTCCGGTCAATCTTGGCAAAAGGTAATCAAAGAGGCTCAACATGACTGAATTGATGACTAATTTTAGGCTAGGTATGAAGTACAAGGATTATGGAATTTATTTTTTGAAGTTTTGTTGAATTCAAGGGAAAGGCAATTTTGGGTGCGGGGATGAGGCACAACTTTTGCAGAGGTCTACTTGGGGCAAGATAGGCGATTGTTTTGATGCCTTTAAAGTGAGTGAATGAATAGTCTTGACAGGTGAGGAGCTAAGGAGAGCAAGGAAGTCTCAAGGATTCTCCTTAAACTGAAGAAAACATGGAAAATTAAACAAACTTAAAGGCAGAGCATAACAAATTTATGGATTCTACCTTAACACTTCATTTGTTTAATTGCAGAAGATTAAATAAGGAAAGTGGTACACATACACAACTTACAAGTACTGAGAGAAACACACCATCAACACATAAGGCCACATGAATCCCAAATAGTGCTGCAAAACCCTGGTCTATCCTTTGCCAAAATTGCAGATAAAATATGTACAATAGTGTATCAAGCTATTCCCAAGAGTCCAACCATGAAAATGACTAAGAAAATACATAATATAGGCAAGCCAACCCATTCCCTTGCCTCTAGGGGTCGAGCTCATTATCCTAGGAGCTGTTTCAACCAATTCTAAACAAAACACTACAATCTAGGCAGTCAAAACAACTTGCCTCTATAAGCTAGGAAACCAATTCATTCATTAAATTTTTGCTATTTTATGAATGAATCATCTAGAATAGGTAAATAAGTGTCAAGTCAACATAAAGTTCCATTAATTACATCAAGGAGGGTGAAAAATCCCATCACAAGTCAAAACTGGTCAAACTGGCTTCGTTTCCTGAGCTGAAGATGAAAATTTTGCAAAAAATCCTGATGCGTAGCGCGCCTGAGCCCTATGCGCCGCGCGCCTTTCCACCTGCTTTTGGGGCACTTCCTGGCATCCAAATTGAGCTCAGGTTGGCCTGTTGGAAAGCCCTGAATGTCTACTTTCCAACCCAAGTGGCCGTTTCCAATTTGATGTCAATTTACCCCTCCAAAAGTGCATTCTCCCAAGGCTGCTTCTTGTGTGTCCAAAAAGGGGCAGTGAGGTCATTTTTTGCATGTTTTTTGACCTTTTGGGGACCCAAACCTTGATGAAATGCCTTGGAAGTAGCTGAGTAGGTGTATTTCATCATGAAAAATCCAAAAATGAAAACCTTTCGTGATTTGGACCTCCCAATCTTATGGGTAGCGCGCGGCGCGCTACGCGTTGAGCCAAAAAACCTGTTTTTTACACAAAAAATTCAAAATTGACAAAATTTTCCCCAAACTTGTTGAAATTTGGGCTGGGGGTCCCCAATCAAGTACTATTCTCAGTCAAAGAGTCTTCAACCAAAATCCAGAGTCTATCCTCTCTTTTTCGACGTTTTAGTGTCCTTCTGGTGCATGCAGTTTCAGTTGTAAAGTCACTGTCTATCCGCCTTCATGGTGTTTCAAAGTCTGTTTGGCTTTCAGTGAGATGAAGAATGAGAGTTTGGCACAATTTCCAAATATGTCACATGTGTATCAAAGTATCATAGGAAATCCACAATGAGAATAGTTTTTTCAAATGAGTTTGCATGAAAAAACAGTCATTGCTTTGATTATGAAGGAATTTGACAAGTGTGTAGAAAAGAGGTGGAAATGACAATGGCCATAACAATGACAGCAGGGATGTAATGGAAAAAAGAGAGTGTGAGGCTAAGGTTAACAATGAACATGGACACCACTGAAAATAGATGTCAAGAAAGTCATTCTGCCAACCAAGCTAGGCGAAAACTTGATTTTCCCAAGGTCACTTCAGAGGTGCATTCGATTCTCCTGAGGCAACGGTATTTTTGACATTTCTCTAAAACCATGACACCTATGTAAAAAGGGAAGGAGGGTTTTCTTCCTTGGCCTGTTGTGAACAAACACCTCTCTTAGTTTTCCAAAATTCATCTTTGATTGCTCTGAAACATCTTTTGAGTGAAACTTATCCCGATGTGTGAAACAAGGAATTTTGTGGAAATGAAGCGAAATGAAGGGGATGAGGGGCTTCTAAATTCTTGGGGAAAATTTTGGAAGTAGGGAGGGATGTTAGGAAGTAGGGGAAAGTGAAATATTAGAGATCGAGTGAGGGGAAGGGGTCTAAAAGGGCAAAACACAGGCCCAACCTAGAAAATTGCCAGGTTGTAGCAAGAAACTAGGGTTTGTGCGAAAATGAGGAATTTGGCGGATCTAAGGGATGGGAAGTGTTTAATAAGGTACATGAAGGATAGGGGAAGGTGTATGAACATCTAGATACAAGTTTTGCTAATGATTTGACCATCCAAGAGAAATTACCTCCAAAACCCTAAGAGAGGGAAATGGACCTTACCAAGGCACAACTGAAGCATGAATAAGCTGTAAAATGACCCAATGGAACTTGACATGATGATAAAAACCATATGAATGATGATAGACTCAGCTAAATAGTGACATAGACTGACCTTTTGGCAACTTCAGAAGGAGTGAAAGCAAACCCTAGACCTAATGCCTAGTGACCAAATTTTGCTTGAAAACTCTTTGAAATGACAAAATTTGACCTGGACACTCTGAGACCACTTTGTAAGAGCATATTTGATCACTGGAGGAAGGCTGGAAAGACTGACACTAACACTCAACATAAAAAAAGAATAGTTATCACCGTACAAAAGTGCAATAATGACAACTAATCATTCAAGCTTTCATATATAAATAACTGAAAATAATATATCACTTGGCACATAAGCAAAAAGTATTAGGAGATAAAAGTACCATTGGTAATAGGTCCTACTCATGAGCTTCAGCAATATAGATTTATCTTCAAATAATTCAATATCCACTAAGAGTATAGAAGTGCATTTCAGTAGCAGACATCAAACTCAGATATAAATAAATCTCGTTCCATTCATTTATCAAAACCTCCTCAGTGGGGGGCAAACTACACGTTCTGAAGAATTGTTTTTGACAAATTTCTGGACCCCTCTCTAAATGCATGAGAGGGGTTAAAATACTACTAACTAAAATCTAAAAATAGTTATTACAAAAATAGATGAGGAGGTTCAAAACGACCATCCTCATTTTATGCAAAAATGAACTAAAATCAAACTAAAACTATATCTATGCTAAATCATGTATCTGTTCCTTTAAGTTGCAAATGTCCAACATGGGCTTCAAGAGCGTTGGTTGGCCGACTTCAACTTTCAATTGACCTGCGAATATGGAATTTGCGAGCGCTGGCACTATCTTCTCGGCGGAGGTTATGAGGCACTTCAGAGTCATCCATTGGCTATGTGGTTTTACCAGATACTGCCAGTAAGTGTCCCAGTTTAACTTGCTTATCTGCTTAATTGACTCTACCTTTTCTTCTGTCGGTTGCTTCCATTTTGTTTGCAGTTGCTGTGCCTTTGGGAGGAATCCTGGAGTGGTTTCTGATGTTAAATTTGCTTTATGAAAATTTTCGATGATGCAATCAATGACGTTGCTTGTTGTTGTTGCTGCCTCCTCCATTGCTTGCTCTACTTCCTTGAGCTGTGCATCCCATTTTGCAAATAGCATTTCTTTGTGGGATTCATCAATCCTGGGCAATTCTGATCTTTTTCCTTCCTCTGATTTCTGCCAATTCACAAAGTCAGAAACTTTCTTAAAAACTAAATCATAATCAAGTCGTAAGTCTATGACTTAATTTTTAATGTTGTCGCTTTTTTCGCAATGGGAATTCCATTATGAGATCCTTTTGCAAAGCATTTCTTCTTGTTGTAAGAGTTGGTCATTGAGGGCAAGGGCTTCTGTGATTCTTCAATTTTAGGGTCGTCCTTATGCAGTTCTATTGTGGCCTATAACTGTTGTTCTTCTTTGGCCAGACTATTTTGATAACCCAGTTGGATTTGCTGGAAGTCCTGGTGTGACTTTTCCAATTGTATTTCTGATTCTCGGCTGACGCTAGCCTGCTATAGTTGCTATTCCAAAATTAGGATCTTATCCTCCTTTTCTTTTAATAGCGTTTGCACTTCTGACGCTTTATCAATGGTTGCAGAAGCATATGCCCCCGCAATCTGAGAGAGCCTAGTTAGGTTTTCCGTTGGATCGGTGGTTGGGTCCCACCAAAGAACATCCAAAGGTTCAGCCTCTGGAGAAAGTACAGTATCTATTTTTCGTTTCTTTCTTTGTCTCCTAACAACATTTTTATGTTGCGGGCTATAAAATACATCCAGAGGAGGGATCTCCTATATTTTCAGCACAATTTCGAATGACGAAGCAACAATAATATGCTCTGTCTCTTGAGTATTAATAACCTCTTCTATTATCATCTATGTGGCTGTCTCCCCTGGGTTTATCAGTGGCTCTGCACTTTGTGACTCGGTGTTGATTAGCTCATTAAAATTCTCCCACTCCTTTTCTAGGTCAACTACAATTGGACTTGTTGGCTTTGCGAGGGGAGCGGGAGTCTCGCCCTGTTTTGGGGACAAGACCTGCTGGTCAGGCTTTTCTATAGACTCAGTTGTATATTTGATTGACCCTTCACTTCTGTTGTGTTCACTCTTTGACTTTTTTCAGATTTTTCAGCGGATTCCCTCTCGGACTTTGATTTAGACTTCTCTTCTCCTGAACTTCCACTTATGCTAATATTGGGAGTGGGTTCCTTTATTGGTTCAATGCACAATTTGTCCAATGGGACATTTTCCAACCTTCGTCATCTGTAACGGTTAAACTCTTGAAGCTTCTCTTGGTCAAACTGAATTTGTGCCATATGTAGAATCTCTCTGAGAGAGCTCTTCTACCGAAAGACATCATCGAAGATATCATCTTCTTTAGTAAACACCTTTTTTTTTACCATCATTGTAAAATTCTTGATAGTATCCAAGGGATCGTACTACCTCCCTCGGAAATTTGGTAGCTATAGACTTAGCATATTATCAACCTCTTTAAAAGCATGACCCAAATCAAATAATGCAAAGGCCCTGCAGACCACAGGGAATTGAGGCCAGATGGCCTTCTTAGAATTCTTGAGTTCTCTGCTCATTCCCCCAACACCACAGGTCTGATAAGCTATCTCTCGGGCCATAAGTTTGTCGAGGACATACAAAGGAAGCACATGAGGCGAGGAAATTCTCCCAAATACCCTAATGTATGTAAATAAATCCTCCCCAAACCACCTTCCCACAGGGATAATGTCAATGTCAGCTTCTGGGGAGAATCTTGGGGCGTCTTTGTTATACAACATTTTATGAATAGGAAGCATCACTCCATGACAAATCTTATAGAAATGTGGGATGAAATTGGATTCCCACAGTTCTTTATGGTAGAATTGAATAGGTAGAGGGTTATGTACTATCCATTTCCACCCCATGATAGGAAAATCAGAGACGAAACAAATAGCATCCATGACGTAGGCAGCTAAAAAGAAGGGAGGGTAAAACCTCTGAGCAAAACTTATTTTAGTTCGATAATTTAAAATAGCAGAAGGTAAATTATCTGATAAAATTTGGGACCAATCCATTATGGTGGCCGCATCCAATAAAGGCAACCATTCTGATGAAAACTTATTGATATATGGGTTCCCAAATAGTCTACACAACATTGCAGCAGCAAAAAAATAAGGAGAAGAGAGGGAGCCAGTGGCGTACATACCATATTTATCCTTCTTCAATGGTTCCTTCTTTACGGACCAGCTTTTTGCGCAGTCTGCCAAATCCTCGTTTTCTTTGGAGAATTTCTCCACAAACTGTTTGTTATAACTAGCCTGGGGTTCTCGCAGGTGATACATACGCCTCAAATTACTTGGGGTAAATGACCCCATGACCTCCTGGTTCCGTGTCTTGAATTCCCTGTCGGATATATCAGCGTGGTCTATGATCCATTTTACCATATCCATGTAAGGGAGTATCTTCAGCCTCGCTGCAACATGGTGCAGAAACGAGCATGCAAGCTCTGTTAGTGATGCTTCGGATGACCCACTTCCATCTGTCGTCACTGTAACCTCCATAACTCTCGGGTTTTCTTCTTCTAATAGTAGGTACATGCCTTCCCAAGTAGATATCCCTGCTTCCTTGGTACAAATGGTGTCTGTAAATAACATAGTCATCTCTGATTTTTCAGATGCGGGAGCTTTGCCTTTCCTTCCCATTACATTCTGTGTGTTGTTCTGCGTACTGCTCTACGTACTACTCCTGAAAATAGTAGGTAGAGAACACAGATACAATAAGGATGATGAAATAATGAACAACAATAAGGTGACGGGAAAGATTTTAATTTTTAAAATCATATCAAAGATATCACCTTACGTGAGATGGTCCTTTAAACCAGATCTGATTCATTTTTAATAAATACCATCAGTGGACCGTTAAGCTAACATTTAATGCTCATAACTCTTGCATCGATCAATGGAAAGTACTATCATTGAACTCTGAACCCTTAGATCTGCAATAAAGCAATTTTGTGATTAGCTTTGCAATATCACAGATCGCGATATCGCAAAACATGTTATCTTTAACAACCATTTGTTTCATCGTGTGGCTGCGAGATGTGATTTGTGAGAAGCTTTATCACATTTCGCAATATCTAGGCGTCTTGTATTAAGTGGCATTGCGGTCAATGGAATCTGCGATATGCGATGAGTTTGTAAGGCTCGCGATCTCGCATTCTCGCTTTTTCGCATTTCGAAGAGTTTCTTTGTAAAGGATGCCCGCCATTACCCTTTTTGCAATGCGATGTTTATCATTAAAAGAATGGGTTTATTAAAGTTTTGCTTAGTACTCAAGACTTTCCACTTACAAGAGTTTTCCTAGCTTTTGTGGTTCTTAAGGAGGCTTAACATTTATAATGTTTTTTTTATGTGCATGAAGCATGAAAAGGTAGGAATTCATATTGTTGGGAGTTTTGCTTTGATATCATGTTTTATTGAAAACAAAAAGGCACTCATAAGTGCTAAGTTTTGATTTTTTTAGAAGGGTCCCCATTTATTAATGTTATTGCTAACACTAATAAAAGGGGGGTTGTTGATGGTCACAACAGGAAGGAAACACTGCTAGCTGATGTGGAGATCTCATCCTTGGTGAAGCCACCTAATGGTATACAAATTCATATGTGCTATAGTTGGTAGGCCCATCCGCTTCATGATATCTATTGAAACGATGTTCTTTTGGCTCTCACTATTGACAATGAACTGTAGCGAAGAACCCTTCTCCCACATCTGTGAGTGGAATCGGAGTTCCCCCTCCTCAAGATCTTCAGGCTCAATCTTTTGGATATTGGTGGTGGTCACAGTGGCACTGGCTCCGCGTCAATGATCTACTTCCCTTTATCATTCACCTTGTCAGGTTCTAACTCAGATTCAGAACATGCATCTGACTCGGAAGCCCTCAGCTCGGCCACTAATGACTACTTGGCCCGACACTCACTTGTGTTGTGATTGGAGCTCTTATGGAACTCACGCCACTTTCCCGTGTCCTTCTTTGTATTCATGGTGTTTTTCTTTTCTTTCAGCTTCATGAGTTATCCTAGGTCACCCTGCCTTGGCTTTTCCCTTTTCCCAATGGTTTGGGGGCGCCTTTCGCTTGCTTCGAATTCACAAATCCAAAGTCTCACTTTTTATATTTAAACTTCTGCTCAATCTTGACAACATATCAGTACACTGTGCCGAGCGAGGAGATGTCCAGGAACTCCATCTCATCCTGGATGTACCTATGTAGGTAGTCACTATATTTGAATACCAAATGTTTCTTAGAATCCTTAATACCCAACTTCGTGTGAAGGGTATGAAAAATATTGGTAAACTCCGACACGTCTTGGTCCCTTCCCTGCCGTAGTATGGTCCACTTTATGTATTTTGCCTCATAGCTCATGATAGGGTAGTATTGCTCCTTGATGGCATCCCGGAACGAACTCCAAGTGGGTGCAGCCAAAAATATTGAGGGTGTACTTTCGTCCTTCTTCTCATAGTAGGTTTCCCACCAGTCCTTGACGTGGGGGGTGACTTTGAGAAGTGAAAAAAATAATATTTTCCCGGTCAGAAAAATCATCAACAGAACACATATCCTTCTAGCAGATTTAACCATTTATCTACGACACCTACATCTATCTGACCCTAAAATATGGTGATTTCGAATTTAACCTATACCATAAAGGGTGTGGCATTTCCAGAGTACCTGCTGGAAGGAGATGCGTTGCCCTTGGGTAGTCTCTAAAGGATCTGGGAAAAGTTGTCCATCATCGCGTTCCTCTATCGCTCGAGGGATTCTTCGAGTAAGATTTTAAAGGGATCTCCTGCCCCCTCATATTTCTTCTCTTCCACCATGGGAGGTCGTCAGGATTTGTGAGGATGGTCTTGCAAAGGTTCGACCAGTTCGAGCCCTAACTCCTTATATCCCGACCTCGTTGCGGACATACAAAGAAAAACAGAGAAAGAGCAGACCACTCTAATACCACTGATCTGAACTTAAATAGGAATGCAACAATTTACAGATATAACCATAAATATAGAGATGAAACATAAATAATACTTCATTTCATTAATATCAAATACTAAAATATGCTTACAAATAGAATGGAAATAATACTAGCTTGGGCAATGGTAGCTTATCTCTGAGAAGAGATGTGGTGGCTACATGCCTCTAAACTGTGTTACAATGAAGCTCGAAGGCCTAATTATTATTTAGAAACAATGGAAAACCTTAAACATCCAAAACCCTAACCCTAGGAGATGAATAACCAAAACTATGGGCCCCGTTTGGGTAAATTGGTACATCAACTTCCCGGGGTCGAATTTTTGGCATACGATCTTCATTTTACACACACAATACCTCGTTAGAAATATCTATCAGAGAAATACAACTTTTGAGTTTCCAACATCGTCAACAACCTATGTTTTTCATGGTTTTCCTAAAAAAATGTCGTTTAGGGCCTCAAAACGGCTTCAGAGGTTCAAGACCCGAAAAACTACCAAAAATAGTAAATTCTGTTACAATTAAGGAAACTGAAAGAGAAAATGGTGGGGGTACATGTGGAATAGGCGAGTGGCCACCAAAATCAACCTAGATCAGGCTAGTAGCCTATCGACTTGCACTGCCTCCGACAGTGAAAGTCCATGATGTTTTCCGTGTTGTATTGCTTAAGAAGTATGTTAAAGATGTTGATCATGTGATTGACTGGTTTGTATTGCAGGTGGAACCAGATGGAGAATTCCAGCCAGAGCCTCAATGTATATTGCAGAAAAAGGTGCTCATACTTCGGAACTGAGAAATCGAGCAAGTTAAGGTGCAATGGAATTACTTTGGTCTCGATGAAGCTACATGGGAGATGACAGATCAGATGCGGGCTACGTATACTTCATTGTTTTCGATTGAGGCAAAGAAGTTTTGGTATGGTGTTTTGGTATATGTCTTGGTATATGTCTTGGTATATGTTTTGGTGATGTTTCGTATATGTACACATGTATATGGATGTAAATACTTCCATGAGCTATGTTATAAATCTCCAATAAGCAGTATGTTTGTCATGTCTTTATGATGTTATACTTGTTATGTTTTCATGTTGGTTTGCTTCTAAGCAGGTTGATCATTGTAAATACTACAACGACCTAAGTTATAAAGCTCCATCAGCAGTATGTTTTTATTATAGTAGTCTTGTGGTTATAGGTGTTGTTGAACATCGTGGATGGTGTTCCCCCAAGGGGGAGGGTTTTGTAACATCCCTAGTGAAAATTCCATGTAATAAATGTTAATAAACGCAAAATAATAACCACGGTTGATGGAACACTTATTCCAACCTGAATGTTAGGCAAGACATCCTAGTGTGGGTGTTTATTTCGGTTAATATGGCTAAGGAAATTGGTGAAGGAAATGGCTAAGGCTTTGGAAAGGAAAAATGGCATTTTTGGCACATTTATTTATGAAAATAATGGAAATTAGGAGAAAAGGGAGGTGAAAGGTCACAGGTTTCATGTGAGGAGGGAAATGAAGGAAAATAATGGAAAATGAATAAAATAGAGCTCTTATTGATAAAGAGGCTTCTGAGGATCAGTGGGTAGCCTTTAGTCAGTTCAATTTTTGGAGCTCTCTCATTATTCTCTCCCTCTCACTCTTGGACACTTAGAGTTTTCTTGGAGCACTCTTGGAGGGTGTGGCATACTTGGAGTTTTGGAGTAAGAAGGAAAAGGAAGAGCAAGAAAGCGCAAGAGGACATCAAGATCAACAAATACAACATGTTATTCTTGCAGGTATCGAGTTGCATGTATGTTTCCCTCACCAGTTTTGACATGCATTGCATATGAATGTGGTTTATTGGTCATGATCTGCCACTAGCATGGAGGATTTCCTGGATTGACAGTGCATTTTCCTGGCCTTGCCATTTCCTGGTTAGCCATGGTGATTGTGGATTTATTTCCTTGTTTTTGTTTTGGTTGGTTCTCATGTTTCCTTAGCTTAGGTTGAGTTACTAGTTCCTGGAGTTTTGGTTGGACAAATGCTCTAGAGCCCTGTAACAACTTGGGTTGAGTTAATAGTCCTGGAGCCTGGGTTGGATAAATTCTCTAGAGCCCTGTAACAAGTTGGGTTGAGTTACTAGTCTTGGAGCCTTAGTTGGACAAACGCTCTGGAGCCCTAGGTGGGTTGAGTTACTAGTCTCGTAGCCTTGGTTGGACAAATGATCTAGAGCCCAGTGTAAGATATGGGTTGAGTTACTAGTCCTGGAGCCTTGGTTGGAACAAACAATATGGAGCCCTGGAAGGTTTGGGTAGAGACAAATTTGATGATGGTTTTGTGATGTTCGACCGTGAGGTGGAATCACTGTTTGATGGGTTTAGGTGGTTGGCCTTTGGAATCCTTCGATGGCTTTGGATTGACGTGTTTTATGAGATCCCACATTCATGCTTGGAATATGGCATGGGGGTGAATGGATGAAGAGAGGTTTTGCTTAACCATTCTACGGTCGGGTGGAACATGGTAGTCCTATCATGAGTTTGGATTTTGCATCATCAATATGAGATTATTTCTCCTTGTATTCCTATGAGTATCATATGTTGAGTGTTTAGCCTGATTATCTTCTTTATTTAGAGGTATCATCGCATTGGACCCCAATTCGTAATGTGGCGGCAAGGCCACTCATAATATTTACGCTGCAAGGGGGGTCCAGGGGGGGCGGCTGTGATCTTTGGGAGCCCCCCCTGGCGGGGGATCGGGGGCAGCACCCCGAAGCTAAAAATAGCTGTAAAATTGCCTTGTAAAATGTTGTAATTTCGTAGTCAATCTAGGTCGTTCATTAGGAAGAGATCTAATGGTAGAAGTTATGTTTAATTTAGGGTTTTTTTCCCTAGAAGGCACCCCCTCACTATATATGAGGGAATTCTATTGCATCTATGTAGGTCTGTATTCTGAGCGACAAAGAGAGAGGAGATTGAGCGAGAGAAAAGAGGGAATTACAACGGATCTGTTGTAGGTTGTATCTCTTCAGTTTTCTGGATAATATAAAAGGAAGGACTTATTGTTTCCCGTGGACGTAACCCAAATTGGGTGAACCACATATATCTGTGTCTCTCTTGTTTTATGTGTTTTTTGTGTTTATATTTCTGCAATATATTTTATGTGTTCCATTGCTCTATAATATATAATTTTCTAACATTATACCGGTTTTTATGTGGATCATATAGTTGTGATTTCCTTGGTATTTATGTTGCTATTATGTTATTTGTTATGAAACCAGCTCAAGAAAAGATAGAAAAGATAGATCAACGCCTTAGAATTCAGCCTCTTCAAGGGGGCAACCTCCTTTACATTACATAAATGAACAATTCTTGGATGATACAAATGACAAAACCTCCTTTCTATATATAGGAGTCTAAGGAGCCACAATATAATCCAGCCGACCTAACAATAATAATATAAAGCCACAAAAATAACAATAGAGGGATTCTATGGGGCACAGAAATAACAATATGGGGGTAATAGGGGCACAACAATATAAATAAGGGGTATAACTACAATAGTAATGGGGTAATCACTAGTATTATAGGGACCCAACATGCCCCTCTCCTTCAAAAAAGTGTTGTCCTCAACGCTTGAGTAGTTCTGGATACTTCTGCATAAAATTCTCATCCTCCCATGTGGAATCTTCAGCGGATAAGTTCTTCCACTTGATAAGATACTCTGAAATTGATCGATTTCGTAGCTGTCGAGTTCTTGTTTCTGTGACTGCTTCCGGTTCCAATATAATTTTTCCTTCCTCGTCAAGTTCTGGCAATATTGTTTGAATTGGGAGCTTGTCACCTATAACCTTCTTTAAACATGAAACATGAAAACTGGGTGCAATCGAGAAGCTGCAGGAAGCTCCAATTTGTATGCCATAGTACCAATCTTTTGCAACACCTTGTACGGACCATAATACTTTGGTGATAATTTATTATCCTTCTTAGCTTGCTTTAGGGACATTTGCTTATATGGTTGTAGCCGTAGGAATACCCAATCACCTACATCAAAACTTCTTTCACTGCGATGTTGATCTGCCTGTTGTTTCATTCTATTTTGTGCCAACACGAGGTTATCCTTTAAGAGTTGGAGGACTTGTTGTTGATGTTCGATGTGATGTTCCACTGCCTGAACCTTAGAATTTTCTCTTAAATATGATGTGATGGATGGTGGTTGATACCCATAAAGTGCCATAAATGGGGTCATTTTTGTTGCTGTATGGAAGGAAGTGTTATACCACCATTCAGCCAGAGGCAACCATTTGACCCATTGTGTCTGTTTATCAGATACAAAGCAACGAAGATATCCTTCCAAACATTTGTTTACTATCTCAGTTTGCCCATCAGATTGAGGATGATAAGATGAGCTATGAGCTAACTGAGTACCAAGACAAGAAAATAATTCTGTCCAAAAATTTCCAGTGAAAATGGGATCTCTGTCACTTACAATAATCTTTGGGTTTCCATGTAGCTTTTGAACTGTTTCCATAAATGCAGTAGAAACTGTACTGGCTTTAAATGGATGTGATAATGCACAAAAGTGTGCATACTTGGTAAGTCTGTCAACTACCACCATGATGACACTCTTTCCCTCAGACTTGGGTAAACCTGTGATAAAATCCATTGAAACCTCCTCCCAACGTTGGCTTGGAATGGATAAAGGTTGTAATAGACCCGGTGTCTTAATTGTTTCAACTTTATTTTGCTGGCAAACCAAACATTCCGCCACAAACTTTTGAATATCTGATTTAAGGCCATCCCAAAAAAATTCCTTCTTAACCCTGTGGTAAGTTTTTAAAAATCCTGAGTGCCCTCCTAAGGGAGAAGTGTGCAATTCCATAAGAATCTTTTGTTTTAGCTGGGAATTCTTACAGAGGTATAAGCGATCTTTGTACCATAACGAATCATTTTGCCAGCTAAATGTATCAGAAGTACTGGAATCTTGTTGTAGCTTTCGAATAAGTGCCCACACTTCTTCGTCATTCTTCCATTCCTCCCTTGCTTCGTTTATCCAATCTGGTTGGATAATAGAAATGGCACACAACAATGCTTCCACATCCTCATCCTTTCTTGAGAGTGCATCTGCCACCACATTTTGCTTCCCTTTTTTGTAGATGATTTCAAAGTCATAACCCAACATCTTTGTGACCCACTTTTGTTGCTCTTCAGAGGATAATCTTTGTTCTAAAAAGTATTTAAGGCTATCATGATCCGTTTTTACCTTGAAGTGTCTTCCCATTAGGTAGGGTCGCCATTTCTTAAGTGCATGGAGTATTGCCAACATTTCCTTCTCATAAATAGCTTTGCTTAAAAACTTTCCCTTGATTGGACGACTTTCAAAAGCAATGGGTCTTTCATCTTGCATTAGAACAACACCAATTCCATTTCCTGAAGCATCACATTCCACAATAAAGGTTTTTGTGAAGTCCGGTGTAGCTAAGACCGGTGCTTGGCACATTGCCTCTTTAAGATGTTCAAAGGCCTTTGTTGCTTCCGGAGTCCATGAAAATGAATCTTTCTTCAATAATGTTGTTAGAGGTGCTGCTATTCTCCCATAATTCTTAACAAACTTGCGATAATACCCTGTCAACCCAAGAAATCCTCGCAGATGCTTTATGGATGTGGGGATTTTCCATTCCTTAATGGCTTTAATTTTGCTAGGGTCTACCTTAACTCCTTCATGAGATACAATATGACCCAAATATTCCACCTCCTGGACTCCAAAGAAACATTTGGATCTTTTTGCATATAATTGTTTCTCCTCCAATAGTTGTAGCACCCTGTCAACATGTTCAACATGATCCTTCCAAGACTTGCTGTAGATTAGTATATCATCAAAAAATACTAACACAAATTTTCTAAGGAATGGTTTGAAAATTGAATTCATCAAACCTTGAAATGTTGAAGGTGCATTGGTAAGGCCAAAAGGCATGACCAAAAATTCATAATGACCCTCATGAGTTCTAAATGCCGTTTTTGGAATGTCTTCAATCTTCATTCTGATTTGATGATATCCCGAACGAAGATCCAACTTGGTGAAGTAAATTGATCCATGCAATTCATCCAGTAATTCATCAATAACAGGAATGGGGAACTTATCTTTAATAGTGAGCTTGTTGAGCTCCCTATAATCTGGACACATGCGCCATGATCCATCCTTCTTGTGCACCAATACTACTGGAGCTGAGAAAGAACTTTGACTCGGTTGAATTATACCAGCCTCTAGCATTTCTGCAACCATACGTTCAATTTCACTTTTTTGGACATAGGGATATCTGTACGGCCTGATGTTTGGAGGAACACTTCCTGGAATCAGATGAATAGCATGATCATGATCACGCATAGGTGGGAGACCTTTGGGAGTCTCAAATACCTTGGAATGATTGTCCAAGACTTTTTGGAGATCTGGAGAAATAGATGATTCCAATGTGGAAACATCTAGCGAACATAATTGTGCAATTACACCTCTTTGCTCCTTTTTTAGAAGCTTTGTCATACCATTAGAGCTGATTATCTTTCCTGGTTTCCCTGCAATACCCCTTAATTCAACTTCCTTTCCTTCCGAAGAAAATTTGATGAAAAGTTCTTGAAAATTAAAAGCTATTGTACCCAAGGATTGTAGCCATTGGACTCCTAGTACAACATCAGCACCTCCCATTGGAATGGAAAGCATTGGGCTAGTCAATACATATTCTCCCATGGATAGCTTGATATTATGGCACTTTCCAGAGCAATTTATTGTTCCTCCATTTGCAATCATCACTTGACACTCTGGTGCTGGATATAGGAAGCAATTCAATTCTTTTGCTACCCTACAATGAATAAAATTGTGGGTGCTTCCTGAATCAATCAACACTATTACCTTTTTCTTCTTGATTTGTCCTTCTATCTTGATGGTTTGAGGAGTGGTAATTCCCGCCAATGCATTACAAGATATGGTCGGATTTATTTGTTCTTCATCTAGGCTTTGTTCCTGGAATATATCCTCTTCTTTTGACCTTTCTTGCTCCTTTTCTTCTTCCTCTTCACAATCTATGTAGAATAATTTCTTCTCAGCACACTTATGACCTTTTGTGTATTTGCTATCACAATTGTAACAAAGCCCTTTTGCTCTTTTTTCTTCCAATTGTTGTGGTGTCAACCTTGTAGGTTGTGGAAGACTATGGGCAACAACACTTCCGTCTTTATAGTTGTGAATGGTATGCTTCCTAGTTGCCATAATTTTGCTTTCCATTTTTCTTGCTAACCTGAATGCCTTCTCTAATGAATCAGGTTCCCAAAGGCGCACATCATGTTGGATATTATCCTTTAAAGACCCTATGAACACATCAATCCTATGCTCCTCTGGAATATCTTTTACCCTTATGTTCAATTTTTGGAACTCCTCAATGTGCTCCATTATTGAACCCTTTTGTTTGAGACTTATCAATTGGCTAAAAAAAGTGTTGCTTTTTGTATCCTCATAATGTGCTATCAATTCTTCCGTAAAAATTGCCCAAGTGATAAATTGTTTACGAGAACAAAGCCATTGATACCATACAAACTGATTTGGTTCCAAATATAAAGTTGCCATACGTACCTTTTGTGTGTTTTGCACATTATTGAGATCGAAGAATTGCTCCATCTGTAATATCCATGTGGCGGGATCCTTGCCATCAAACTTCCTCATATCGATTTTTGGAACATGGTGAGTCTTCGATCCAACATTAGAGTCTATGGAATCATGATTAACATTTCTTTTGTTCTCATCATGAGTTTCCTTTACTACCTTTTCACCAATAGTGACCCTTTCTTGTAGCAAGTTCTTCAATTCTTCCACGTCTGTCTTCAAATTTACCATCGAATCCTTCATCTTAGCTTCCATGCCCTTTATCTTAGATTCCACGCCATTTATCTTAGATTCCACGCCACTTATCTTAGCTTCTGTTAGCTTTTGTGAGCATGACATTTGTTGCACTTGTTCTTGTAATTTTGATATATCATGTAGCATTTCTTCCTCTTCTTCATGAGTCATGCTAGAGCTTTCAGGTTCCTTACTAGGTGTTTTCATTTTCTTTCCTCGGGGCATCAGTTACCGATAATAATGCTTTACTATGCCCTTTGAATTCCGTTAAACCAAGCTTAGATAAAAAATTTAAAAAAAACTACACACCTTTTTTCACTTTATAGAAGCCTGATATTGAATCTGATGTATCTCTGTAATTTCAGATCATCTAGTTCTAAAATTGCCACCTGTAGTAGCCTTCTGCGTCCTCTTTCCAATGCCACAAGTCTGAGCCAAATTGGATTCTCCAAGTAAGAGTTATGTGAAATCTCCCACAGTGACTTGCTTTTAGACTAGTTCAGTAGAGCAAACTTGTACGACGTGCCACGAGTCACTGTTTCAACCTTTGAATCTAAAACACACATAAAAGAAACTGCAGTCCGTCCTCTTTCTGTGCCTTTTTACGAAATTTAAATCCGATCCTCAGAGAGAGAGTTATGACGATTTTTCCCAGGTCACCTGTTTTGAATGTAATTCAGGAGTCTGCAAAAGGCCAACTTCCGCAGATCATATCTCCGAAACTATCGCGCAAAAAGATCTGAAATTTGGACCCAAGGTTTAGCGCCAATTATTCTCAATTGGGTTTTTTTTCCGACTTCTGAAACGTCACAGAAAAAAAGTTATAGCGAAACTTCCACGATGACCTGTTTGGAGCAGCGAAACCCTAGAATCCAAAGCTCCGATACCAAATGTTATGAAACCAGCTCAAGAAAAGATAGAAAAGATAGATCAACGCCTTAGAATTCAGCCTCTTCGAGGGGGAAACCTCCTTTACATTACATAAATGAACAATTCTTGGATGATACAAATGACACAACCTCCTTTCTATATATAGGAGTCTAAGGAGCCACAATATAATCCAGCCGACCTAACAATAATAATATAAAGCCACAAAAATAACAATAGAGGGATTGTATGGGGCACATAAATAACAATATGGGGGTAATAGGGGCACAACAATATAAATAAGGGGTATAAATACAATAGTAATGGGGTAATCACTAGTATTATAGGGACCCAACATTATTTATGTATAAGTTTTATGACAATAGTTGTGTATGGCTCTCATCATGTTTTTACTTGTAAATGAATGAGAAATGTATCTATGACCTAATGGATGAAACTGCAACTAATGTGTTTAGGCATCAATGCTTCTTAGCGATTTTCATATGAGTATGAGACCCCTATGCTTAGATCTATTGTTTACACCTAAAGATTACATATTTGTGATATGTTTGATGAAATGGTTGTCTTGGCTAGTAGGGTCCAGTCAAGGGCTTGTTCAAGTATTTACATTGCATCATTGTTTCATTGTTATCTTTCTGTTTTGAAGGTGTCATTCAATTCTAGGCAGTGACTTGGGCTATGGGCCTGAAAAAAGTGACTCAAATCCGAGGGATGATGGCACAACACTGAGAAAAATAATCCCTAGACATTGGCATGCCTTATCGTGAGATCATACAGAGCCTCTTGGACGTTGTCAGGCCCATAGCATGGGAGCGTCCAGAGATTTAGAGGTCTAAAACCTCAGTGCGACCCAAGGGTTCGTTACCAAAAGTGTTGGGACGGTTCTCAGGGGTCCTATAGCTGATGTGGAAGGTCTGTATGATTTGTTTTCATTTATTCCATTTCCTTAAGGTCACCTAAGAGGTTGAATCATATCATAGTAGCCTCTAGTCACATGTTTACCCTGGTTAGCTGGTTACTTGGGTAGACATGGGAGGAGGGTGTTACATGCACAATATAATCCAATTAACATAATTCTACCATCAATAATGAAATTCACATTAAAAATAATAGTATTTCTAATACAAATTTATTTGAACCTGTTCTCCTTCTCTGTTCTTTAAATCTGTTCTCCTACAATCTCCTCCAAAGCATAAACTCTGCTACTAAAAGCAAGTGCCACAATAGTGGAAGCTCTGCCTCTCCTACACAATTCATAATGAAAAAAGACAAATCCCAATAATTCCCAGATATCATATTGATTCTCTATCCCTACAACACGGAACTCCTATTACAATAGTGCTTTAAGAATTACAAAATTGCAGAAGAGAGGAGCCCCCCCTTTTCTCCATTCTACAAACTACTATTTATAATTACAAAAATGAATTCCAAATAGGGGAGTTGTTGAAAAACAAATCCGCTCCCTTAATTTTCATTGGTCAAAATTATTTTTCTTCTCTTGCTAGAGAAATTCCATTCATTCAAATTTTCTCTTCCGCATCTCCTCAAATGTTCTCTTGCCAAAAACCAATCAAAATTAAATTAAAATGCAAATCAAAATAAAAATGACCAAATCTAGAAAACAAACATCTCCAATCAAATTTTAATTAAATAAATAAATAAAAAGAAATATGTGCTTTCCATTGATCCTTGTAAATATCTTATTGGTCAAAGAGAACATCATCAAATGGATCTGCAATCAACGGATCCTTTGGGGCAATGAAAATGCAAAAATTTATTCTCAGAAAATTAGTTTTGTTTACAAATTCAGAGCTTAATTTTCTGCTAACTTTTAGACCCAGTTAATGATCGAATCTAGTAATGTTAGGGTCCAACCCTAACCCCTTTATTTATGTAATAAGCCCAATGGGCCGAGTCATAGTCATATTTAGTTAGAGATTAAATAAAGCCCACAATTATAATTGTAAGTGGTTGACCAGCATTAGAGGAAAGGGCCCCAATTAGTTGTAAATGGGCCAAAGTTAATAAATAAAGTGGTTAACCTGTGTTATGCAAGGGACTACTGTTTCTGGGAAAACTAGTGTCTACTCAGACTTGCTAATCCCACTAAGACAGGTAGTTATCTTAGAAACAAACAATTCAAAGTTACTTGTGTTTTCCTTTATGAGAGATAGATAAGAGAGAAGCAGAGAGCACCAACCTTAGTCTTTCGCTTGGCTCCTTGCTTGTTTCCTCTCTCCCTTGATAGAGCTTCTTCCACTCCTTTCTCACTTGTCCCATTTCAAAGAACACCTATAGAGTTAAAGCAGCAAAATACCATCAAAGCATAGAGATATATAACCATAAACAATGTAGAATCAGATGTACATTAAGCATACAAGTGCATACACAAATACAGGATTCAGAAATATACAAGTATATGGAGGAAAACTCAAATAGCTTTATTGATAGAAGCAGTAGAAGAGAGGATTACAACCTAGTTGTCTGATCCATTGCCATCCTCCCAGCATGAAAGCCCTCTTCACCTCATGAAAAGCTAGATCACCCAATAATACAATGTTTCACAGAGAAACCAACAACACTTCCTTACAAAATACAAAATTCCAGCCTTTGGATATCTAGGATGAGGGATCCATATATAGATATTTGCAGGTGGGTGAGTTAGCTTCTGGGATTTTGATGAGTGTCATTTCACTGATATTTCTTGGTTCCACTTGGAGATTTCATGATCTCTTACTCATCCCTAGGCGAATTCAGAGAGGCAAGTGTCATATGAGTAGTTTCTAGAAGATTCTCTAGGTTTCCACCTAGCAAACTGCCTCTGCCATTTGTCTGCTCTCGCTCATCGCACCCTACAGAAGGGATTTTCAGTATGCATCACACCTTTTGCATGTGATAGGTGAGATGCATCTCACCCTCAACATGGAGCAATCTATATGGTCCAGTTTTGACCAGTTCTGAGCATTTTTTCAGGGAGAACTTCTGGGAAATGATGTAATCAGCTGACCTTGTTCCTTTAGGGTATGAAACAACACTTTTAGGGGTTTAGAAGCCCTTGGTTTATGGACATATGTGATTTGGGTTGCAGTGCCAAAATATGTCTATAACAGTTGCCCCCTAAAGCATGAGGTTGTAAATCTTCTGATGTCGGGTGAAATGCTTTATCATGAGGATCCGAGGTTTTTTCGAACTAGAAGGTGACCTGTAATAAGATACAATACAATAAATTATCTTCATAATATTTTCATGATCTAGTTGAGGCAAGAATTCCCATGCTCAGCTTTATAAATTCATTTTCATGTACATAGGACAGACAATCGTCTGTGTGGCAGACTGATGATTTCGGTAGAGCCATCATCCCTTAGCTTGGATGATTATCTGTGCAACTATAGAGTGCATTTGATGTCTTTATTTTCCTGAATATATCGCAGTCCGAATGGATGAAACTAGATCCGGGGTCTTCAAACTCATTCAATCTTCACCCGAAGTACAAGTCGATCCATGTGAAAAGATGTTCTGGTGTTGAACATGGAAAGGCATCGCCTGATTACCAGCCAATGATGTAAGCTGTTAACAGGCACGAGAGGAATCACCGATAATGATAATGACCCTCAAGGTACTACAGTACAATTCACGTGGTGTGAAAATGGGACTTGACGTCGAACACCACGCAAAATATTTTGGTCGAAGACCATTGAAGTAAACCTATCGTCAGAAGTGAGGAACTTGCCATTGAGGCATGCAAGCTTCAAAGTACTGAAAGGGTTGTTCCTAAGTCAACTTCTTGGATAATGAGTTGATGTCAACAAGAAGTGACCCGTCGTAGGAGTGCCTTAATGAATCCCACATCTACGACACGGAACAGAGCAAATGATTTTGTGGAGGTGAAAACGAACTTATGATACAAGGTTCAGGGTGGCGGTCATGAAAGAATGGAGCGTGAAGGTATTGCAGCGGATGAGGCGCTAGCTGGGTCGGTGAATTCTCTGAGCGACTTCTCTTGAACATATCGGCGACACTGAAATGGATTGGTAGCATTAACCCCAAAAATGGATGGTACGGAGGACCAATGGTGATATGACCAGTGAACGGAATAACCCAACCCAACTCAATCATGGTGACGGAGTGAAAGTGTCATGTTCAAGAGTGACCTGAACCAATGAAGTTCTTCAAGTTTTCTCCCCTTTTTCCCCACTCATTGCTGACCAGTACCTCTTTATTTTTGTCACGCTTGAGGAGGATAACATATGCTTGTTCTATAATTTGCCCTTCGGGAAAACCTGTCGCTATGTTTTAGCGAGCCTAGCGACAATGAAACTCGTTCTTGTCCGTATGGACAAGTTTGTCGCTATTGTTTTAACGAGTTTAACGACAAAGATAACTTAGTCCTTTTCAGTTTTAGAGAGTCTTAAAAGAGACGGAAAGGAAACTCCAATAGTCCTTTTTCGTAGTATAATCCCTTAAGTCAGAAAAAGTATAAAATAATACGAAAGGGATGACTTTTCCGATCACTTTAACGAGCCGAAAAAGACAAGCGCTCGATCTTTTTGTGTAATGATCCCTCAGGTCCAAAAAGATTTAAATATAGAGGAGGGACGACACTTCCAATCACTTTAACGAGCTGGAGAGGCAATTTGCTCGGCAATATATTTATATTTTACGAGTTTAAAAAGAGCTTAAAAGAGACTTGTTTTTTAGGAACGAGTGATATTTTCGGGTAGCAGCTGGTTCTAGGTAAGTTTGGAACTTTTCAATCATGGCAGTGTAAAGAAGGTGGCTAATAGAATCACTCGTCGCAGCTGTTCCTCAAAAGGGTAAACAATCAAGTGGAGGCGTATGATCGGCCAAAAAGTGGAGGTGATGGTAAGAACACGACCAAGGCCCAAAAGCTGATAGCAATGCAATCACAAAGGTTATTTACCGAAGGTGGGTTCATTTTTTAATGAGCTTGAACTCTGGGGAAACATATGCTCATTGCTAGGTTTATTTTTTAACGAGCTTGAACTTCGCGTAAACCTGCTCGTCTTCAGTTTCATGTTTACACAAGCTTAAAACGAAAAACTATGCTTGTTATAAGTTTGCATGCCCCCAGCATAATGACGAAAATCGAGGTGCATGCCCCCCAAGCTTCATTGCATTCAACGCGGTGGTTGGAATGAAGGTTTACCTTCGAAATCTTTGAAAGACTTGACTTGGATTTTACGAGATCGTATTCAAAAACTCGATTTGGAAAGGGAGTTTTTTCATTTTTTAATGAGGTTGACACAGTAAAACTAGTGTCTACTCAGATCTACTAGTCCCACTAAGATGGGTAGCTATCTTAGAAACAAACAATTCAAAGTTACTTGTGTTTTCATTTATGAGAGATAAATAAGAGAGAAGTAGAGAGCACCAACCTTAGTCTTTCGCTTGGCTCCTTGCTTGTTTCCTCTCTCCCATGATAGAGCTTCTGTCACTCCTTTCTCACTTGTCCCGTTTCAAAGAACACCTATAGAGTTAAAGCAGCAAAATACCATCAAAGCATAAAGATCTATAACCATAAACAATGTAGAATCAGATGTACATTAAGCATACAAGTGCATACACAAATACAATATTCAGAAATATACAAGTATATGGAGGAAAACTCAAATAGCTTTATTGATAGAAGTAGTAGAAGAGAGGATTACAACCCAGCTATCTGATCCATTGCCATCCTCCCAGCATGAAAGCCCTCTTCACCTCATGAAAAGCTAGATCACCCAACAATACAATGTTTCATAGAGAAACCAACAACACTTCCTTACAAAATACAAAATTCCAGCCTTTGGATCTCTAGGATGAGGGATCCATATATAGATATTTGCAGGTGGGTGAGTCAACTTCTGGGATTTTGATTAGTGTCATTTCACTGATAGTTCTTGGTTCCACTTGGAGATTTCATGATCTCTTACTCATCCCTAGGCGAATTCAGAGAGGCAAGTGTCATATGAGAAGTTTCTAGAAGATTCTCTGGGTTTCCACCTAGCAAACTGCCTCTGCCATTTGTTTGTTTTTGCTCATCGCACCCTTGGTTTATGAACATATGTGATTGGGGTTGCAGTGCCCAAATATGTCTATAAAAACTACTAGTAGTTAGGGTTTAAGATGTCATTTAGCTATAAATAGTCTTATTTAGTAAAGGAAAGATCATCGAGTCTTATTGTAATCGAACTCTGCTTTGCTGGAGGTTGCCCCCTCGAAGAGGCAAGTGAACATTGAATCTATTTCTGAATAATAAAATACTTGCAGTTTTTCTCATTTTAGTTTGTGTTCTAGGCTATATTTCTTTGCATTTCTAGTATTCTGGAATTTCTCATAGGTCAAGAGCATAAAAAGTGGTATCAGAGCACTTTCTAGGGCTGGTTGTACATCCAATTTTCGCAAAACTTCTTTTAGGCTAGAGACGTGTTCTAACATTTTTAAACCACGATATCTGTCATTGAGCACATAAACCTGTTAACACCCAGGTTGTTCCCTTTGACTCCTGAGGGAATACGGTCGGGGTAACCACTAACCAAGCTTTGGATTACAGGTTCTAGCCAACCTGTAATCAGAGAGGGCTCTCTCTTTGACCGTTTAACTTTGTTCTTAAGAATCCTAGGCTAGATATGAGGTGAGGGTTTGGTTTGTAACTTTGTTTGAATGATGTCTCTCAGTACTTAAGGTGATATCTTCAGACAGTTTTAGACCATTGGGCAATGGAGTCTGTGGTTACAGGTTGTTTGAAATATTGAGTGGGATTGTTGGAACAACAGGGCCATTTAAATATTTCATGAAACAAACTTGAAATTGTAATGATGAAGTGGTTTAACCAGTGGAAGGCATTTAAGAAATTTCCACTAAGCTGGTGATGTGAGAAAGAGATGTATTGACCAGGAGCAGGTTTGATTACCTGAACAATAATCATTGTGAAAGGTATAGTTTAGAAGTGCAGAAATTAAGAATTACACTCTTATAACTATAATTGAGGAAAACATACATAATAGCTTAGATTGAGTTCAGGGTATTCTATGAAATAAGTCCTGAAACTATTCTTTTTCTTTGCCATTAAACTGTGAAACAGAACATGAATGGATTATGAAGAAAATAACAAACATAACGAACAGGTCAAAGAAACTTATTGTTCCATGAAATACGTAGGAATCCTGTAGCATTCAGCAAGCACACCAGAACGCATCAGACAACACAGAACTTTGGAAATTCCATCAGCTTTGTTGTATTAAAACTCTGAATGTTTACAGCATAGTATTTCCTGAAGAGAAAATCAACAACCCCTGCAAGCTTATGCGAGGGGGAATATATACAATCGGCTATACAAAAATATCTGAACCGCTGAGTCACTTGATAAATAAATGCGCTCACCAACTTTACAAAATAGCAGATAAGGAAGTTATTACTGCTCTAAATACAAAATGAATACTCTTTAATGCTGTCAGAAGTCTTTTTAACCTTTGGAGGCCACTGAGTCAGTTGAGCATTCAACATTAATGCTGAATGATATGTCTTCATGGCTTTGTCATGCTGTAGCTTTCTCGGCCCTGTCATCTGTAGCTGTCAGTGTTGCTTTAGTGGCCGAATTGGTTTACTGAGCTGGCTCAGTCCATTCTTCTCCAGACATACTGAATGCATCAAATTTTCCTGCACATGATGACTTATGTTTTTGATGAAAAAACTTGATGAAAGCCTTTTGTTTACAGTAACAACTGTATCATTTTGGTCCACCATTCCTGTGTAGGCAGTTGATGCCTCAAAATTGCATCTAAGGTTTCATCTGCCTCTGTATATTTGTAGAAGTTTGGAGGCACTTCAAACAAATGTTTGATCTCATTCATAATAAAAAATAAGTTCTCTACTCTGTCATAGAGACTTTGCCATGATGCTGGTCCTGTTTCTTCTTAAGTACTTGCTCCTGCAGTGATCTCGTTAGTGGCAAATGTATTCACCCTTTTGGAATAATTTTCATGTGATAGTAGCCTCCTTGCGCTGTTCAGCAAGCCAGGAAGGCCTCTGCTCTGTAATGCTGCAAACTTATCCATGAATCTGTTTACTTCTGTTTGCATGTCCTGGCTTCTTCTATCCAGTGTTTGTACCAGGCTTCTCAATGTAAGGACCCTCTTTATCAGCAGGATGGTTTCAGTTCTATTGGGGATTCCTATTGCTACCAGCTGAGGACCTGTACGGTTATTGAGAACGTTGATCATTCTATTGGCTATCTCAGGCATATTGCCTAGAGATGCCCTTGCCCTTTGGACTTCCCTGTGTGCTTTGGCTATGAGCTCCATTTGTTCATGAATTGTCTCTATATACTGCCATTGATCTGTGATTGATTGGCCAATATTGGCCCATAAAACTTTTTTGATTTCAGTTACAACATTTTCAAGGGTGAGCTCTTTCTCCAGCTCCTTTATCTTCTCCTTGAGAGCCTTTATTTCCCTTCCCTTTTCAGCTACACTTTGTTTGGATTTGTCATATTTTTCATTTAGCTTAGCTAAATTCTCCTTGGCCTCATTTAGCTCTACCATTTGGGCTTCCAGGGCTTGAATCTCATTCATCAGCTTCTGCATGTCCAGGCTTGGAGCCTACTCTGATGTTGTTGTTGGTGCTGATGTTGATGGAGCTGTCTCGACTGTTTGCACTGTAGGAGGAGTGACACTTTGAGGGGGTTCCTCAAGGTTGATTCCCAAGTCAGCCAACTTTTGGAGATTTCTCATTCCTCTTTGAGCTAGTTCATCTTGTGTAGTAGCTTCTTCTAAGGTTCCTTTCCTCCATTATAGTTGATTTGCATATTTTTCTATGTGAGGCAACCTCACGTGACCATAACTGGCCAACCTATATCTGATCCTTCTTAAGCTTATGAAATGAGTGGGGTCGTATGGTTTCCAAAGGAAGCTGGTCTGTAAGCCAAGGCTTTCCAGCATTCTATCTGCCTCTTGCCAACCTTCCTCCCTTTTATTGTAAATGAAGTGGCCTAATTGATTTCTAACTTTAAGCTGTGCTTTCTTGCCCCTGCTTGAGAAATGGAGCACATCAGCATTCCCAAATTGCCTGAAGTATTCGAGGGCAAACAATCTCATGGGCACATATCTGGGCAATCTGTATGGGGGCAACTCACACCCATATATTCTAATAACTGTGTGGTTTTGGTAAAAATACCAATCCCCAATGCTGTATACCTTGGACAACTGAAGAATCCTCTGCATCTCATCAGTCAGTCTTGGAGGAGGTGAGCTCATAAGCAGAGACATGGTTGGGTGGATGAAGAGGTCTATAAACTCAGAATAAGTGTATGGGGAATAAGATCTGCAGTGGAAAGCAGAGGACCAATAGACCACTGACCTTGGATTGCCTTGTGCATCCACTCTTCTCACAGGGAAAGGAAATTTCTCATGCTGATAGTATAGGATTAAATGGTAGATATAGGAGGTGTATCTGAACAGCCTTTCTCTCGCCAAGTTTATCAATTGCTCATGTATTTTATTGGAGATGTAAGTGGCATAGTCATAACAGATTGGGGGCTTACCAGGGGAAAACATGGCCATCATTACCAGCACAGTTTCATCAACAAATTCTATTGAATTATAGCCCAGTATGGGACTAATCATATCTGCAAGGTCTTTGCCCAATTGATTCAAGTATACATGAGAAATGGGAGGGTGCTTCATGGTCTCAGAGGTTGAATCAATGAACAATTGATTTATCTTAGTGATTTGAGCATCTGTCAGTTTAGCTCCTTGTTTTATCAAATCCAATAGTGACAAAGGGACTAATTTCTTATCAGTCTTGAAGTTCAACATCTCTCTGATGGCTTCAGGGGTGACATAAAAAACAACTGAGCCCGAAGGGTCAAGCACAGCCCTCTGAGTGGGGTCATAACAGTCAGCACATTGGTGGATTAGGTCAGGGAATTGGTTGACTTGAGGGAGCTTGAAGATGGGGAGAAAAGAGTCCCAAATGCCCAATATATCCATTCCACTATCATGCTTGAGTTTCAATTCATTTAGCAAGTGAATGTGATACTTGATATGCATTAGCATTTCCTCTGATATTTGGTAATCCTGATCTGCTAATGGTTTCCACTCCAACTCTCTCTGGGGGGCATTCAATGGAGCAACATTCAGGGCAACCGGTGCTACTGGTGTATCCATGCTTTACAAGTGAATTTGGTTTGAATTTCGACTGTTTCTGGAAGGAATACCGTCCTGGGCGGTAGGTTAGGTAATTTTGCTGAATTACAGCCTGTTTCAGAGCAACAGGGGTGTAATTGGGCACAATTGGCCGGTTAGAAAGTGATGAAATTGGTTTCAAGGTGCAGCAGGCCTATTTCTCCAGGAAAAATGGTCAATTTTTAATGGTTTCTTAACAATGCAGGACGAAACAGAGCGCGCAGTCGGAGAATTGGTAAATACCTGGTGTTATAACGACGGAGGAGCTTGGTTGCAGTCAAACGCTGAGTGGCAGCAGCTCTGGAATGGTCTTGGTAGGTTAGTGGCAGCAAAGGATGTAAAAATGCATGCAGGAGGCAGAGTAGAAAAACATATGAAAATGCGCAAAAATGGCAAAATTCGGCCAAATATGGACTTTTGGGCGTTGGCGCGAAAATTTGGATGACATCATGCTAACTTCATCAGGTGGGGTCAAGGTCGGGTGACGTCAGCATGACGTCATCGGGTGATGTGGCGGCCTGTGAGTGGTCCACGGGGACCGCATAGGTGGGGGACATGTCGGAGTGATGGCGGGTGGGGATGCTGACGCGGTGGTGGAGTGGCGTGACGTTGGCATGACAGAACAGCGGAAAACCGGGAGTGGTAAGCGGTATAATATCGGACCGCTCTTCATACGGAAGCGGGATTGTCAGAAGGCGGCCCAATAAGATTTGGGGGCGACACGTGGCGGAGGCCTGACGTCACCCTCTGACAAATTTCGGGAGGTAACGGTAGTACATCGGGGCCGCTCCGAAATTGATAAGGGTCGTCGGATGGGAAAGCCCAGATCCGACGACTGGCGGGAGGGCAAGTTGTCAGGGCGATACGGCAGCGGGCGGGAATATTTTAATATATTCTTTGAAATGCGCTCCCGGGCGGAACTTTGGGTTTTGGCAGATTTGTGAGTTTTTCCAATGTTTTTTGTGGAAAGGCGCATGGCAACAAAACTTTGGATAAGGCGGAAAAAATGGTTTTTTAGTGTATTTTACAAATAGCACTGGTTAGGAAAAATAGTGGGTTTTTACAAGGCCTTTTGCAAATGAAGTGGGTAAATGATTTCAAAGGTTTGTGAAGGGGAAAGGGGTGTAGGCTTAGGTTATTAGATTGACCAAGGGTCAATATAATCCCTGCTTTTAGGCATATGGCTATAATTGCCAGGGGGAGGGAATATTTATACATTTCTTGGGGTTTATACACCATAGTGTTTATAATAGTAGGGGAAAAGGGGGAGATAGGGGATTTAGATAATAAGAAGTTAGGAGTTAATATGAGTGGAGAAGGTGGATAAGGGGGAAAAACCACTAAGTTTATATGAAATGAACTTAGTTTAGGAAGTAGATCAAAATGAAAAGAATTTTACACAAGAAATGTGGCTTCTGAAGAACCAAGAACCAACACAAGACTTTGGCTCTTTCCATGAACATAAGTAGTATTGGGATGTTAGTAATGAGTATAATGGGGGGTATTAGGGAGTTAGACATGATTCATTGTACTGTTGCAAAAACTGCTGAATAGGATACTTGCACTGGCACCACGTTTTTCCTTTGCTTGAGCCAGTGATAAAGGAATCATGCTTCTGCAACCCCATCTACTTACCCACCTACTGCCTAGCATTTTTTGTTACTCCAAGGAGGGTGCACTTAGACTTGCAAACCCTTATGTGCCTTTTCTTTTCCTTTGGCTTTTTCTTTTGATTTTCTATCTACAACTAACCTTATTACTTCCAAGGCCCCAGATTAAGCAGTTGGGAACCTTAATTCTCTGCCTAACTACTAGCCTGCCAAGATTAAACAGTTTGGACAGGCTTCTTTCTCTATTCTAATGACAAGAAATTGAAACATGGCATGATCCAGATTAGGCTGTTGGACCACCCATCCAAAATTCAGTCAACATCAAGCTATGTACACATATTGCATTCTCTTGGAAATATGGGATCTTTGCATCACCAGAGCAGAGCATATTTGGAACTTCTTTTGCCAATCATGAAATATGAAACCTATTGGTATAGGTATCTAACAAAACCTATGGATTTGGGGAGGCATGCACACAAGAACTACAAGTGGTGGTCACGCTTGTTGGAATCCCTTCTAACCCCTGTGGGTATCCCTTCGAGTAGTAGCGCATTAAACAGAACCGTGCACTAACTACACTTCCACGTACCCTTGGGTATATCAAAAGCCCCCTAGACGCACCTGAAACCTAACCTTAGATCAGTTGTTGGTCATCTTGCTGCTATAATACACTGAGAAGAACACTGAAGGAGATTACTCGCACGTACAATAGGGTAGTTGGGTAGTACGACTAAGGGTATGGTCGATCCTCCTTAGTTAGCACCCTAAAATATTGGGCCAAGTATTAATTTTGGACCCCTATGTATTGTTAGCACTCTGTAATTTTCAGAGGTCGCAGAAGAAAATCACAAAGGTAACCACAAACCACTTTGGAAGATGGGATCTAGCCCTACCAGCTTTAAAGAGGGCTCTCTCTATCAGATTTAACTTTGTTGTATTTAGATATTAGGCTAGTTACGAAGGTTCAAAGTTTGATTTTAAATTGTTTGGTTGATTATGTGCATGAACCTTCCATTGGGCTATGGCATCTACAGTTCAACAGAGGCCTGTTTCAGCTTTTGGAAAGGAGTTTCACAGGGCAAGATAGCTAAACTAATTGGGTCCTTTATATTTAAATAAAATGGGGTGGAAGAAAAGATATAAGTTCAATAGAAGTTAAAGAGAAATTAAGAATTCCTTAACATGATATTAGAAGAAAACATTGAAATTATCTATAGCTAGAAGTAGAGTGTATTTTTCAACAAATTTTGTTCATCAATTTTCTGTAAAATAATTTAGATTGAGAAAACATAAGTATGGAAACCAAGTAATAAAACATTAACAGTGAGAAAAGCACATCACCAAATCATCTAACACATGAATCCTGTGAAGAATGTCCTTTTTATTACTGATCAACCCATCAAATGAAAATAGTACAATAGCTTTCTAGAATGCAAAAATCCATGTAGAAATCAACACTTGATACTTCTAAAAGAGAAGTATTTATAAAATATTTACAAAAAATCCTATCAAAACCGACTAGGATGTATTTAGGAATTCCTAAATTGAATCTATCTAACTTATTACAAAAATTTAGGAAAATTTGAACTGTCTGAAGTGCTGGCACTAAATTTATGGAATTTCTGACTGTCTAGCCCTTCGAATTTTGTTCTGTTGTTGATGTTAAGCTGTACAACCAAATCCCCTTCTTACTCCAGTAATTCACATAATTTATCCTAGTGGTGGTCACTAGGGATAGTTGTCTTCAGTAACTTTCTATAAACCTTGTCCACTTCAGTGTATTTAGAAAAAGTCAGTTTAGAGATAAAGATATGCTTAATCTTGTACTGGATATCCATATCATATGTCAATGCTTCCAAGAATTCTTTTCCTGTCATGTTGATTCTTCCACCTATAACTTTAGAATTGAATTTAGCCTTGGTCATCAATTTCTCACTGTAATCGGACCATGTACTGAGATTATTGTTTATTACTAATAAATTAGGAAGTCCCTTTTTATAGAGGGCCTCCAGCTTGTTGAACAATCTTTGTACGCCAATGTCCAGAATCTGACACTTTTCTTCAATCTGCCTCATTAAATTTCTCTTAGTCAACACCTTTTTGACCTCCAATATAGTTTATGTTCTATCTTCAATCTCCAGCTCTTCTAATTCGTGTTTATTTTTAGAGTTGAGGAACTTGACGAGCTGAGTAGCTTCACTAGGTTTGTCACCCAACTGTTTTTTGACTTCTTCAATGGTTTCATTATACCTTTCGACCAGTTCTTGTTGCTCAAATATGATTTTTATTGAAGGCCAAATATCTATCATATCTTCATTGATCCGTTTTCAAATATTTTCTTTGATCTGGGCAAAGGTATTACCCATGGCAGTGTCGTTTTCCATCTGCTACAATCTCTGGGACAATGTCTAGGATTCCTACATCTCTTTCATGCGAGAACTCTCATATCTATTGCTCTACTCCTCTAGGGTCTTCACATCCTGTCTTAATTTCTTTATTTCTTCTCCCTGTATATACATGCTTTCCATGGATTGGGCCAACTTAATTGAATCATCTGCATTTGATGAGGGAAGTACTGTAGAAGAGGATGCTCCTACTGTTGTATTTGTTGTAGGAATACATGTTTCAAGTAGGGATGAAAGAGGCACTGCATCAAGAGGAACCAATGCTAGTTGAGAACTTTTCTCCTTCTCTTGATAAAATTATCCACCTCTGCTTTCGTCTCCTTGATCTATGCACTATGCTCCACCAGTAGCTTAAACATTTCTTCTTTCTGTAACTCTGTCTCTCCTATCTCCTTTTCCTAGGGACCTTCAGTCACAAGAAACTTTAATAGACTCCTTAGAGATGCTATGTCATCATTCTTCTTCTTAATAATTTCTTCCATGGTCTTTGAATTACTAGGATAAAAACCTGCTTTGATCACCATTTCCTCCAAATATTTAATTATGTTGTCTTTAGCAAGAGATAAAACTTTATCTAGTTTAAGCTGAGATTGGACATTATTCAAAGACAGTTGTAGTTTGGAAGCAGTGAGGGAAGTATGTGTGAAGGTTGAGTAGACCATTTCTCCTATTTGCATGTGCATGTCCATCTGATCCAAAGGATGAATAGCCTTTGCCTCAAACTCAAAGGTAGTTTGCTTGAAGTCAACAACTGATTTTGGTTATGGAACTTGTGCCTGTAAGAATGCCATATGAATTCTCCCCTTCTTTGTGTCATAGGCTAAAACGAGCCTGTGCTGGATTGAGGAAGACTACTCCTGAATTGAGCAGAGATGTTTTCATGAAGGGCTTCATTCCTCTGTTTGATTTCTTTATATCTTTGGAAAATACCCACCTGCTCTATTTTGTGAATGTATCTGGTGTATTAGGTGTTGTAGATGGAGTCTCTTTAGTAGAAGAGGATAATGGAGAATCCAAAGAGCACAATGGTACCCTGTGTTTCCTCCAGTAGTGGGAAATCTATCTTAGAGCCTGTCTTAATGTTGGGAACGGGTCCCCTAGGGTCAATTTTGGGGTTAAAAAACCAAGTTTTGGGGCAGAAAGCCCAAGTTTTGTATAAGAAGTGTAAATTCTCTGCATTTTGTGGTCGCAGAGCGCAAAGATGTAAAGAGTCATAAAGGATTTCCGTCGTTTGTTTAATGTAAGTCATGTCGGTTTTAGGAGATCTACCCATGGTCCACGGTCTATGGGATTGTATAAAAAGAAGTCTTAGAAGAGTCTTTTAGTAGTTCAGTGGAGAGATATGTTTTGAAGAGTCATTGATGTAATGGATTTGTGAGAGCCAAGAGTGAAGAGTCTTAGCGTAGGAAAGAGGATCTACAACTGTGTGCGTAGAGGCCTAGGTTAGAAGTCCGCAGCTGAGTGCATGGACCCCTGTAGCTGTGTGCGTATGGTAGTGAGAGTCTATAAAGGAGATCTGAACATCAATAAAGAGAATTATTCTGGAATTACCTGCGTTTGAGCTATTTTACTTCTATTATGAATGCATGCGATTATGTTATGTTGAATACTGGGTTTATGATTTAATGTTGTATTGATGCACGAATCTATGTGCTTTACTTTGTTATATGAACACAAGTAAGAATATCTGTATATGCGAAGATAATCATAATGCATGTTGAAGTTATCCACTACTTAAGCTAATCTGAGTAAATACAGCAGTAAGAGTAATTACAGAGGAAGTAAGCTTATGAATCGCCTATTTAGAGTACGCGGAAGACAGTCGTAGACCTTCGCGGTGGTCTAAAGGATGACTCAGGGAAGTATACCGATAAGCCCTAAAAGGATTATCGATCTGCACGAAGGAAGGGTTAGGGTATAAAGCGACATCACTACCATTTCAGGGTGTGGAAACTTAGTTCCTACATCCCCCCATATTGCTTTAGGTGAGACTTCAGTCCGCGCTCTGCGGATTGATGCCAAAAGGGCTAGTGGTGTAGGGATTTTCTTGGATAATTAATGTTGAACCTAGGTTAGGGCCCATCAAGCCAACAAATGGTTTCGTTGTCGGGACCGAGATCTGCATAAAGAGGTGTGATGTCACATCACTAGAATCCAACTAAGAAGGAGATCGAAGACTAGTTGGATAGAAAGATCCACAAATTTGCGGCACAAGAGAACATGAATCTGCGATTGATGAAAGAATAGTGGTTGGACAGATATTTATACACAGAGATACACGAGATCTTATTTTGTTCCTTCCCAGTCGAATTGTATGAGTGGATCACGAAATTGGCAAACGACCAAGGGAGGTGGAGGCTTGATGGTCCAATAGTCTAGACCCCGGAGTTAGTGCAGAGATTAGAAGCCTATGAAGATAAGATCACATGTGTTGTTGATCATTGGCTCGATCATAGCATAGGAGGGTTCATGACAAAGTTCACGGTCGATACCTCGGTCAGTTAAAATGAAGCAGAGCACTGCTTCTTCAAGGGGCCGCGAGGTAAGTATTTAAGGTCTTTAAATACCTGGATTAAGACTCTCTTGTGTGAAAAGTAGGTTATGCAGCTACCTTGATGTTTGGGGCTACGTGAAGTGGAAAGACCTTTAGGAATAGAGGGAAACCAGGCCTTGAATATAGCCCGTTGATTGAACCTCCTCTGAATGATGACAAGGAAGCAGCAGAAGCCTATTCGCTGAGCATTGTTCAGTTGATAAAGCAAGGGTTCCTGTGAATACCCCATCCACCCACACTGCCTCCATCTTCACCTCCACCGCACACACCTTCCCCTACACCACCGCCACTGTTTAGTATGGCGAACTTAGTAAAGGTACCTGTGTTCAAGGGCTTAGGAAATGAGGATCCAAACCAGTTTAGGTTTGTCGTGAAGGCTGTATGGGAAGCTCGGGGTATCACAGATTATCAAATGAAGAAAGCAACGTTGATTAGTGCTTTGCAAGAATGCGCGCTAACGTGGTACATTAAGTACTGCACTGATAACCTGACATCTGCGTTGGCAGATATTCAGACAGCGCTGAATAAGGAATTCAGTAGACCTAAGTCTGAAGCACAATAAATTGTGGGATTCAAAGAGATCATGATGAAGCCTGGTGAGACAACCTCAGATCTGGATCATAGATTGAAGTGTACAATCCGCAAAGCTAACATGAATCTGACAGATGGGAAGCACTGCAAATGGTTTGTGGCTTCGCTCCTGCCTCATCTAAGGGTTGCGCTATCACAGCAAAAGATTGGGACCTAGGTAGAAGCTCTGGAAATTGTGATGAGATTGCATGAGACACCGATGCAAGATGCTAATTTGGGGGTTCAACAGATTCATGCGCAGTTGCAGAACCTTTTCCTAGAAATGCAGAGTCTGAAGAACGATAGAACAGTTCGGCCAGAGGTGCGCGAAGAAGTTTGGTGCCTGAAATGCAAAAGCCAGGGGCATGACAAAGATCACTGCCCAGTCTTCGTGAATTATGTTGCAGCAGGAGGACCAATGCCTCTGAGGCTGGAGGCTCAAGCAGGGCCAAGTGCAGGGCCCACGCTATGGTGTGCTATCTGTCAGGTAGCTGGAAAACATGTGACAAACAATTGCCATTTGCTGTAGAAATTTGTACAGACACTGCAACAACTCTTCTGCAACTTCTGTCAATCGGTGGGTCATGATGAGTGCAATTGTCATAGTTACGAGTTAATGATGGATAGAATGCCCGGATATAAGGTGCAAGAAGAAACCCAGCCTCTGACCAAGGTGTTGGGGGAGCGCGAGGCAAATATCAGGGGAATGGATGAGGTTGAGGTGGAGGAGGACCTGGTAGAGGTCGGGGATAGGTCATTTGTTACAACTGTGGAGGACCTGGACACTACACAAGAGACTGCCCAAACCTGATGTGTCTGTCATGTCGATATTGTACTCAGTTTGACCATGCAACTGAAGTTTTCTCGATATTGCTAGCTAAGATACATGAAAAGGGGGTGCAACCTCCGCAGTAGACCCAAAACCTGTATATGATGAGGGATGAGCCTCGCGAAGAGGATCCCAAGGTAAATATTGTGATGTTGAGTGGGATGACGACTGGCTAAGATAAGGGGAAGCATACTCAAGAAACTGAATGGGTCCGCAAAGCTCCCTTAAAGGAGGTCGAGTTTGATCTGAAGCGTGCATGGGAAACATTTATTGAAGCAAAGAAAAGCTTCTCTGAAGCCTCTACCTCAGGAAGTCAGGATAAGCCAACTAAGGAGATGGACCCTTCCATGATTACTACTTTCTTGGAGACCTATATGAAGCTGCTACATGACAGCAAGGCTGTGAAAGGGCTACAGGAACTGATAAATAAATGTGTCGAGAAAGAAAATGCTCCTGATGGACCGCGCATAGTCAGGAATATTGGTAAGCATAAGGCAAGAACGGGGCGTGAGATGAGGCTCACTACGCAGATAGGAGAATATGAGATGGATCAAGTAATTCTGGATCTGGCGTCAAACGCAGATGTCTTGCCTAAACAAACATGGGAGAGGATGGGGAAACCTGCACTCTAGTGGTCTCCGATTCAATTAAGAATGGAAAATCACCATAAAATTATCCCCATGGGAAGATTGCAGGGAGTGACAGTGGATATTGAGGGCACGAGTGCATTAGCTGACTTCGAAGTGATAGATATTGTGGATGACAACAATCCCTACCCTGCGCTCCTTGGGATCGATTGGGCCACTGACATGAATGGGGTAATCAATTTGAAGAAGAGGAAGATGGTATTTGAGAAGAAATCGCTCTGCGTATTAGTGCCCCTGGACCTTGCAGAAGGACCATGCTATACTGAACCCGTTCGCGATTATGAAAGCGACGATGACTTGGACCAGATTTATAAGATAATGGCATGAGATCAAGATTGGGTGAATTCGATAGGGGATGGATGTATTGCATGGGACCGTGAAAGCTCCTTCACTTCATATTCAGATGAGGAGTTGGAACACTGGCAGAATCGACTGCATGAAGTATCTACGCTATGCTATAATATGATGACCAAATCGTTGTGTTGTGTATCACCAGAGGTAAGAAATATGCCTTACTATGATGGTTTAACTGATGTCGATAACTTTTTGGATGCATTCGAAAGGGAAGTTCCAGAGAAGCATCACTTCCAGGCCTTGGATTGGATGTTGCGCACTACGCCTGCAAGATGGTGGGTTACGCACAAAGACAATTTTGGTGATTGGCACATCTACAGAAAGATGATGAGATTACGGTTTGGTCACCCACAAGTGCGGATAATAGAGAAATATGATGGAAGGAATGGACCGCGTGATCACCTGGCCAAATGGACTAAGGTCTATGGAGCGGAGCCTTAGCCTGAATGGGTACATCTATTTTTTCATACTTTGGATGTAATACCGATGAACTAGTACTTAGAAATGGAGCTCTGCCATGGCACTGAAGAATGGGACGTTTTGCGACAAGGATTCTTGATGAAATTTAGCTCTGAGGATGGGTTTGAAAGTATTAACGAGGCATTGCAGGAAGTTAAGGTAGCAATCTTCAAAGTACCGTAGGATCCCTTGGACTTAATTCAACCGGATTGGACCACCCAGCTGAGCCATGCCCTAGAGTGCTACAATGTGGCTGTTGAAGAAGAGGACGAGGACCCAAGGAACATTAACATCCCAGAGACTGAAGGTCACCATGAAGTTGAAGGACCGCAAATTGAAAATCTAGATATCCCCGCACCGCTAAAAACAAGACAAGTGAAGATTGGGATAGAGGCAGAGCTAAATTTTGCAAAGATTGGGGACTACTAGGATGACACAATAGTAGATAAGGTTGTTGAATTCCTCTGTGAATACCAGGACTTGTTCTCTACGAAGTTCTCAGACCTAAAGGGGATAATAGGGGACCTGTGGATTATGAAAATATGCTGAAATCGGACGCGAAGCCGATCAAGCAGAGGCCTTATCGCCTCAATCAAAAGTATAAAGAAAGGGTCTGCTTAGAGTTGGATAAAATGCTTGCGGCAGTTATTATTGAACCAGTCTGATTAGGTGAGCCCAATAGTAGTTCAGGAAAAGAAGCAGAAGGATGAAATAAGGATATGCGTAGATCTCAGAAAGTTGAATGACTCCTACATACATGATCCCTTTCCAACTCCATTAAATGATGAAGTGTTGGATAATGTAGGAGGAAAGGAGGCATATTCATTCACAAATGGGTTCTCGGGGTACCATTAGATCAAGATCGTGTCGGAGGATAGAAGTAAGATGACCTTCACCATGGAGTGGGGGTCCTTCTAGTATACCGTAATTCTGTTTGGGTTGAAGAACACGTCGATGATATTTTTGCGCGTGGTCATCGCGGCGTTTAAAGACTTCAATCACAGGTTTCTAGATGTATACTTTGACGATTGGACAGTGTTTGGGTTGGTAAAGTGCCACGTAGCTAGTCTACGCTTGATGTTGGATACATGCCGAAGGTACCAAATTGCGCTCAATTTGAAGAAATTCTTGTTCTGTGTCCCTTTTGGGATCTTGCTGGGTCACGTGGTATGCAGACAAGGCTTGATGGTAGACCCTGCTAAGATCACGGTTATAATTAATTTGGAGGCACCAAGAAGTGTGAAACAGCTATGCACAATGCTGGGCCATACTAGATACCATAGAAAGTTCTTCAAATTCTATGCCTAGATTACCGTTCCGATGGAGAAGTTGCTAAAGAAGGATGCTATGTTATGTTGGAATGAAGAGTGTTAGCAAAGCTTATATGTGTTGTAGGAAAAGATGGTCATTGCGCCGATCCTAGTCTTCCCAGATTGGAAGAAGGAATTTCATGTGCATGTGGATGCGTCATGTATTGCGCTCGGGGTAGTACTGACACAGAACGTTGAGGGAGACCTGGATCACCCTATAGCGTTTGCAAGTAGAAAATTATCTTAAGTTGAGAAGAACTATTCAATGACAAAGCATGAAGGATTGGCTATGGTGTACGCACTTTAGAAGTTCAGACATACTTATTAGGCATACACTTCAAGATGTAAATAGACCATTCTCCATTGAAATACCTAGTTAACAAGCTTGTGTTGGGGGGGAAGATATGCAGATGGCTATTGCTATTTCAAGAATATGACTTCGAAGTTATTGTAAATCCAAGACGACTGAATGCAGGACCAGATCATCTGTCGCGCATTGAAACGGGAGAGGAGCCTACTAATCTGGAGGAAGGATTTCCTGACGTGTAGCTTTTTGCAGTGCATGTCGTGGACAATCACTTTGCAGATATCATACACTTCCTGACGAAGGGGATGGCTCTGGACGGGTATACTAGTCAAAAAATTAAGGAGTTAGTGGTGCGCGCTGTAGACTTCTCCCTCATTGCAAGACACTTATATAAAATGGGGTCAGATGAAATACTGCGATGCTATGTGCCTGAGTTTGAATGAAGCAGCATCCTAGCTGAAGCTCATGGAGGAGATGCGGGAGGACATTATGAAGGAAAGGAAACATCGTAGAAGATTTTACACGCTGGGTTATGGTGGTCGACGCTTCATAAGGATTCCAAGGCTTATTGTAAGGCATGTAATGCATGTTAGAGGATGGGTAGGCCATCACGGAGGGATGAGCTGCCTCTGAATCTGCAATTGTCATTACAACCATTTGAGAAGTGGGTGATTGATTTTGTGGGACCAATTCAGCCTCCAGGAAAGAAGACAGGGGTGCGGTACATCATCACCGCGACTGAGTATTTGACCAGATGGAGGGAAGCGTAGCCTGTGAAGGACTGTACAGGGACAACATCAACAAAGTTCATCTTTGAGTATGTACTAACTATATTTGGTTGCCCGAAGATTTTGATTAGCAATCGCGGTACGCATTTCCTTAATGAGACGATCAACGCACTGACAGAGGAGTTCCAGTTTTATCATCAGAATAGTACGCCATATCAACCGCAGGCTAATGGGATGGTGGAAGCATTTAATAAGATATTGGAGAACGTGCTAACGAAGGTCTGCAATGCACAAAGGAACAACTAGGATATGTGCGTACCAGTGGTGCTATGGGCTTACAGAACGACTTGCAAAAAGTTGACTGAACAAATGCCTTTCAGGCTAGTTTATGGCGTAGAAGATGTGATTCCAATGGGGTACATTGTACCTAGTCTGTACATAGCAGAATTCATAGGAATGGTGGATCGCGGAGCCCTAGAAGAAAGGCTCATGCAGCTGACAGAGCTCGAAGAGGATAGATTTTTTACTGGATTCCATCAGCAAGTTCAAAAGGAGCGCAAAAAGGCATGGCACGATTGGCACATCAAACTGCGCACCTTCAAGGTAAATGATTTAGTGCTATTATATGACAGCAAGTTTGATAAATTTCCAGGAAAATTTCGGATGCATTGGCTGGGGCCCTATGTCATCAAGGAGATTACCGATGGTGGAGGAGTTCAGCTGGTGAAGTTGAATGGAGAGCCATTTCCAAGGAAGGTAAATGGTAGCTGATTGAAGCCATACACTAGGGATCCGACCAGATGACTATATGGTGGAGGCACAGTCTTAGCACTCTAGCTAGTTGGAAGGAGGCGCGGGACTATAAACTACAATGCCAAGGTTGTAGAGCTGCGTGACTGCGGGACTGCGCGGAAGGGAGGAATGTAGGAGGAGAGACCATGCAGGGCAGGCATAAAGTGACCGTTATGGTCACTGTTCATGAATTGACAGTGGGAAAATGGCTAAGTGGATAGGGGGGCGACATTTAAGTCAGATTTTAAGAGCAAGATCTTTGAAAATCTGCTGCCAATCTAGAATTTATGAGTGGATTGGGAGGAATGGTCAGATTCAAGTTCGAATTCGCCTATAAATTACAGATGGCTGCCCAATGAAAAACACTTTAAATGCTAAGAATTGAGATGTTGAGCTATCAGGCATGCATGAACCTTGAGAATTTCGAGGCTTTGGTGGCTAGTTCAGTATTTGACAAGTTTCCTAAAGCAACCAATGAGCTTCTTACTAGACTCATGTCAGCGCCTATGGAAACCGCAAGTGTTGGAGGATCAATGATATTTGAGGGAGCTACCTCGGAGGTCGTAAGTGTAGAAGTGCCCACAAAAGTGCCAAAATCGCAGAGGTCACCCAGGCCGAGGCCTATGCCGCCCAAAGAGGGTCCCAAGACAAAGAAGGATAAGCAGAAAGCAACATAGTCGGTGCGTGAGTCACCAAGAAAGCACCAGAAGGAAAAGCCCACCGCGTAGAAGAAAGGCAAGGTGGTAGATTTGGAATCTGAGGATGGCGCCGAAGATATGGATATGGGTGCATAGGACATTGACATTGAGGGTGTAGAACCTATCTCAAAGCTACCTGAGTACATCCCTCCACACCAAGGTAAGGTGAAGGTCTCGAAGGACCCGAATGTGGGGAAATTTCTACTAAATACCCCATTGCTGCCAGACCAGATCATGTTTGAAGGGCTGCGTTTGGCGTGCATTCCCACTCTCAAGCTGGAGGATTGGGACTTGGCGGACACAGAGAGATTCCCCCACTTGGCGACTGATACCTTTATGACCCATGTGTTTTATAAAGATTCTAGTGTCACTGCGCTAGAGCCACGGCAGTGGATTAAAGGGGTGGACAAGGCAAGATTGTTAAACCTGCTATGGGTGCCGCATTACCACCGTGCACCCATAACCTTGATGGTGATCAAATAGTTGCTATGCTTAGTGCACAATGGGTGCATGTGGTTAGGAGAACCGATACCCATCACAGATATGTTAATCCATAGGGTCACATTGCTACCACATTCAGGGTTGAATCTGGCCATGGAATTTGGCGGAAAGACAGGCGAGTGCAAGCGTGACCTCGCTGTGAGAATGAAGGACAAATTCAAGCTCACAAAGAAACCGTGCAGATACTCAATTTCTAGAATAATCGACCCTGCGGTTAAGGTCGCCACCCATATTTTGGCTGGGAAAATAATGAGGAAGTATTGTGCAGATGAAGTGTTGGCACCAGTTGTGTCATTAGCGGCTTAGTGCATAGAGGGCATACAATTTAATTGGGCGCACTATCTGTGAGGTGAGTTCCTCGCAAATTGCAGAGAAGCACAAGACTAGAGTAAAACCTTTCACTACTCTTGGTTATTGTTATCAATTGTGTTAGTTGCATGGGAATTACCAGAGGATAGCCAGTTTCCTCCGGTCGCGTTAGATATACAAGAAGCAATGAAGTTCACTTCGCTCTAGGCCACCAAGGACGCCGCGAGGGTCAAGGATGCTAAAATATTTTGGGTGCTGATGGATGAAAGCATCCGCTCCACAATAAATCGTAAGCTAAGCTTATCCCCAACTGTCTTTGAGCAGTTGTCAGGGTATGTGGAGTTCAAAGTGAACTTCCACTGTGTTTCCATCCGGGCATGGAAGGACCCCGCACAGAAATGGTATTATCTTCCATACCTGGAAATGGACGATGCAATCACAGCGGTCCTAGAGAGTTGGCCATCAATGTGGCGCACAACCTCAGACTTGTTAGCTAGGTCTAGTAAGTCCTCCGCGAAGCAGAAGAAGGAAGAGGCCCGACTGAATATGCAGCAGTTGGCCGACAGAAGGAAAAAGGAGGCTGAAGACAAAGCTAAAGCAGAGTGCGCTCCTAAGAAGTAGGCATAGGAGGAAGAAGAAGAGGAAGAGAGCGACTCTAACAGAAGTCAGAAGTCTCCTTCACTGCAAATGGAGGAAGAAGAGCAACAATCAGGATAGGGAGGTGCATTCCCAGACACTACTCCATTCTGGGTTAAGCACACTAGGGAGTAGGAAAACGTAGAGCCACGGAAGAAGTCCAAGGCCAGAAAATCATCACTTGACCTGATCACTTTGACTGAAGGTGATATGAATGATATCAGGGACACAGTGAGGGATGCAACTATGGAACTACTGCAATAGTTTAAGCAGCAGCAGAAGCAAGCCTTAATTGCCATTCAGATGGTTCTACGTGAGCTGCAGATCTAGGCCACTCAAGTGAAAACCAGTGTGGGACAGTGCAGCGTGGCGTCAACTAGCTTGGCATCTGGGACCTTAGAAGCAGCGGAGCTGGTTCGCTCCTTGGATCCCTGGGCTGTCGTGCTGCCAGACAGAGCATTGACTACATAAGTGGAAGCTGACGAGGCCACCATCAATGCTCTTAAGAAGGTTGGGTTAAACTTGGCCGTGCTTCCAAGTGAAACCCCTCACACCCTACAAGACAGTGTGATCGCGAAACTTCGAGCCCAAGAGCAGCGCGCAACAAATGTGATCAGTGAGCAGAAGGTCAAAAATGCCCAAATGTTTGTTGAGAAGACATCCATGATTGATCTCCTTAAAAATATCACAAAGAATAATGAGCACACCACAGTTGTGGTAGTTGAGGCCTACAGAACTATTCTAGAGCTAAATATCCCAGAAGATGCGCCAGTCGACGCCAGAATTCGGAAGCTCACTGCAGGTGTGCGTGACGTAAGGACAGAGCTAGCTAAGGTTCAGTTTGAACTGAACCTTAATATCACAGAGCTCGAGTGGAGGGCCCAGCCTTTGACCCCACTAGAAGTTAGAGAGCAGTGCGAGGTAGCTGTCAAGGATGAAGTTGTCGCAGTGAAGGATTGCACTTCACTCTTTGAGGAGTCGCTTGAAGTAGTTACTAGCCTACAGGAAGATCCCAATGTGAAAGGGCTAGAAATAGAGGCAAGGGAACTGCAGCAGAAGTATGACGAGGTCAAAGAGATAGCGCGCACCATCGCCATCACACAGAGGTTGACGAAGCTGCGGGAAGCGAAGGCTTTGAAGGAACAGGTGGACGCAGCACAGCGGAAGGAGGCAGTACTGAAGGCCAGATTGGGGCCTTGGCTAGATGAAGCCTATGTGCTCACGGTCACGATTGAAGGAAAATTGACTAGTCTGCAGGGAACACAACAGAAAATAAAAGCAGATAGCACAGGACCAGTGATAGAGTAGCTGGTCGAGCAGGTTAAGAAGGCGGCGATGCAGTGTACCGCCAAGGTTGCAGTAGTATAGGTGGAGCTGGGAGGTCTTCGTGACAATATCTCTGCACCAATAGAATGAATCAGGCGCGAGTCACCATATTTGTGTTGGGGGCCTGTTGGGAACGGGTCCCCTGGGGTCAATTTTCAGGTTAAAAGCCCAAGTTTTGGGGCAGAAAGCCCAATTTTTGTATAAGAAGTGTAAAGTCTCCGAATTTTGTGGTCATGGAGCACAAAGATGTAAAGAGTCATAAAGGGTTTCCTCCCTTTGTTTAATGTAAGTCATGTCAACTTTAGGAGATCTACCCATGGTCCGCAAACCATGGGATTGTTAAAAAGAAGTCTTAGAAGAGCCTTTTAGTAGTTCAGTGAAAAAATATGTTTTGAAGAGTCATTGATGTAATGGGTCTGTGAGAGCTAAGAGTGAAGATTCTTAGCGTAGGAAATAGGCTTTGTAGCTATGTGCACAAAGGCCTAGGATAGAAGTCTGCAGCTGAGTGCGTGGACCCCTGCAGCTGTGTGCACAGGGTAGTTAGATTCTGTAAAGGAGATCTAAACATCAATAAAGAGAAATATTCTAGAATTACCTGCGTATGAGCTATTTTACTTCTGTTATGAATGCATGCGATTATGTTATGTTGAATACTAGGTTTATGATTTAATGACATATTGATGCACAACTCTATGTGTTTTACTTTGGTATATGAACGCAAGTACGAATATCTGTTTATGCGAAGATAATCATAATGCATGTCGAAGTTATCCACTACTTAAGCTAATCTGAGTAAATACAACAGTAAGAGTAATTACAGACGCGCATAAGCATCTGAATCGCCTATTTAGGGTACACAGAAGACATTTGTATACCTTCGCGGTGGTCTAAAGGATGACTAAGGGAAGTATATCGATAAGCCCTAAAAGGCTTATCGATCTGAGTGAAAGAAGGGTTAGGGTATAAAGTGACATCACTGCCATCTCACAGTGCAGAAACTTGGTTCCTGCATCCCCCCATACTGCTTTAGGTGAGACTTCAGCCCGCGATCTGCGGATTGATGTTGAAGGCTAGTAGTGCAGGGATTTGCTTGGCTAATTAACACTGAACCTGGGTCAGGGCCCATCAAGCCAACACTTAATCTTCTTGGTATAGATCTTGAACTCTTTTTCTGATACTTTTGTGACTGAAGGAGATTCCTCCTCTCTCGGTCTCTTCTCGGTCTTTTCTCTGGGTATATGTTAAATTTAGGTATGTTCTATGCTAGAGAAAATTATTTAAATTTTAGTTATTTTTCCTGATCAGCAATCACATCAGCATTAAAGTAAACTACAGATAGAACATCAATATAAATCGCAGAAGACAAGCCAAGACAAGAGGATGCAAGATGTGGCGCTAGCCAGGGACAAACCCCACAATGTGGGGAAACCCTTGATCAATTCTTCTTTTCCGTTCTTCATAGTTCAACAGAGAAAGTGAGAGAGATAGTACATTTATAATAGAATTCAACATTTTGACCTTTGATATCTGCAGAGATCATCTCCTATAACGATGATGAGATTAGTTGAAGACATTCTGCTTCAACTGATTCTCCAAGGTGACGACTTCACCTAGTAGTGTTGCATTTCGTCCATTTGCTGCACATGACCGTGTGACACCATGCTATACTATCACAGTGTTGAACCTTGATGACTGAGCTGCTCTCATCTGCTCTTGTCATCATGCAGCTCATTATGCTACATCTTCCATCATCATGCTGCCCTTGCTAATGTGCATCATTCATCATCATGCTGCCCTTGCTAAAGTGCATTATTCAATATCATGCTGCAAATAAACCCTTCTAGGGCTGCAGAGTACCTAGGTTAGCTCCCTCACTTGCCACGCTATCTTTATATGGATCTGCCCATCCTTGAAAACCTTCAATGCAAGCTTGACTGTGTGCTATGGCCAGCGGCTTAGCACAATAGTCTTCCAGAGTGAGCTACCTCCAAATGTCACCATAGAACCCTTCAAAACAGTCCCTAACAGCTAGCATTTTTCCCCTCTCCTACTCTGCCTTACAGCACAGCTCCTTGGCCCTCAACACAGCTCTTCGGACCTGATGTTTAGCCCTTAACCAGCCCTTAGACAGTCCATAGTCTAGGCCTTCAAACATAGTCCTTTTCCACGTTGTCCAAGGCTGATTCTTCATGTTGTCTAGCCTTCAAACTTTGGCCTTTCTGCCCTGCAAGAGAACCCAAGAACAACACCAATCAATCACCCAAACAAGCATAGGTTCCCACGCTATCACCTACAACAATCCTGAAATCTTCAATGCTGTTTCTAGGGCTTCTCCATGTTGTGGTTACCATATACTGTGGCTACCTAATTATGAATACAACTTCCATATGACAACGGATCCAGATTAGGGCATCACGTTGACTCTCTTCATGAACTGCGTGTGTATGTCTCCATGACCAGCGTAGATAAGTCTTCATGACCAACGTATAGATGTTTCCATGACTTGTGTATATCAGTCTCCATGAACAACGTATGTATGTCTCCATGACCAGCGTAGCTAAGTCTTCATGTCCAGCGTATAGATGTTTCCATGACCTGTTTATATTAGTCTCCATGAACAACATATGACTGTCTCCATGGCTAGCGTAGATAACGGCATCATCTGTAGCTAGGGCTCCTTCTAGACCATCATATTCTTTAGTTCTCTCCTTCTCCAAAAACCCAAGACATGGAGAGGAGATCACCTTAGGATTGTGGAAAATGACTTTAAATCCTCTTCTATATATACTAAAATGTAGATGATGAATAGACATGTCTATTGGGCTTCTGAGCCTACTCAAGTTGTTGGTCGACTTGATAATAATTCCATAATCAAAATAAATTCATATCTCCATAAATAATTATCGGAATCGGATGATCTTTAGATCGATCCTACACTTCTCAACGAGAGGGATCCAATAAAAATATCAGCTGCCATAAATAAGCTGACCCACATGGAGTTTTGCCCTAGTTGCCAATTTTAGCAGTATAGGAGTCTCTGAGGCAGACATGGAAAGCACTTGTTCTTCAGTCTCCTGCAATGTGTTCTCTACCCAATTCTATTGGTTCATGTACTTCTCTATTTCTAGTCTTTGGGTATGCACATAGGGAGTTGCTGGTATAGATGTTTCCATGACCTATGTATATCAGTCTCCATGAACAACGTATGTATGTCTCCATGACCAGTGTAGATAAGTCTTCATGTCCAGCGTATAGATGTTTCCATGACCTGTGTATATCAGTATCCATGAACAGTGTATGTATGTCTCCATGACCAGCATAGATAAGTCTTCATGTCCAGTGTATAGATGTTTCCATGACCTGTGTATATCAGTCTCCATGAACAGCGTATGTATGTCTCCATGACCAGCGTAGATAAGTCTTCATGACCAGCATATAGATGTTTCCATGACTTGTGTATATCAGTCTCCATGAACAGCGTATGAATGTCTCCATGGCTAGCGTAGATAAGGGCATCATCTGCAGCTAGGGCTCCTTCTAGACCAGCGTATTCTTTAGTTCTCTCCTTCTCCAAAAACCCAAGACGTGGAGAGGATATCACCTTAGGATTGTGTAAAATGACTTTGAATCCTCTTCTATTTATACTAAAACGTAGATGATGAATAAACATGTCTATTGGGCTTCTGAGCCTACTCAAGTTGCTGGTGGGCTTGATAATAATTCCATAATCAAAATAAATTCATATCTCCATAAATACTTATCGGAATCGGATGATCTTTAGATCAATCCTACACCTCTTGATGAGAGGGATCCAATAAAAATATCAGCTACCATAAATAAGCTGACCCACATGGAGTTTGGACCTAGTTGCCAATTTTAACACTCCCTCTCAACTAGGGAGAACTCCATCCATTGATCCATATGTTCGACTGTACTATCTTTGCCATCAGTGCCCTACACTTCTCAGCTCAGCGCTGCTCATCTCTACTAAGCTCTACTCAGCTCCGCTAGCTCTGCTCAACTCTGCTCATCTCTACTAAGCTCTACTCAGCTCCGCTAGCTCTGCTCAACTCTGCTCATCTCTGCTAGCTCTGCTCAGCTCTCCTAGCTTTGCTCAGCTCTGCTAGCTTTGCTCTGCTCTGCTCAGCTCCGCTAGCTCTACTTAGCTCTGCTCAACTTCGCTAGCTCTGCTCAACTCTGCTAGTTCTGCTGGCTTTGCTCTGCTCTACTCAACTCTGCTCAACTCTGTTGGCTCTACTATGCTCTGCTCAGCTTTGCTCTGCTGAACCATGAAGAAGAAGAATTGATCGAGAATGTCTCATACCATTCTCCACTGACCCAAAGTCAGTCTCAGAGTGCGCACCACTGGTCCCAGACCAGTCTGAACCGACCCAAAGTTGGCGTCATAGGGGGTACCACTCCTACCACTGGTCCCAAACTAGTGTCATCAGTCTCAGAGTGTGTACCATTGGTCCCAGACCAGTCTCAACAAACCCGAAGTCAGCGTCATAGTAGGTACAACTTCTACAATTGGTCCCAGACCAGTATCATTGATCCCAGACCAGTATCATTGATCCCAGATCAATGAAGGTCATCCTAGCATAGGGAGTATGGTAGATATAGTGATGTGTCCATCGGTACTACTATGGTCTCTATCCTCATTTCCCTGCTCATTGATCAGATGAGAGGTACTTCCCATGAGTCCCAGACTGCATGGGTAGGATGCCTCAATAGGAGAACTAATCAATCATGTCCTCACAGGAGAACTTATCATCCTGCTACACAATCGCCATGGAGAACACATCATCCAGGCCTCACAAGAGAGCTAATCATCCTGCTACATAATCGTCATGGAGAACACATCATCCAGACCTCACAGGAGAACTAATCATCTTGCTACATAGTCGTCATGGAGAACACATCATCCAGACCTCATAGGAGAACTAATCATCCTGCTACATAGTCATCATGGAGAACACATCATCCAGACCTCACACGAGAACTGATCATCCTGCTACATAGTGGTATCCAAACAGCTCATTGAAGAGCTTTCGTAACCAAACTGCCTCTTAGGTAGCCATGCTAGTAGCAATATACTCTGCCTCGGCGGTGCTCAAAGCCACTGACTTCTGCTTCCTGCTCATCTAGGATATCGAAGCAGATCCCAAGGAGAACCAACACTGAGAAGTGCTCTCGTGATCCTTCACACTACCTGCCCACTCAGCATTTGAAATATTCCAGGCAGTATATCTCAATCCATGAGAGATTGTGCCCTGAAGATATCTCAGAAGATTCTAGGCACCAATCCAGTGAAGCTCAACCAAATATGAGCTCACCATGCTAACTGCAACACATATGTCCGGACAGAGGTTATCCAAGAACATCAACGTGAATGAGTTTATGAAACTCAGAGGCATTTCCCAAATCTGGTCCGACATCACTACCATATAACTTCTTGAAAGTTAAGATCCTCGAGGTAGTCATAGGCTTGCAGTTTATCTTTCCACATTCGAAATCCAACTCCCTCTGTCTCCTACAAATGAGAGGGTCTGCACCTGTCAGACATAGGTGCCGGTATGAGAGGTCTATCATCCACAACCTTCGAGTAATGGTTTGGATCGATTTTACTCCTAGTGAATCTCAGCTTCATCACACAGCTCTTGATCCTCTCATACTATGCCTGGGGTGATTTGCTTCAAGCCATAGAGGGCTTTCTACCACCTGCATACATGAGATTCCCGATCATGAATCTCAAACTCCTCGAGTTGTTCCAAACCTGTGGACATGTGGCATGAGGGTAATGGTCCCCTTATAAGATTTTCCTTTGGTACATCTCAGACATGTACCTTCATGCTCTTTTTGAATTCAGGCATCCCAGTCCCATCTGACTCACATACCTCTGGTGTTGTGTCAATGGACATGGTTCGCAGTGGACTTCTTGCAACTTGATACAACCCTAAACTCAAAAACATCTTTGAAAAATCTATTTTCAAGCACGCACCTTTCCATCGATGAGTGCCACCCTGTAACCTTTGACTTCCATTGCTGACATGGACACCAGGTTCTTCTTGTGATCAGGTACATAAAAGAGATTCTGTAAATGAATCGAGTTACCCTCATTCAATTGAGGGGTAACATTCCCTGCACCCTTTTCGGGATAGGTGGTATCGACTCCAAGTATAATCCCACGATTATCTATCCGATGAAGTGCTAGGGTTCCTTGCTTTCTTTTAAGAGTCGATCATTTCTCCTTGATGAACTGTATTACCTGTCATTCCCTTGACCCTGGAATGATTTGATTATCTTGATCAAGAGAAGTGTCTCTGCCATTCAGACACTCCTTCGCATAATGGCCGAACTTATTGTAACCAAGGCATCTGTCTTTCCTTCCACCCTTAGATCCAAACTTCCCAATGAAGTGATCTTTAGGTAGGCCATCATAACCTTCTGCTGCGCCATTCTAATAATATTCTCTGCTTCGACTTCACCCTGGGTGAATTAGAAGAGGGATGAAGAACCCATTGATCCTTTTGTCTTGTCCTAACTGTCTTCAGTGATTGCTCTTTCACTCTTCCTTGGGCATTGTCTTTACCTCACCTCTAATACCATGTTAATTTTAGGTATATTCTATGCTAGAGCAATTTATTTCAATTTTAGTTATTTTTCCTGATCAGAAATCACATCAGCATTAAAGTAAACTGCATATAGAACATAAATATAAATTGCAGAAGACAAGCCAAGACAAGAGGATGCAAGATGTGGCGCTAGCTAGGGACAAACCCCACAATGTGGGGAAACCCTTGATTAATTCTTCTTTTATGTTCTTCATAGTTCAGCAGAGAAAGTGAGAGAGATAGTACATTTATAATAGAAGTCAACATTTTGACTTTTGATATCTACAGAGATCATCTCCTATAACGATGATGAGATCAGTTGAATACATTATGCTTCAACTGATTCTCCAAGGTGACGGCTTCACCTAGTAGTGTTGCACTTCATCCATTTGTTGCACATGACCGTGTGACACCATGCTGTACTATCACCGTGTTGAACCTTGATGACTGAGCTGCTCTCATCTGCTCTTGTCATCATGCAACTCATTATGTTGCATCTTCCATCATCATGCTGCTCTTGCTAATGTGAATCATTCATCATCATGTTGCCCTTGCTAAAGTGCATTATTCAATATCATGCTGCAAATAAACCCTTCTAGGGCTGCGGAGTACCTAGGTTAGCTCCCTCACTTGCCACGCTATCTTTATATGGATCTGCCCATCCTTGACAATCTTCAATGCAAGCTTGATTGTGTGCTATGGCCAGCGGCTTAGCACAATAGTCTTCCAGAGTGAGCTGCCTCCAAATGTCACCACAAAACCCTTCAAAATAGTCCCTAACAGCCAGCACTTTTCCCCTCTGCTACTCTACCTTATAGCCCAGCTCCTTGGCCCTCAACACAGCTCTTCGGACCTGATGTTTAGTCCTTAACCAGCCCTTAGATAGTCCACAGTCTAGGCCTTCAAACACAGTCCTTTTCCACATTGTCCAAGGCTGATTCTTCACACTGTCTAGCCTTCAAACTTTGGCCTTTCTGCCCTACAAGAGCACCCAAGAACAACACCAATCAATCACCCAAACAGGCCTAGGTTCCCATGTTGTCACCTACAGCAATCTTGAAATATTCAACGTTGTTTCTAGGGCTTTTCCATGTTGTGGTTACCATCTACTGGGGCTACCTGTTTCCATCGTGGCTACCATTACGGCTACCTAATTATGACTGTGGCTTCCATATGACAATCGATCTAGATTAGGGCATCACGTTGACTGTCTTCATGAACTACGTGTGTATGTCTCCATGACCAACGTAGATAAGTCTTCATGACCAGCGTATAGATGTTTCCATGACCTGTGTATATCAGTCTCCATGAACAGCATATGTATGTCTCCATGACCAACGTAGATAAGTCTTCATGTCCAGCGTATAGATGTTTCCATGACCTGTGTATATCAATCTCCATGAATAGCGTATGTATGTCTCCATGACCAGCGTAAATAAGTCTTCATGTCCAATGTATAGATGTTTCCATGACCTGTGTATATCAATCTCCATGAACAACGTATGTATGTCTCCATGACCAGCGTAGATAAGTCTTCATGTCCAGTGTATAGATGTTTCCATGACCTGTGTATATCAGTCTCCATGAACAGCGTATGTATGTCTCCATGACCAGCATAGATAAGTCTTCATGACCAGCGTATAGATGTTTCCATGACCTGTTTATATTAGTCTCCATGAACAACGTATGACTGTCTCCATGGCTAGCGTAGATAACGGCATCATCTACAGCTAGGGCTCCTTCTAGACCAGCATATTCTTTAGTTCTCTCCTTCTCCAAAAACCCAAGACATGGAGAGGAGATCACCTTAGGATTGTGTAAAATGACTTTAAATCCTCTTCTATATATACTAAAATGTAGATGATGAATAGACATGTCTATTGGGCTTCTGAGCCTACTCAAGTTGTTGGTCGGCTTGATAATAATTCCATAATCAAAATAAATTCATATCTCCATAAATACTTATCGGAATCGGATGATCTTTAGATTGATCCTACACTTCTCAACGAGAGGGATCCAATAAAAATATCAGCTACCATAAATAGGCTGACCCACATGGAGTTTTTCCCTAGTTGCCAATTTTAACAGTATAGGAGTCTCTGAGGCAGTCATGGAAAGCACTTGTTCTTCAGTCTCCTGCAATGTGTTCTCTACCCAATTCTATTGGTTCATGTACTTCTCTATTTCTAGTCTTTGGGTATGCACATAGGGAGTTTCCTTATGTTCCACTCTTACCTTAGAAATTATGCCAAGGGGGTCATAAGACCATGTGAAGCTAAGAGGGAAATTCATTTTTTTTAGCAGGAGGTCTGCTTCCTCTCATGCTGCTTTGTTGTTACAGATAAAATGTCATATCTATGTCTTAATTCTCAATTGAGACTTCTTCTTGGCTGCCACAAAATGGATTTTGTCTGATTGGATTATTTTCCTGATGTACTCCAAGGAAAATATCCTCATTGGAAGATACTTGGGAAACTTATATGGTGGTAGCTCTAAGCCATAAACTCTGATCTCTATAAATGATTGGTATAGATACCAATCTCCTTTCTTCACCTGTTCACTGAGATGCAACACTTTCTGAATATCCTCACTGATTCTTGGAATCTGCTAGCCACTCAGCAAACAAGATGATGGATACACAAACTGATCAATAAACTCTTTAAAATTGTATTCCTGTGATTTCTTTCTAATCATGTAGGCCTAGAAAATAATGGACTGAGGCTATCCTTACTAATTATGTTTCTGCACTTGTTGGGTCCCTATAATACTAGTGATTCCCCCATTACTATTGTAGTTGTATCCCTTATTAATATTGTTGTGCCCCTATTGTCTCCATATTGTTATTACTATGCCCCACATAATCCCTCTATTGTTATTTTTGTGCCTTTATATTATTATTGTTAGGTCGGCTTGGTTATATTGTGATCCCTTAGACTCCTATATATAGAAAGGAGGTTTTGTCATTTGAATCATCGAAGAATTGTTCATTTGTGTAATGTAAAGGAGGTTGCCCCCTCGAAGAGGCTGAATTCTAAGGCGTTTATCTTTCTTTTCTATCTTTTTGTGAGCTGGTTTCATAACATTTGGTATCAGAGCTTTGGATTCTAGGGTTTCGCTGCCCCAAATAGGTCATCGTGGCATTGTCGCTATAACTTTTTTCTGCGACGTTTCAGAAGCCAAAAAAAAAACTATTTGAGAAGAAATTGCATTGAACCGCCGGTCCGAATTTCAGAGCTTTTTGCGCTATATTTGCGGAGATATGATTTGAGGAAGTTGGTCTTTTTGCAGACTCCTAAATTACATTCCAAATAGGTGACCTTGGGAAAATCATCATAACTTTTGTTTTGAGCATCAGATTGAAATTTCGTGGGAAGTTACAGAAAGAGGACGGATTGTAGTTTCCTGTGTATATTTTTTAGACCCGAAGGTCAAAACAGTGACATGTGGCACTTCATACAAGTTTGCTCTTCTAAAAAGGTATATAATCAGGTCATCTTGGGAGATTGTGCATAACTCTTTCTTGGAGAATCTAAATTCGATCAGACTAGTGGCATTGGAAATAGGACACAGAGGGCTACGACAAGTCGCAATTTCACAACTAGAAGATCCGAAATTACAAAGATACATCAACTTCAATATCGAGTGCCTACAAAGTGAAAAAGGTGTGTATTTTTTTTAAATATTTGCATAAGCTTGGTTTGAAAAATTAGTTTGAAGGAATTCAAAGGGAATAGTGAAGCATTATTATCGGTAATTGATGCCCCGAAGAAAGAAAATGGAAACGCCTATTAAACAACCTAAAATATCTAGCATGACTCATGAAGAAGAGGAAGAAATGCTACATGATATATCAAAATTACGAGACCAAGTGCAACAAATGTCACTCTCACAAAAGCTAACAGAAGCTAAGATAAATGGCGTGGAATCTAAGATAAAGGGTGTGGAGGTTAAGATGAAGGGCGTGGAAGCTAAGATGAATGGTGTGGAAACTAAGATGGATAGCATGGAAGCTAAGATGGACGGCATGGAAGCTAAGACGAAAGCTAAGATGGACGGCATGGAAGCTAAGATGGATGGTATGAAAACATTATTACTAGAAAGGCTTCCTAATGGAAAAAAAGGTAGGAGAGGGAACTCATAATAAGAACAAAAGGAATGTTAATCATGATTTGAAGAATGACAACATGGAAGATTTGAAGAAAGACATTGAAGGATTGAAGGAAGGTTTGACAAAGTTGCTACAAGAAAGGCTTCTTAATGGCGAAAATGTTGTAGAGGAAACTCATGATGAGAAAAATATAAATGTTAATCATGATTTCATAGACTCTAACAATGGAACAAAGACCCACCATGTTCCAAAGATTGATATGAGGAAGTTTGATGGCAAAGACCCCGTAACATGGATACTACAGATGGAGCAATTTTTCGATCTCCATAATGTGCAAAACACGCAAAAGGTATGCATTGCAACTTTATATTTGGAACCAAACCAATCTGTATGGTATCAATGGCTTTGCTCTTGTAAACAAATTGTGACTTGGGAAATTTTTACGGAAGAAATGACAACACATTATGAGGATACGAAAAAAAGACTTTTTTTAGCCAATTGATAAACCTCAAACAAAAGGGTTCAATGAGGGAGCACATTGAGGACTTCCAAAAATTGAATATAAGGGTAAAAAATATTCCAGAGGAGCATAGGATTGATATGTTCATAGGGAATTTAAAGGATAACATCCAACATGAGGTTCGCCTTTGGGAACCTGACTCATTGGAAAAGGCATTCAAGTTGGCAAGAAAAATGGAAAGCAAAATTATGGCAACAAGGAAGCCTACGACTCACAACTATAAGGATGGAAGTGTTGTTTCCCCCAACCATCCACAACCTACAAGGTTGACACCCCAACAATTGGAAGAAAAAAACAAAAGGGCTTTGTTATAGTTGTGATAGCAAATACACTAAAGGTCATAAGTGTGCTGAGAAGAACTTATTTTACATAGATTGTGAAGATGAGGAAGAAAAGGAACAAGAAACACCAAAATAAGAGGATATACACCAGGTACAAACCCTAGAGAAAGAAGAAATGAATCCAACCATATCTTGTAATGCATTGGCTGGAATTACTACTCCTCAAACTATCAAGATAGGAGGACATATCAAGAAGAAAAAGGTAATAGTGTTGATTGATTCGGGGAGTACCCATAATTTTATTCATTATAAGATAGCCAAGGAATTGAATTGCTTCTTATATCCAGCACCAGAGTGTCAAGTGATGGTTGCAAGTGGAGGAACCATAAATTGCTCTGGAAAGTGCCATAATATCAAGCTATCCATGGGAGAATATGTATTGAATAGCCCAATGATTTCCATTCCAATGGGAGGTGCTGATGTTGTACTAGGAGTCCAATGGCTACAATCCTTGGGTACAATAGCTTTTAATTTTCAAGAACTTTCCATGAAATTTTCTGCGGATGGAAAGGAAGTTGAATTAAGGGGTATTGCAGGGAAACCGGGAAAGATAATCAGCTCTAACGGTATGACAAAGCTTCTAAAAAAGGAACAAAGAGGTGTAATTGCACAATTATGTTCGCTAGATGTTTCCACATCGAAATCACCTATTTCTCCAGATCTCCAAAACGTCTTGGACAATCATTCCAAGGTATTTGAGACTCCCAAAGGTCTCCCACCTATTCGTGATCAAGATCATGCTATTCATTTGATTCCAGGAAGTGTTCCTCCAAACATTAGGCCGTACAGATATCCTTATGCCCAAAAGAGTGAAATTGAACGTATGGTTGCAGAAATGCTAGAGGCTAGTATAATTCAACCTAGTCAAAGTTCTTTCTCTGCTCTAGTAGTATTGGTGCACAAGAAGGATGGATCATGGTGCATGTGTCCGGATTATAGGGAGCTCAACAAGCTCACTATTAAAGATAAATTTCCCATTCCTGTCAGTGATGAATTATTGGATGAATTGCATGGATCAATTTACTTCACCAAGTTGGATCTTCGTTCAAGATATCATCAAATCAGAATGAAGATTGAAGACATTCCGAAAACAACATTTATAACTCACAAGGGTCATTATGAATTTTTGGTCATGCCTTTTGGCCTTACCAATGCACCTTCTACATTTCAAGGTTTGATGAATTCCATTTTCAAACCCTTCCTTAGAAAATTTGTGTTAGTATTTTTTGATGATATACTAATCTACAACAAGTCTTGGAAGGATCATGTTGAAGATGTTGACAGGGTGCTACAACTATTGGAGGAGAAACAATTACATGCAAAAAGCTCCAAAGGTTTCTTTGGAGTACAAGAGGTGGAACATCTGGGTCATATTTTATCTCATGAAGGTGTTAAGGTAGACCCTAGCAAAATTAAAGCCATTAAGGAATGGAAGATCCCCACATCCATAAAGCATCTGTGGGGATTTCTCGGGTTGACAGGGTATTATCGCAAGTTTGTTAAGAATTATGGGAGAATAGCAGCACCTCTAACAACATTATTGAATAAAGATGCATTTTCATGGACTCCAGAAGAAACAAAGGCCTTCGAACATCTTAAAGAGGCAATGTGCCCAGCACCGGTCTTAGCTACACTGGACTTCACAAAAACCTTTATTGTGGAATGTGATGCTTCAGGAAATGGAATTGGTGTTGTTTTAATGCAAGATGAAAGACCCATTGCTTTCGAAAGTCGTCCAATCAAGGGAAAGTATTTACACAAAGTTATTTATGAGAAGGAAATGTTGGCAATACTACATGCACTTAAGAAATGGCGACCCTACCTAATGGGAAGACACTTCAAGGTAAAAACGAATCATGATAGCATTAGATACTTTCTAGAACAAACATTATCCTCTGAAGAGCAACAAAAATGGGTCACAAAGATGTTGGGTTATGACTTTGAAATCATCTACAAAAAAGGGAAGCAAAATGTTGTGGCAGATGCACTCTCAAGAAAGGATGAGGATGTGGAAGCATTGTTGTGCGCCATTTCTATTATCCAACTAGATTGGATAAATGAAGCAAGGGAGGAATGGAAGAATGACAAAGAAGTGTGGGCACTTATTCGAAAGTTACAAGAAGATTCCAGTACATCTGATACATTTAGCTGGAAAAATGATTCGTTATGGTACAAAGATCGCTTATACCTCTATAAGAATTCCCAACTCAAACAAAAGATTCTTATGGAATTGCACACTTCTCCCTTAGGAGGGCACTCAGGATTTTTAAAAACTTACCACAGGGTTAAGAAGGAATTTTTTTGGGTTGGCCTTAAATCGGATATTCAAAAGTTTGTGGTGGAATGTTTGGTTTGCCAACAAAATAAAGTTGAAACAATTAAGACCCCAGGTCTATTTCAACCTTTATCCATTCCAAGCCAACGTTGGGAGGAGGTTTCAATGGATTTTATCATAGGTTTACCCAAGTCTGAAGGAAACAGTGTCATCATGGTGGTAGTTGATAGACTTACCAAGTATGCACATTTTTGTGCATTATCACATCCATTTAAAGCCAGTACAGTTGCTACTGCATTTATGGAAACAATTCAAAAGCTACATGGAAGCCCAAAGATTATTGTAAGTGACAGAGATCCCATTTTCACTGGAAATTTTTGGACAGAATTATTTTCTTGTCTTGGTACTCAGTTAGCTCATAGCTCATCTTATCATCCTCAATCTGATGGGCAAACTGAGATAGTGAACAAATGTTTGGAAGGATATCTTCGTTGCTTTATATCTGATAAACAGACACAATGGGTCAAATGGTTGCCTCTGGTTGAATGGTGGTATAACACTTCTTTTCATACTGCAGCAAAAATGACCCCATTTATGGCACTTTATGGATATCAGCCACCATCCATCACATCATATTTAAAAGAAAATTCTAAGGTTCAAGCAGTGGAACATCACATCAAGCATCAACAACAAGTTCTCCAACTCTTAAAGGATAACCTCGTGTTGGCGCAGAATAGAATGAAACAACAGGAAGATCAACATCGCAGCGAAAGAAGTTTTGATGTAGGCGACTGGGTATTCCTACAGCTACAACCATATAAACAAATGTCCCTCAAGCAAGCTAAGAAGGATGATAAATTATCACCAAAGTATTATGGTCCGTACAAGGTGTTGCAAAAGATTAGTACTATGGCATACAAATTGGATCTTCCTGCAGCTTCTTGAGTACACCCAGTTTTCCATGTTTCATGTTTAAAGAAGGTTATAGGTGACAAGCTCCCAGTTCAAACAATATTGCCAGAACTTGACGAGGAAGGAAAAATTATATTGGAACTGGAAGCAGTTATAGAAACAAGAACTTGACAGCTACGAAATCGATCAATTTCAGAGTATCTCATCAAGTGGAAGAACTTATCCACTGAAGATTCCACATGGGAGGATGAGAATTTTATACAGAAGCATCTAGAACTACTCAAGCGTTGAGGACAACACTTTTTTAAAGGAGAGGGGCATGTTGGGTCCCTATAATACTAGTGATTCCCCCATTACTATTGTAGTTGTATCCCTTATTAATATTGTTGTGCTCCTATTGTCCCCATATTGTTATTACTGTGCCCCACATAATCCCTCTATTGTTATTTTTGTGCCTTTATATTATTATTATTAGGTCGGCTTGGTTATATTTTGATCCCTTAGACTCCTATATATAGAAAGGAGGTTTTGTCATTTGAATCATCGAAGAATTGTTCATTTGTGTAATGTAAAGGAGGTTGCCCCCTCGAAGAGGCTGAATTCTAAGGCGTTTATCTTTCTTTTCTATCTTTTTGTGAGCTGGTTTCATAACAGCACTGCAAAGGGAAACTTGTATGTCTGGAAGAAAATGAACATGTACATAAGAATGGAAGAATATCTAAACATTCCTTCAGTTAAAAAATGAAGGAATTGTTCATGAATTATATCTGCAATGAAGTGACCATAGTCAAAGGTGACTGATAGTCCTTCTTCTATAGAAAGGGTGGATAGAAAGCCTAAAATAGGCTCATCTACCCATTTCATCTGAAAGGTAACCAAGTAGGTAGGACAGGACAAAGATAAGTTGTCTCGTTCTTTGAGGGAAAATAGAAGAGGGATAAGGGGGATTCTTCTTGGGGATTTGAGAATCTTCTAGCAGGAAGACCTCAAGAATCCTGGCTCTCTGGGGAAAGGTGAGTTTCTGATAGATATATTTAAGAGATTCAAGGGAAAAGGGAGTGAGGGAGTCATTGTATGGGACCTGCAACATTTGGTTTATACTTTTAGAGGTAATGGTGAAAACAATTTCACCATTTAGGGAGTTGATAGCCCTCTTACTTGAGAGATAAGAGGCATGACACTTGAGGAAGAATTCGGGGAAATAGTAGGTTTAGGGGAAAATGAACAGGGGTAGTCTAGACTTCCAGAGGTTAATCTCGTCAGAGGTCAAGGTAAGTGTCATGAAAACAACAACGTAATTCAAAAAGGTTGAATTCACACTGCATTTCAGCGATTTTATAATCTCGGTCAGCTAGGGAGATGTGGTTTGAATCTACGGGGGGAGTGAGCATGGGCTTTACCACAGTGGTAGTTTTTGGGGCCATCATGGTAACAAAATTAAATTACAAAGGATGACAGACGGGATTCCCAGAGGGTCACTGTTAATTTCGTAGGAAAAAACTTAGAGGGAATTCCTTTATGGGAAGTTGCTAATAGGCAAGAAAATAGAGGGCTTGGGAGCATTGTAACAGTAAGAAAGTAAGAAAAGGACGTGATTGCAGGAAAAAGCGAAGCTTTATAATTTTACACATGGAGTGGGATCGTTGGCCAAACGGTTGTTCAGGAACTGCATTTACTCAGCAACGGGAGGGAGCCGTAACGGAAAAGTGTAACAGTCGTGGATGTGACGACAAGGGATAGGAAGACAGAGGTGGGACCGTTGGCGGGAAGTGATAGGTGGAAGGGATACGTGGCAATAGTGGAGTGGAGGTGAAGAGGAAGTGGAGGGTGACATGAAGTAGAATTGTGGGTTATGGCGGGGCAGGGAAAACCACTTTTGGAGGGGGGTCAGAGCCGTTTATTGTATTAGAGGGGCGAGGTCCGAAATCATGATGGAAGGACACATAGCGGCGAGGAAAATACCTTTTCGGACCCCGCCCCCCCTCGACGTTAAAGAGAAACATAGCAGGGGGGTCCAAAAAGTCCTTAGAGTCGTTGGATGAAAAGCTAATCGCGATCGGGCGCGGGGAGGTGTGCGGTGTTTAGTGCCAACGGTCCTACATCATATCTCAGGCAGATATATTTTTTACAATAAGGTCCGACTTTGGCCAAATGAAAATATTTAGCCATTTAGAGAATAAATCAAAATTTCCTAAACTAATGTAATTTAAACCAATTAGTGTGCATTTAAAAGTGCAAACCCTGATTTATTTTTCCATTTTAAAGGACTAAAGATATCTATTCAAACAACTAAACTAATCTAACCACTGAATTAATCTAGATTAAATTGTTGGATTAATTTATTCACCTATTCTACCTATCTAATCTTAGCTAAGATTACACTATTTGGATAAGTTATTCACTCTAATCTAATTGACATAAATTGAAATTTTCTTGAACATGATTAAATTGTATGTTTCAAACAAAAAGGTATTGTGGCATTTTAGACAAGATACACACAATTTCATGAATTAATTCTCTACAAAATTATTGTACTATCAGTGGCACTTCAACTAGCATCACTTTCACATTTATTCATTTTTTGTGGGGTTCTTTTATCATTTCTTTTTCTTTTTCTATTTTTTCTATTTATATACCCTCTTTTCATTTTTTATTTTCATTTATATATCTTTTTTTGGAAATCATTTGCAGTATGCAATATTATTTACAATCTGAAATACTGAAAGAAATCATTCAATCATCATTTGATCCTATAAATTATAGGACCCTAATAGTGGCTCCAGCTAGGGATGGCATTCTCCTTGTGAGATTCCATGAACACTGTAGACTAGTAACTTGATCCATTGGGCTGTTCCCAAAACTGCAACCTGTTCTACCATAAAATCTCTGTGACTGAAAACTCTTAAACTCAAATCAAAACCATTCTTAAAACCTTCCTGCAAACTGAAATATGAAATACGCACTAAACTGAAAACTAAACTGAAAGATGTACTGCAATCTGAAACAGAAACTGGAAAGAATGCTTGAAAAGATTATTAGGGAACTGAGCTTATTTGCACACTGCTACCTACTCCACACTGCTGAAAATCATGCTGAATTAAATAATAAAAAAATGGAAATGTAGCCAGTCATGCAGATGACTACTAATTTGAAGCTTGCATTCCATTTCTCCAAATAGAAAAATAAACTCAAAAAATGGAAACTCAAAATTCTGACTAGAGCCTTCTTCACAATGCCTAACCAACATATAATTAAGTTTTGTTAAAGATTCCAACAGGTTTTCCAAAGGATCCTCAAAATCATGGAGAATTTCTCTTTGTTGTACTATGCCTGAAAATAACTTCTCATATACTTCCTAAAAAATGTATCTAACCCTTTTTTAATTTTCTGACGTTGTGTTTCAAGGGATGTAAGATTATAAATACTATGTTTATCATCTATAGGGTGTAAAACAACATGTTGTTCTTCAGCATCTCCTTGAAACTTAATGATACAATTCTTTTGTATTGAAAAGGTGATTGGCAGAATTTGTTGACAATTATGTTCATCTTCATATGACTTTGTTTGAAAATTGGCATGTGCAGGTTCCTTATGTACATTGTCCACACATACATATTCAAAAATCTGAACTTATCAATCTTCTCTTTGAAATAAAATTTCAAAAAGTGAAAATTTAGAAGAAAAAATTGAAATACAGTCCTCATTCATATCATGATTAGATAAAAATTTGCAAGGTTGATGTAAAGTATTAAGTATTGGTTCCCAGGAGACTGTATGATCTTCCATCTCATGGTTACTTAATAATTGTGATTTTTGAATAAAGGATTCTCCAATGTAACACAAAACAGGGCCATCCTCTATATAAGAAGGTGGCTTCCCTGTTATGCTCGTTTCAACTTGCTTTCCTTCTCGATCAGTGATCTTATAATTTTCTTTCAACTCTTCAAATGTAGCATAACATAGGGGTAAAGAGTTATCATGACTTTCTCTCAACACCTGAAATGTGCCATATCATAGGGGTAACGAGTTATCATCAGCAAAATTTGCATTGTTTTCTTGATGTTCAATGTCTAAAATATATGCATGCTCATTTGTCTTAAAACTTTCATCCTGTTTTTCATCATCGTCATAAGTAACACACACATGGTGATTGTTTTCCTCAACTTGCCGAAATTTAACATCCTCTTGCTGATAACCTTCCACTAGTTATTGTTCTAAACTTCTTTCAAATGAATCCACAAAACAACCAGTTTCTACCTTTTGGTGATGTGACCCAACAACCTCTCCTTCGTCTTCCATATCTGCTTGAAAAGGAGGTATATTTTGTTGTCCGCTAACAACAGGTTTATCTTGCCAAATAAGTGTGTTCATAAACCTTTCCATGGTTTTCATTAATGTCTCTAATTTAAGGTTTAATAAAGGAGGAAACTCCTCTTTAATTACTTTCCTCCTTTCAGCTTCCATTATGGATCTTTTACTCAATAGGTTTATTTCCATATCAATAACACTTTTTTGCATGTCCTCCAAAGTGGAAGGGTTTCTTTCTCTGAGATAATAGGCAATCTTAGCATCAAACCCATATGGATAATGAAACATAGCCAATCTTGGGGGAGGCTTTATATCAGTAGGTACGGAATCATAAAGACTATTGAATCTGGTTGAGAAATATTGGACTGTCTCATCGGGCTACCTTGTTAGATTCCAATACTCATCCATAATCTGAAAAGGATTCCTTTTAACTTCCCATCTATTAAGGAAAATGCTTTGAAATTTTTGGAAATCAGGAATACTTTTGGCTGACAAACTTCTATACCATTTCCTAGCTTTTCCTGAAAGGATTTGAGAAAACAACCTCAATTTGACATCTTCATGATCGACTTCCTCCAAGTCAATGAAGTCAATGATTTTGTCTACATGTTTCCTTGTTGTGATATCACCTGTACCATCAAATTGAGGTAGCCTCTAATCATAGTTCTTCGATAGCTCATGCAAAGGGAATGCCATATTTAATGATGCATACTGGACAGTGGTCATAACTGAGGTCTGAGATGAATTTGTACTAGCTGGACTATGTCGGTCATTTGGATATTGTTTGAGACAACCAATATTAAGATGAGATGCATTTGCAGCTTCAAGGGAAGGATATACATCCGCATAAAGGGGCTCATGTGCAGATTCATCATCTTGATTTGGATTTAACAGACCAAAGAAAATCCTTAAGATACTTTCAGGAAGATACAAAAGGCGATTGACAAAACAAACTGATATATCCTGAAGTAAATTCAGGTCTAAATACGTGAGCTTCACATGTTGTCTTCCCATATTTGTGTTGAAAATGCCTAACCTTCCTTGAATCTGATTTGAATTTTCTTGGAACTTGGTCTATGAAGCCATCGAATCTGGATTATTTGATAGTGGAGAAACCCTAAAAACTTTGAAATTCTGCATACTTTGAAAGTGGAGTCGCCAGGTGAATGATACAACCTCCTTGCGTCTGATCATTGATCACCATCAGTAATCATATATGGAACTTGATATGCTTTTCTGAGGAACATGAAATGTTCGTTCCCTAGTATGGTCACCAGAATGTTATCACTCTGTAATTTTCCGAGGTTACAGAAAAAAATCACAAAGGTAACCACAAACCACTTTGGAAGCTGGGATCTAGCCTTGCCAGCTTCAGAGAGGGCTCTCTCTATCATATTTAGCTTTGTTATATTTAGATATTAGGCTAGTTATGAAGGTTCAATGTTTGATTTTAAATTGATTGGTTGATTAAGTGGTTGAACCTTCCATTGGGCTATGGAGTCTACAGTTCAACAGGGGTCTGTTTCAGCTTTTGGAAAGGAGTTTCACAAGGAAAGATAGCTAAACTAATTGGATCCTTTATATTTAAGTGAAATGGAGTGGAAGAAAAGATATAAGTTCAATAGAAGTTAAAGAGAAATTAAGAATTCCTTAACATGATATCAAAAAAAAAAAAATTAAAAAAAAACATTGAAATTATCTACAACCAAAAGAAGAGTGTATTTTCAACAAATTATGTTCATCAATTTTCTGTAAAATAATTCAGATTAAGAAAACATAAGTACGAAAACAAAGTAATAAAACATTAAAAGTGAGAGAAGCACATCACCAAATAGTCCAAGACATGAATCTGTGAAGAATGTCCTTTTTATTACTGATCAACACATCAAATGAAAATAGTACAATAGATTTCCCGAACGCAAAAATCCACGCAGAAATCAACACTTGATACTTCTAAAAGAGAAGTATTTATAATATATTTACAAAAAATCCTGTGAAAACCAACTAGGATGTATTTAGGAATTCCTAAACTGAATCTATCTAACGTATTACAAAAATTTAGGAAAATTTGAACTGTCTGAAGTGTTGGCACTAAATTTGTGGAATTGTTGACTGTCTGGCCCTTCGAATTTTGTTGTGTTGTTGATGTTGAGTTGTACAACCAAATCCTCTACTTACTTCAGTAATTCACATAATTTATCCTAGCACTCCTCACTAGGGATAGTTTTCTTCAGTAACTTTATGTAAACCTCGTCCACTTCAGTGTATTTAGCAAAAGTTGATTTAAAGATAAACATATGCTTAATCTTGTACTAGATATCCAGATCATATGTCAATGCTTCCAAGAATGCTTTTCATATCATGCTGATTCATCCACTTGTAACTTTAGAACTGTCTTTAGCGTTGGTTATCAATTTCTCACTATAATCGGACCATGTACTGAGCTTATCATTTATTACTAATAAATTAGGAAGTCCCTTTTTGTAGAGGGCTTCTAGCTTGTTGAAGAATCTTTGTACGCCAATGTCCAGAATCTGACACTTTTCTTCAAGCTGCCTCATTAAATTTCTCTTAGTCAGCACCTTTTTGACCTCCAATATAGTTTATGTTCTATCTTCAATCTCCAACTCTTCTAATTCCTGTTTATTTTTAGAGTTGAGGAACTTGATGAGCTCAGTTGGTTCACTGGGTTTTTCACCCAACTATTTTTTGACTTCTTCAATGGCTTCATTAGACCTTTTGACCAGTTCTTGTTGCTCAAATATGATTTGTATTAAAGGCCAAATATCTATCATATCTTCATTGATCTATTTCAAAATATTTTCTTTGACCTAGGCCAAGGTATTACCAATGGCAGTTTCTTTTTCCATCTACTGCAATCTCTAGGACAATGTCTGGGATTTCTGCATCTCTGTCACGATATAATTATAGTATCTGTTGCTTTGCTTTTGTAGGGTATTCACATTCTGTCTTAATTTCTTTATTTCTTCTCCCTGTATAGACATGTTTTTCAGGGATTTGGCTAACTTAATTAAATCATCTGAAATTGATGAGGGAAGTATTGTAGAAGAGGATTCTCCTACTGTTGTAGTTGTTGTAGGGATACCTGTTTCAAGTAGGTATGGAATAGGCACTGCATCAAGAGGAACCACTGCTAGTTGAGAAATTTTCTCCTTCTCTTTGATCAACTTTTCCATCTCTGCTTCCATCTACTTGATCTGTGCACTCTACTCCACCAGTAGCTTCATCATTTCTTCTTTCTCTAACTTTGTCTCTCATATCTCCTTTTCCTAGGGACCTTCAGTCGCAGGAAAATTTAATTTCTTCCTTAGAGATCCTATGTTAGCATTCTTCTTCTTAATAATTTCTTCCATGGTCTTTGAATTACCAGGATCAAAACCTACTTTGATCACCATTTCCTCCAAATATTTAATTCTGTTGTCTTTAGCAAGAGAGGAAACTTTCTCCATTTTAAGCTGATATTGGACATTGTTCAAAGACAGCTATAGTTTGGAAGCAGTGAGGGAATTCTATGTAAAGGTTGAGTAGACCATTTCTCTTGTTTTCCTGTGCACATCCATCTGATCCAAAGGATGAACGTCCTTTGCCTCAAACTCAAAGGTAGTCTGCTTGAAGTCAGCTGTTGATTTTGGTTGTGGGACCTGTGCCTATAAGAATGCCATATGGATTCTCCCCTTCTCTCTGTCATAGGCTGAAATGATCCTATGCTGGACTTAGGAATAATGCCTCCTGAATTGAGTAGAGATGTTGTCATGAAGGGCTTCATTCCTCTATTTAATTTCTTTATATCTTTGGAAAATATTCAGTTGCCTCTATTATGTGAATGTCTCTGGTGTATGTGGTGTTGTAGCTGGAGTCTCTTTAGTAGTAGAGGATGATGGAGAATTAGTGGTACTACTGTCAAAATTCAAATTTTGAAGTCCAGAGCACAATGGTACCCTGTGTTTCCTCCAGTAGTGGGAAGTCTATCTTAGAGCTTGTCTTAATCTTCTTGGTATAGATCTTGAATTATTTGGCTGAGACTTTTGTGACTGAAGGAGAGTCCTCCTCTCTCGGTCTCTTCTTGATCTTTTCTCTTGGTATATGAGTCTCTGCGGCAGTCCTGGAAAGTACATTTTCTTCGGCCTCCTGCAATGTGTTCTCTACCCAATTCTGTTGGTTCATGTACTTCTCTATTTCTTATCATTGGGTATGTACATAGGGAGTTGCCTTATGTTGCACTCTTAGCTTAGAAATTACCCCAAGGGGGTCTGTTGTAGCAACTACAACCACCCTCCAAAATTTTTCCTTAGCTTCGTTTTGGAGCCTCCCTTCCAACCTTCACAGTAGCTTGCCTTGCTTCGTCAAGTTCACAAGCTTCAGTGTTTTTCTTGCACAAAGGCAACCTATTGATCACAGCCCAATGCACTCCCCTCACAAGCTTATCACCCGCACTTGGTCCAGCTGCAGGCTGAGTATCTCCCCTGTTAGTTTCAGTCTTTGAAACCTTCCTCCAGTGATCAAACATGCTTTTACAAAATGATTTTTAGGATGTTAAAGTCAAATTTTGTCATTTCAGTGAGTCTTCAAGTAAAATTTGGTCACTAGGTATTAGGTCTAGGATTTGTTTTCACTCCTTTCAAAGTTTTCCAAATGTCGGTCCATGTCACCATTCATCTGAGTGTACCATCATTCAAAGAGTTTTCATCATCATTTCAGGTTCCAATGGGTCATTTTACACCTTGTTCGTGCTTGAGTTGTACTTGGGTAAGGCTCATTTCCCTCTCCTAGGGTTTTGAAGATAATTTCTCTTATATGGTCAAATCATCAACAAAGATTGCATCCTGATGCTCATAGACCTTCCCCTATCTTTAATGTACCTTATTAAACACTTCCCATCACTGATATCCCTCAAGTTCCTCATTTTCCCACAAACCCTAGTTTCTTGCTACAATTTGACAATTTTCTAGGCTAAGCCAGTGTTTTTCCCTTTTGGACCCCTTCCCCTCACTCAATCTTTGAAATTCCACTTTCCCTATTTCCTAACATCCCTCCCTACTTCCAAAAATCTTCTCAAGAATTTAGAAGCCCCTTATCCCCTTCATTTCACTTCATTTCGACAAATCCCCTGTTCCACACATCGGGATAAGTTTTACTCAAATGATGTTTCTGAGCGTGAAAAAATGCATTTGGAAAAAGTGAGAGAGGTTATTTTCCATAATAGGCCAAGGAAGAAAAAACTCCTTCATTTTTTACACAAGTGTCATGGTTTTAGATAAATGTCAAAAATACAAGTTGCCTCAGGAGAGTTAATGCACCTCTGAAGTGACCTTGGGAAAATCAAGATTTATCCTATCTTGGTTGGCCAAATAACTTGTTTGATGAGTCAAATGATAACTAGACACAAAGTTATTTCCAATGAGCTATCATGAGCTCAATTTGGAGTTGAGGAAGACCTTCAAACGTTGACTGCAACAGCACTCTGGATTTGGGCAGCCTCATTTTGCACATTTTGACCAGTCATGGGAGATTTGACTTTTGACAAGGCAAATGACCTCCAAATTGGAAAATTCAAGATGTTATGGAAAGTAGACTCGAGAATATTTCCAACGGGCTATCACACGACCAATTTGGACACCAGGAAGGCCTCCAAAAGTGGTATGAAAAAAGGCATTGCGCACCTGGCAGCCGACGCTACACATAGAAAAGGCGCTGCGCACCTGGGAAGTTTGGGCAGTGGAAAATTACACTGGCGCTGCGCATAGAAAAGGCGTTGTTCACCTGTGTGAGGGTGCTACGCACCTTTCAGACACACTCAAATTGCTCCAAATCACTTCAAACTACCTCAAAACTCAAATTTCCTCCTCTTTACAAGTAAGTACATTGATCCTCCTTGTTGAAGAGTGTTCTTGCATGAAATTTTGTTGGTCTTTTACCCATAAAAACAAAACCATAGTATCCATTGTTCACCATAATGGTTCAAGGTTCACTCATTTATCTTTGTTGTTGGTTCCTAAAACCTCATACACTACATATTAAAACCCTACCCTCCATATAAAACCCTATCCTATATACATCCCTTTCCCATGCATAAACTCCTAAACCCTACCCTCCATATGAAACCCTATACCCTACATACAAAACCCTACTCACTCCCTAAATCCCATTCACCCTCACCTACTCATCCTAAAATCTCTTCATACTCATCTTTCATCCATCCACCCTATCTCATCATTCACCATAAGTGTTCACAAACAATGAAAAAGGCCAGGTGACTAGGGAGCGAAGAGGCAAGGTTAGAAGATAAAAGGCAAAGGAAATTGAGAATCCTAAGGAGATTTGTCTTGAGCGGTTAACATATACCTGGAGAAGTTGATTGAGAGGGTTAACAGAGACAGAAAGATGCTTCGTCACTTAGCCTATCACTACCTAACCCGGAACAAGATTTGTAATGCAAGGACAAAGAGGCTAAAAGCCAAACTAAGAAGAGTCTTGAGGAACAAGAAAGAGCAAGATAAACTCAAGATCTTGGCTGAAGCATCATTGGCTCATCAAAGCACTTAACAAGGGTCAATCATGCCAAATTTCAAGAAATTTGGAAAAAAAATTGTCGATTTTGAAATTTTTTATGTAAAAAATAGGCTTTTTCAATAGGTGGCACTACGCTTTTGTTGGGGACATATTCTTGCAAAATGGTTTACATTTTTGGAATCAGCATGGAAAAATATGAAATCTCAGAAATGGCTGAGAATTTTGGACAAGTTATATGTCTCCAAAAGGGCAAAAAACACCTAAAAAGTGCCCTCTCTGCCACTTTTTTGCCACACAGGAAGCAGTCTTGGGAGAATCAATCTTTGGAGGGGAACATGGACTCCAAATTCAGAAATTCAAGTTGTTCCAGAAAGTAGACTTGCCAAGCTTTCCAATGAGCTATCCTGCACCTGATTTGGACTCCGGGAAGTCTTCCAAAATTGGCCTAGAAAAATCACTGCGCATAGGATCAGTGGCACTATGCATAGGATGAATTTTGCGAGTTTTGCCTGATTTTCCAAATTTCGCCTAATTTTCTCTACAGTTGACTTTTTCTTGCTCTCTTGGTGAAATTAGAATGGTAAATGATGTAACTTGATGTAATTATGGATGTAAAACACTTAATAGGGTAGATACGTCAAGTCAAAGGTGGTTTTGAGCTGAATGAATTGGTTTACTTGGTTTTAGAGGCAAGCTATTCCACTGCCTATATTCATGTTCTTAGTTTAGATATGGTTGAAACCACCCCTTTTCTCATGGATTCGACCCTGATAGCTAGCTTGAGTAGTTTCCTTGCCTATATCATGTACTTTTTGATTCATTTGTAAAGGTTGGACTTTGGCAGAAGTGTTGGACTCACTGAACATTTTGTATCAGTAGTTGGCAAGGAATAAAACCAGGTTTCACAGCTATTTTTGTGGGATTCTTGTGACAGTGAGTTTTATGTATTGTTTCTTCTTTGTAATGAGTTTTTATGATGTTTTATATGTATCCACATCTCTCTCTTTCTTCTAAACTAAATGAATCAAGGTGAATAGACAAAATACACTAGATTTACAGTGCTTTGTCTTGGGATTGCATTTAGTTTTCAATGTTTTCACTGTTTGAAGAGGATTCATAGTTTCTTGTGCCCTCCTCAACTCCTCAGCAGTCTTACTCTACCATCTTAATCCTTTGCTATTACATAAGCTCTTGTCTACCCTGCCCCACAGGACATGACTATTTCCCTGAGTTGATTTCCTGGATCCAATCTGCCTTCTCCAATTGATCCAGCAACCAAAATAAAAAATCAAACCAGAAACCCTAATCTACTATACCTAGCCTAAAATTAGCATTCATTTCAGTCATCTCAGGCCCTAGTTGCCATATTCTAATTGAGATTGACAAGGAGAGAGCCCTCTCCCGACTTGGTAGGGCTAGCTACCAGGTTAAGCGTGGTTTGATGTTACCCTAGACCTGCCTTCCTTCAGCCTAAGGTAGATTTAGGCACTAACATAGTGGCGACCATACTGGGGAACGTATTTTTATGTTCCTTAGTAAAATGTATCAAGTTTAGATCTGATTGCTGATGGTGGACAATGATTAGACACTGGAAGGCTGAAATCATTCACCTGGCGACTCCAAATCAGTTTTGAGACCAGATCCAAGGACTCCATTAGAGGATGAACCTGACCAACAGAAACATGGAAGGACAATATGGAGAGATCAGGTATTCAAGTTGGAATTTCATCCAAGACATTATGTTCTTTGTTATAAATTATTTCTTCTCTTTTCCCGAGATTATCAAGAAGGTTTTACAAAGTATATTGCGTTCGAGAAAAGATCCAAGACCTGCATTTGATTCCTTCCCTTTGAAGATTGTGAATACAAAATGTCCGCATGCCGTTGATCTTGATGAAGACCTTTTTTATGAAGCTTGTGATGATCGTCTTCAAAATGATGAGCCTCAAGAGACCAAGACTGATTCTACAGCTTCTGTACATACCCCACTACCTTGTAAAATTCCAGATAGATACAAACCTCTGATTTCACCTCCAATATCCCATGCTTTCCCTAAAAATCATGACCTATATCTACCAAGATTTGATGGTGAACGCGACAACATCATTGTTGAGAGACATATATTGAATTTTGAGTCTTTTCTTGATCTTTTTGAAGTTGATGAAGAGGATGTCAATATTAGGCATTTTGCTCTTTCTTTGCAAGGCAAAGTGAAGAGTTGGTTCAAAACCTTACCTGATGTGAGCATCTCATATTTCCAACATTTCTTCAAAGTTTTCCTCGACAGGTGGGTGGTCAGACAGAACCCTTTCTTGATTATAGAAGAGTATAACTAGCTGAAAAGACAGCCAAGGGAGACTGTACAACAGTTTTCTGCCAGATTTAACCAAGTCTATTTTTCGATGCCAGTTAATATAAGACCTCATCCTAGATCTTCTCTCTTGCACTACCCGGAAGCCTTTGATCCGGAAATGGAGTTTTAGCTAAGGGAAAGGAACCTTGCAACACTTGAAGAGATGCAGAACAGTGCAGTAGATGTAGAAGCTAATTTGCTAATTAGAAGGGAAAAGTTGAAGGAAGAAGAGATGAAGAACATAGATCCAGAGGAATCGACATCTTTAGAGGTAAAACTCGACATTTTGGTAAGTGTAGTGGAAGAGATGATGCAAAAGATCACCATAAGGAATGAGTATGACGTTCAATACCATGGCTCGTTGATTGAAGAGGAACAAGTGGCTGATCCAAAACATTTTCTTTCTTATCCCAGTTGTCATAGATCTGATAATGATTGTTTTATAGATCATATTGGAGAAGAGAGATCTGTTGATATGACATGTATGCTTGATGATGTATTTATACTGATGATTTTCCTCAATTTGATCAGTATGATGATGATTATGTTCTCCAAACAGAAGCTAGTCTTGTCGACAAATCAGCAGCTGGTTGGTGGAAGGAGGAAGTTCACTTTCAGCAGCTTGAATATAGTGATCAGCCATTACATATCAGCTATGAAAGTGAGGAGAAAAGTGCAGCAAATTTTGAAGTAAGTGAAGGATCTTTGCCTTTTTGTTTTTCTTCGTTTCAGTTCATCAGAGACAACTTTCATGCAATCAGAAATCAATTGTCGACAAGTCTTGATCTGGACCATTTTAAGGGCAATGAAATCCTTGTTCAAGACTTCTCATATCCAGATTTGCAGTCCCCGAATGCCATTGAATGTCAGGTTGCAGATGAAGACTTGGAAGTTGGAACATGTGATCTAATGATGCAAGATTTCACCTTGATTCACCTTGATTCATTTAGTTTTCAATGTTTTCACTGTTTGAAGAGGATTCATAGTTTCTTGTGCCCTCCTCAACTACTCAGCGGTCTTACTCTACCATCTTGATCCTTTGCTAGTACATAAGCTCTTATCTACCCTACCCCACAGGACATGACTGTATCCCTGAGTTGATTTCTCGGATCCAATCTGCCTTCTCCAATTGATCCAGCAACCAAAATCAAAAATCAAACCAGAAACCTTAATCTACTATACCTAGCCTAAAATCAACATTCATTTCAATCATCTCAAGCCCTAGTTGCCATATTCTAATTGAGATTGACAAGGAGAGAGCCCTCTCCCAACCTGGTAGGGATAGCTACCAGGTTAAGCATGGTTTGATGTTACCCTAGACCTGCCTTCCTTCAGCCTGAGGTAGATTTAGGCACTAACATGCCCCAAGAAATTGTGCAATTCTGGAGGGCAACCAACCTTCCCTCCAGAAATTACGCAATCTTGACTGGCAGCCTGCTGGGCTCTAGAATTGCACAATTCTATGAGTCAACCCTCACAGAGAAAATTGATCAATTTTCCCCAGCAGGGCTGCTCAACCCAGAATTTGCGCAAATCTGGGCAACAGTCAGCTGCTCTACTTAGAAATGCGCATTTTCTCCCAACAGTCGAGAAGTCTCTTGCATGTGCAGCTGAGTTGACCAATTCCCTCTGGGACCGAGCAAAACTAACCTGCATGCATGGGCTACTTCTCCCAAGGCAGCATGCAAAGGCATCCCTTGTTTTAGGGATCTATGTTTAGCAGTTGGAGGTTACATGGAAGGATCATTTCAGAAACCTCCCACCAAGTGTCGCTTTCCCTAGATTTGTGCCATGTGTGTCACAACCTCGATGTTATCAAAACTCATCAACCAGATGTTGCAGAGCTCATTCCTCATATTAACCTTGGAGCTCTGACATCCCACATCACATCTAGGAGTAGTCGACACATTCAGCTCAGTTGTTTTCGGGTAAGCCCGCTTTCCATGCCTTGTGTTGCATTTATGTCATTTTTTGTGTTTTCGCTTGTGTGAGTACTGTTTGCTTGATTTCTTTGAATGCTTGTTGTCATTTACATGTATATTAGCTTGTCCTAGAACTATTTCAGTTTTCGTTTCTATCTCACTATTGTCGCATGCATGAAACTGTTTTTCATGAATGGTCGTCGATTCGACGACTCACCTCACCCACATGAATGTTGTTCCATTTTCTGAATCTATCATTCACCATTTGCATGCATGATCATTCACTTACGCTTACACTCAATATCACCATGCATTCACACTCACATTCACTTTCAGTTTCTCGTCGGTGAGTCTGGGCAGCCTTGGCCCGGACTCTGACTCACCAAGATGGCATTATGCAATTCTGAGAGGGAAGGCTCTGTCTTCCTCTCAGGAAATGTGCATTTCTTCCCAGTGACTATCCTCTAGGAACGTTTTGCGCATTTCTAAGGGACGGTGACTGCTAGCCTAGGAAATTGTGCAATGCAGTCACTGAGCTTGCAGCCATTTCCAGCTGATATTGTGCATTACGCAATTCCAGCAGTCAACAACCAGAATTGACTGTGTATTGCGCAGTTCCAGTAGTTAGTCAGTCTCCCAGCAACCTAGACTGTGCCTTACGCAGTCTTGGCAGCTAGTCTCCCGACCTCCCAACCGAAATTGCGCAACCTTCATGATCAGTCACACAGGTATGTTGTAAGTCAGTCCTCAAGTTCATTTTGGTTTTCAACTGACAGATTTCTTGCCATGAGTGTTGCCATGTCTAAGTATTGTAGGTGTTCATCTTCCTCTCAGCAGTACAGGTACAATGGTTTCCAAGAGAGCAGAGTCGAAGACACCGTTCAGAGCACACCTAGAGATGCAATCGATCAAATGTCTATGAGCTTGCCTACTCACGAAGATATCAAGTTGTTCGTAGATAAGGAAATCAAGATATGACAATAGCAGCACCACAGCGAGCAGCATCATGAACTGCAGTAGAAGGCAACATACCAAATGCAACGAATGCAATGAATGCAGCGAACACAGCGAATGCAACGAATGCAGTGAATGCAGCGAACACAGCGAATGCAACGAATGCAATGATGCAAGAGGAATATTGTTGACAACACAGAGGTGGAACAAAGTTGCAAGCTCAAGCAGATCCACTAATGATGAAATAAACTTTGGAGACTCAGGCTATGAGGTGATGGTGGGACATGAAGATCGCGCGAAGACAGAGAATGGAAGAAAGAAGGAGTTGCATGTGTTGAAGCAACAACTCAAGGAAAAACATGAAGCTCCACAGATAGATGAGTGAGTTGTCGTAGGAACAGGAACATCAGTGGGCGTAACATGCACTCACGGATGAAACTGCACCCGTACAAGTTAAAGATCCATCCCAGCAACTGGCATGAAGCAGACATGGTGAGCAGTGTTGTCGATCGCATGCAAGGGATTCAACAGCATGCATGCCATTGTGCACATGCATGCAATCCAACCCATTCAGCACACTCACCAAGGTGAAGACAATAAGCAAGTCCAACTGGAGCTGAACATGATGCACATGACCACCAGCACACACTTGAAGATCAGCACGGACATTATGCATCAGTGTGTTGTCGGTTCAGCTGCACCCAAGAAGACCATGCACATGTTAGCAGACGAGTTGGATGAAGGAGTTGAACCAATTCACCGGTTGCAACAGAGGCAAGGGTTCGCTTTAGCAAGATGTCACCATGGGGTGCATGCACACCATCACGGACGACCAAACTTGGCATCAGCTCACCACCTTCACCATCACAAGCATGTCAAAGAGTTGGTCACACCACAACGGACTGAGTGTCAGTGATGTCTTGCATGGCTCGCTCAAGCCATTGAGCAAATGTGCATTGTAATGTAACGTCGTGTCAAGTGGAAGTTCAATTGTCAATAGTTCGGTGTAACAGTCATAGAGTAGATGAAGAGTCATGAGGGTAGATGAACTGTCATAAAGGGTAATGTCAAGGGTCACCCCACTCTTTGCTATAAATAGAACCTCATAACTCATTGTATAGGCTTTTGGCCAACCAAGCTTCTGATAAGACTATCTTGGAAAGAGCTTTGACAGTATTGTAACGCGCCTTGGCCTCTCCACTACACGGAGCTAGTACATCTCTTTGGAGGAGCAGGCAGATGTGGCTGTAACATTCCACTGTTGGGGCTAGCGGGTTTACATGGATGTATTGTATGATTGGAGCTTACACTTCTCTATATAGTAAGAGCCAACACATTTTCATACATATGTTGTTATTGTAGTTGGATTGTTCTGGTTGCTGTAGCAATGTATGTTGTTTAACTTATGTAGTTGTGTATGAACTGTTTTGTATGAAATCATATGAATCTTGTTGCAAATGTGCTGTTGGTTTAACCATCACTTTGGATTTTCCGACTAACCTACTTTCTAGCTTGTGATGCATCTTCGCTCGTGTGTTCCCTTCCCATATGCGTACTGTTATAGGTTGCCAAGGGGTGCACTCATCTCAACCCACTTGTGTTGGAACCTCTCATGCACCTTCCTTGACTCACTGCAATGGTCACACCCTTGCTACCAACAGAGTTATCCTACTTTCCTTTGTGCAACATCGCATTCAAGGCATTGCTTTACGACCCACTGTTGGGACTCCTACACCAAACGGTCTGAGGTCTAATTGGTACTTCTTACCGGGGAGATCCCCTTACATGTTGGCGGGTCCAACACCATCAACAAGGTCATAAGACCATGTGAAGTTAAGGGGGAAATTCATTTGTTTCAGCATGAGGTCTGCTTCCTCTCCTACTGCTCTATTGTTACAGATAAAAGGTCTTTTCTGTTTCTTAATTCTGAATTGAGACTTCTTCTTGGCTGCCAAAAAATGGATTTTGTCTGACTGGATTATTTTCCTGATGTACTCCAAGGAAAATATCCTCTTTGGAAGGTACTTGAGTAGCTTATATAGTAGAAGCTCTGAGCCATAAACGCTAATCTCTGTAAATGAATGGTATAGATACCAATCTCCTGTCTTCACCTATTCACTGAGATGCAACACTTTCTTAATATCCTCACTGATTCTTGGAATCTGTTGGCCACTCAAAAAACAAGTTGTTGGATACACAAACTAATCAATAAACTCTTTAAAATTGTATTCCTGTGATTTCTTTTTTATCATGGAGGTCTAGAAAATAATGGACTGAGGCTCTCCTTGTTGATTGAGTTTATGCACTGCAAAGGGAAACCTGTATGTCTAGAAGAAAATAAACATGTACATAAGAATGGAAGAATATCTTAACATTCCTTCAATTAAACCTGAACGAATTGTTCATGAATTATATCTGCAAGGAAGTGACCATAGTAAAAGGTGACTGATAGTCCTTCTTCTATAGAAAGGGTGGATAGAAATCCTAAAATAGGCTCATCTACCCATTCATCTAAAAAGTAACCAAGTAAGCAGGACAAGACATAGATAATTTGTCTGGTTCTTTGAGGGAAAATAGAAGAGAGATAAGGGGGATTCTTCTTTGGGTGTTGAGAATTTTCTGGGAGGAAGACTTCAAAAATCCTGGCTCTCTGGGGAAAGGTGAGTTTCTGATAGATTTCTTTAAGAGCTTCAAGGGAAAAGGGAGTGAGGGAGTCACTGTATGGGACCTACAACATTTGGTTTATACTTTTAGAGGTAATGGTGAAAAGGATTTCACCATTAGGGGAGATGATAGCCCTCTTACTTGAGAGATAAGAGACATGACACTTGAGGAAGAATTCAGGGAAATAGTAGGACTGGGGGAAAACAAATAGGGGTAGTCTAGACTACCATAGGTTAGTCTCGTCATACTGGTCAAGGTAAGTGTCACGAACCAACAGTGTAATTCGAAAAGGTCGAATTCACACTGTGTTTCGGCGATTTTATAATCTTAGTCAGCTAGGGCAATGTGGTCTAAATCCACAGGGGGAGCAAGCATGGGGTTTACCATAGTGGCAGTTTTTAGGCCCATCGTGGTAATAGAATGAAATCACAAAGGATGACAGATGGGATTCGTAGAGGGTGACTATTAATTTCGCAGGAAAAACTTGGATGGAATTCCTCTGTGAGCAATCATTGATAGGCAAGAAAACAGAGGGCTTGGGAGCAGTGTAATAGTAGGAAAGTAAGAAAAGGACATGATCGCGGGACAAAGCAAAGCTTTATAATTTTACACATGGAGTGAGATTGTTGGCCAAACGGCTATTTGGGAGTTTCATTTACTCAACAACGAGATGGAGGCAACGGGAGGGAGCTGCAACGGAAAAGTGTAATAGTCATGGACATGGCGTCAAGGGATAGGCAGATAGAGGCACAGGACCATTGGCAGGAAGTGATAGGTGGAAGGGATACGTGGTAATAGGGGAGTGGAGGTGAAACGGAAGTGGAGGGTGACATGAAGCGGAAGTGGAGATTGACGTGAAGAGAAATTGTGGGTTATGGCAGGACTAGGGAAAACCACTTTCGTAGAGGGGTTGGAGTAGTTTATGGTATTAGAAGGGGGGATCCTAAATCATGAGGGAAGGACACGTAGTGGTGGGGAAACCACCTTTTCGAACACCCCCCCACCTTCGCCGTTAAAGAGAAACATAGCGGGGGGGTCTAAAAAGACCTTAGAGCCTTTTGTTAGGATATTCCGACACATAGGATATAGTTGAGTTCAACTTGGTCTAGTGTAGAGTTAGGTATAGATTTAGGTAAAGTGTGTTTCTTTACCGTTGTACATTTTGTAACTTACAATCTGACGGTCATGATATGTAGTGATCCGACGGTTCACTCTCTCCTCGGTATTACCGACACTTGATCCGTGGCTTGACACCCGATTGGTCCATGAGTTCTATTTAAAGCGCATGAAGGGTCATTGTTCAGGTAATCCGTGCATGAGAGAAGCTTATGTAAATTTTCATTCTTTGATTAATAAATTGCCTGTAGTAGCCATGTTGGCGCAGGCCGTGGACTGTTTCCCTCTTTGAGGGTTTTAACCACGTCAAAAATACTGGTGTATTAATCTGTGATCTGGTTGTGAGTGGTGTCCTTTTGGTGTTCTTTCTGAGGAACTTACCCTATAAATTCCTACATGGTATCAGAGCTATTTGAGGGCCGCGTCCGTTGGTGATCCAAATCTGAAGCCAGTAGAACTGCATGCGGCTGTCGTTTCCTAGATCTACTGTTTCTGACTGCTTTCGGGCCGAGAGGACTACTCTGTTGTGTTTGGAGCATCTGTTCCAGTGAGGAACCCCTTTCGTTTCACGCAAAAAGGTTTCCGGTAGCCCTATCTGCGTCATTTTTAAGATCTGGAGGTATACAATGTTTATTTGCAGTTTACTGTTATTTTCTCTCTGCTTATTTCGGTTTCGGTTTATTTAGCTTTTTTTTAACTGGATCTATACCTTTCATTTCTGCGTATGCTCTTTACCCTGCGACTCTGTGCGATCTGGGCAAATCAGAAACATAAAGGAAGGATTTTTCTCATGCGTATGCTCTTTTCCCTGCACCTTAGTGTGATCTCGGAAAATCAGAAACATTGAGAAAAATATTTAGTTTTTCGGCTAAAGCTAACTTTGAGCCGCAAGGTTCATTTTTTAAAATATCTAGTTTTTTGGCTAAAGCTAACTTAGAGCCATAAGGTTCGTTTTCTTTGCATGTCCGTGTTGGGTTTTGTGTTTTGTGTTTTGTAGGGAAAAAGAGTTTTCTCAAGGCAAGCACGCAAACCAAGGCCCCCCCCCTCTCTCTCTCTCAAATTTTTTGTATAGATCAATTGGTTCAAAGCTATTTTAAGAGAGTAGAGGTCTTGGGTTCAAGTCTCCATTTTGAGGGGGCGGATTTTTTCATTTCCGCACATTCGCACACTTTGCCGGCAACTTCAACAATTTTTTTTTCAAAAAGCCATAACTTCTTCATCCGGAAGCCTTTTTCAGAGCCGTTTTTTTTAAAACCGCCTAATTTTTCGAGATCTATCCATTGGAACACTTACTTTCAGCATCTTCAGCTTCAGTTTTTTTTTTAAATGGAAAGTCCATGCCAAGTCATTCTTGACAGCACTAACTACTTCCAATGGATATCCTACATGGAAGATTTACTTAGAAGTAAAGGTCTCTACAGAATAGCCACAGGCCAAGAGAAGAAACCAAAAGATGAAGACAAGGCTACAAAATGGGAAAATAGACAAGATCAAGCACGTGGTTTGATAGGGATGTCTATTTCTCCTGATCTTAGATTCCATATTGCAGAACTTGAAACTCCTCATGAAGCATTGGAACAAATCACTAAAGTTTTTGGGATTAAAAATGAAATTAGAGCCCATCAACTTGAAAATGAGTTGCTTACATTGGATCCTAATAATTTTTCTTGCATTGAAGATTTCTTGTCCAAATTCAAGACCCTTAGATATCTCTTGGAAGGTGTTAAGGTTAAGAAAGAAGATAGTAACCTTATTTATTCCATCCTTACTAAGTTGGGACCAGCCTACTCTGTATTTGTTTCCACCTTCCATTCTACAAGGGAAGCTTTCATTTGTCAAGGAAAAGAGTACAAGGCCCCTTCCTTTGACTCTTTTTGTGATTCTTTAATAAGAGAACAAGAAAAACTCTTACACCTTGGTCTTCTTAATCTTGGAAACTCTTCCAAGAAAGCGTTAGCCGCCCAGCAGCAACCAAATTCAAAGAATCCTAAGAAGTCATATCCTAAAAAGAATGGTCCTAAACCAAACAAGGGTCCTAAGCAAACTCAGCCTCAAAATGAAAGATCATTTCAGCAAAATGATAAGGCCAATAAAAACAAATGGAAGAAGACTGATAGACATTGTAACTTTTGTAATCGAGATGGCCACTTAGAATCTAAATGCTTTAAGAAGATGGAAGCCTTGGAAGCCGCAATGAAGAAACATAACATCCATGTGGAGTATTCTTCAACTTCAACTTCAACTTCATCTTCAGGAATGGCACTTTCTGCATGTCGTTGTCAATCATCTCAGTCTGGTTATGCATTAAATGTATCTTCTTCTTCTCATTCTCATGAGTGGCTCATTGATTCTGGAGCCTCTTATCACATGGCCAAAAACAAAGCCATGTTTTCTTCTTTAAATGATTGTAACACCAAAAATATATACGTTGGTGATGATAGATCTCTTAATGTTGTAGGGACTGGAACTGTTCATCTAGACAATGGTCAGTTTAATGATGTATTATGTGTTCCAACCTTATCCTGCAACCTTCTATCTGTATATCAGATAACTCATTCAGGTGAAGGTAAAATTGTTGAATTTTCACCTCATGATGTTGTAATCAAGGATCTAAGAGATCCTAAACAGATTCTAGCTACTGGTATTGCTGATGATTCCACAAGGTTGTATAAGTTTCACAACTTTGGGTCATCAAATCTTCCCTCAGTATTTGTTGCTCATAATGATGAAGTGAGCAAACTTTGGCATGAGCGATTTGGTCACTTAAACTATCGCTCCCTTCAGCATCTATGTAAAGAAAATATGGTGACAGGTCTTCCTATGGTATCTTGCAGAGATGGTGTTTGTTCCAGATGTGTACTCGCAAAACATCATCGGGATAGTTTTGAAAAACGTGCCTCTTGGCACGCCTCAGCCCCTTTACAGCTTGTGCACAGTGATTTATGTGGTCCACTTCCTGTTGCTTCATTCTCTGGCTGCAAGTATTTCTTAACTTTCATTGATGATTTCTCCAGACGCACTTGGGTATACTTCTTAAAACTCAAGAGCGAAGTATTTAACACCTTTTTGGCCTTCAAAGCCTTTGTTGAAAAACAATCTGGACATCAAATTCTTAAGCTAAGAACTGATAATGGTGGAGAATATGTTAAAAACACATTCATCAACTTTTGCACCGAAAATGGAATTCAAATGCAACATACTGTTCCATACACTCCACAACAAAATGGTGTAGCTGAAAGGAAAAATCGCACCTTAAAGGAAATGGCTAATTGTATGTTGCAATCTAAAGGACTCAGTCTTAGTTTTTGGGCCGAAGCAATTAATTGTGCAAATTATATAATCAATCGCACTCCTACTAAGGTTCTAAAGAATATCACTCCAGAAGAAGCTTGGAGTTCCATTAAACCAGATGTAAGTCACTTTCGTGTTTTTGGAAGTGAAGCATGGGCCCATATTCCAGATGAAAAGCATAAAGCTTTAGAACCTAAGAGTGAGAAATGTACTTTTGTTGGATATTCTGAAGATGTAAAAGGTTATAGACTTATTCCATTTAAGTCCAAAAATGTTATCATTAGAAGAGATGTAAAATTTGATGAAAATAAATCGGCCTGCGAGCCTAGTCCGGCGGATGTGCCACCTCTTCCTATCTCTTCTACTTTTGAAAACATTTCTTCTTCAGATGATGAAAGTGAGGATGATAATCCTCCCCCACCTTCTCAGGATCCTCAACTTCCAAGATGGGTCCGTGCTACTCAGGATGCAGCAGGTGATCTTGCCGGTGATCCTACAGATCAGCGACGTACACGTTCTCAGTTTGAAAGAGCCTCTTCTTTACTGGCTCAAGCTCCAGTAAATCATGATCCTGACACTTTTGCAGAAGCTTCAGGCCATCCACATTGGGAAGCAGCTATGAATGAAGAATATCATTCATTGTTGGCAAATGATACATGGGATCTTGTTCCTCTACCAAAGGGACGCAAACTTGTTAGATGTAAATGGGTTTACAGAACCAAGTATGGACCAGATGGGAAAGTTGATAAACATAAAGCTCGTCTTGTTGCTAAGGGCTTTTCACAGGTTGAAGGCATTGACTACACTAAAACCTTCTCCCCTGTTGCCAAAATGAACTCTATCCGCCTTGTTCTTTCCCTTGCTGCCTCTTTAAAATGGGAAGTCCATCAGATGGATGTTAAATCTGCCTTCTTGCATGGGGACTTGCATGAAGAATCTATATGGAACAACCCATTGGCTTCATCCAAACAGACTCTAGCCTTGTATGTCGACTTAAGAAATCTCTTTATGGTCTCAAGCAAGCTCCTCGGGCTTGGTATGCCAAAATGGATAGCTTTCTTTTAGAATCTGGCTTTTCTAGGTGTTATTCTGACAATACTGTCTACACCAAGAAAGTGGGAAACTCTCTTATCATCCTTGTTCTTTATGTTGATGATCTTATTCTTACTGGTAGTGATCCCAACCTTATAAACCATGTGAAGTCCAGCCTTAAAAAGAAATTTGAAATGACAGACTTAGGACACTTACACTATTTTCTCGGTCTTCAAGTCTTGCAATCCAAGGAGGGTATTTCCCTTTCCCAGTCCAAGTATGCTTGTGATATTCTTCGTCATTTTCACATGGAAGACTGTAAGCCAGCCCCTTCTCCCTTTCAGTCTGGAGTCAAACTTTCAGTCTCTTGTACTTCTCCTGAAGTTGATGCTACCTTATATCGTCAACTTGTAGGAAAACTCTTGTATTTAACCCATACTCGTCCTGACCTTTCCTTTGTTGTTGGCCTTGTTGCTCGTTTTATGCAAAACCCCTCGTGAAAGTCATTGGAAAGCAACTAAAAGAATACTTCGTTATGTTCGAGGTACAGTACAGTTTGGGATTCATTACAGTGCCAAAGAAGCTCCTCTATTAGTTGGTTTCACTGATTCTGATTGGGCTGGTGACCCTGATGATCGGAAGTCTACTGCCGGTTATGTCTTCACTCTTGGTTCAGGACCTATTACATGGGCTTGTAAGAAACAGGCTGCCATTTCTCTTTTGTCAACAGAAGCAGAGTATCGGGGTGCCGTGGAAGCTAGTAAGGAAGCCTTGTGGCTTCGTCAGATCCTATCAGAGTTTGGCTTTGAGCAGCAGCATCCAACCACACTTTGGTGTGATAATCAAAGTGCCATTCAGCTATGCAAAGATCCAGTCCAGCATCAGCGCAGCAAACACATTGAACTACACATGCACTTCATCAGAAATCTCATTCATGACCATGTTCTTGAAGTGCAATATTGTTCAACAGATGATCAGGCTGCGGACATCTTCACAAAGACTCTCACAGAGGCGAAGTTCACTAAACTTCGATATATGCTTGGAGTTCAGGAAGTTTTCACTAAGGGGGGATAGGCTCTAGTGCCTCCTTCCTTCTCCTATTGTGTCATATTTGTAAATCCTTCAATCCTATCCCAAGTTGTTCTTAAGGGGGGATGTTAGGATATTCCGACACATAGGATATAGTTAAGTTCAACTTGGTCTAGTGTAGAGTTAGGTAAAGTTTGTTTCTTTACCGTTGTACATTTTGTAACTTACAATCCGACGGTCACGATATGTAGTGATCCGACGGTTCACTCTCTCCTCGGTATTACTGACACTTGATCCGTGGCTTGACACCCGATTGGTCCATGAGTTCTATTTAAAGCACATGGAGGGTCATTGTTCGGGTAGTCCGTGCATGAGAGAAGCTTATGTAAATTTTCATTCTTTGATTAATAAATTGCCTGTAGTAGCCACGTTGGCGCAGGTCGTGGACTGTTTCCCTCTTTGAGGGTTTTAACCACGTCAAAAATACTGGTGTATTGATCTGTGATCTGGTTGTGAGCGGTGTCCTTTTGGTGTTCTTTCTGAGGAACTTACCCTGTAAATTCCTACACCTTTGGATGAAAAGATGATCGCGATCAGGCGCAGAGTGGTGTGCGGCGTATAGTGCCAACGGTCCCACATCATATCTCGGGTGGATATATTTTTTACAATAAGGTATGACTTTGGACAAATGAAGATATTTAACCATTTACATAATAAATAAAATTTTCATAAACTAATGTAACTTAAACCAATTAGGGTGATTTAAAAGTGAAAACCTTGATTTATTTTACCATTTTAAAGGACTAAAATTATATATTCAAACAACTAAACTAATCTAAAAATTGCATTAATCCATATTAAACTGTTGGATTAATTTATTCACCTATTCTACCTATCTAATCTCAACCAAGATTACATTGTTTGGCTAAGTTATTCACTCTAATCTAATTGACATAAATTGAAATTTTCTTGAACATGATTAAATTGTATGTTTCAAACAAAAAGGTAGTGTGGCATTTTAGACAAGCTGCACACAATTTCATGAATTTATTCTTTACAAAATTATTGTACTATCAATGGCACTTCCACTGGAATCACTTTCACATTTATTCATTTTTTGTGGGGTTATTTTATCATTTCTTTTTCTTTTTCTATTTTTTCTATTTTTTTTTGTCAAGTAAGAGTGAATCCTTCTATTAACCATACTCGTACATTACATATATTACACGCCTATGCAAATGCACAGACCAGCCTATTGTGGGACTGTCAACAACAAGAAACTAACCAAAAACCTCGGGCTTACAAAACCTGTAAAACAGGAAGGAGTATTAAACTCCCAAGGGGTCTCAGTCATCCATTATCCACTGAAAGGCTTCCACAAAGCTTCAATCCACTGCTCCGGACCCGACGATGGCTCAAACCTTAGTTAAACATGTTTGACGTCCGCCCATCTGAGCAAACACCGACTCTTCTAAACCGTTGATCAAAACAGGATCCAACGGTCATATCACATCCTGACTTTGGAACAATCTCTTTACTGTCAGTCGTCGATCTCGGTCCCCCAGATCGAACGTCTTACATGAATTTCGCACGACTAACTTGCGCACTACAAATCTGCCTGAAAAGATGTTCCCTTCTCTCTCCTCTTTCCTACATGTCTCTATGTGAGTGGAATCGGAGCCAATGGGGGAAAACCATTTACTGCCTTTCCTCCGCCCGAAATCCACTCGCGGTTCTTCCCTAACCGCTTTTGACCACCTGGATCGCAAAACACTGCAGACCATAGTTTTCGAAAAGGTTGAGATCCACCCCGCCGAAGAAACGACGACGCTTCTCCACCATGGATCTGTATCCTAATCAACGGTCACAAACCTTCCCGCCTTTGGAACTTGCACCTCGATCATCCACTGTTGATCTCGCTCCACTAGATCTGATGGCTCACATGAATTTTGCCCGACCAACTTGCGCACTCCAAATACACCAGATAAAGTGGTTTCCATCTCTCACCTTGCAGCTATGTGTCGTTGTGTCAGTGGAATCGGAGCCAACGGGGAAATACCGTTTACAGTTTCCTCTTTGCCCGAAATCCACTTATGGGTTTCATCAACACGCTTCTGCTTGTTAACCTTCAGGTAACTTCCTTGCTCGACCACCATAGATCTATTGCAATCGAGATCTAATGGTCCAAAATTAGTCTGCATGCCATTGTGTCCTTGATCTTCCTCCACTGCCCTCAACCATCCATTCAACTCCGCTAGAATGCTAGTATCAGTGCAATCAGTGGATTGCTTCCAATCACCAAGCGAACCGATGGCTCTCGCCTGTCTCCCTAAGCCTCCCTGCACTTCTGCCTGTCTCCTAAGCCTCATCAGTCCATCCTTTTGTTCCATTGATCCCTATCTTTGGTAGCCTAACAGAGACAATCCTCGAACAGTTTGCCCGAGGGTAAGAGCTCCCAAACGTGCCGAGTGTCCCTATCCTTACTAATCACTCCTTCATTCACCAGACGATCTGCTAACATGTTAGCTTTTCTTTTCACATGGACAAAGTTTACCGTTTTTAAGGTTTGCAGGTGGGTATAAATATGGTGAAGGACCTGCGAAAGCCTCCAGTGTTTCGAAACTTTGTCTGGTGACATTCCATTGCATATTTTCTTGGCTGCTCTAACAATCAATTCTGAATCTGCTTCCACGATGACATTGTGTGAGTTTGAGTTCACCAATATTTCTAGGCAGTGCTCTAAGGCCATGAGTTCCGCCATGTTGTTAGTGGCCTTCCCCAAGTGGTGTTATAGCTCCGAATCTCACTCTTATGGTTTGTGATGTTGTACTCATGGCCTAGGGCAACCCCTCCTTCCAGACCTGATCCTAAATTTAAAAAACAGTGTTTTATTCCTTATACGCGACATTGCCCTGAGTTAAACGCGTGTATACGCGGGTCTGTGTATATCCAACCCACGTGTATGTATTAAAACACTTTAAAAAATATAAAATTCCTTCTTTTCGGGCGGAGATCGCGGGTTTTACCTGCTGATCACCTGTTAGTGCCCGTGGCCCAACTGTTCCCAACCAACTCCTAACTAAAAAACTACTTTGGAGATGGTATAAAAAGACCTCAAAGGGAAGGCCTAAGGGAGGAGAGAATAGAGAGAAAGGTTATTATGCTGAGATTTTTCCCTTGACCAGGTCTGAAGTCCCTTGCGCCTTCTGCACTTCCCCCCTTTTGTACAGGAAACCTTTGTTTCCTTGTGTGTTGATGTTCATCCACCATTTATGACATCATGGAGAGAGTCATGGAAGGAGATTTGTTAGAGGCTTGAGGCTGGAACGGATCCGGAAGGAAGCTTTGCTTGGAGCCTGCTGAAGGTGACTCAGGTGAACATATTCCTTTTTATGTACTTTATTTGTCTATAATAAAAGAAACACATGTCTTGGTTCCCAAATTGAATCCTCTTTATGTTAATGATATTCATGTTTTGAATTCATGTGTAAATGGTTGTTTGGATTTCATAACTAACTACCTTTCTTTGTAACATGAAGATGGTTCCTTTATAAGTTTTTGTCCATGTACTACTGCGTTCTTTGAATTGTTTGTTTTGCAGGACAAAAGAGAAGAAGGGAACTCCAAGAAGGGTTTGGACCCTAAAGGCCTTCTCAAATGTAGGACTAAAGGTACGTACCCTTATCATAGAATTTGCTTATAATAGCATAGTGGTTGTATGAATGTATGTTTCTTTGAATAGACAACTTTCAGTCTGCTAGGGTTTCACCCAAAAAGCCCTAGGGGAGTTTTTCCCTCTACCAGAATTGGCGACTCCACTGGGGACAACACTCTTGTTGTTCCTAGTTTGGGTGTTTTTCAAGCCAATCAGCGCTCAGCTGCCTTGTCTGCTTGCTGTTACTGTCTGGTCTGTTCTTGAACTTTAAGCTTTGCCACTTTCTTCAGTTTGTATTTTTTATTTTTCTTGAAGCTTTTCATATACGCTGTTTTTCTTAGATACAAAAGCGTATATACACTTGTTTCTTTGAGTGAACCCGCGTATACGCAGGTTTCCTCAAACACAGTCGCGTATACATGCAATCTGTACTACAGTACAGTCGCGTATATATTCTAATTTTCAAGATTTCTAAATCCTTTTGGCCTCTGAAGGTTTGTCTGGTGGTTTGAGTTAGTCTGAAACAATTATTTTCCAGTATCAGTTATTTGTTTTACAGTGAGCATCTCGTTCCGAATTCTCTCTGATTATAAGGAGTGTTGGTTTGGTTTTTGTTGATTGCAAGCGTCATCGTTTTTGCTAAGGCACGCATGATTTCTGCCTAGGAATCTTGGCTGCTCTGTTTCATCAGGGTAGGAAGATTGAATTAAATCTTTGTGTTAATCTTTCTTTTGATGACTTTTTTGTTTGCTTGACAAAATCGCTTTTTGTGACCATCTGCTTCTTTTTTTCATGAAAGTTGTTGTTTGACACTTTCTTGGAATTTGTCTTTTTGATCTTTGTTGGTTTTCATGGCCAAGGCTTTCATTGCTACTTTTGATTGTTAAGAGCGTTTTCAAACACATTTATTTTTGTTGGGTTTTCATCCATTAAGTGGTGATTGATTCGCAAAAGTGTTTAATTGTATATTCTTCAATCACAAGTTTCAGTGTTGTTGAGAGCATTCTTTGAAAAGACTCTTTGTTTGTTACTTTGGAGAAAATCTTTTGAAAATCTTGGTTTTGCTTTCTTGAACTTGTTTTTCATTTGGTTTCCTTTTAGAGGAGTGAAAGTGCTTTATGTTTGTCTTAGAACTTGTTTTTAGTGTTTAGACGAAATGAATGGAAACATCTCATATTCCATCTAGGCATCTTAAGTGGCAAGATAACGTTTGATAAACAAGCAACTTTCATTTTTGTTTTTAGAGTAGTTTTGAATCTTGCATCCACATATAGTTGTTGCATTAGGATAGATTCGCATCCTCTTTTAGGCATATATAGCTTTGTTAACTTTTGGGAGTGTGAAGTGTGAATTAACGAAAAGAAAAGGAAAATTTGTTTTATTGGAAGTACCTCTGAACCCTGTAGAAATTGCTCTTCATTGAAAAACAAAAAAGTGCATGCGCATATAGTTAAGTTTTTATTAATTTCTTTTGCATCAAAAAACACCACCAGTTTCACTTGCGTTACCTTGTGACTTAAAGAACAGCCTAATAAAATCAAGCGCTAACTAAAATTCACTAGAACTTTTTGTTTTAGTCAGTTACACCAACAAGATTAGGATTTTAGGGCCTTGGATTAGGCGAGTGGAGAGTTAACTCTCCAAGGCCATATAAACGTCAAACGTAGGAGTCTAAATAACGAGAGAAAATCCAATAGCGTTAGGAAGACCAGGAAAGCTCCGGATCTGGGAGTTAAGCACGAGGGTCTGTGAAGACAGGGAAGAGCGATACCCCCTCGCCTACTTGTCCGAACTTACCTCACGACTGTTCCGCCTGGCTTCTGCGACGAGTTGGTATCCATAGTTGCTTCTCCTAGGGAACTACACAGGTGGCTGCGGAGGGGAATCCCGTGGCACCTGAGGTCGACGTTGCATCACTCTCGACAGTACTACTGGAGGGCACCCTTGCGAAGCTTGGGGGCTTGCACCGGCGCAGGGTGTTGTTTGGAGGTCAGCGTAACTTCCTCTGATACCTTCGCTGATAGGACTAGGCCCTCATCATCCTAGACTATCTTCGGAAGGCCCCTTATTTTACTTTATGGTATTTTGGTGTCCGGTCTTAATCACCCGGAGCGGAAATACTTGGAAGTTGTTTGACTGGCTGTGTCTTTAGGGACTTTATAGTGTGTGCTCTATGCTCCTAGTTGGCCTAGCTTTCAATTTTTTGAGTCTTTAGTTAGATCATAACAAAAAATTCAAAGTGGTTGACCGATCTCCAAGACGGTCTCGAAGACTTCGTGGTCTCTCGCCACCAAGTTTAGAGCCTTCTCCAAGAAGGCGCAGAGGCAATACTACCGGTGGGTTCCGTCCCACGCCGGTTGACGCATCGGGGATTGATCCTCCTCTCGGAGACATTAGCGGCCAAGCAAGGCTTGGCACTTCTGAGCAAGAGAGGGACACTCCAGTCCTTTCTCGAGTCCTCTTTCAAGCGGAGGATAACATAGAGGTAGAAGAACTTTTAGAGTCATTAGTGGCTCCAAATTCTCCACTACCATCTAGTCATCCAGACGTATTACAATACGTTGGGACTCCGACGCATAGACCGTCAAGTCCAGGTTACGCTACGCGCTTACCATAGATGACCACTACTGGAAGCATGGCTTCTACGAGTGCTACGACTATGCAAACCCCAACATCGGTGCAAGGGGGAGGAACCATTTCCATCCCCTCCGCTTCCTTGTTCGGATCTTTTGCAAGCACATCTTTAGTTGGGTCTACCTCCATTCCGTCCACGAGTGGAAATGCCCAAACAAATGCTTTTGGTACTGCACTCTTCCCTTTTGGCACCCAATCATAGGGTATTCCATCGGTTCTGCTTAGTGCCGCTACATCCATGATGGGCGGATCGGCTTCATTCCAGGGTTTTCCTTTCGGAAGTGGTCATATACCACATTCCAACCCGACGGTAGGATCCATGCCTTTTTCTTCTGTAGGACAAAGCAGCAATCCTTTCCAAGGTTGGAATAACCCTGGGGTTAGTAGCGCGGGAACTGGGAATTCGTTTAGCGGCCAACAAGGGAACAGGTCGTACTCCACGGTTAGCATGTTTCAAAGTATTCCTCCCCTTGCTTCGGTGTGGAATCCGTATCAGGGGTTATCAACTCCCTACAATCCTTTAGGAGGAAACTTTACTGGTTATGGAGGTTATACGGCCGAAGTTGGTCAAACTCCAAATTTTGCTGGACCACAAGGCTTGCCTTTTGGTTCAACTGGTTCTACTGGTCACTTCGGGCAGCTTGGTGCCTCCCAAATTCCAGGACAATCTTTCAGAGCTTTGGGAGTTCTACCCAGTCTGGGTGGAATCCCCAAGGTCCTCCTAGGCTTCCGTTTCTGGCAACGTTAAACTTGCCAGATCTCACTAAGTTAACAAATGACCCAATCAGGTACAATCTGGCCTGGCCTCCGGTCCCAACCAAACTCCCTTCGAACATTCCAAAATTCGAAGGGAAGAGTGGTGAAGACCCAGGCGACCATGTAACCACATTCCATTTGTGGTGCTCATCTAACTCCCTTATCAATGACTCGATTAGGTTGAGACTCTTTCAGCGCACCTTGACTGGTAATGCGGCCAAATGGTATATAGAGTTGCCAGGGGGGAGCTTTACATCATTCGCTGACTTAGCCAATATTTTCTTAAATCACTTCCAGTTGCCTGTCCGCTATGATGCCGGAACTGAACTTCTGGCCACCTTTCGTCAGGATAAGGCAACCCACATTTCTGATCATATTCAGGAATGGAGATGGAGAAAGAGGCTCATTAAAGCCGAAATCCCTCTAGAGTACCGTCTCGAGTGGTTTTTGAAGTCTTTACAACCCGAGATCTCCAAGGATGTCTCCATGTCTGGGGTCTATTCTGAGGAGCAAGCCATTTTTAGGGCCCAGCAATTAGAATTGATCTACTTTCAGTCTGGGATCCTACAAAAGTACTTGCCAGATGCTCTTGGATCTAAGGTTGATGTAGCTAAGTCGAAGCCAGATCCGCACGCAGATGGTATTGTCGGGTCAGTAGACACAACTACCATGAACTTGTTGAATCAATTGCAGCAGTTTTCCTTGCAAACTGCTTCTAACAACCAAGTCACATCGTCTAATCCCCCCGCTTCCCAAACTTCTTCAATAAATGCCGTCCAATCTGATAATCCCAAAGGAAATCAAAATTCCAATGGGAAAAAGAAAGGACGAGGTAAGAAAAAGAACCAGGATGGGAAGCCTGATGCAAATAAATCCGGCAACAATGCTGGTGGTGGTAGAAATGAGTCAAGAAAGAAAGTCAAGTTTCCATGAAAGTTGTGCAGTGGAGACCATCTAACTCATCTCTGCCCTAAGATTGAAGATGCTCAGCGCTTGTTAGGACAGCAAGGGACTTCTAGTTCTCAAGTTGTGTTAACCAACCCGTTTCCCCAAGGGCAGCAACTTCTTGTTGGCGCGAGTTCGAACCCTGGAACCTCCGCTAGGGGCAACCAAGAAGGGGAAAAATTGTCAAATGGTTTCATGATGGGTTCTAACGTCCATGTGGCTACTCGGTCACGTGATTATGGTGAAGCCGAAACTTCCAAGGACAAGACTGTTACCGGAAGTACTGACCTTCATATCGAGCGACCCTCTGTCGAGACTATACCACGGATACCGAAAGGTTCCTCTAAACGCACGACGATTAATCCTAATGCTAGGGCCGCCCAGAATTACTCCATTGTGGAGGATCTGGCTCAGAGTCCGTGCGCCATGTCCGCTTTAGAGGTTCTCCAGTAGTGTCCAGCTCAGAGAAGCGTTTTACTCTCCACAATTGGAGCAGTCGATCCAGCTAACTCTTTAGTGCTCACTTTTGACATATTAAATGTCAAAAAGCAACTCCCTCATCATATGGCTTTTCAAATAAAGTCAACATACCGGAAAATCGATATTTTTGGCACCGTAGTAGATGAAGGAGCTTCCACATGTGTTATGTCGATGTCATGTTGGAAGGCTATTGGATCACCTTCGACTGTTCCTTCACCCACCGTCTTGACTGCATTTGACGGTCATTCTCACAAGCCGCATGGGATTATCCCGGCCTTTCCTATATGTGTTGGGGGAAAGGTCGTCAATATTGAAGTAGAGGTCATAGATGCTAACCTGGACTATAATCTCCTATTAGGAAGGAACTGGGTATACGAGATGGATGTCCTTGTTTCAACTCTGTTTCGTGTAATTTGCTTTCCTCATGAGGGGAAAATCGTTAAGGTTGATCAATTGGACTATTGCCCAGTTGATCCTCAAGCAAACGCTAACTCTACTATTCCTTTGGTGGGTAACCCCCGTCCGCCTACTGAGAGTCTAGGAGTCGAGATGTACTCTTCATTGATGGGTATGATTAACCTTCCCCCTCCTACAGCTGGTATAGATACAATTTCATCCTCCAGGGATCCTTTACGGAGAGAGTTTGTCCAAACTCCTTATTCTTCGAATCCTGGAACCTTAGCTTCATCTGTGACCACATCAGGTGACGACGAGGTGGGTGGAATAGAATCTCTTATATCTGCAGTAGAGCTTAGATGTGAATCTATAGATAACTCTGCAGATAACCATTCTACTTCTTCCTCTGGGAAGGAGATAGATGGTGATGTGGCTCATTTTCGGACCCTTGATTCCACCTCTGCATCGGATTGCTCGGATATTGTTTTTCCATCGGACGAAGCGATATTCGAAGCAATGACGGCTGTAGATCGACCGTTGGAAGATTTACATCGTCGGTTACACTTTTGTTCCCCTGTGCATGAAGTCGAATCTCGGTCCTCTAGTTCGACTAGTGATGTTTGTACGGTCCCTTTGGCTCCAACACATTCATTTTCCGAAGAGAGTATATTGATTGGTTCGATCATCGTACCTATAAACATCCCTAGGAGTAAGTTGGCGGAGCCCCCTGACGGGCTCTACCTCAGGAAGTGCTTTGCTTAGCTTTGGCCAGGCAATGGCTTCTTTGTATTTTATGTATATTTGTACATATATCATCGAGAGTTTTCTGATATCAGCACTTTTTGGTCTGCTTTGGCAGGTGTTGATGGATGATTTGGTTTATTTTGGGTTCGCCGATGGTGCTAGTCGGCACACTCAGAATCTCGCTTCCGCAGCTTGGGTACTCTATTATCCAACTGGTCAGTTGATGGTATCAAGAGGCGTATGCATCGGTCCTGCTTCAAACAATATGGTCGAGTATACTGTTGTTATTAATTTATTATCCGAGGCAATCTCTCATGGGATCGACTCGTTGGTAGTTTATCTTGATTCTCAGTTGATAGTGTCTCAATTAAATAACATTTATCGGGTACGGGATCCATCTTTATATCGCCAGTATTTAAGGGTGAGGTTGTTGCAAATATCATTTACTTATATTAATTATTTGCATATTCCAAGATCTCATAATTGGTTAGCTGATTCTATCGCTAATCAAGCATTAGACTGGCATATTAATCATTCATCACAATAAAATCACGCATCAAAAAGTCAAACTGTATATATATATATCGTAAAGTGTCTCGAGTGTACATATGTGTGTCCAAAAATATACAAAATTGGGACTCAAATGCCCATAATCATATCCGGCATATCTAATGCCTCGGCTCAGGATGAGCGTCTAAGTATGTCACTATAGCAGTGGCCACACGCCGAAAGATGCGAACCCAGTCACGTGGCATGCCAATCACATGATGCTGCATATCCGGAGGATGGTCCTCTATGACGGCCATCGGTACTCGGCAGCTCAGTCTCGCCAAGTATCGCTGGACATTGTTTAGAGTACGTTCTGTATCAGCAGCCGCCTCTTCGGCTCCTCGGCCACGCCGTCCATGCCGCAGGAATCCATCTGGTCGTACAGGCCCATTGTCTGGAACATGATCATCATATCAGTCATTTGAATCTCATCAAAAAATATTTTTCAAAATTCATCATTATATTTGAAAAATCCAAAAAAATCATAAAATCAAAAAATCTTACCGATCTCGCCCCATGCTGCATTTGGTGGCAACGCTAAATCAGGATCTCCTCGGAAATCCAGTCCAGCATAGGGGTAGTCGTCCACGGCGATGATCTGTTGATCCCACCAGGTGTAGAAGTCATCATCAAATGCAGTCCTTGGGACCTCCCCACCCCCCAGACGTTTCATCAGATCAGCCCACCAGCCCATGCGTGGATCGCGTGGGGTGCTGATGGAAACTACTACCCTAGAGCGGAGTGCGGGAACCTTCTCGAAAAAGAAAGTGCACAAGATGCTTCCATAGCCAAAGTTTTTAGTCTGACCCCTCCTGATAGAAGTGAGCTGGCTCTTCATGTTGGCCAGAAGAGGAGTACACCAGTCAAACACAGTAGTAAGACAATCAACTGCCACGCTCATGTTTTTCCGTGACGCCTGATGCAGAGAGGATGATCCGTTCACCCGAGCCATGGTAAACAGGATTATCCTAAGTGACAAAATTGCCACATGTGTAATAGAAATCTGGCTCCCAACCTTCTTGGGATGTCCAGGGCAGTATATCTGTACATAGTCCTCTATAGAGAGGGCACTCCGTGACCTGCCCCGGGACTGTACTACCTCTCCCCTTCGGGAAAGGCCCGTGATAAAATAGATGTCCTCCACTTCTACCCTGAGTGGCATCTGATCGATCATAAAAGCTTCCTCATCGACATCCCAATAATCAATAAGCATCTCGAGCAATCGCGTGTTCGCTTTCATATTTGGCAATTTGAAAAATTTAGGCAAACCGCATCCCCGGAGTGCATCCAATGCTTCTGGACTGTTCATAACTTCATTGTCTACCGCTGCATGTTCTCTTTCACGCCACGTGATAGGCATCCTGAGAGAAAATTGAGTTTAAACCGTTAGTTTTTTGTTTAAAATGATTCGCGGCGTATACGCGAGTTCCTTTGCACACAGTCGCGTGTAGGGCTCGCGTATACACAGGTTCAATATTACCAACCCGCGTATACGCCGCGAGCGAATTTTTGACAAAAGTTCAACGGTGAAACCTCAATCATAAATCTTAAAAACTATCACAATCAATTGCAAGCTAAGTATAAGGGTTACCTGGAGGTATTCGACGAATTTGAACGGTTGAATCTGGCTGTGGGAAGATTGCTCCTTTTGCTCCAAATATTTGCTCTCAAATTCAAATGGTAAAAATGGTGAGTCCAAAATGCTTTTTATAAGTTTTGAAAATGCAAAATTTTTTCAAAATTTTATTTTGTTTGGCCTCATGTGACTTTTAACTTGGGAGCTTGGAATGTCGAGATTGGTTTGTTTTTCAGGACATTTTGGACATTTTTCGAAAGTTCGAGACGGTTCCATGACTGCTGACCCGTCATGGCAGGTATCGTGTTTTCACTGGCATATAGGTTAGGGACACCATTTCTCCATTGAATTATGCATACTAACCTCCATTTGACCGATACATCTGCCATAGGGTCGATCCCATCGTGTTATGGTTCGCAATCCATCTTCACTCGCTGATTCTTTAAATCATGACACGATGGTAGAGCCATCCTTTACATGGGCATCCTAGTTAGCACCTCACTGACATTTGTTGCCCATGCTGCTCCGATTTGAGTAGGCTCGGGAGTCCTCTGTAGTCCCGCCATGACTTATGCGTTCAAGACTCATTCCTCTAGCTTCTCCTCTTTGTTCTGGCCTTATACCCTAGAGGCTCCTTTGTGTTGAGTTGTACTACTGCATTGCATGTTGACCACTTGCACCTTTTGGCCTAGAGTCGGCTTCACTTGGACTCGTGTTTAAGCCAACTTTTGACCATGACGCCTGCAAAATCAACCTTGCATACCTTTGACTTCTACAGCTTGACACACCTTGACCCGTGGAAGGAGCATACCTTTGAGTGTCACTGATCAGTGTTCACCTCCCTGCATTGAGCATAGGAACGTTCCTGTCCCGGGAACTAGATCATATGTTTCACCAACACTCGCTCTTTCCACTGTACCATAGCATTCTTTTATTCTTTTTCCGGCTTAATAGAAAAAGACAAAAAAAAAAAATATTCCAAAAAGAGCGGGAATGGGACATTATTTCCATTTATTGTTGGCAGCTAGAGTCAATCGTGTCGCCCTTGAACAAAGCACTCAAAACAAAGTCTCCTTCGCATGGGTGGGATTTAGTTTGACTTAGGTACGCCATAACCTTGTTATTGAGTCAGTTCTCCCCCGATTGGTTATCTCTTCCAATCATATGGAGGGTTCGTTCGTGCCTCCTGCATGGCGAACTTATACAGAGTCATCATATGCTACCACATAGTCACATTGAGTCGTGCTTTTGTTCAAGGGAAGTTAGCCTGAGTCGGCCTCTCTGTGGTGTCTCTTGACTCATTTTTCATTCGGCCATCCCTGGTAGTCAGTGTCATGTCTATCATCACATCAGTTATATTGGTCCTTTACTCGTGCCGGTTTGAGAAGGTCCCCATTGACTTCTTGCTGGCAGGTCTTGTCCTTATCGACGACGACACCTTGCTCTGAGGACAGACGTAGAGCTGCACCCTGGCCCTATTTTCATTATTGATAGGTCACCTTGTGCTCAGCATCGATCAATATCATGGGTCTTTGACTGAGTGGTTTCCCTTGTGTTCGACATCAGCTTACATTATCACACATTGGGATTCGTGCAGTACCTTGGTTTCCATTTGACCCTATTGGTGGATACCTCGCCTCTGTGTCGGCTTTCATTATTGGTTGGTTCAGAGGGTTTCTGTCGTGCGCTAGCCACATCTTGTGTACGCCGGAAACGTACTTCGGTTGGGTTACTACATCTTTTTCGTCTGATTCCTTCCACATTATTGGCCTACGGGTTACACTCGCGCTAGATTGATGGATGATGCCTTAATGCCTTCCTTCTAGTGGATCTTTCCCTATCGACTTCGACTCATTGCTCTGGGGCAAAGATCTAGAGTCCATTTGGTAGTACCTTGGGGTTTGCAGTCATTAGTGGCAGATCCTTCGCTATCGACAATGGGAAACCATCATTATCTCCTGATCGATAGATTCTTACAGGTGTCCGACTCTAGCTCATCTATTCACACTTGTTAGATTGTACTGGGTACCTTGACGCTCATTATCATTATCGGTGAGTAGTCTCGCGTTTGTTAACGGTATACATCAATGACCGGTAATCAAACGATTTCTCACATGGTCAACTCTAGATCATTTATTCCCATGGTGTAGAAATGTACCACGGCGGTCGGTGAAGACCTCAGGTTGTATCAGCATTCATTGGTTCACTTGATAGTTGCTCCTGTTGCTGCTAGTTGATACCACTCCACTTTATATGTTGCAGTCAGTCATGGCGACATTCTATATGCTGGCACCTGAGTTTGCAGTGTAGTACCATCCTATTCCATCATGTTCAGTTGGTACCTTTTGGGATCAGTCCTTGATATCAGTGATCCGTTGCATCTTTCAGCATCATTGACAGTCTTATATGTGATATTCAGACATGTACTTGTTCATTATGATCAGATGATCCATTATGTATTTTTCAGTCATTTATACATGTATACTTAGTGGATCCACTTGTACTTGATATGCAGACATGCTTTACTTTTTCTGAGCATGGGTATGCCCGCCTCAGACAGTGTTTCTTTCTGATCTCTTTTGGTGGCTTGGTAGGCTGAATTCTGGTGAAGTCCTCCTCGGATTTTGACAGACTTCCTTTCCATGTACTCACATAATATATTTCGGCCATCATGTACCCCTTCTGACCTCATATATTAGGGCGCATCTGTTATAGCTCCAAATCTCACTCTTATGGTTTGTGATGTTGTACTCATGGCCTAGGGCAACCCCTCCTTCCAGACCTAGTCCTAAATTTAAAAAACAGTGTTTTATTCCTTATACGCGACATTGCCCTGAGTTAAACGCGTGTATACGCGGGTATGTGTATATCCAACCCGTGTGTATGTATTAAAACACTTAAAAAAATATAAAATTCCTTCTTTTCGGAAGGAGATCGCGGGTTTTACCTACTGATCACCTGTTAGTGCCTGTGGCCCAACTGTTCCCAACCAACTCCTAACTAAAAAACTACTTTGGAGATGGTATAAAAAGACCTCAAAGGGAAGGCCTAAGCGAGGAGAGAATAGAGAGAAAGGTTATAATGCTGATATTTTTCCCTTGACCAAGTCTGAAGTCCCTTGTGCCTTCTGCACTTCCCCCATTTTGTACAGGAAACCTTTGTTTCCTTGTGTGTTGATGTTCATCCACCATTTATGACATCATGGAGAGAGTCATGGAAGGACATTTGTTAGAGGCTTGAGGCTGGAACGGATCCGGAAGGAAGCTTTGCTTGGAGCCTGCTGAAGGTGACTCAGGTGAACATATTCCTTTTTATGTACTTTATTTGTCTATAATAAAAGAAACACATGTCTTGGTTCCCGAATTGAATCCTCTTTATGTTAATGATATTCATGTTTTGAATTCATGTGTAAATGGTTGTTTGGATTTCATAACTAACTACCTTTCTTTGTAACATGAAGATGGTTTCTTTATAAGTTTTTGTCCATGTACTGTTGCGTTCTTTGAATTGTTTGTTTTGCAGGACAAAAGAGAAGAAGGGAACTCCAAGAAGGGTTTGGACCCTAAAGGCCTTCTCAAACGTAGGACTAAAGGTATGTACCCTTATCATAGAATTTGCTTATAATAGCATAGTGGTTGTATGAATGTATGTTTCTTTGAATAGACAACTTTCAGTCTGCTAGGGTTTCACCCAAAAAGCCCTAGGGGAGTTTTTCCCTCTACCAAGTGGCCACGAAAAATTTCCCTTATTCATCCCTGTTCATCTCTTATAACACCTCCAAAACCAGCTAACCCTGGGTTTCCCTTAGAAGCTCCGTCTATATTGACTTTTAAAAAGCCATGTGGAGAAGGTTTCCAAATATTTGTATCTTCATTTACTTGGCTCACACCCTTGATTATGCCCTGTGGGCTTATAGACTGGAGACCCAAATGTAGTAGTATGCACGCATCTTGGGGTAGAGGAGTGTCCTTAGGAAGATTCCTCAACAAGCTTTTCACTGTGTCTTTGAGCTGCCTTAAGATTTGATCAATTATGTTTTGGGGTTTGCTTGCTTTATTATTGAAGATTCGACTATTGCATTCTTTCCAAACGTCCCAGATGACAAAGCCTGGAACCATATTCCAAGCTTTATTAATGATTTCTTTCCCTGAGAAGTTTTTCCTCCAATACTTCAAAGTGTTGGAGATGCTAGGTCTGTCCCTATCAGTTTGCCTGAAAATTGAAGCCACGCACTCCCACACAGTGGAGGTGAAAGGGAAGAGGTTGAGAAGGTGATCCATCGTCTCCTCTTGAGAGCCACAAAGGTAACATTCGGATGGTCCAGTGAAACCTTTTTTTAGGAGATTCTCCCAAGTTAAAATTTTCCTTTGATGAACTAGCCAAATAAATAACTTTATTTTCATCCAGTGGGGGCTTCGCCAAAGATTCTTCCAAACTTGGTCAGGGTTTAAGTAATTAAATCCTGTGACTATCTGTTTAGCTTCTTTGAGGTTAAATTTTCCTTCGGTGTTCTTTCCCCATCTTAGTTGGTCAGGCAAGGAGGATACCAGAATCCTTCTATGCTCTAGATCCTGAGCGAGAGAGTCTGCTTGGGACTTCATATGGCTTTCTTCACTATAGCCTAGATCCTTCCATATTCTCCATTTTCCATTGATCCTTACTGGATCCCAGAAGTCATTTACCAAAAGAAGACCTTTGTTATCGGTCTCATTATTGAGAGCTGCTAACTCATCCTTATACAATTTGGGTTCCTGCTGCCAGTTATCCTCCCAAAATCGCGCAAGGTTCCCAGCTCGAATCTCCCAGAAACTATGTTGTTGAAAAATACCTTTATTTTCCCAGGCAAGGTTCCAAATGTGGGAGCCCTTAATATTCCCAGACATTCGAATGTGATTCTTCTCTTGCCAATGCTTGGCATATTTTTGTTTCCAAAGCTTAGCCCAGGGAGTACTCGATTCCTTGATCCACCTACACTAGAGTTTGGCTCCCGAAACTCTGCTGAGAGTTTTGGGGTCATGAAGCCCCAAACCACCGTTGCTCTTGGGTTTGCAGATATTGTCCCAGGCCACTAAAGCCCATTTCTTTTTCTCTTCTCCTCTTCCCCATAGAAAATCCCTTTGTATGCTCCTGATTTGTTGCTTGACTCCTTTAGGAGCAGGAAGAGCTGAGAACATGAAAATGGGAATTTCCTGCAAGACAGCCTGTGTGAGCACCAGGCGCCCCGCCAAATTCAAAGACCTACATGTCCATTTCATGATATTGTCCTGAATTTTATTTATAATGGCTCCCACACTCCCTTACTTAGAGGTTTATCTGTTAGAGGTATGCCCAGATACTTGGAAGGTAGCTGGCCCCTTTGAAATCCAAGAATTCTGGTGATGTTTCTCTGAATAGCAAGGTCAGTGTTAAAGAAAAAAACTTTTGATTTGTTGAGGCTAACCTCTGTGCCAGCTGCCATAGCAAAATCATTCAAGATATGTTTGATCGATCTTGCTTCCCTGACTGTGGGTGTGCCCGACAGCATTGTGTCATCCACAAATTGTTGATGAGTATTTTCCACTCCATCCAAGGTGAGTCTGATACCCTGAAATCTTCCTTCAACATTTGCCATTTTGATCCCTCTACCTAGCCCTTCCATCACGAGAACAAAGAGGAAGGGTGAGAGAAGATCCCCTTGTCTAAGACCTCTGGAGGGTGTGAAGGTTCTTGAAGGAGCGCCATTAAGCAGGATGGAAAAACTGGTTGTGGTAACTAGTGCCATAACCCATCTTATCCAGTTTTGGTTGAAGCCAAAGGCTTCTAGAACTGCCCTTATATAAGACCAGCTTATTTTATCGTAAGATTTCGCTAGGTCTAGCTGAATGATCATACCCGCTTGTTTGTTGCTTTTGAGAGAATGTACGACCTCATGAGCTTGTATAATGTTGTTGAGGATTTGTCTTCCTTCCACATAGCCCGTTTGCTCCTTTGAGATGAGAGCTAGTAAAAGGGGCTTGAGTTTGTTAGCAATCACCTTGGAAATAATTTTATACACCACATTACATAAGGCTATGGGTCTGAAACCATCCGACGTCATAGATTTTTCCTGTTTTGGGATCAGAGCTATGAAGGAAGCATTAAGAGCCTTCAAAACTCTTTTGGACTTTCTTGAGTCTTCCACCACCTCAAAGATGTCCTGTTTGATTGTTTTCCAGCAGGCTTTGAAGAAGTCAACATTGAACCCATCCGGGCTTGGGGCTTTTCCATTCTGCATTTCATTGATCACTTCACTGACCTCCTCTTCTGATACTGGTCTGTTAAGATTGTGGTTGTCCTCTCTGGTAACCAACTGAGGGATATACTGAGTGAAAAGGTTGATGTATCTGGATCTATCCTCGAAAGGCTCCTCTGCTATACTGATGAAGTGTTGTACAAGAACTGATTCCATATCTTTGTGAGAGACGAGTTCTATCCCTTGAGAATCTTTGAGCTTTGTGATTCTGTTGTGTGCCCTGTTATCCATGGTGGATTTATGAAAGAACTTTGTGTTTCTTTCTCCCTCTCTAATCCACTTGATTTTTGTCTCCAGAAAATTTCCTCTTGCAAGCACCGGTCTTCCCATTCTTCCTGCAGAGATTCAGCTAGCTTTTCTCGTTCCTCGGTAAAGCCATCTGTAATGCAGATCTGATTAATCTCTTGTAGTTTGTTCTCGGCTTCTCTTTTGGCTTTGAAGATATTGCCAAATTCCTTCTTGTTCTAGTTTTTAAGCCTAGATTTGATATGTTTAAGTCTCTGTTGGAGCAGGAACATTCTAGTGCCTTGAATGTTCAAATCCTCTTTCCACCATTTGTCAATATTGCTGGTGAATTCAGGGTGAGAGAGCCATGCATTTTCAAACCTAAAAGGTTTGTTTCTTGGTGTGCCCATAAAAGTGGCTTCCAACTGAATAGGCCAATGGTCCGATCCTCCAAAGGGGAGAATAGAAGCTGTTATGGAAGGGCCTGATAGAAAGAGGTCCTCTAAAATAATGAATCTGTCTAGTTTAGAGGCAACTTGTGAAACCCCTCCCCTCTTGTTGTTCCAGGTGAAGGTCCCATTCATTGTTTCAGTGTCCACTAGCCCCATGTTCGTTATGAAGTTCTGGAAGGCCATGGAATCTCTGTCGAGCTATCTAATACCGCCCTTTTTCTCTGAAAGAGATCTTATCATATTGAAATCCCCTACCACTATCCAAGGCATATTGAGGTGTCTTGCTCTTAGATCCTCAAGGGAGGTGAGAAGCTTGAGTTTGTCTTCTTGCTTTTGAGGTCCATAGACATTTGTGATCATGTATATCTTCTGATCTCCTAAAGGTTGACATACCAAAAAGAGATAGTTCCTGGATGCTTCAGCATCCAGGATTCCAAATTTCTGGGGATCCCACAGCGTGAGAATCCCCCCAGCTGAGTTGTTTGCTTTAACCTCCAGATACTCATACTTGATTAACCATTTATTATGAATTTTCCTTATCTTATCTATTGAACATTTTGTCTCCTGAATAAAGACCATATCTAGTTTTTCTTCTTTTATTCTATTACTGAGATTTCTTTGCTTCCTTCTATTTCCTATGCCTCTAATATTCCAGGTTGTGAGCTTCATCAAGAAAGGTTTGTAAAGGAATAATTGGTGAGATCTTTCATCAAACCTAAATTAATCAAGAGTTTCCCACATTCATTCAGCAACTCATTCTGTCTTTTTCTTCCTCTTTTCCTACCTGAGTTCTTTGGAGATTGTGCCTGTATATTCTCCATCATTTTGACCCCATTGTGCTCCTGGCTTTCATGATTTCTTTTGACTCCAGCTCCCTTCAATTGTGATCTCCATAGAAAGAGTTGTTGAACTTTGTCATAATCCTCTTTTGGCAGGGAGTCCACTCCTATGGTCGTCCCTTGTTCCAGAAATTTTTCTAGATCTAGATTTTCCCTATCTAGAATCTCCTGCAATTCATGGTCCTCCATTCCTGCTTCACTTGGAGTCATCTCATGGTCCCTACTTATCTCCATACTACTTGGCAGATCATCCTTTTGCTAGTTGTCTACTGTGATATCCTCCATGTCAGCTTCCCTTTCCTTCTCATTGATTGTGTTCTCCATATCCTGGATTGTTTCCTTGTTCCCCTCTTCTTCCTCTAGGATCTTGAAGCTATTGTGTCTTGTATGTCTATCCTCATTGATCTTCTTTTGTGAACGCTTTCCACCTTTCCCTTTTCCCCCAACCTTGGTGAAACCCTCGTGATTTTTATCCACAGTAGTTTTCACATTTCCTTCCATGATGTTTGTTGGGCAGTCTCTGAATAAATGCCCATGTTCATGGCATTTGCGGCACCTAAATGGGATGTGCTCATAGTCCACCATCTGAACCCATTCTTCATCATAAACTTCTAAAATTATCGCTTCTGGAAGGGCTCCAGATAAGTCCATTTCCACACATATTCGGGCGAAGGAGGTATATTTTCCTTTCAGAGTCGCCTCTAAGATCTTTAGAAAATGCCCCAGCTTATTGCCTATTGTTTTCAAAGATTCTGGTAGCCAATAATCCAAAGGAAGGGAGTATAGTCTAATCCATACCGGTACTGATGTGAATGTTTTGTGTTCCGGGACAAAGTTCATCATCCATGGCCGTATGTAGAGTCCTGTAGCAGCGTAGAAATATGGCCCCCCTTCGAACACTCTATCTTTATCCTCTAGACTCATGAACACCACTGTAAAGAAGCCCTTAGATCCCAGATGGAGGTGTATTTCCCCCTTTGGATTCCAATGGCTCCTTATCCACACGTGCAACGCCCTCTTTGTCGGCCATATCCCCATCAATTTGCAAATGATCGCATGTTCCGTCATATGATCCCTATAAGCTTGAAGTGTTGGATCGCTCAAGATGACCCAGGGAATAATGCTTGACTCGGGTTTGCAGACCCCAGTTGTCCTTATGGAAGTAGGTTTTTCACTGCTTCCTCCATTCTCCTTCTCCTTACTTATTTCTTGTTGATCCCTTTCCTGTTCCTGAATTCTGTTTCTTCCCAATTTTCCCGTGCTTTTTGCCTCTGTTACCTTCTCCAGAGGTTTTTTGAAACGCTGATTTCCCGCCTCCTTACTTCTATCTGTAACTACCTGACTGTAGGAGGGAGTAGCACTCCCCCCTGCGTGTCCCGCCATGGTACCCAAAGTCGAAACCCTAACACCAACGCCAACCCTAGCTCAAGTTGCAGCGTAGAAAACATAGCTATTTTTTCTATTTAAATACCCTCTTTTCATTATTTATTTTCATTTATATATCTTTTTTTGGAAATCATTTGCAGTATGAAATATTATTTACAATCTGAAATACTAAAAGAAATCATTCAATCATCATTTGATCCTATAAATTATAGGACCCTAATATGTATATTGTGATTTGTAGCACTTGACACTCCTTTGTGACCATAGTTCCCTCCGCTATCTGAAGATCACCCACTGCCTTATCTCCTAGATCAGATCCAGCAGTTGCGGTTCTGCCACAGCAGTGCAAATCAGATCCAGTAGTTGGGGTTCTGTCAACGCCATACAAATCTGATCGAATAGTTGGGGTTCTGCTGCCACCATGAAACTCGCATTCAACAGTTGGGTTTTCATAGTTCCGATTAGACTATTTGTGCTGTGAGGCTTGCTACTACTACTGTTCAGGCCTTATTTTCGCAGGACATTGGGAAGGATCAAGTTTTTTGGAATTTGGTCAATACATTATTGATTAGCGGGGAGTAAAAATCCTTTTGGATGCTTGCAAGAGTCTTGTCCCATAAGCTTCAGGACGATAAGCTGATCATAGTGGTACCATTCACTTGTCAGCCTCAATTTTTTGGTGGTCCCAAAATTTTTGAAGTGACTTCAAGTGGTCCCTGCTAATAGATTCCTGAGTTCACCATATTTCCAAGAAGATTACTCTTAAGTAATTGACTGGGGTTGTGTATGGTAGGTACTATATCTCAAGTCATGTCATATGAGAAGATCGAGAGCCTTGAAAAAAGGTTGTATGAGTTCCAAGGAATATGGAACAAATTACCTCACATCTTTCACTACTCACCAATATGATGTAGAGGCCTCATCGGGAGGAGAATAGTGTTGATGAACACCTCGAAGGAGAATCTATCCATCACATTCACTTCCATGGAAATTACCAACATTCCCATCCTCGGCCACCCAAGCAGGACATGTACAAATTTGATGGCTCTAATCTTGCAGTATGGGTAGAACAAATGGAACAATATTTCTCCCTTGATGATATCTGCGAAGATCAAACTAAACTACATGTGGGAGCCATTTACTTGCACCAAGAGAGATGGAAATAGTCGCAGTGGCATCAGAAATGTTATCCCGAGAACATAACTTGGCACATGTTCTCAAAATCCCTATGTGACCGCTTTGACAAGGAATCTAATTTTTTGGGTCCTCTCACTAAGCTCTGGCAGATAGGAAAAGTAAAATACTACCTTGCATCCTTTGAGATATTGGCCATCAGAACTGACGTTCTAGGAGATAACTTATATTTGGAGTGTTTCATCAATGGTATCAAAGAAGCCATCTAAGTCCATGTCTGGATGCACCACCCAGCTACATGGATGGACACCTCTAAAAAGGCCATCGAGGTGGAACTTTCCTTAGTTTCCTAGACCACTCGTCCAAATTTCGTAGCTAAGGGGCATCCCACCCAGGCTCGGAGCACTACCCAAACACTTAAGGTTCAAAATGTGTCTCCATCAGAAATGGCTGAAAGAAGAAAACAAGGATTGTGCTACTATTGTGATGAAAAATACTCGCTGGGGCATAAATGAAATGAGCCAAAATTCTTTCAAATTGATGCTATTGATAATAGCTCATCTGAGGAAGCCCCAACCCTTGGTGGGCCTGAGGATGAAGTTGAGGAAACCCAACCTGACAATGATCTCACAGCTATGCCAGATGAACCAGTTATCTCACTACATGCTTTAGCGGGCATTTCTTCGCCTCAAACTCTCAAAATCCGAGGCTTTCTTAAACATCAACAAGTAGTGGTATTGATTGATAGTGCAGCACTCATAACTTTATCCATAAGTGAGTCACTAAAGTTGTTCATTATTTTGTGCGGGCAATCTCTAATTTCCAAGTCCTTATTGTCGATGGGGGGACCATGAAACGTGAAGGCTGTTGTGAAAATATTAAACTTCAGATAGGAGACTACCACCTAAAGACCCATATGTTTGCTATTGAAATGGATGGTTGTGACATTGTCTTGGGTGATGAATGGCTTCGCACACTAGGTCAGATCACAATGGATTTCTAGGAGTTATATATGAGCTTTAAGAAGAACGACCACATTCACATATTATGTGGACTCTAGGCCGCATCAAATGGAAAATATTTTGAAAAAGGGCCATCACGGAGTCATTGGCCAATTTAATGCCATCCGGGCCATTGACTCCACTCCTCCTCATATTCATCCTGAGACGCAACAGGTCTTAGACCGCCACCAACAGGTGTTTGACAAACCGAAAGGGCTTCCACCCTCTAGGGGTGAACATGATCATATCATCCCTTTGGTCCCAGGGGCCCAACTGCCTAATGTGCACCCATACTAATATTCTTTCGCCCAAAATAATGAAATTGAAAAAATCATCAAGGATCTCCTTGAAGCTAGTGTTATTCATCCCAACATCAATCCTTATTCATCACTAGTGGTCATGGTGCTAAAGAAAGATGGTGAATGGTGCATGTGTCTGGACTTTCGAGCCCTCAACAAGCCCATTGTCAAAGACAAATTTCCTATTATGGTTGTTGATGATCTTCTTGATGAACTACATGGCGCTCAATTCTTTACCAAGCTAGATCATCGCTTTGGCTATCACCAAATACGCATGAAGGCAGTAGACATTCCCAAGACTACCTTCAAAACTCATGAAGGCCATTATGAATTGGTCATGTCATTTGGTCTATGTGATTCTCCATCTACTTTTCAAAGCCTCATGAACCACCTGCTAAAACCATATCTCCAAAAATTTGTCCTCGTTTTTTTTGATGATATTCTCATATACAACCGAACCTGGGACAAACATCTTCAACATGTAGACCTCATCTTGCAACTGCTCCGAAATCACAAATTATTTGTCAAATTGTCCAAGTCCTCTTTTGGTGTGGAAGAAGTCGAGTATTTGGGACACATTGTGGGTCATGAAGGAGTGAGGGTTGATCCAAAAAAGATACATGAAATGCAAGATTGGCCCCAACCAAAAACCTTGAAGAGTTTGAGGCGATTCTTGGGTCTCACTAGCTACTATCACAAATTTGTGTGCAATTATGGTTGCATTGCTAGACCCCTCAGTAATCTTCTCAAGAAAAATTCATTTCTTTTTACTGATGCAGCTCAGCAGGCATTCGTGGCACTCAAACAGGCCATGTGCTCCACTCCTGTATTGGCTCTACCAAACTTCACCAAATCTTTTGTGATTGAATATGATGCTTATGGTACTAGTATTTTTGTTGTATTAATGCAGGAAGGTTTACCATTAGCCTTCACTAGAAAACAACTAATTGGAAAACATCTAGGTCAATCTAACTATGAGAAAGAAATGATGGTCATCTTACATGTAGTAGACACCTGGCGACCATACTTCTTGGGGCAACATTTCCAAATCTGCACGGACCATCAAAGCCTAAAATATTTTTTGGAGCAACATTTATCATCGCCACGGAAAAATAAATGGCTGGCCAAAATGCTGGGATATGACTATGAGATATTACAAGAAAGAGCATGACAATGTAGTAGTTGATGCTTTATCGCGCCAGTTTGAGGATGAAAGAACCTTGCTATCAATCTCTCTTCCCATACCAGATTGGATTGAAGAGGCCCGCAAGGGATGGTTCTCACACTTGTCTCTCTCCCAACTTATTAATAACTTGAGAGAATATCCTAATTCTGCAGCTGACTACTCTTGGAAGGATGATATTCTTCACTACAAGGATCGAGTAGTTATATCGCCGACATCCACCCTCAAAACCCACATTTTGGAAGAGTTGCACTCATCTCCAACCGCAGGGCATTCAGGATTTCAGAAGACTTATGATCGTGCTCATCATTCTTTCTTTTGGACTGGCATGAAAAATGACATTCTTACTTTTGTAGTTGAATGTTATGTGTGTCAACGCAACAAAGGAGAAACAATCAAGTTACCAGGAACCTTACAACCATTACCACTCCTTGGCTCTATCTAGATGGATGTTTCCATGGATTTCATCACTGGTCTCCCAAAGTCGGGCAACAAAACCGTCATCATGGTGGTTGTGGACAGACTTTCTAAATATGCTCATTTTTGTTATCTACCCCACCCATTTACCCCAAATTTGGTGGCTCAAGCTTTCATGGAGCAGATTTTCAAACTGCATGGTATGTCGACTTCCATTGTGTCTAATCATGCCCCCACCTTCACTAGCAAATTTTAGTAAGAAATTTTCAAGCTACAAGGCACACAACTCCAACTAAGTACCACCTATCATCCCAAAACCGATGGTCAAACAGAAGCAGTCAAAAAATGTTTGGAGACATATCTAAGGTGCTTAACTTCTGAAAAGCAGCATCAATGGGCACAGTGTATACCTTTAGCTAAATGGTGGTATAATACGAACTATCATGAAGCCACCAAGATGACCCCATATGAGGTAGTGTATGGCCAACTCCCACCTTCACATATTTATTATATCCCTAGATGTTCTAAGGTGTAGGCAGTTGATCAACTCCTACAGAACCGGGCCGCCATGATAGCTAATCTCAAAGATAATCTACATCAAGCTCAGAATCGAATGAATCAACAAGCAGACCAACATTGTTCCAAGTGCACATTTCAAGAAGGGGATCAGGTATTCCTATGAATGCAACCATATAAGCAAACATCTCTCAAAGAAAAGGGCTACTAGAAACTAGCACCAAAATTCTATGGACCTTATCAAATACTTCAGCGCATTAGAGTAGTCGCCTACAAACTGGCCTTGCCACCAACTTCAAAAATCCATCTGGTATTCCATGTATCAGTCCTCAAGAAAGTGGTGGGGAAAAAATGCAGAATTCAAACCAATCTACCCAAATTGGATTCAGGAAGGCTCACTTTGGATCCAACCAGAATAGGTCCTCGATACCCGTGAAAGACATCTCCGCGACTGCACGATCAAAGAAGTCCTTGTCAAGTGGAAAGACACCTCTCAAGAAGATGTGACCTAGGAACCAGCCACTATTCTTCAGCAGTTTCTGCAGCTTCAGCCTTGAGGACAAGGTTGCTTTTGATTGGGGAGGGCATGTTAGGGTCTAACCCTAACCCCTTTATTTATGTAATAAGCCCAATAGGCCGAGTCATAGTCATAGTTAGTTAGAGAGTAAATAAAGGCCGCATTAATAATTGTAAGTGGTTGACCCACATTAGAGAAAATTGAAGAGGCAAGTGAACATTGAATTTGTTTCTGAACAATAAAATACTTGTTGTTTTTCTCATTTTATTCTGTTTTCTCGGCTATATTTCTTCGCATTTCTAGTATTCTAGAATTTCTCACATGTCAAGAGTATAACAGGTAATGCAACAGCTTCAAAGATGTTCTCCATGATTTTATCTATCTAACGAGTCATCTCGGGCCTCATTTGGTCAAGTAAAACTGAACTTATGAGCTTCCAAAGTTGAAGTATCAAAATTGTTAAAGTTCTAAAAAAATTGTCTGCCTAGGCCAAAATTGGAAATTTTAATTAAACATTCTAATTCTAATTAGCTATATAATTAAATTAAATTTAATTAAAATTATAAAATTAATTAATTTTATACAATTAATTAAAATTTTTAAATAAATTACAAATTATTTTAATTATAGTTTAATAAAAAAATATATTATTAATTATTATTACAAAAAAATAATTAATATTACAAATATATTGGGACATGTGGCATCACATTAGTGGCTATTTGTCCTATATGGATGGGCTAGAGTGGCTTTTTGGATCAACCTATGAGCCATGAGTGGCTTTGGTCTCACATGGATGAACCATGGTGAGACTAAGTGGGAGTCATAAGGGCTCTGTTATATGTTATAACGTGGAGGCATTAAAGAGGATGTTTTCATTATACCCACAACCTCAAACTTATAACATAACTTCATACATAAATACTTAACCCTTCTAAAAAATAATCAACGTGTTTTATCCCCTTCACGTTTTAGATCAATATCGGAGCATCGGAGAATTGGTATATCAGAGGTTCATTAAATTAGAGTTACGATATAACTATTCTCTGAGGTCCAATATATGAGAGAGTATGGATATCACATTTGAAATATCAGAGGTTTTATGAAGGAGTCCCGAGGTCTCAAGCTGGAATCAGAGTGTTTAATAATATCGGTCATCGGGAATATCACAATTTTTTTGTTATGTGCTTCCGATATTCAACCGTCTCGAGGTTCTGATAATGCAATATAAAATGTGTTGACTAAAACATGTGCCAAAAATGAGTCAAGGTATGGTGTGAAGTGGGAGAGGAAGACCATGTGGAGTGGGACCTACCCATAAACTACAACGAATTAATATTAAAAAGTCTCGTTAACATTAGAAAACTACAGCTACTTAAATTTTCGGGATTTCGGATCTTGAAATTTTTTATGAAATTTAAATTTAAATTAACTTCCGAAATCCGATGACACACAGTTTTAATTGTTCTAAAATTTGGTTGTTGCGATTTTGTAGGAACGTTAGTGAAAATGAATTAATTAGTAAAAATTACCTATGAATCAATATTTACAATCAATTACTACTTTATTTACAAAAATTAAAATAATATACATTTTGTACATTTTTTAGCAGTGGTGGTAAAAATCATCAAACTTTGGGGAAGAGTCATTTGCAAACCGGGTAACCAAATGAGATGAAATGAGAGTCAATGGAAATCTCGCGAAAAGTCAAACTCAATGAAACAATCAAAATAGAAATCGGATGAAAATGAAAATTTGGCAAAATTGTAGACACTTAACTAAATAAAAAATATTAAAAGACAATTTAGCCGAATAAAGAGTCCTCATTATTTGAAATAAATAAATAAATAATGCAAAATTTATTTTCACCTCAACACTACCCAATGTTCTTTTTCAATTATATTATATGGAAGTATTGAATTTTGTTATTCTTTAGATCTTACTTTTTGAAAATTACAAAAACATTAACTTCTACTCTTTTATAACCTTTATTGTATAACTATATACCCTTACATAGATTTTTAATAAAATTTTATTTGTTATATATATCTATATATATATATATATATATATATATATAGAGAGAGAGAGAGAGAGAGAGAGAGAGAGAGAGAAATAAGAAGCACATATTTTGAGGTACCCCTTTTGAGGCAATAACTCTCTCGCCCTTCGTTATCTTTCCTAGAATTTTTTTCACCAACCACCGACATGGACCTTTGTCATTCATCTAGCTGCATGGATTACCTAGCTCATCACTACCTTTCACATTCGACCTGATGTCCACCTCCCAATGTTGCAATGCATTAAAATCCAATCCTACTGCTCATTTTGCATTTTTGAACTAGCACCATGCCGAGGGATGGAATGCGACGAGAAAATTGTCTATAACGTGGTTATTTTCCTATCAAATATAATTACAAATTTGTAAATCCAAATCTGTCAAGATCCTTCCTTGAAACTATAAAAACGTGTCGAGGAAGTGTGAAAATGGTCAAATTTGATGGGAGAATCTATTTTGAAATTCCAACTCTAGCCACACCCTCTCCATTTTCGAACAAGTTCCCTCCATCCCCTATCCCTTAAAGATAGAGAAATTCTAAATCTGGAGGTAGGATCTAGAATGTGGGTTACCTTTGATTTATATTTAGGATAGCTCGACTTCGGGTATTGAACATGCCCCTCTTCAACGAGAGAAGATAACCACCCCTTTGATTTGGATTTTGTAGTTTTTAAGGATTTTGGTGGCATCTTGAAGCAAGATGCCAATGCTAGATTCATTGTTCAATAAATTTTTCAAAGGAGTAAAATGGTGAGTTCAAGGTTTTGATTTTGAAGTTTTTGATTAATTGCTTTGATTCATAAAAGAAATTAATTTTACTTCCCAAAACCTTTGAATTTTTTCTCTATTTCAATGTATTATTGGCGACCCGAGTAATATAATGGGTGTACATGCTATGTGCAATCTAATTATGGATGTTTACAATTATCTTTTCCATCTCTTGAATTTACAATCTTATTTAGTTGGAATTCTAGTTTAGGCCTTAACAATTGATCCAGATATTTTACTCCATCGATGCATACAAAATTGCATATAAAAGAGCATGTAACCAAAGAGCATAAACACATGAAAAGAAGCAGAAATCAAAAGCAACCATGAGATCATAGGCACAAGAGGATTTGATTATAGAGTTGACCAGTGTGGGCTACGTCTCTGGGCCCTGCTCAATGTGGGGAAGTCTCTTTCATTAAATGATAGTAGAAATAAAATTACAATCAATTACATAAATGACCCTTATACCTCTGTTTTCTGGCATGATCTGAAAATGCGGAGCTCAGCTGCAGAAACGAACATCACCATTAGATTCGTCACATGTAATCGTGTCAAGTGAATATAAAATTTACCTTATTATGAGCATGGGACTTATGGATCTCTAAGGAATCTTTAGATTCCCTCTAGATTCCCTCTAAAATATTCTCCCAATATTACCTAGGTATATTTTTTGAAATCCAGGCCCTCTGTTAGGCCTAGGAATTATCCTTAAAATACATCCACTTTCACTCCCTTCACACATTTTCTCACCTCTATTCCACCACCATGTCAACACATCAGCTTCACTTTCATCATTATATAGGTTACCTTTGTGTTTTCCAAAACATTATTAATTCTTAGTATTTTTAAGAGAATTTATTTTTAAACTTTAGAAAATAATCTCCATATACTTATACCTAACAATTAGAATGAGTTTGTTGACATGTGTAGGTACAAAGGAAGCTTCCAAGGCATCTTTATGTGGCACTTGTTGGAAATAATACTGAGAGGGGGGGTGAATCAGTATTATCTAATTCTTTTAATAAATCTTCCTTATTTGTTCTTTGAATTAGTTTTGCATGTCAGTACCATAAAATAATGAGCATGAACAAAGAAAATAGATAGTCACACCAAAGAACACAAGATGTAAGGTGGAAACCCAATGTGGGTGAAAACCACCTGCTGCAATATGTCTCTATCTTCTTTCAAATTAGAAACTCCTTTTACAATGGTTTTGTACTGGTGAAGTCCTTTACCAGTACGCAGGCTGCAACCTGCAGAGAGCTACAACTCTCTCTTGTTTTCCAGTCTCTCCTGGAAGGGAGCTACAACCCCCTACTTCTTTTCTTACAAGGACCACTTTTCATAAATTTTCAAAATGGATCCATAAGCATCAAATGATCATCAAGTATAAGAGAATCACCCAGTCAACTGTAGTAACCAGATCAACAATAATAGAACCAAACCCAGAACACAGCAATGATAAACAGAGATTTTAAGAGAAGTAAGCAGTTTCACCCATGTACTGCCTGCTTACAGTAAGCACCCTGCTCAACTACTCGCCTGCTTATGTACGCACCCTGCTTAACTGTTCGCTTGCTTACGTACGCAGCCTACTCAACTGCTCGCTTGCTTACATACGCACTGTATCCATTGAACTGCCTGCGGACCTCCGCACCTGCAACCCTTCTGTGCCTGCGTACCGGCGCACCTGAAACGCTTCGTTCATGTGTATGTACGCACTTTTCTTTCACTGTACCTGCGTACCTTCGGGCATAGATGATTTCAAGACTTCAGAAATAACCCAGACAGTCAGATCTACAGATCTGAACATGCGCCGAAGAGATCTCAATCCATCAGTAGATTCGGCTTATTTAGATCTAGATATTACTCCCAAGAGATCATAATATTTCAGATCTAGCCCTCATAAGATATTCAACACAAAAACATGCTCAAGCCAAATGATCTCCTTTGCTTTATATAGGAAAGCTCTTCCTTAAATCATGGATCAATACCACGGGCCGACACCATAATAACACAAAACCGTCGGCTAAATACCAAAGGTCAAACATAAGAAACCCCATGTGTGCTTTTCTCTTCCTTGAAATGTGTGCACTGGGGGTACGCACCTCCTGAACAGGATAACTGCGGGTATGTATGCACTTTATGTAACACCGACCTGCGTGTACGCACCTTATGTAAGGTGAACCTGCGTACCCCTTATTTTCTTCAATATTTGATAGCTGGTCATCAATCTCTGCTGCTGACTTGAAGTACTGTGATCTATCACCTGAATGGGTTGCCATCAAGGACAACACTTTAGCCATAATGCCAACAATCTCCCCCTTTGGACTTGATGGCAACCTCAAAACTTCAGCTTCATTCTCCCCCTTTGACATCAAGGGCAAAGGGTTATGCTCCCCCTAAGAACATGCTCCCCCTGAATATGAACCAGATCTGCAACGAAGAACCATAATCCACCATGAAAGAGATAGAGACATATTGCAGCTACTTCCAAGATCTCCTTTTGCACATCCTCCATAATGCCAACAATGCATTATATGCTCCCCCTGAACCTGTACCATCAATCAGAAGAGGTTCAGCAATAAGATGATGCATCAACAATCCCCAGCTTTTGCCTGAGGTATTCAAAAGTGTCCCTGGGCAATGGTTTGGTGAGAATATCAGCAACTTGTTCCTTAGAAGGAACATACTCCAACTTGACCTTCTGTTCAAGCACTTGTTCCCGGAGAAAATGGTACTTGATTGGTATGTGCTTGGTTTTTGAATGCATAACGGGATTCTTTGAGATGCTGATTGCACTTGTGTTATCACATAAGATGGGGATTGGTGGTGTACAAGTGATTTGAAAATCCTGCAAAGTCTGCATCATCCAAAGGAGTTGGGTGCAACAAGATGCAGCAGCAACATATTCCGCTTCAGCTGTAGACAAGGCAATTGAACTCTGTTTCTTGCTGAACCAAGATACCAGTCTGGAACCCATAAAGAACGCACCACCACTTGTGCTTTTCCTATCATCCACGCTTCCGGCCCAATCTGCATCTGTATAAGCATGAAGTGTAAGATCTGTATCTCTAGGATACCATAAGCCATAATTTTGAGTCCCTTGAAGATATTTGAAAATTCTCTTCACTGCCTGAAGATGAGTCTCCTTCGGATTTGCCTGAAATCTTCCAACTATTCCAACTGCATGCATGATGTCCGGTCGGGTACCTGTCAAATAAAGTAAACTTCCAATCATAGATATGTAGGTTGGTTGATGTACTGCTGCAGATTCATCATTTGCACTGAGGCTACATCCTATGACCATGGGTGTACATACTGGTTTTGCATCTTCCATACCATATTTCTTCAAAATCTGTTTGAGATACTTGGTTTGAGATAAAAAGATTCCTCCTTCTTTTTGTTGGATTTGCAAACCAAGGAAATATGTCAGTTCTCCTAGCAAGGACATTTCAAATTCTTTTTGCATGACCAAGGCAAAGCTTTGACTCATAGCTTCTTCATTGCTCCCAAAAATAATGTCATCTACATACACAACAAGTATTAGCAATTTGTCATTTTCAACTTTTATATAAAGATTGCTATCTGCTGATCCTTTTGAAAAACCTTGTTGATGAAGATATTTTTCCAAACGGTAGTACCAAGCCCTTGGAGCTTGTTTGAGACCATAGAGAGCCTTTTTCAATCTGCATACAAGATTTGGATCATTTCCAAGAATGAACCCATCTGGCTGTTCAATGTATACTTCTTCTTCCAAGTCTCCATTCAGAAAGGTTGATTTCACGTCCATTTGAAATACTTTGAAGTTTTGAAAACTTGAGAGAGCAAGGAACATTCGGATGGCCTCAAGTCTTGCAACAGGAGCAAAGGTTTCTTCAAAGTCTATTCCTTCTTGCTGCGCATACCCTTTACAAACAAGTCTGGCTTTGTTTCTAATTACTTCTCCATTTTCATTCAATTTATTTTTGAAGACCCATTTTGTTCCGATAACATTCTTATCCTTTGGTCTAGGAACCAGCTCCCAAGTTTTTTTCTTTTCGATCTTCTCAAGTTCTTCATCCATTGCTTTCACCCAACATTCATCTTTGCATGCCTCTTTCACATTTTGTGGTTCAGTAGAGGAGAGTAATGCCAAATAGCTTGAAGCTTCTGCAACTGTTCTTCTTGTTTGTAAACCTGCTTCTTTCTGCCCCATAATCTGAGATTCTGGATGATTCTTCTGAACATATCTGGATGGAGTCTTTTCTTCTATTCTTGTTTGCTCCTCTGGTTCTTCTTGAGGTTCTTCTTGAGGTTTTTCTTCTTCATCATTCTGTCGTTGGGGGTAGCCTTCATCTTCTTCGATGTCTTCATGATGTACTTGCCTAGGAATGTATTCCTTATCATCAACCACTACATCAATGCTGTCAACAATTCTGCCAAGTCTTTTATTGTAGCATTTGTATGCTTTGCTATGTGGAGAGTAACCAAGAAGAATGCCTTCATCTGCTCTAGGTTCAAGTTTTCCAAGATGCTCATCAGTATTCTTGATATAGCATTTGCTCCCAAAGATTTTGAAGTGCTTTACCGAAGGAGTCCTACCACTCCAGAGCTCATGAGGAGTTTGAGTGTTGTTCACCCGGACATTTGTTTTGTTGAGAATAATAACCGCAGCATGTGCAGCTTCACCCCAGAAAGTTGCAGGAGTTCCTGACTCATCAATCATAGCACGAGCCATTTGTTGGATTGTTCTGTTCATTCTTTCCACAACTCCATTTTGCTGAGGGGTTCTTGTTGCAGAGAATTCTCTTCTTATCCCATGTTCTTCACAGAAATCGAAAAATTCATTTGAAGTAAATTCCCCACCTCTGTCGGATCTGAGGCACTTAATTTTGTGACCTGATTCATTTTCAACCAAGGCTTTGAAGGATTTTAATTTTTCGAATGCTTCATCTTTTTGCTTCATAAGTCCTAACCAGACAAACCTGGAGAAATCGTCAATGAATAATATCAAGTATTCTTCTCCTCGAGGTGTTCTTTTCCTGAAAGGACCGCATGTATCTGTATGTACTAGCTCAAGAGGCATGCTAGCTGAACCTTCTTTCTCTGGAAAGTTAGTTCTGGTTTGTTTTCCAAACTGACATGATTTGCATATGGTGTTGTCAGGAATTTTGATATCTGGAAGATCGCGAACTGCCTGATATTTGCATGCTTTCCTTATTTGTGAAAAGCTTAGATGTCCCAACCTCCGATGCCATAACCAGTGCTCATCATCCTTGCTCAGATAGCATTGTTGTTTTCCTTCTTCAAATATGTACAAATTATTTGGAGTTCTTTTGCCTTTGATCACTGTTTTACCTGTATCAAGATCACGAACAAGACATCCATTTGATCTGAATATAACCTCGGTTCTTTGATCACACATCTGGCTGACACTTAGAAGATTATGCTTCAATCCATCAACATACAAAACATTTCCAGCCTTGACCTTTTGTTTTAACTGAGCAATTCCTTTTCCTTTTATAGTTGCAGGAGTATCATTTCCAAAAGAGACTTTCTTTCCTTTTTCTAGAGCAGAATATGACTCAAGTTTTTCTTTATCACCTGTCATATGCTTCGAACATCCACTGTCAATGTACCATAGATTTTCCTGTCCCTCTGCATAAAATGCTATCCCACATCTTTATGTTTGTGGTTCCTTTATTCTCCATGTTTTGGTGCTTGAGGCTTGTTCCTTTTTCTGCTGAAACCTGCTCCTGCATTCAGAGTCTTCATGACCAAAGTTATTGCAAATAGAACATTCAACTTCATTTTCAAGAACCGAAAAGTTGTTATAGGTCCTTTTTGTAATCCCGGACATACTTCTTTGTTTTTGAGCTTCCCTAGTCATGATTATTTTATATGCAACACATTGAGCTGCTTTGTGACCAAAGTTATGGCAAGAAAAGTATTGTCCATTGAAGAAACTTCTGCGGTTATCGAATCTACCAGACAATTGATTGTAATTTATATTGTCATCTATTCTTGAACCAAATTGAGAAGATTTTACCTGTGGCTGGTTGTAGCTTTTGTTCACCCTTAAGATGGATTGCCCCTGATAGTTTCTGTTTGTAATTCGTCCCTGCTTTACCTGATGATCTTCATTGTGCTTTTGCTCATTTCTTCCTGCTGCATCAAGATAACTTTTTGAGGTGGATGCTTGAGAAGTTTCTCCATTATAGCCCAGACCTGTCTTGTTTAGTGGAGACCGCTGCACATTGATAATCTCATCCAAAGTTTCAGATCCTTTGACAAACTTGAGATTAATAGCTTTTGTTTTCTCAATCTCTTTTCTAAGACCAACAATTTCACCTTCTAATTTTTCAAGATGTTTTTCCTTTTCATCAATTTGAAATTGTAGAGTATCAATGATCATGTTATTTTCTTCTATACATCTCTTGAGTCTAGTAATTTCATCATAAAGGTTATCCACATCTATAACATCCATATAATCATCATCTTCAAATGCCATTAACAACTTATATTCATCACCTTGTTTATCTTCATCACTGTTTGATAGACCATCACTATCTTCATGAGTATAGTAGCTTTTCCTATTTGCGTTCTGTTTCTTGTTCCATCTAGCAGGTTCCTTTCCTTTATCCTTATAAGGACATTTTGTAGCATAATGACCCACTCTTCCACAAGCAAAACATTTAAAAGGTAACTTACCTCTGAACCTTCCAGAACCCCTTTGAAGATTTCTGACAAAATTTGATTCTTCTTCCTCTTCTTCTGGGACGTGGCTTGCTTCATAATAATCTCCTTTGCCTAATGCCTTGAAAGCAGCTTCTCTTCTGTCTGATGGACCTCCCTTTCTCATTTCATAAGCAGTTAGAATTCCATGTAGCTGAGACATAGTAAGAATTCGTAGATTTTCCTTTTCTTCTATTGCAGATACTTTAGATTCAAACTTGGGGGACAATGATCTTAGAACCTTTTCAACCACAATAGCCTCTTTTATTTCTTCACCCAAATTTTTCATACAATTAACAACCTCATCTACCCGAAGAAAATAGTTAGCCACACTTTCATCATTATACATTTTGAGAGTCTCATACTGAATTCTAAGAGTTTGAAGTTTAGCACGCTTTACCTGTTCATCTCCTTCATAGCTCGTGACAATTTTGTCCCATATCTCTTTTGCGGATTTATAGTGCATTACCTTCATGAATTTTGATTGAGATATACATCCTAATAGAGTACTGACTGCTTTCGCATTTGTTTCATAATTCTTTTTCTCGGCTGCATCTGTAGGAGTAGCTGAAGGAAAAGCGTAGCCTGTCTCTACGATGTCCCAAACTTCTGTACCAAGAGATTGAATATAGGCAATAACTCTTACCTTCCAATAATTGAAGTTTGTCCCATCAAAAACTAGTGGCCTGATTGATACTTATCTCTCGTAGTTGCTCATGATGAACGATCTACCTTCAAGTGATCAAGCTTCTCTGAAGGACCTCCTCTGATACCAATTGTTGGAAATAATACTGAGAGGGGGGGGGGTGAATCAGTATTATCTAATTCTTTTAATAAATCTTCCTTATTTGTTCTTTGAATTAGTTTTGCATGTCAGTAACATAAAATAATGAGCATGAACAAAGAAAATAGATAGTCACACCAAAGAACACAAGATGTAAGGTGGAAACCCAATGTGGGTGAAAACCACCTGCTGCAATATGTCTCTATCTTCTTTCAAATTAGAAACTCCTTTTACAATGGTTTTGTACTGGTGCAGTCCTTTACCAGTACGCAGGCTGCAACATGCAGAGGGCTACAACTCTCTCTCGTTTTCCAGTCTCTCCTGGAAGGGAGATACAACCCCCTACTTCTTTTCTTACAAGGACCACTTTTCATAAATTTTCAAACTGGATCCATAAGCATCAAATGATCATCAAGTATAAGAGAATCACCCAGTCAACTGTAGTAACCAGATCAACAATAATAGAACCAAACCCAGAACACAACAATGATAAATAGAGATTTTAAGAGAAGTAAGCAGCTTCACCCATGTACTGCCTGCTTACAGTAAGCACCCTGCTCAACTGCTCGCCTGCTTATGTACGCACCCTGGTCAACTGTTCGCCTTCTTATGTATGCACCCTGCTCAACTGCTCGCCTGTTTACATACGCACTGTATCCATTGAACTGCCTGCGGACCTCCGCACCTGCAACCCTTCTGTGCCTGCATACCGGCGCACCTAAAACGCTTCGTTCCTGCGTATGTACGCACTTTTCTTTCACTGTACCTGCATACCTTTGGGCATAGATGATTTCAAGACTTCAGAAATAACCCAGACATTCAGATCTACAGATCTGAACATGCGCCGAAGAGATCTCAATCCATCAGTAGATTCGCGTTATTTAGATCTAGATATTACTCCCAAGAGATCATAATATTTCAGATCTAGCCCTCATAAGATATTCAACACAAAAACATGCTCAAGCCAAATGATCTCCTTTGCTTTATATAGGAAAGCTCTTCCTTAAATCATGGACCAATACCATGGGCCGACACCATAATAACACAAAACCATCGGCTAAATACCAAAGGTTAAACATAAGAAACCCCACGTGTGCTTTTCTCTGCCTTGAATTGTGTGCACTGGGGGTACGCACCTCCTGAACGGGATAACTGCGGGTATGTACACACTTTATGTAACACCGACCTGCGTGTACGCACCTTATGTAAGGTGAACCTGCGTACCCCTTATTTTCTTCAATATTTGATAACTGATCATCAATCTCTGTTGTTGACTTGAAGTACTGTGATCTATCACCTGAATGGGTTGCCATCAAGGACAACACTTTAGCCATAATGCCAACAGCACTCTATGTTCAAATTCGAATTTGAGGAGATCATGGACCTCATGGAGAAGATCATGGACCTCATGGAGGAGATCATGGAGGATAGGGTTATGTGTCACCATTGGTTGAGAAATATGTGGGTCAAAGGAGGGAATAGTGGATTTACATTTATGAATTTGTTATCATAGCTTTTGTATAAATAGGAGTGTTATCTCCTTCATTTGTAATATTAACTTTTAGAATTTAGAAACTCAGTCCTTCATTTGTAATTTTAGATTTTAAAATCATTGTAATGTAGAGCTTAGGACCTCTTGGAATGTAGAACTTGGAGCTTGTAATTGCAATTTGTAATTAAGGATAAATAAAGTGGATTGGATTTTCTTCTATATTTGACTTCTTTCTAAGCGTGCTTGTGGAGCTATGGAGGGCCCCCATTGCCTCACTTGCATACTTGTTTTTGTATAGTAAGATTTCTTTCATTTATGTTTTTAATTTCATTAGTTTAAATATCTTGATGCTGAAAATATAAATGAATAGTCTCTTGTAAGAAAGCTTTAATATTTCCTGTAATCAATTTGAATTATGTTTAAATGCCTTCATTTCTTAGTTAATTGATTAAGATGTTAGAAATATTAATGGACAGTCTCCTGTAAGGGTGCTTTAATATTTCTTACACTTGTCACAATGTCTTTAGATTTCATTTGATTAAATGACTAAATAGGTGTTGGAAATCCCAAAGAAAGACCTCCTGTAAGGGAGCTTTGGCATTTCTTCACCTAGATTAGTTTAATTTGTCTCTAAGTCCATATATATTGGATGATCCTTGAAGTTTACTTACCCGGGTTGATAGTAAATGAAACCCTAATTTGCATCCACATTTTAGACCAAACACCCTCCTTGGCACAGTTTCAGCTTGGACGTGCTCCTAGTTCTACTTGTAATTCGGCCTCTTAACTCCCACTAGTTGAGTCCACCTCCTCCCCGTCGAGAAAATAATTAAAGTTTATATTGTGAAGGAGCGAGAGAGCTTCCAACACATGGGTGAATAACCTGTTGGTTGGCTAAAGAAAAATTAAGATTTTGGTTGGGGAGGTCCCGAGGTTCAACTCGGGTGCCTCCCCGTTATGGCATGCCGTGGCTATGTTATAACGACAATCGTTTCAATTTTATGTTGTTTGTTGTTTGTAATAGATATATATATATATATATATATATATATATATATATATATGGGGTCGCACATTGGTGGGCTGGCCCACCCGGGCCGGGCGAGTTCGACCCCGACCGGCTCCCTTTTAGTAGTCATTGAAACGGCCATTATAATAATGGACTGTGGCTATTGGGGCTCGATTGGCCGGGTTTGACCGCCGTCCAACCAACTCATACATATTTTTATTTTTATCTTTTTATATATTAAAAGACATTGGTTGAAAAGTTTCCACCAAATTTTTAGGGTCACCACAAAATTAAAGAGGCAACAAATTCACGTGTTCCGTCAGCTGAAATTCATGTGCTCGTAATGTCAAACTGTTGCCTCTTTAGTGAATCCCACTAGGCCTAGTTTGACAAAAAAATTGACCGGTCATAACTTTCACATACGAACTTGGATTGAGGTGTCATTCACGCCATTGGAAATCTCGCATCGAGATATTTGGTCTGACCCTGGTTTCATGTCAATCTAATGACTTTTATTTTTGAACCATTTCTGAATCTTGAGAACTTCTAGAGCCACCTAGATCATTCCTCCCAACTAGCAATTATCAAGTGAGGGAATTTCTCCCTCACTTTCTCTTTTTCAATCCATCGGGCCTTACTTGGATGCATTACCTTGAAACCAATATGAAGGTACTCCATGTCTCCCCGTCGTGAAGTCCTAGTGCTCCTGTCGAGAATGATATCCCCAAGTAGCTTGTCCAAGTATTTAGGTGCAAATTCATCCACTCTAGGAACCTATCCAACCTCTTTGGTGTCCATGATCAAAGCAAGCTCATAAAGCTTAAAGTTTTCAACGTTCACCACTGAGTACATTTTGCATGTATGCTTGCAAACCAAGACTAAAATAATTGTATCCAATGTTTTCTAATATGGTGAATCGGCCATATCGGATTGGTATCAACTTATTTCCTTCCCCTTTCATCCTGTCTTTGTTAATGTGGAGCCACACTCTGTCGCTAACCTGGAATTGGTGATTGATCCACTATTTGTCATGTCGAGCTTTGCATTGAGCATGATTTTTCTCCAATTAATCCTACACTGTCGGGTGAGTCATCTGAATTTGCTGAATGAAATTCTGTGCTTTTTCCCTGTCATCTTACTCACTGGAATCTTCATCTCTCCCAAAGACCATGTCTAACGAATCCTTTGAAAAATATCCAAAGCATGTCTTGAACGGTGAGCTTTGAGTGGATGAATGCATTGCCCGGTTGTATGCATCGTGTACATAAGGAAGTTGCTCATCACACAACTTGGGATGCTTGCCACAATAACCTCGGAGTAAATGCATCATTGTGTGGTTGACAACCTCAGTTTTTCTGTCGGTTTGTGGATAAAATGTTATGCTCCTCTTCAACTTGGTGTCCACGACTATCCACAAACTCATCAAAAAAACTCCAAGAAAGTAAGAGTCACGATCAGACACAATGGATGTGGGAAGCCCAAAGTGGACCCATACAAATTGGAAGAAGAGATGAGCAATCTGCTCTGTTGTGATGTTCTTTTTACAAGGCATTAAGACACATTTTTCTAAATCGATCCATAACGACATACAAATAATCATGACCTCTCCTAGACAAAGGCGAACCGCCAACAAAATCCATTGACACACTTTCCCATGATGACTCTGAATAGGGAGCAATGTGTAGAGCCCTAATTTTCTATTAGTGGGCTTGTTAACTGAACACAACACACATCCCTTTACATATCGAGTCACAATATTTTCCATGTGAGGCCAATAAGAAAACCTCTGGAAATGACACAAATTTTTCCCTACACCAAAATGACATGACACAAGAGAGGTATGTGCCTCTCTGATTACATGTATTCTCTCATTAGTGGGGACACAAAGTTTGCCAAGGTGGTACAACAATTTTCCCTGCAAATGGTAATTATTCACCTGTGATCCATGAGTCATATTTCCATAAATCTCCTTAAAATCATTGTCATCAACATATTGTTCAATATAACTTTCAAAAGATAAAGAATAATTTTGCAAAACTATAAACACAAAAATAGGAGGGCGAGAAAGCATATCTACCACTTTGTTGTTGGTGGCCTTCTTGCAATTTATCATCAAGTGAAACTGTTCGAAGAATCCCATCCATCTAAAATGACGTGCTTGTTGAAGCTTGGTTTGCAGCAGGAGGTACTGGAAGGGCTAGTGATCTGCATGAATGATGGTATCCTTTCCAATCAAATAGTGCTTCCACTTCTTCACGCTTTGAACCAACGCATACAACTCCTTGTTATATGTGGGATAGTTAACAACAGTTTGGGAGAACGTCTCTAAATGGTAACATACAGGTTTCCTCTATTGCATCAACATTGCTCCCATGGCGGAGCCGATGGCATTTGTCTTGATCTCAAAAGGCTGTTGGAGGTTAGGTAAGGCCAAAATGGGTGCGGTACTGATCTTCTCTTTCAGCGTATCAAGGATTTTTTGTTCTTTCCTCCCCACTAAAAATCTTGTTTCACACTTGTCAATGCATGTAAGGGGGATGCAATGATAGATAAGTTGGCAATGAACCTTCTCCAATATTGTATTGCACCCAAAAAGCTACGAACCTCTATAACATTAGTGAGTTTAGGCCACTTTACAATAACATCAATTTTAGAAGGATCTATTTTTAATTGTCCACCTCCGACAATGTGAACCAAGTAAACCAAAGAGGTCTTACAAAATTCACACTTAGATATTTGAAAATTCAATTTTTCTTTTTGCAAAAAGTCAAGCACCTTTTTAACATGACTCACATGATATTCCCATGTTTTGCTAAAAACAAGAATGTCATCAAGATACAGAAGTTCAAAATCATCAAGAAAAGGTTTGAAAATATCAATCATCACCCTCATGAATGTGGTCAGAGCATTGCACAATCCAAATGGCATCAGCAACCATTTAACCAACCCCTATTTGTCTTGAATCCAGTCTTCCATACATCCTATTCTGCAATCTTGAACTGATGATAGCCATTGTGCAAGTCCAATTTTGTGAAATAGACAACATTTTTCAATTGATCTAATAAATCATCAATGTGAGGGAGAGGGTACTAATTCTTGATCGTTATTTTTTTGATTTCCCTATAGTCTATGCACATCCTTCATGTGCCATCCTTCTTTGGCACCAACACGATGGGTGAGCCACATGGAAAATAAATTGGCCTTATTACCCCTTGGTTCAACATTTCTTGCACTTTCTTCTTTATCTCCTCCATCTCAATGGCTGACAACCTGTACATACCAATGTTAGGTAAAGGAGCATCTTGCTGCAAGTGAATCTCATGTTGGATCTCATGCTTTGGAGGAAACCCACTTGGTTCCTGAAAAAGCCCATTATAGTTAGAAACAATTTCATATAGTTATCTTTTGTGAATGGGATCACAACCTTGGAAATATTCATATGTCTCTACATATTTTTATCTCACAAACATGAACATGCACCCTTCGCTGGAATTGATCATTCTCTTCATCTAACCCACACTTACAAGACTGGCACTGATTTTGGCATGATGAGCTCTAACAATGTATTCCACCTCATCTTTCGTGAGATGATACTGGTTTTCATGGAAAAAGAAAACTTCTTTGTTGTCATATAAATATGGACTCCCTAATACAATGCCACAAATATCCAAGGGTACAACATCAAGATCAATCTCATCTACTAGTTTGGATGTAATAAAAAATCTAGCTCTACACTTCTTGCTTACATGTAATTTGGCTTTATCACACACCCAACGAAGAGGGTTGGGTTTCAAATGAGGCTTGGTCTCTAACCCTAACTTCTTAACCAAGGATTCAAAAATCAAATTTTCTTGTGATCCTGGATCAAACAAGGGTTCCACTTTAGTATGTTTCATTATGACTCTAATGTGGAACAATTCAGTCCTCTTTCATGCATTAACAAGAGACTCGTTTGAAGAACTTGTACTTGCATGCAATTCAGAATTTTCATTAGCATGAAGAAAAGAGTACCTTATATGCCCATTGATGTGATCTATGCGTCGTCACTAGAATCAGATCCAAGGGCCTGTTGTACAGTTTCCATTGTCTTTTGGTTGTTCTTCTTACCAAATCTCTTTGTTTTCAACTCTGGATGCAACTTCCAACAATGTTCCTCATCATGGCCTTCCTTCTTGCAATGTGTGCAAGATGGATTTGCTCCTTCCTCCTTCTTTGTTGTAGCTGCCTTCTTGTCCTTTCCCTTGCCTTTTCCTTTTAACTTCCCATTATGAGGTTTGAAAGATGATTTCTTTGGTTGTTATTCTTCGTCATTATTTCCCCTGCTTTCAAGGTGAATGGCCTTCACATTGGCCACATCAATAGTAGTAGGCTCAAATATCAGCAAAGAATGCCTGATGTAACTATGTAAAGCACCAATATACTTTGCTACAGTTTCTAGTGAATCAAGTGAAATAACAAAATTCAAAGATTTTCTTTCTAAACTCTTTTGTGAAGCTTTGTACATTTTGACCCTTTTCTTGTCTAGAATATTGCCAATCCATTGAATCCTTTTGTCCATAACCCAAAGGATAAAACTGATTTTTTAATGTAGAAACAAAATTGGACCAAGAAGAAATGAGATTACCCAAGTTTTTGTTGCCTTTTTGCAACTTGATCTCCCGCCAGATGAGAGTGGAGTCACTCAGTTGAAGATATGCTAATTGGATCTTGGCCTCATCTTCCTTGATTTGCTAAATCCGGCAATAAACCTCAATCTGTCTACTCCAATTATTTAATTTCTCTGCATTACATTCTCCATTATATGTGGGCAAATTAAATTTTACATCTAGCTTAAAAAATGGCTTCTTAGATGTATTCATATGATTCCTGTTAGAGTGATGAGAAGAGGAAGAAGAAGAATTATCATTAGAGGATGGAGAGGGCAGTTCAGGAGGCTCTCCTCTTCCACCTTCATGATTTACTGAGGCATGGTTATCTAGTTCTTTCTTCTCAAGCTTGATTTTCTTCTCATACTCTGCAAACAACTTTTCAACTTTCTCTACCGTGGTGAGGAAGATCTTGTGATAATTTCTCTCTTCCTCCATTTGAGCTTCCTAATTTTCCATGTTCTGTCTTTGTGCTACACACCCCACTTCGGGATCAAAGGATTTAAGTTTTCCTTCTCCTCCTTGGAGCTTGTTCCTGGTTAGAATTCACTCATGCAACTCACATCAATAAAACCTTCTCTTATACCAAACTTGATCCAGATATTTTACTTCAAAGATGCATACATAAATGCATATAAAAGAGCATGTAACCAAAGAACATGTACACATGAAAAGAAGCGGAAATCAAAATCAACCATGAGATCATAAGCACAAGACGATTTTATTATGGAGTTCACCAAGTGTGGGCTACGTCTCCATGCCCTGCTCAATGTGGGGAAGCCACTTTTGTTAGATGGCAGCAGAAATCAAATTATAATTAATTACATAAATGACCCTTATACCTCCATTTTCTGGCATGGTCTAAAAATGAGAAGCTTAGTTGTAGAAACGAACATCACCACTGGATTCGTGGCATGAAATCGTGTTAAACAACTATAAACTTAATCCTATTCTGAGCAGGTGACTTCTGGAGCTGTAAGGAATCTTTAGATTCCCTGCAAAAGATTGTCCCAAGTTTCCCTAGGAATCTTTATCGAAATTTGTGTCCACTTGGGCGTAGTTCCGACCTGGGCACGCTCCTGGTTCTACCTACAATTCAGCCTCTTGACTCCCGCTGGTCGGGTCCGCCTCCTCCCCATCGAGCAAATGATTAAAGTTTATATTGTGAAGGAGCGACAAAGCTTCCAACACATGGTCGAACGCCCTGTTGGTTGATGGAATAAAAATTAAGATTTTGGTTGGGAAGGTCTTGTGGTCCAACCCATCAGCCTCCCCATTATGGCATGTCGTGGTTATGTTATAATGACATTCATTTAAATTTTGCATTGTTTGTTATTTGTTATATATATATATATATGGGGCCGCCCGTTAGTGGTCTAACCCACCCGGGCTGCGCGGGGTCGACCCTGCCAGCTCCCTTTTGGTAGCCGTTGAAATGACCATTATAATAATGGATTGTGGCAGTTGGGGCCGGGTTGGCCGGGTTTGACCATTGGCCAACCAACCTATACATATTTATTTTATTTTATTTTATATATTAAAAGACATTGGTTGAAATTTTTTCGCCGAATTTTTAGGGTCACTGACAAAATTGAAGAGGAGAAAAATTCTCCCATTCCAGCGGTCGGAATCCGTGATTCTTGCAGGTTTATGCCCATTGTCTCTAATCCAATATTTGGCATGATAAAGTACTTCAATCATTAAAAATTACTTTTCAGACTTTGCACTTCATAGGGCAATCTGTTACACATCATTTTGTCACCATGAAACCTGACTGTTAAAATGGATCTCTCGCCATCCATGAACATGTTCCATTACACTCCCTTAGAAGTGAAACAATAAAAAACCCTTGAAGAATATGTGAATTTTTGGTAAAATGGCTTTATAACTTGTTTAGTATGACCTGCGCCCTTTTCCTAGTAAGTCCCACGCATTCGCAATTTCTATCCTTGAAACCTATGTAGACATGCGCTCTATCTTCCACTATAGACCACGAACATAACTCAAAGAAAAGTAAAAATAAAAAGTGAATTCTAGAAGCCATGTTGGGCGAATATATCCCAACTGAAAGCTTCTAGGTCATATCTATTCAAGCCATACCCCTCAAATCATGGAGCTAATTCCCTCTCATTAAGGAACCCTAATGCCCCAATTAGAGGATCTCATCCTTCTCTTTTGGATCTGAAACTTCTTCCTCTTGGTCTATAAATTGAGTACAGGTTAGAGGGATTAGGAGGTTCATAAAAGATAGAATTATGTTGTTGGATTTAGATTGGAAATCTTATAATCTAAGGAGAGGGTTGGAGGCATTTGGGAGGAACCTCATGACATCAAGGCAGAGGTTGTAAGGCTCTTCTTTATCCTTAAATTAATACAAATGAATCATTTTTTCCATTGTATTGCCTTACTGAAATGATGAATGATTTATGTCTCTTTTGATATTCATTAAGATGATTTCAATTTCTAATATCCTTGATCATTAAATTAAGATTGTTTGAGTTGTTATGTTGCATATGCCTTTGATCTCTCTTATGTCTATGATTGTAGGTCTTTTTTAGCATTGAGAAGCTGCACCGGAATGGAATAGGGATCTCCATCAAGCATTTCACAAACAGGTGAGAGACTTATTCTCCTTCTCTTGTATTTACAATTCAAAAGAAGTAAGCTTAGGAAAAGAGTTATTCAATTGTTTGTTTGTTTCTAGTTTCCTTTAGGATCTAGGGAGATCACTCTTGTTCACAAGAGGGATTTATCCGCCTAACAATGCCACCTCCACCAGTGATTAATAATGCTCAGAAAACCCCTTTAGGGATGAATAGCAAACATGATGGGTTTATCTAAAGTAAAAAGGGAAATAGACTTGTTTTTCCTTAATTGATTAAAGTAAAGTAAATGATATAAAACTTTACACCATCAAATCCATCATTTGGCCGAGAAAAATGAATTTGAAATTATCAAATTAATGATTACAACTCAACAAAGCTAATAGTATGATTTTTACCATGCTAAATTTGTAAGAAATGTTTTCTTTTTTGATTCAAAATTAGAATCTTCTACCAACATTTTCATTAACCATATTTATTACCATTATATGATATTAATGAAAATGAAGAGCTTTATAAAATATATAAGCAAAAATAAAACTATTACAAGATAATTCTACATTCTTTCAATAATGTTTGTTTTTTTTTATAATTGTAAAATAAAATTATTATATTAAAAAATATTAATTTTACAAATTATAATTTCAATCTATAACAGTGGGTTCCTTAAGTAATATACTATAAAAATATTATATTTTTTTATAAATAATAATAAGAATAAAAAGATAATTTTGCAAAATAATTTGATATATATATATATATATATAATAATGATTCACAAGCATTTTTAATTTTCAAATAATAATATTATTTTTATTATAATGTTATTAATTTATATTGCTATATGACATAAATGACACTATGAATAATGAAAACATTTTATTATTAAATAAAAAAATATAAATAATGTTATTACATGTTACACTCTGAATGAACTTAAGAGTATGTACTTCTAAGTAAGAACTCTCCACAGGATAAAGAATATATACACCTTAAGCTAAGGATAATGACGTCGATAATCCATCCCTTGGACAGTGGCATCGTGTAACAATTATATACACTAATGTTGTCATACCCTTTGTGATCCCTAGACAGGCCATACTCTTCACTCTTCCATCCACATAAACACATGTAGATTTTTGTTCATATCTCACATCATTACCACAAATGATTGTGTATTTTGTTAAAAATATAAGAATCAACTTTATTGAATTAAACTTGAGCAGCTCATAGGTGTGGAACACCACCTGGACACTGCCTATGCAGAATACGCTCTGTCACTTACATGCATTACATGAGAAATATATATAATTTACACACAATTAGGGAAGTTGAAACAACACCCTAGAAAACAGGAACAAACTCCTAATCTAAGGTTCGGTTTGAACCGTCACTCCATTAAGACATTTCTTCATTAATCTCAACACTCCCCCTTAATGGACAAATGGATTCACACATATGCCTAACACTTCCCTAAACAACTCAAACTTGATTCTACCAAGAGGGTTGGTAAAAATATCAGCAGCATTGTCATAACTATTACAATACTCAATATGGATTTCTTTTGACTGAACTTTCTCCCTGACAAAATGAAACTGTGTATCGATATGCTTTGTGTTCTTATGAAATATTGGATTATTTGCAAGTTTGATGGAGATCTGGTTGTCGCATTTGATCATTGTTGGAACCTTCTATTCTTCTCCAGCATCAAGGAGAAGTCTCATCAACCAAACTTCTTCGCATGTTGCTGCACACATAGCTTGATATTTAGCTTCCGCAGAAGACAATGATACTATGTTCTACTTTTTTTTGCTCCATGTAATGACCGTGGATCCAATGCTAAATGCATAACCTGTTATGGATCATCTGCCATCTACATTTCCAGCCCAATCGGAGTCTGAAAAACCTATCAATATAACATCACATGAATCAGTATAAACAATACCAAAATCTAAGGTTCCCTGGAGATACCTTAAAACACCTTTTGCTGCAACCCAATGGCTCTCAAGGAGCTTTGACATAAATTAGCTCAATGCACTGACTGCATAAGCCAAATCTAGCCTATTTGTAGTCAAGTAGATTAGACTCCCAGCCAGTTGTCTATACAAAGTCACATCTGCCTCCTTAGATCCATCATCATTCTGAAGCTTTAAATTCTGTTGTAAAGGTACTGTTGTAGCTTTGCACTGATCCATTCTGAACTTTTCCAGTAAGCTCCTGACATACTTACTCTGTGACAGAAAAGTTTGTCCAGAATCCCTCCAGACTTCCAAACCCAAACAGTAATGTATCTTTGCAAGGTCTTTCATCTCAAATACTTGTGACATCTGCTCCTTGATTTATTTAATGAGATTATCAGCATTCCCTGTAATGATTAGATCATCTACATATAAAGAAATAAAAACAATCCTTCCCGCTTTATCAAACACGGTATAAATATTAGGGTCATTTTTTCTCCTTTTATAACCATGCTGCAGAAAAAATGAATCAATTTTGTCATACCATGACCTGGGTGCCTGTTTTAGTCCATACAATTCTTTCTTCAACCTGCAAACTAAATGTTCTTCACCTTGTTTGACAAACCCCTTTGGTTGCACTAAGTAGACTTCTTCTTTTAAGTCCCCATTTAAAAATGAAGATTTAACATCTAGCTGGTGAACCATCCAATGGTGTTTGGTAGCTAGAGCAATTATCATTCTGATTGTGTTTAGTTTAGTTACAGGGGAAAATGTTTCATCATAATCTATACCTTCTTGCTGCGAATACCCCTTTGCAACTAGCCTATATTTATATTTATATATGCTCCCATCTGCTTTAAATTTAGGCTTATACAGCCATTTGCATCCTATGGGTTATTTGCCTTCAGGTAGTTTAACTAAATCCCAAGTTTTATTTTTTAGAATTGATTCATATTCCTCTTCCATAGCAACCCTCCATTCACTATATTGACTGGCTTCTTTATAACTAGAGGGTTCAACAACATTCATCATACTAGTTATAAAAGCATTTTCCTTATATCTTGTTGGCAACTAAACCTTCCTACCTAATCTCCTAAGTGGTGGGGTAGCTTCAAACCTTGTATGATCATCATTTTCTGGACTTGGCTTGATAGTTACATCATCTTCTTTCCCTTCCTACTGCTCCTGTTGTTGTTGTTGCTCATTGTTGTCACCTGATTCATCACTTACTTCTTCCACCAACAAGGGCACGTGCCATTCTTCATTAGCACTCATGGCTTCCATCATTAACCTGCTCATGAAACACTACATCTCTACTCATAAAAACTTTATGAGTAGAGGGATTAAACAATTTGTAAGCCTTAAGTTTTGTACGATACCCAACAAAAATACATTTGATGGCCTTTGAATCTAGTTTCTTTCTATCTTCCTTTGGGACATGAGCAAAGGCTTTGGAGACAAAAACTCTCAAATGCTTAACTACAGGCTTATAGCCAAATAAAGCTTCAAAAGGAGTTTTGAAATCTAAACTTCTTTTTGGACTCCTATTCTTTAGATATACTGCAGTATTAATTGCTTCAGCCCAAAACCCATTAGAAAGATTCTTACCTTTTAACATACTGCGAGCACACTCCACAAGGGTTCTGTTCTTCCTCTCTGCAACCCTGTTTTGTTGAGTGTGGGGTATTGTAAACTATTGTTGTATCCCATGATCTTTGCAGTATTTGAGGACACAAGCTTTCTTGTACTCTCCCCCTTGATCTGAGCGGAGAATCCTGATGCTTTTACCTGTCTGCTTTTCAACCATACTTCTGAACTCCTTGAAGTATTCAAAAGTGTGGCTCTTCTTCCTAAGGAAATACACCCAAGTAAATCTAGTACAGTCATCAATAAACAATAAAAATTAGTATGCACCGCCTAATGGCCTTGTCTGCGTAGGCCCGCATAAATCTGTGTACCAGCTCAAGTAAATCTCTCCTCCTTCTATCAGCGTTCACAGGAAATTCATCTCTGTGCAACTTTCCCAGTGCACATGCATCACAATCAATATGAACAGGTTTTAAAACAGGAAGACCTTCGACCATACCTCTTTTCTGTAATAGCAACAGATCATTGAAGTTAATATGGCCGAACCTCTGATGCCATAAGTCCACTGTAGTCATGGCAGATGATGTCAATGCCTGATGTGGTGCACTTTTGACATTTAACTTGTACAATCCTCCCACACAAATACCTGATGTAATAGGCTTCATACGATCCAACAGATCTTTAATAACACAATATGATTTATAAAACTCTACCTTGAGATTCTGATAAGTTATCATAGAGACAGAGATTAGATTCTTTTTTATCCCAAGTACATACATCACATTATGAATGTCTAATATTTCCATCAGGCAAAACAACAATAATATTACCATGACCTTTGATTTCGTACCCTCTATCATTTCCAAGATAGATGTTTGCTCCACGGCTGGTCTCTTTGAAGTCTTCAAACCACTGTATGGTCCCTGTAATGTGGATGGATGCACCTAAGTCCACAAACCAGGTATCTACTTCAGATATGAACAGTCTAAGGTTCTAACTCTATTCCTCATCAACAAAATGACCTGCATACTGTTTATGTCTCTTCCGACCTTCATCAAAATTCTTCTTCATGCAATATATGGCTATATGGCCGGTTCTACCACAATAAAAACATTTGGTCGCAGAGTCATTTCTATTGAAAGGCGTACCTTGAGGTGGGGACATCTTTCTCTGTGGGGATGCACTGCTCTTCTAAGCTGCATTTGGCTTTCCTCTGAAGGGCTTCTTCTTCGCCATTAAGGCCAGATCTGAACTCTGAGATTTATGAGTCAGTCACCTTTCCTCCTCTTGCATGAGGATCCCTATCAATTCTTCAAACACGGGGGCTTTTTCTCTTTCATTCAAGCCAGTGATGAACATATGATACTCGTCAGTCATACCATTCATGGTAATCGTGACCAAATCTGTATCTGACATAGCTTCACCAATGTCACCCAGCTTATTCTTGAGCTCCTTGATCCACGAAATAAATGCTACAACTGTCTCATTCTCCTCCATCTTGATGGAGAGAATCTTGCTCTTCAAGAACAACAATCGATTGGTGTTCTTGACCTCATAGAGATCCTTGAGCATCTTCTAGATTTCTGGTGCAAACTTGCAATCACGGATATGGGGAATAACGCAATCTTTGACCGACAATTTCAGGAGCATTCTCGCCTTAGTCTCCCGCTTGTCCCAGTCTTGGATTGTTGTTGATGTTCCTCATGCAGTCAGGTTCAGCTTCACCTCATCATTATTCACAATTGCCCATGCATTGTGTCCCTCAAGCAAGGTCTGCAACTTAAATTTCCAACCAAAATAATTGGATCCATCCAGCTTGTTATTCTCATTGAGGTATGCTTCTGCTAACTGATTATTCATCTTGAATAATAAAAAACTTCAACCTCAACAACTTAAAAAAAACAACCCCGGATCTTTAAAAGTAAAAAACTGCCAATGTCAGATCCAATGAAAACTTCAATAAATACTGAGCCCAAATCCTCCTTTTTAAAAAAAAAATATGACTTCAATTCCTTCTTTAAAAAAAACACACGTCCCCCTTTATCAAATAAAGAGCCCCTCCTTTTTTTAATTAAAGAATTAAAAAAAAAAATTAATTAAAATGTCACCGTCCTCGGGAAATATGGGAGTCCTATGAGGCTTCATTCAATGCCCGTAACTCTACAATAAATGTGCTTGCAGCACCTTTCCTGGCATTCGATCGCGAAGCCACATCCAAAAGAGCGTAGAAGTGTTATCAATTCAGCTCACTACAACACCTTCATGTGTGCAGCAAGAGCTTCATGCACTCAATCTGCAATGTTGATTAAAAAATACCCACGGCCAGCACATCCACTGTGCAGCCTCCTCCAAAGAGCACAGGAAAAAAAATCAGCTTCACTATTGTTCGATCCACAACTCAAAAAATGGCAGAGACTTCACTGTTTTTCGATCCACCTGCTCTAGATCTCATTCCACGCTGATATCGCCAATATCGCGTTCAGACTGGACTCCAAACATCATGACTTGATCACCAATGTTGATTCCCTTTAACAAGAAGCAACACGATGCTGATCACATCTGGCCTCTATCGATCCTTCCGTGACTCGATCCCGCAGGAGCTGATGTCAGCACAAGGATTAGATCCCAATCGACCGGCAGCTTCTGATAAGCAAAATCGAAGGATGCAGTGATCACGGATCATCAAAAACAATCCTTCCCTCTTCGCATCAGCAAAACAATGGATCAACAATAGTATTTGAAGACACGCAATCACTAATCGGGGCATACAAGACGCAGTGATCATGGATCGTGGATGGCGACAAAGCCTAATTTTGGATGGTGACAACAACTTAACACGCAGGCAGCAGCACAAAAACTCCTCTTCCTTGGCAGTCCCGAACTCCTGCGGCCTCCTCCACAGCAGTCTCTCAGCAACAATCCAAAAACGGATTCAGCTCCAACTAAACCAAATCCACGGTGGCCTGTCCTTCGCCACCTCCTCACTACAGACTTCCTCCTCTTCACGGTCGGCGTGATTCAAGAATGGTCCACTCGCGTTGTTCTTGAAAATAAAAATCAGGTGCCAGAACTGAATTAACGTGACTATCACCCTTAAAAATGCGTTGATCACCCTCCAACCGCACTGGTCAAATTTCAGCCTCCACTCAAGGTTACAGGCCATCCTCAGCCCTGAAGCTTTGATACCATGTCAAAAATATAAGAATCAACTTTATTGAATCAAACCTGAGCAACTCACAGGTGTGGAACACCACCTGGAGACTGCCTCTGCAGAACACGCTCCGTGACTTACATGCATTACATGAGAAATGTATATAATTTACACACAATTAGGGAAGTTGAAACAACACCCTAGAAAACAGGAAAAAACTCCTAATCTAAGGTTCGGTTTGAACCATCACTCCCTTAAGACATTTTTTTATTGATGATGATGATGATGATGATGATGATGGTTAACGTCCACTGAGACCAAATTGGTCTATCGGACCTACAACTTTCTTAATTTTTAATTATCTGGCTCCTCGTCTTTCTTGGCGAGATTGGTGTTGTAGCTTTCTTTTTTTTCTCTACTGTCTTCCAACTTCCTTTATCTTGCATCTCCTTCATCTCTTCTGGTTCTTGGGATATTGGTGTCTTAGCTTTGCGATCTATTGTGTTCGTTCTATTGAAGATAGTCGGAGAAGAAGTTTGGTCTAGGAGATCTGCTTTGCTGTTAAATGAAGATTTATTTTGTGCGGTATTCGAATCCTCATAACTGTTGGTTTGTTGGGCGGGGCTTTCTCCTTGCTTGTCTTGAGAGCTGTTTCTTTCTTCCCTGATTTCTTGTGATTCAGAGTCTTCTCTAGAATATTCTTCTTTGATGACAGTGTAGTGTTCTTTTTGTGCTCCTTCCCACCATGTAGACCTGTGGTGGTTTTTTCTAGCAAAATTTTTCTCAGAGGCTTTTGGGCAATTTTTGGCTAGATGCCCTATCTCAAAGCAGGACCGACATCTGAAGAGGACACTTTCATAATCAAGTTTCTGGTTCCACGCATAGTCTTTACTTGTTAGGTTTATTTCAGCTGGGAATCCAGCGCTGAAGTCCATTTCCACACAGATGCGTGCATAGGTGGTTCTCGCATATTCCTCTGTTTCTGGGCACCTGCAGTAAAATTTCCCAATTGCATTTCCGATAGCTTTTAGCGAGGAGAGATTCCAGAGATGCAAGGGTAGGCTTGGCAATCTCACCCAAACTGGTGCTGAGGTTATCACTGCTGTAGAGGGATCGAATGATGGGTTCCATGGTTTCATGAATAGGCCTGATTTTTCCCAAAACCAAGGGCCGGAATCTAGAATACATTGTCTGCTTTCAAGATTTTCAAAATCTACTATAAAGAAACCCCTAGCACAGGGGTAGATATTAATTTCATCAGAAATGACAGGCTTCCATACTTCCGAGATCCAATTGTGGAGCGCTGTCAGCCGCGGCCAAAAACCATTGAACCGACAGATTAGGGCACTTTCAGAAAACTTCAAAGCCTCAGCGAGGCCTGGACCACTTGGATAGTGGGCGTTGGGGCTTCACTGACGATATGGGCAGGAGCTTGCCCTCCAGAGGCGAATGAGCCACCAACTATTTTCACGAAGCTCGGAGCCATATTTTATTAATCTCAACATATTCATCGACTAAGGTACCATCATTGCCCACTTCAAATCTTACACGAAACACATCACATCCACAACTAATGGTGAGAAATTGTAAATTATGTATATAAATTTGTCAATCATATCTAACATTTGACATTTTTCTTTCTTCGGTAACATTTGATAATATAATGGATTTTAATTAGGACTAATCATTAACATTTTAGGACACATCTCATTTTAGGACAACATAGTATTATTATTTAATATTATTAAATTATAGATTAGATGATAAAGTAGAATTGAAATGTATTGTATTAAATTAATATTTCATTATTATAACATATTAGCATTATATGTTTTACAGTATTATAGTAGTATAGGTTAGATTAAATTAGAATAATATTAATATTTAGTTTTAAGGTTAGCTTAAGTAGTAGAGTTTCCGATGCTAAATATTTTGTTTTTTTTTTTTTTTTTTTTTTTTTTCTCCATAAAACTACTCTAGGGTATTATATTATATACATGAATAAATTACAAGCAGAGAAACAAGTTTTCCATGGCCAACTATGGCTCTGTGGTAAGCAGCTGAGAATTTCATACTCTAAGCATTGGTTGCCCCAAAACTACCTCAAAAAACAGAGTTTAACTTTGACAGTGCCCACGCAGGGGTGACATTGAGGATTAGCGAACTCCCAGACACAACTGAAAAACTTAGTAACAAACAGAGCATGACCTGTATAAAGATTACTAGACCCACGCTCAAGACTCGAACCAGACAGAGAATTATAGGACATGACCATATGACCGAGACCCAAAATCATCAAAATGAACCTGGCATGGGAATGACTAGAGAAATTAGTCTGCTGGTTCCGTTTCTTCCGGCTCCATCTCCACAATCGGGTATCCCCAGCCCACCAGCTCCTCTTCCGAGTCCTCTCCAGCTTTAGACGTCGACGCATCCTGTGCTTTTGCTTGAATTGGCTCCTTTCCCTTTGCTTCCCCCAGTTGTTCCCCTGCCTTATTCTCCAGATTTGCAGAAGTAGGAACTCTGCTGTCATTGTGTTCCTCTTCTGCATCTCTAATAAAGAGAATTGAAATGTGGACATTGAGATTGCCCAGCCTGAAGATGGTTGAGCCATAAGCCGGAAGCACCAGCGGCCTTGGCAATTGCTCAGGCGGGGCATCAGAGTCCAGGAACGAGAATGCCTGCAGATGGGGAATTCCGGCCCTGCGGAAACAATATTGACAACAACAATGGTGATGCGCCTCTGCAGCTGCAGGAGGGTGACCTGGTGCTCCACGACCCATTCCTCTTCGGCATGGTTGCCTCTCTCTGGTTCTGGCCATGAGGATGTAGAAAACCGGAGTTTCCGCGTCCCCAAGCCAATTCCTAAACTCCAAAATCGCCAGAGGCCAGAGAGTGTTCCCACACTTAGCTTGCTGAGAATGTCGCTCCCCATACCAGTCCGCCTCCTTAAGTTCCATGGCTTGCTCTTGAACCCCGAGCGCCATGAATGCTCCTTACAGTCACCGTCTACTCGCATTAATGCGAATGAACTCAGGCGCGAAGGCTTCAACATTAAATTCTCCAACCTGCCAGACCTCCTCCCGCGTTCGGTTGACTCGTGGCAGCTAGCGTTGGCCATGTGGCCTCCTCGTGCTAGCTGTACCCTCCTTCTTTTCGGATTAGACACCCGCATCCGGGGGATGCTAAATATTTTGTTGATTGGGAGGTTCTTTTTAATTTGGTGGACAGAATTTGATTCTCTTTAAGGTTGATCTGCTTGGATTTTCCCATGAATATAACGGCAACCTCTCCAAAAACCACCATTTAAGAAAAAAAAAAACTTTAGCATTTAATAGAGTATAATATTACTTAATATTAATATATTAACATATTATATTATTATATGTATTAACATATATATATATATATATATATATATATATATATATATATATATAAATTAATATATTATTATAGATTACATTAGATTTATATAATTAGTAAATAATTAACATCATAGGATATACTAACATAAGCATATAAGGCATAACGTAGGAATAAATACTAATACAATAACATCTAATATCTAATGTAATGGGTATTATGTTAACGTAATGGGTATTATGTTAGCATTAACTTCTATCTAACATAATATAATAATTCATTAAAATAAGGTAAATTATTGATTAAAGTAAAGTAAATGATATAAAACTTTATAACATCAAATCCGTTAGTTTGGTTCTAGGAAAAGGAATTTGAAATGGTCAAATTAATAAAATGGTTAACAAAAAAATGACAACTAAAAAATATTTCCATATATTTTCAAAATTATAAATTAACAAAACTATATATTTTTTAACTACTACAATTCAACAAAGTTAATATTGTGATTTTTACCATACTAAATTCCTAATGAATGTTAATTGAAAATTAAAATCTTTTAGAAACATTTGCATTAAATATATATTACTATTATTAATATTAATAAAAATTAAAATCTTTTAGAAACATTTGCATTAACTATATATATTACTATTATTTAACATTAATATTATGAAAATGTAAACCATATTTATTAATATTATTTGATATTAATAATATGATTTCTTTATTAATTGAAAATTAAAATCTTTTACTATTATTTAACATTAATATTATGAAAATGTAAACCATATTTATTAATATTATTTGATATTAATAATATGATTTCTTTATTAATTGAAAATTAAAACCTTTTAGAAACATTTGCATTAACTATATATATTACTATTATTTAATATTAATAATATGAAAATATAAACCATATTTATTAATATTATTTGATATTAATGATATGAAAATAGAGAACTTTGTAAAATATATAAGAAAAAATAAAACCGTTACAAAATAATTCTACACTTTTTTATTAATTTATTTTATGTAAAATAAAATTATTATATCAAAAAAATATTAATTTACAAATTAAAATAATAAATAATATTATCAATACACAATAACATATATCAATTTAAAAAAAAAAATTATAATAAATAATAATAACAATAACAAAAAGATAAAAATATTATTAACAAATAATATTATATATTAATTTCAAAAAATATCATATTTATTTTGTTGCTTTGTGGACTTTAGAAAGGCTTTCAATACAGTTCCTAGATACAACCTTTGGAATAGATTAGAAGAGCTAAAGGTCCATCTCGAGTTGAGAGCTGCCGCTATAAGGTTATACGAGAATGTAATTGCCAAGCTAAAGAGCAATGAGGGGTGGTCAAAAGATATTAAGTGTAACATCAGAGTTAAACAAGGTTGCCCCCTCTCCCCTACCCTATTTGGCATTTACATCGATAAGCTCAAAGGCTATTTAGAGGAAGCAGGATGTGATGGCACGATCGTAGCTGGGATAGTCGTCATCCTTCTTCTCTATGCTGACGATATTGTTCTTTTGGCAAGGTGCCCATCTGATCTTGATAAGCAACTCGGGCTTCTTAAGGATTTTTGCTCTACCATGGGTATGACTGTTAACACTGACAAAACAAAAGTTATGATTATCAAATCCAAGAAGGACACTTACGGTAATTTTATGTATGACAATAATAACTTGGAGGAAGTGTATTCTTACAAGTACCTAGGAATTGATATTCATCACAAGCTCAACTGGAACCATAGCATTGAGAAAAGGATTAATGGGGGGTGGAAATCTTATTTTGGTCTTGAAAATAATTGTAAAACAACAAACCTCGTAATGTGGGATAAAAAGAAGTTCCTCTTTGAAACTTTAGTCACTCTTGTTATCTTATATGGCTGTGAGGTTTGGGGTTGCAGCATCTCTAGAGAATCATGGAGAAGGATTGAGCAAATCCAGAAGTCTTTTATAACTTATAACCTGAAATTTAAAAGTGATACACCCTATCCTATTCTCCTTATAGAAGCAAGTATTTCCCCTATTGAGAGCCTAGCTATGATTAGGTTTCTATTGTACAAGCACAAACTCAATAACATAGACGATCATAGACTTCCTAAGCTAGCTTTAAATTCCAGCCAAAACCACCTAAGGCTCAATCGGGGGTGGCATAAAGACACAAGGGCCTGGTTAAACTATTGGGGGATCAATGAGAATGATGCATTGCAAAACATAAATAACATTAAAGATATTGTTACTTCTAATTTCAAAGAAAAAATGTGGTGTGAGAAAGATTTAACGGCTAAAAGAAAATTAAGTTATTATAAGAAGGTCATCAACCCCACCCTAGAAGATCAAAAGTATCTCTCTATTTTAACTAGCTCAAAGAAGAAAATTAATATAGCAAAGATTAGAACGAACTCTCATGAGCTCCATAGTGAAACAGGTCATTGGACAGTTCCTAAAACGCCATGGATGGAAAGGATCTGCCATATATGTGAGAATAGGAACATCGAGGATGAAAACCACTTCCTCTTAGAGTGCCCTGCGTACAACCACATTAGATCTTAGTTTCACAATCTTTGTTACAATACTGATATTCCTAGCCTTTTACAATGTCAAAATTATAGTGAGCTCGGGAGGCTTCTCTCCAAGCTTTTTGAGCATAGGAATAAAATCTTAAATCAAAATAAATAATTTGTTTCTTTAGGTCCGATAGACCAATGTTTGGTCTCAGTGGACGTTAACCATCATCATCATCATAATAAATAATAATAACAATAAAAATGATTAATAAAAATAAAACCCACTGGTTAGCTCTACGAAAGAGAGTCTGAACCAGGAGAGTCTGGCTCTGCAGAACGCTCTACATTGTTCATGCACATTACACATTAAATACAATACATGGTTTTAGGGAAGTTAGAACAACATCCTAAGAAATAGAAACTAATTCCTATCCTGAGGTTACGTGAACCAACTCTACCTATTCTAGGATATTTTCCATTATCTTCAACACTCCCCCTTAATGGAGAATGGGTTCACATATATGCCTAACATCTCCCTAAACATTTGAAACTTAACTTTTCCAAGAGGCTTAGTGAAAATGTCCGCAACATTATCACATGTATTACAATATTCCAAATTGCACTTTCTCCCTTACAAAGTGGAATTGAGTATCAATATGTTTAGTGTTTTTGTGAAACACCGGATTGTTGGCCAGCTTGATTGAACTCTGATTGTTGCATCTAATTAGTGTTTTTTAAATAAACTGCAGTATTCACCGCTTTAGCCCAAAAGCCATTTGAAAGATTCTTACCTTTAAGCATACTTCTTGCACATTCCACCAGAGTTCTGTTCTTCCTTTCTGTTACTCCATTCTGTTGTGGAGTATGGGGTACTGTAAACTACTACAAAATTCCATGATCTTCACAATATCTGATGAGTTCATACTTCCTGTATTCTCGCCCTTAATCAGAGCGAAGAATTTTTATCTGTTTCCCTGTTTGTCTTTCAATCATATTTTTAAACTGCTTAAAGTATTCGAATGTATGACTCTTCTTACTTAAGAAATACACCCAAGAAAACTTCGTACAGTCATCAATAAATAGTAGAAAATACAGTGCACCTCCTAATGATTTTGTCTGCGTGGGACCACAAAGGTCTATGTGCACTAACTCCAGTATATCCCTCTGTTTCTTTTCTACTCTAATAGGGAATTCTTCTCTATGCATTTTTCCTAAAGTACAGGCATCACAATCACTATGAACTTGCTTTAGCATAGGAAGATCTCTTACCATTTCCTTCTTTTGTAGTAACAACAAATCATTGTAGTTGATGTGGCCGAATCTCTAGTGCCAAAGCTCTTCTATAGTCAGGCTCGCTGCTGTCAATGCTCGAGTCGGTGCAGGTCTCACATCCAACTTGTACAGACCTCCTGTTCAAATCCCTGTAGCAATTGTCTTCATGCCATCTAGCAAATTTTTAATGTAGCAGTTAGATTTTAAAAATTCAACTTTCAAATCTTGATCTGTAATCATAGATACAGAAATCAAGTTCTTTGTTATGCCAGGCACATACATTACATTATAAATTTGTTTGATATTACCATCAGGTAAAATAACAAAAACTTTCCCACACCCTTTGACTTGATGACTTCTGTCATCACCTAGGTAGATCTGTGCGCCTTCATTGATCTCTTTAAAATCCTCCAGCCAGTGCTTATTCCCTGTCATGTGTGTTGACGCTCCTGAGTCTACATACCAAATTTCTACATCAACATTTTCATCATGATCTACCATGAACAATCTTAAATTCTGCACCTAATCACCATTTGCGAGATGACCTGCATGTCTTTTTGGCTTCTGATGTTCTTCATGATACTTCTTTTTCCTACACTCCCTGGCAATATGACCCAATTTTCCACAATAAAAACATTTGGTTTCAGTGTAGTTTTTATTGGGATGCATACCTTGAGTCAAATTTGGCCGTTTATGTGAGCTTGCTCCGTTTTGCCGTTGTGGACATCCTTTCCCTTTGTAGAAGTTCTTTTTCACCATCAATGCAAGATCGGCACTCTAGGGCTTCAGAGTCGATCTCCTCTCTTCTTCTTGCATCAGTATACCTATCATATCTTCAAAATGTGGGATGTTTTCTCTGGAATTGATCCTAGTGATGAACATCTGATAATCATCAGTGACACCATTCATTGTAATGGTGACAAGATCTGTATCATCCATTATATGACCAATGTCTGATAATCTGGTTTTTAGATCCTTGATCCTTGCTACAAATGAAGCAATTGTTTCATTTTCCTCCATCTTTACAGATAGGATCTTACTCTTGAGGAACATAAGATTATTTGAATTCCTGATCTCGTACAATTCCTTCAGTATTCCCCATATCTCATTAGCTGACTTAACTTCTCTAATGTGCGGTATAATGCAGTCTTTCACTGACATCTTTAACATTGTCCTTGCTCTTGTTTCTCCTAATCTGGGATTGTTGTTGATCCAGTCGTGGGCCTCGACTCATCCCCATTCACAATCGTCCAAGCACTCTGCGCTTCTAGCAGAGTCTGCATCTTGAACTTCCAATTTGAAAAATTGGAACCATCGAGCTTGTTATGCTCATTCATGCATGCTTCAAAAATATTATTATTCATCTTGGCGATTTAGAAAGAAAAAAAATCCGACAGGTAAAAAATGTTAAATTTACCCCAGATCTGTGACAGAGACATATCACTGATCTTCAATGTTGTTTGATCTCGCAGCACACGCGCAGATCACCGTGGCTTTCTTCTCAGCCTCCATACAACCTCCTGTTGTCAGCTACAGCCTTGTTATTGGCTCCCCCACGCAGCTTCTCTGACAGCTTCAGCCTTGTTCTGATACCATGATAAAAATGGTAATGTTTGTATTAATAAAAATAAAACCTACTAGTCAGCTCTACGAAAGAGAGTCTGAACCAGGAGAGTCTGGCTCTGCAGAACGCTCTACATTGTTCATGCACATTACACATTAAATAGAGTACATGGTTTTAGGGAAGTTAGAACAGCATCCTAAGAAATAGAAACTAATTCCTATCCTAAGGTTACGTGAACCAACTCTACCTATTCTAGGATATTCTCCATTATCTTCAACAATGATAAGTATATATAGGTTCTTTAAAAAACAATTTTAATTTTCAAATAATAATATTATTTTTATTATAATAATGTCATTATTTTATGTGATAACATGTCACATGAATAATATAAACCTTTTATTATCAAATAAAAAATCTAAATAATGTTATTACAGGTTACACTCTCAACGAACGTAAGAATATGTGCTTCTAAGTAAAAACTCTCCAAAGGATAAAGAGTATATACACCTAAGCTATGGATAATTCAATTATAATTTGTTTGCAAATTTGTGAAACGTCGATATTCTTATCGACCATGATAATCCATCCCTTGGAAAGTGGCATCGTGTCACTATATATACCAATGGTGCCATACCCTTTGTGATCTGTAAACAGGCCACACTCTTCCGTCCACATAAACACATGTAGCTTTTGTTCATATCTCACATCGTTGCCACAGATGATTGTGTATTCATCATCTGAGGTACCATCATTACTCGTTTCAAATCTTACACCAAATACATCAGGTCCAGAACTAATGGTGAGAAAGCACATCAATATGCCACTGTATGTTTGGAAATCTTCCATCTTCCCATGAAAAACTCAAATGAGCCCTCGTTGTGGGAAAGACAACATCTACCACTTTCACTTTAAACTTTTCCGTAATGGATTGTCACACCACCTGCACAGGTTTCATAATCTGGCATTTCAAATTTAATAAAATTTAAAATTCATTTATTTTTTTGCTTTCCGGGAAAATTAAACACTCGCCATATCTATATCATAGTAAGTGATCGTTGACACTCCAGTAAAGGAGGTAAAATCCATTTGAAATATTGATGAGTAGGAAGTAATGTGGGACAAATTCCAAAAGCATTTTAAGGATAAATATTTAACAAAACGTTTTTATGACGAGAAAGAGAAAGAATCCCATGATCTGAGACTGTGTCATCAAATCATTGATGAATTTATAACTAAATTCACCTCGTTGTTGCGATACATACCCTACATTAGGGAAGAAGGCTAAGGTGCAACGTTTTATTAGTAGTCTGCTGGTATTAATGAAAGAAAGGTTGGAATTTGGCAATCCGAAAACAATGGACGAAGCAACTCAGAAAGCAAGGATTTGCTACCAGCAAATGAAGTTGAAAAATGAAAACAGTAAAGGTTGGTTACATAAAAAGGGATAGAAATGAATGCAGAGTATGAAAGGAGCTAAGGTGATTAGAAACAGGAACTCCACAAAAATATCCTTTAAAAAAATTCTGGAAAAGAATCAATAGAAGACTCGTATTCCTAATGAGTCCCGACAAATGGAGGTATCCAATAAGCCTAATCCAAATCCAGTTTCAAAGCCCCCTCTGCAGTGTTGGGGTTGTGGTGAACCTCATTACTATAAAAATTGTCCTCATCGGGGCAGACTGGAGCAAACTACAAATATTCAAGAAGCCTCTAAAGTTGGAGAGGTGGCAAGGAACATTCTGTGAATTAATGCAGCGTTGGAGGATCACCAAGCTGAATATCGAACAATAATGGTCGAATTCGAAGGTAAACTAGCCAACCATTATGTTTCTATTTTAATAGATCCTGGTGCAAGCTTAAGTTACATTAGCCCTAAGGTAGTTTAATTTTGTCATTTACAAAGTGTTAAGTTTAATAATGCTTGGTTGGTGCAATTGGCTACTGAAACTAAATGAAGAGTGGTCTCTAAAGTAGAAGAATGTGCGGTAGAAATCGGTGGCCAGCAGGTTAAGGAAACTTTAAATGTGTTGCCATTAGGATCTTATGACATATTGATTGGCATGGATTGGTTGGAAAAACATTGGTCTGTGGTCAACTGTAGAGAGAAGACCATGCATTTCCTCACTCAAGAAGGAAAAAGACAGGAAATTCAGGGCATTAAGAAAGGGATTAGATTATGCCCAATCACAACTAATTAATTGAATAAATGCATGAGGAAAGGCTGCCAAATTTATGTTGTGCAAGTTGGATATACAAATTCTAAGGAGAAGCTCTCTCCTTTGGAAAGTATACCAGTGGTGCAAGAATTCAGTGATGTTTTTCAGGAAGAAATTCTGAGGCTGCCACCCAAGGGGGATATTGATTTTACAATCGAATTGATCCCTGGAGCAACCCCTGTGTCAAAAACCGCTTACCATATGAGTGTTCTAGAGCTAACTGAGTTGAAATTGCAGTTGTAAGAACTTCTTGACAAATGAGCAGTTAAACAAATCAACCACTAAAAATAAATATCTGTTGCCCCGGATTGATAATCTATTTAATCAGGTGAAAGGAACAAAGGTATTCTCCAAAATAGACCTGCGCTCAGGTTATCATCAAATAAGAATAAAGGAAGAAGATATCAATAAAACTGCATTCAGAACTTGTTATGGCCACTATGAGTTTATTGTGCTTCCATTTGTCTTAACTAACACTCCTGCAACGTTTATGAGTTTGATGAATGTAATTTTCCATCCATATTTAGACAAATTTGTTTTAGTCTTTATAGACGATATTCTGATTTATTCAAAAAGTGTAGCAGAACATAAAGAACACCTCCGGATCGTGTTGCAGACACTGAGGGAAAACTAGCTATATGTTAAATTTAGTAAGTGTGACTTTTACAAGGACCAGATTCAATATATTGGGCATGTAATCTCCTCCGAGGGGTTAGTAGTGGAACCTGAGAAAATCATAACGATCTTGGATTGGGCAGTACCTAAAAATGTGGTGGAAATAAGATCATTTATGTGTCTGGCAAGGTACTACCATCGCTTTATAGAGGGACTTTCACGAATTATGTACCCCATTAACTCCTTACAAAATAAGGGTAGAGCATTCAAGTGGACAACTGAGTGTCAACGTAGTTTTGAAGAATTAAAGCACAGGTTGACTTCAGCTCCCGTACTAAAGATTGTTGATCCATGAAAAGAATTTGTGATTTGTACAAATGCTTGCTAGGAAGGTGTTGGGGGAGTTCTAATGCAAGATGATAGAGTGGTGGCTTATGAGTCACGCAAAATAAAGGAGCATGAGCAGTGATAATCCACGTATGATTTGGAACTAACGGAAGTGGTGCATGCACTCAAAATGTGGCAACATTACTTAGTGGGAAAGAAATTTCTACTAATGACAAATTATAATAGTTTAAAAAAATTCTTTAGATAACCCACTTTAAATGCTCGACAAGCAATATGGACTCCATTTTTAAGTGAGTTCGATTTTGATATTAAACATCTGAAAGGCAAGGAAAACCGAGTGGCAAATGCACTCAGCAGGAAGTTGCAATGTATTTATGAAATTAAATACAATCAAGTGGAACCTAAATTTTCTAAACAAATTAAGGAAGCAACAAATCGGGACCCAGAGTATGCATTTTTATGGCAATAGAGCAAACAAGACCAATATGGACGAAAACGGACTCCCTTTGGTATTAAAAATGAACATATGTTGACATTTAAAGGCAGGATATATATACCAAATCAGTTAGCCATTAAGTGATTACTCTTGGATGAATTCTACTGGAATCCTTATGCTACACATCCGAGTTATCAAAAACTATTTTCTGCCATTAAAGGGAATTATTTCTGGCCTAGAATGCGAAAATATATTATGGAATATTTAGCTAGGTGCTTAGAATGCCAAGAGGTGAAAGCAGAACATCGGCACCTGGCAAGTCTGCTCCACCCCTTACCCATACCTGAATGGAAATGGGAAACGATCACAATGGATTTTGTGACAGGGTTGCCAAAGACTCAAAAACAAAATGTTTTGATCATGGTCGTAATGGAAAAACTAAGTAAAGTTGCCCACTTAATCCTTGTTAAATCTACATACAGTGCTACCCAAATTGCAAATGTATTTGTGAAGGAAATATTTCATCTACATGGAATACCAAAAGTTATAGTGTCGGATAGGGATGCAAAATTTACATCTTCTTTTTGGAAATATCTGTTTTCGGGGTTAGGAACTCAAATTCAGTCCAACACAGCTTACCACCCGCAAACAGATGGAGAAACAGAGTGGGTAAACCAAGTGTTAGAAGATATGTTGCGTATGTATGTAATGCAACAACCAGGTAAATGGGAGGAGTATCTCCACTTAGTAGAATTCACATATAACAATAACTACCATGAGTCATTGAAAATGAGCCCATTTGAAGTACTGTATGGAAGGAAATGTAAAACCTCGGTTAACTGGAATAGTCCGGAAAATCGACTCATGATTGGTCTAGAGATGTTAATACAAATGGAACAAGTTGTGAAGAAAGTAATGCAAAGTTTAAGAGCAGCACAAGATCGACAAAATACGTATGCAGATAAGAAATGAACATTTAAGGAATTTCAAATAGGAGATCACGTTTATGTAAGGGTTAAGCCCAAAAGAAGTACTTTGAGATGGATTCATTGCACCAAACTAAGTCCTCGATATTGTGGACCTTTTCAGGTCCTGGAACGAATTGGGCCTATAGCTTATAGACTCGCTTTACCAAGATATATGCAGGTGCATAACGTATTTCACATCTCCTTACTAAAAATATGTATATATGATCCTCGTCATATTATAATCTGGCAGCAAGTGCAGGTAAAATTGTAATAGTTGTATAATATGTATGCTGGTTGGATTTTTTTTTTTACAGAATTCTGTTTAATAATGTTCTATTGGATGCAGGTAGAACCGGATGGAGAATTCCTGGTAGAACCATTTCGTATCCTAGATCAGAAAGAAGTAACCTATGAAAGTGATCTATCACCCAAGTTAAAGTGCAATGGCGGCACTTTAGCCTGGAAGAGACTACTTTGGAAGAGGAAAGTATGATGCGACAAGCATATCCGTATCTGTTTCAGAGACAAGATAGACAGGATTAAACATTAGGGATGGTGTTTCAAACCAGGAGGGGAAGATGTAACACCTCCAGATTAATACTAGTTACTATTAGTAAATTTTATTTGTGATTGTTACCGTAGGTAAAGTTGATAGTTGAAAACTTAATAATAATAATTTTGGAAAATTTTTATTTTTTTGGATTTTCTTAAACAAAGAAGAACTCTTGAAGGAGCTCATTTTGGATAAGAAAAACTAACTTCCTAATAGTTATGATAGTTATGAGTTTGTTCCCCATTATAGAGAATAAAATATCTCAGTGAATGAAACAAAGCTTCTTCTGGAAAAATTGAAAAGATAAGAGAAGACTCTGATGGGACAAAGTGGTAGCTGGAAGCTACAAAAGGTGTTTAAATCTTGAGCTGGCTTGAACCAGTGGAGTTATCCATCCTGCAGGAAAGACCTGGAACTTTCAGATTGGACCCAGGAGGTCTTGATATCTGACTGTTAGACTCAGGAAGACTGGAAAAGAACTATGGAAGCATAGGGGCTCAAGGGAAGACTCGGACGTAATTGTCGATCTTTTTGGTTGGGAGGAGAGCACATTCAGACAGAGTTCCTTGATTTCATAGACATCGATACATATAAGTGTATATTAATGTTGCTGGTTAGAATGAATTTAAATTATGAAAGCTTAAATTAATTGGGCTCTGCCTGTAATAGAAATTCTAGGTTATAGTATTATTTCTTACTGTTGTGAATTTAGGTAATGTAGAACGAGACAGTCTATTGTTAATGGAAGAGTTTAATAAAGAACCAGAATCAAATTAAACATTAGGGAAAGGTAGTCCTCCTCAGGAAACCTCGAGGAAGATAGTCTTGTACCCAGCTATGGAGTTCCCTCGCGGGTTGGGAAGAGCCTGTGAAGGACCCGACCTTCAGCCCGAGGGGGGAGCAAGTCAACCATTAAACCTGAGAAATAAATCAAACACAATTTACTGCTATAGGGTTGTAAAGACCTAAGCTAATCAACCGAGCATCAAAGAAAAAACAAAATGTTGTCAACTATTGTAGTACAATAAGGAAATCTCTTAAGCATACATGAATTAGTTGACTGCTTGATATAAACTCGTTACTATACAAGAGCTGAAAAAACATGAAACTAAAACATTAAAAATAATTTAGGAATTCTAAAAATTTCAGGGGCTAAAGGCAGGAAAAGACTCGAACCATATGACTACTATTATTTTTAAAGAGACACAAGGAAAATCTATAATAAATACTACCTGCTATATTTCCTCGTCTTGAACAGTAGAATAGAAATCGCCCAAATCAAGATTATACGATGAAGCAAAACTTATGTCACTTCTTTAAATAAAATAAGCACAGATTATATGGATGGAAAACATTTTAGTACACTGTTTAAAAAGGTTTGTACACCATATGGAACCGATAAGCAAAGTCAGCTTATTACGAGAAACTAAAATGAATCTACATCGTAGGAAATAAAATCTTACATATTGTTAACTCCAAAACTTCCATGTTCAACAGAATAGTACCCAGAAATTTATGCATAGAAATCTATTACACACTAACCCCTTAACTGAAATAAACCGAGCAGTAAAACCCTATCCAAGGTCTATCTCGAACTAGCAAAGGCATCACCAACGGTGAAAGGCCAAAACTTCAACCATAACCCAGCAAAAGAGCTGCTTAGTTGAAATAATCAACAGAGGGTAGTCAATCTAGGACTTAAGCAAAGAGTACCTAGTAGTAAAGGAAAATCAAAATTCCTCCATCCATCACATAGGAAATTCCATTGAGGGGTTACCTGCCACCATTTCGGAGTTGAAACCCTTTTTAGCTCAGGTTTTGGGGAGAAAATGAAATAAATGAGGAGACGAGAACAAAATATTACCTGAGCAAAGGATGGTCATGGAGTTCTGAACAGATAGGCGTTGTTGCCGCACTGCCAACAGCAATAGAGACGCGTTGTGTTTCCTTGAGCCCAAAATAAGGTAGCAGAGACTATTCACCTGCCAACGAAGCAGGATAGCCTGGTTGGATACCCTGCAGCGGTCGAGAATACTCAAGGAAAATTTTAAGAATGGAAATTCATTTTAAAGTTTAGAATCCTTGGCGAATCTCACTAGTCCATGATATGCAATTTGTAAAATGCTTGGTGATATTTAAGTAAAAATATTCAAATTTCTAATAATTTTATATAATATTTGGCGATTTTTAAGGTAAAATAATTTTATACTATAAAATTTGGGCCAAACAATTTTAGAAAAAATGGAAATTATCAAATCATTTTTTTTGAAAAAAAGATGGAAAATTAGCCCACCTGCGAATATTAGCCCCTAAAATTTTCCATGACAATACTCTGCATAGGATCGTTTGGATCAATAAGAGAACCATAGCATCCAAAACAAGAGGAAGGTGTAGCCAATGTGACCGTTTTGTTAACCAAAATGTTTAAGCCTCACCAACAAGGTTCCATTTACCTCTTTGGTTCCATCATCACTGCACAATTTGAAATTATGTTCTAAAGGAGTAGATATTGCCTTACATTCAATCATATTGAACCTTTTAAAGATTTCCCTTATATATTTGCTTTGTGTGATTAGTGTCTTACCAGATTCCCTCCAAAATTCAAGACCTAAACAATAATGCAATTCACCAAGATCCTTCATCTCAAATACATGCGACAACTGAATTTTAATTTCTTCAATCAACTTGCATGCATTTCCTGTTATGATTACATCATCAACATATACACATATTAAAGAAACATTACCACCTTCATCTTCCTTGATGTACAAGTTAGGATCATTTTTGCTTCTCATAAAAGAAAGAATCAATTTTCACATACCAAGATCTTGGTGCTTGTTTCAAACCATATAAAGCTTTCTTTAACCTGCAAACCAGATGCTCCTATCCCTGTTTTACAAACCCTTCAGGCTGAACCAAATAAACTTCTTCTTTTAATTCACCATTCAAAAATGCAGATTTGATATCCAACTGATGCATTTTCCAATTATATTTTGTAGCTAATGCGATCATGATTCTAATTGTGTTCAACTTAACTACATGTGCAAAAGTATCTTCATAATCAATGCCCTCCTTTTGTGAATATCCTTTTGCAACCAATCTAGCTTTATGCTTATCAATACTTCCATCAACATTAAACTTGGATTTATACAACCATTTGCATCCTATGGGAACTTTGTTTTTAGGCAATTCTATTAATTCCCATGTGGCATTCTTCATTATAGAGTTATATTTTTCATTCATTGCATCTCTCCATTCTTCATATTCTTTAGCTTCCTCATAGCTTGAAATTTCTACAACATTCATAACAAGAGATATTAATGCATAATCTTTATACCTTATAGGTTCCTGACTTTGACGTGATGACCTTGGAGTTTTACTACTTTCATCTTTCTTTCTGCTTTGCGGAGTCTCCTCTCCTCTTCTTGGAGTGTCATGAAAGCTTGATGCTCCTTGCTCTTGAGCATGTACCTATTCATGTGCTTGTTCCTATTCTTGTTCAACACTTGTATCTAATTTGACATAATCATCAGTATCATGCCATACACCAGTATTATTCATTTTATCACCTTCATTTGCATTCTCATGAAACACCACATCCCTACTTGCAAGAAATCTATGAGTATTGGGGTCAAACAACTTATATGCTTTCTGATCATCACAATAACCAATAAATATGCACTTGATTGACTTTGCATCAAGTTTTCTTCTTTCATCTTTTGGAATATGAGAAAATGCCTTGCAACCAAAAAATATTAAATGACTAACTTTTGGTTTGTACCCATAAAATGCTTCAAAAGGTGTTTTAAGCTCTAAACTTTTGTTTGGACTCCTATTTTTCAAATAAATAGTAGTATTAATAGCTTCAGCCCAAAAACCATTAGAAATATTTTTACCTTGAAGCATACTACGTGCACATTCAACTAGTGTTCTATTTTTCCTCTCAGCAACTCCATTTTGCTGAGGTGTATGTGGCACTGTAAATTTTTGTAGAATCCCATTTCTTTTACAATATTGATTAAATTCTCTTGATTTGTATTCTCCCCCTTGATCAGATCTCAAAATTTTGATGCAATTACCAATTTGTTTTTCCACCATACTCTTAAACTCTTTAAAGTACTCAAAAACATCACTCTTCTTTCTTATGAAATAAACCCATGTATACCTAGATACATCATCCACAAAAATAAGAAAATACCATGCTCCACTAATAGATCTAGTTTGCATAGGTCCACATACATCAGTATGAATTAATTCAAATATTTCCCTTTGCCTTTTTTCTTTATGTATAGGAAATTCCTCCCTATGTTGCTTGCCAAGTACACATGCTTCACATTCAACATGATCATTCTTTAAGACAAGAAGACCTTCAACCATTGTGTTCTTTTGAAGTAGCATTAAATCATTGTGATTTAGATGTCCATACCTTTGATGCCATAACTCTACTATTGATATTGTTGTAGATGCCAACGCTTGATGATTTTTCCTGGTCACATCCAACTTATACAAGCCTCCAACTCTGGTACCTGTGGCAATAACCTTGTACTGATCTCGAATGTCTTTCACTACACACTGTGATTTAACAAATTCCACCTTCAAATCTTGGTCAGAAATAGTAGAAATAGAAATTAAATTCTTTTTTATACGAGGAACATACATCACATTATGGATTTGTCTCTCTTGTCCACTAGGAAAATTCACACCTATTACTCCATAACCTTGAACTTTAAGTGATCTGTTATCTCCTAGATAAACATATGTTCCATCAATGTTTTCATAATATTCATCAAACCACTCCTTATTACAAGACATATGGAGTGATGCACCAGACTCAATGAAAGAAGCATTCACATCATCATTTTCCACAGATAATGCAGCATCGGAAACAAACAATTTAAGATTTTTAAATCCATCATTGATTGAGGTGTCTTTGTCCACAAAATTTCCATTATGCCTTCTGTTTCTTTTCTTAGACTCATTATATTTCCTTTTATAGCAATCTTTAGAACGATGCCCGGGTTTGCCACAATAATAACAATCATCATTTCTCTTATCATGGATTGGAAATTTACACTGTGTCATACCTTTCTGTTTTTCTTGAAACTTGCCTCCTTTGTTCTTATCCCATGGCTTGCCTCTGTATGGATGTTTGCTCTTGGCTACCAACGCCAAATCTAAACTACTAGAGCCCAAATTAAATCTCTTCATCCTCTCCTCCTCTTGTAGAAGAATTCTTGTCTATTCATCAAATGTAGGGGACTTCTCTCTAGCTTAAAGACTTGAAACAAAAATTTGATAATCTTGCACTAAGCCATTTAATGTGATGGTGACTGAGTCAATACTAGACACCTTTTCACCAATATCTCATAACTTATCACTTAAATCTTTGACACTGTAGGTTTTAACCCCGTACAGAAATTACCTGCATACAAATTCTAAAACACAGAAAATAAACAATGCGAGAGAATAACACATAAAACACATATACACAGATATTTCCCCTGGATCCCAAAACCGGGACTACCAGCTTGATTTTTCATTATATTCCTTTCAATGTTACAATACAAATATATACATGTTGAAGCATCCAATACCATGAACCAAAAACCATCGCGTCCAAAACCATGGACCGAAAACCATAGGTAGGTTCATCCAACCTAATATAGGGTCCAAAAAAAAATTTCCCGGGGTGCTGCCCCAGACCCCGTAGAGGGGGGCTACCCACCCCCCTCAAACCCCCCTCTGACCCCCCGCTATGCAATCGGCGCAACGAAGGGGGGCTCTGCCCCCCCTCTAACCCCCCGGTTCACTACGTAGGTTAGTCGTGGAAAGAATATAACACAACCCAACATTCCCCCACTTGTTGTTTTCTTTCCACAGGAGAGCTTAGTCATTTTTCCAGCCCTGAAATGCCCATTGTTTCTCTACACCAAGAGAACTTCTCAGAGCTCACAGATTTTGTCAACGCATCTACAGTATTCTTCAAAGTGTCCACCTTTACTAGCAACACCTTTTTTTCTTCTATCATATCCCTCACAAAGTGATACTGAACATCAATGTGCTTTGTCTTTGAATGATAAGCAGGGTTCTTTGCCAAGAAAATTGCACTTTGGTTGTCACAGTCTATCCTTATAGCTCCCTGTACTAACCCCATACTTGAACACAATCTCTGCAACCAAACTGCTTCCTTGCTTGCATGAGTGGCTGCCATGTATTTTGCCTCTGTAGTTGATAGTGCCACTACAGATTGTTTCTTACTTATCCAACTGACTGCACCTCCAAATAGGTTAAACACATACCCACTTGTAGATCTTCTTTGATCCAGATCTCCAGCCCAGTCTGCATCAACAAAGCCACGAATATCCAACACTCTGTCCAATCCTGGTCTTCCTTGGTAGCACAAACCATAATCACTAGTGCCACGCAAATACCTGAAAACCCGCTTCACTACTGTCCAGTGCTCCTTCCCTGGTTTTGACATAAACTTGCTCAATACTCCCACTGCATGTGCAATGTCTGGTCTAGTACAGACCATTGCATACATCAGGCTACCGACTGCACTTGCATATGGAACACGGGACATATCCTCTTCCTCTTCTTGTGTCTTGGGACACTGTTCAGCAGATAACTTTACACCTACAGGAATAGGAACCTTCACCGGTTTACTATCCTGCATATTAAACCTCTGCAGTATTGTCTCAACATACTTTCTCTCTTTTAACCAGAGTTTCCTCTTTGCCCGATCTCTTTTAATTTCCATGCCCAAAATATAGTTTGAAGCACCAAGATCTTTCATGTCGAATTTGGAGGACAATTGGGTCTTCAAATCGTGGATAATTTCTTTGTCATTTCCAACCAGCAACATATCATCTACATACAAGACCAGATAAATAACACGATCACCAATTAATTTAAAATACACACAGTGATCTGCTTTGCTTCTGGTGAAGCCAAGTCCCCGTATAAATGTATCAAATTTCTGATACCACATCCTTGGTGACTGTTTTAACCCATACAAAGACTTATTTAACTTGCATACCAGTTCTTTCTTACCCTTCACCGCAAAGCCTTCAGGTTGCTTCATGTAGATCTCCTCTTCCAGATCCCCGTGAAGAAATGTTGTCTTCACATCCATCTGTTCTACCTCAAAATCAAAAGCAGCAGCAACAGATAAAAGTAATCTAATAGAAGTTACCTTGGAAACAGGAGAAAAAATATCACCAAAATCAATTCCCGGCACCTGGGAATAACCTTTTGTTAGCAATCGAGCTTTGTATTTCTCCACCTTTCCTTCTACATTTGTCTTCTTCTTGAACACCCATTTGCTGCCAATGGGTTTCCTTCCAGCCAGCAACTCCACCAGATCCCAAGCCTCATTTTTGTGCAAAGATGCCATTTCATCAACCATGGCCTCTTTCCAAAGTTTTCCATCCTCTGAATCTACCGCTTCCTTCATAGTTCTGGGATCATCGTCAGTAATAGATAAAGCAAAATTTGAACAGAAAGCAGATTGACTATACCTTTATAGCTGCCTTCTTTGTCGAACTGATCTTCTTACACCCGGAGTTTGTGGCTCTTCATCTTCTGATTCCTCCTCTGTTGTAGAGTCTGATTCTTCCTCCTTTAGCTCAAACTCTATCTTCTCAGGTTCCTTTCGTTGGACTTCATGTTTAATAACATCTTTCACCTCTTTGAACACCACATCTCGGCTTTACACAACCTTCCTTGTCACTGGGTTCCAAAGCTTATAACCCTTTAAACCATCGTTATACCCAATAAAGATGCACTTTTCAGATTTACTATCCAACTTGGTTCGTTTCTCCTTTGGAACATGTACATATGCATCACATCCAAATACCCTCAGATGTGAAAGATAGGGTTTCTTACCAGTCCATACCTCTTGTGGAGTTTTATCCTCCAATGCTGATGAAGGTGATCTGTTGACTAGGTAACATGTTGTCTCCACCGCCTCTGCCCAAAATTCTTGTCCTAACTCGGCACCACTGAGCATGCTTCTTACCCTTTCCATCAACATCTTGTTAATTCTTTTTGCGACTCCATTTTGTTGAGGTGTATATGGAGTAGTCTTTTGCCGTGCTATACCACACTTCTTACAGAATTATTCAAATTCCTTACTGCGAAACTCCCCACCATTATCTTTCCTCAGCACCTTTATCTTCTTCTCTGTCTGGTTTTCCACCAGAGCCTTAAATTATTTAAACCTGTTTCAAATTTCTTCTTTATATCAATTCCTTGAGAATTCATCATACATAGTTTTGATAGTTCATCACTGTGCACAAGCTGTATGTTTAGTTTACATCCAGAGAGACCATACCTTTACCATGAAGAGGTATGTCTTTGATACACTAGAGACCACTAGATTTTCTGCTCCACTTTCAGGGAACTGCATGCTACATTGCAGCTTGGGAGTGCTCATCGGGTGTGCATCATCCAAACTGGGCCAATGCAAGAATATGCAGAACACCTAGAAGTGTTCTAACCCTTCCACCTTGCAACTTCAACTATACTTTTCAACGATTCTAGCATCCCCAAGAAGACATCACCACCATTGTATCATACTCACTCTCAGGATGCACCTGAGTCAATCAACCATGCCTCATGATCCTTGAAGAAGCCAAGTACACATCCCCACCTTCATCTGAGGTGGTTTTCGCCTCAGCATCATCAGATCCCTTTCCTTTATCAGGAGCTTTAGATTTACAGTCCCTTTTGAAGTGCCCTTCCTTTCCGCATTTCCAGCACACCACCTTTACAAGTTTTCCTGGAGATTTAGATCTCCCTCTAGATTTAGATCTCCCACTCGATGACTTATTTTTGTTTTTGTTCTAGGACCATCCTCATACAGACAAGGCATCACCATTCTGGCTCTCCATATTTTTCCGTCTCATCTCCTCCGTCAGCAAGGCTGAGACTATTTCATCAAACTGCAAGGCAGTTGCATTACTGCCTATTGCAATAACCAGACTATCCCACGAATTTGGTAGAGAACACAACAAACTGATGCACTTATCTTCATCTGAAATTTTAATATCAATAGATGCTAACTAACTTACCACAGTATTAAATGCATTCAGATGCTCTGTCACCGAGTCTCCATCTTTCATCCTCAGGTTATACAGCTTTTTCCGCAAGAACAGTTTATTCACCAAAGACTTAGATTGGTACAAAGTCCCTAACTTGTCCCACAAAGCCTTCGTCGTAGCTTCCCCTGATACATTCAACAATACTGAATCTGAGACACACAATTGTATTGTGCTCTTTTCCTTCCAATCCAACTTCTTCCATTCTTCATCGGACACTCCCGTTGGTTTAGTACCCGGATCTACCGCTATCCACTGATCTCTATCCACCAACAGATCCTCCACCTTGAGTTTCCACAACTCAAAACTCTGACCATTAAATTTCTAGATCTCTATCTTTCCACTGCTCGCCATCTCCTTTCACCACCAGAATCGATCTCGCAGATCTCCCACTGAACAAGGTCTACCACAGGCCCGAGCAAAACCCCTTAGCAACAAAGGCATCCCCTTGAAGCCAAAACAACTCTGATACCAAATGTAGGTTTTAACCCTGTACAGAAATTACTTGCATACGAATTCTAAAACACATAAAATAAACAATGTGAGAGCATAACACATAAAACACATTTACACAAAGATTTTCCCCTGGATCCCAAAACCGGGACTACCAGCTTGATTTTTCATTATATTCCTTTCAATGTTACAATACATATATATACATGCCGAAGCATCCAATACCATGGACCGAAAACCATAGGTAGGTTCGCCCAACCTAATATAGGGTCCAAAAAAAAAATTCCCTGGGCGCTGCCCCAGACCCCATAGAGGGGGGCTACCCGCCCCCCTCAAACCCCCCCTGTGACCCCCCCGCTGCGCAATCGGCGCAACAAAGGGGGGGCTCCGCCCCCCCGGTTCACTACGTAGGTTAGTCATGGAAAGAATATAAAGAACCCAACAGAGACGAGATATGAAATTGCTTATATTTTCATTTGCTTCCATTTTTAGAGATAAAAGCTTAGTCTTCAAAAACAAGATTCGGTTTGTATTTGTTGTTTCATACAAACGCTTCAGCATATCCCATGTTTCCTTTGATGTCTTGCAATCTCTAATGTGAGGAATAATGTTGTCCTTTACGGACATATGCAACAACACCTTTGCTTTCGTCTCCCTTCTCTCCCAATCTGGAATAGAAGCTTCAACAGTGGGTTTGGGCTCATCCCCACTCACAATGGACCATAAATTATAACCTTCTAAAATAGTCAGCAACTTGAATTTCCAGTTCACATAATTTCCTCCATCAAGTTTAGTGGATTCATTCAAATAAGTATCAGCCATCAAATTCTACATTTTTAGATATCCCCAAAAATTTCAGCGAATCTCAATAAATACCAAATAATCCCAAAAATACTTTCACCCCACACACCATAATTTTTTTACCATTAACCTCCTTTTTTTCTTTTTAAACACTTATCACCACTTTTCCTTTTTTTCTTTTTAAACACCTTTTTACCACCTTAATTAAAAAACTTATCACTCTTTTTCACATTAAAAACTCTTCTCACCACTTCATACTAAAGGCAAATATTAAAAAAAAAAACTTAACTCCAAAAATCAAACCCAAATTTTGATTTGGTTTGTTTTTAAAAAATATATTTCAAAGGCTGAAACCTTTTAAGTCAACAGACACCAATTCTTGTTTTAAAAAATAAATTCAAACCTTTTAAAACAATGGAAGGCACCGTGACACCGTGGCAAATCAAATCACTTCCAACGTGAAAATTCTTGGCTCCAATGCAGGCACTTGGTTGCAGCGTTTAGTGCCAACATCAAAACTTTGCAACGTTCAGCGCCAACATCAAAACTCCAACATATTAGCAGGCACTTGGAGGCACTTGGTTGCAGCTTTCAGCGCCAACAACAAAACTCCACCGTATTAACAAGACTCTTTGTAGCAATACAAAACCCTTGCACGTAGAGCAAACAGCTGAAGCAACAGACTAGCTTCAGAAGAATAGAAACCCAGCAATCACAACAACACTACAATATTCGCGGCGACTCCTTAACAACAGACTCTCTTCACTACTGCAACCTTTTGAGAACACTTAACAATACACAACCTCCTTCATGCTGGCTCTGATACCATATCAAAGAACATAATCACACTCAGAACTTGTTCTTTTCATTACTAAACATTGTAATTTATAGACATCTTCAGCTACAGACGAGCATTAACTGCGTCGAGTGATATTTATTATCTACTGACTACATTTACTGTTGAACAGTGATCGGCATCGTCTAAACAGTGAGTGGCATCATTCGTGATTAATACCTATTAGAACCATCCATCGGTCATTTATAAAAATGGTTTTCTCTATTTTATTATAAGATAAAACTAGTACATTTGTCTTGTATCATCACGCAAAAAAACATGTAATAGTTCAGTATTTAAAAATTTCCATATATGTTAGATATGATATGTAACAGAAAACCCCTTCAGAACTTGTATTATGTCTTCTAATAAAACATAAATGTCTCCATGATTATCTATCCATATGTTAGAGATAATGGAGAATATCTTAGAATAGTGAGTTGGTTCACAAGACCTCAGGATATGAATTAGTTTCTATTTTTTAGGTTATGGTTCTAACTTCCCTAAATCTGTGATTACTATATATTGTGTAATGTACATGAGAAATGTAGAGCGTTCTGCAGAGCCAGACTCTCCTATTTCAGACTCTCTTTCGTAGAGTTTGACTAGTGGGTTTCAGAGCGTCAGGGCTGAGGAACCTGTACGCTGAGAGGAGGGTGCGACTAAACCAAAATCTTCGCAGGTTTCAGGAGAATAAACATGACGATTACTCAATCATACTTAGCGACAGCGTCTCAGATATTACGTGTATAGCTACGACGACGTCTCAGATAAGTGGTGTACATCTGCGACGACGTCTCAGATAAGTGGTGTACATCTGTGACGATCGTGTAAACAACAAAGAGGCTCCGTGGAGGCCGAGAGAAGGCTGCATCCTGGAGAAGGCTGCAGAGGCTGACAACAAAAGGTTGTCTGGAGGCTGTGAAGGAAGCCACGGTGATCTGTGGGTGTGCTGCGAGATCAAACAACATTGAAGATCAGTGATCTGTCTTTGTCACAGATCTGGGGTAAATATAACATTTTTTTTTACCTGTCAAATTTGTTTTAATCACCAAGATGAATAATCAGATGTTTGAAGCATGCTTGAATGAGCATAACAAGCTCGATGGCTCCAATTATGCGAATTGGAAATTCAAGATGCAGACTCTGCTAGAAGTGCAGAGTGCTTGGACGATTGCAAATGGGGATGAACAAAAGCCAACAACTGGATCCGCAACAGTCCCAAATTGGGAGAAGCGTGAGGGTAAAGCAAGGACGCTACTGAAGATGTCAGTGAAAGACTACATCATACCACATATCAGAGAATGTAAATCAACAAGTGAAATTTGGGGAATTTTGAAGGATCTGTATGAGATCAGGAATACAAATCGTCTTTTGTTTCTGAAGAGCAAGATCTTATCCCTGAAGATGGAGGAGAATGAAACAGTTGTTGCCTTCATAGCAAGGATCAAATATCTGAAGAAAAAATTGGTAGACATTGGTCATACAGTTGACGATACAGATCTTGTAACAATTACCATGAATGGTGTGACCGATGACTACCAAATGTTCATCACTGGGATAAATGCGAGAGAGAAAATCCCGAAGTTTGAAGAACTGACAGGAATACTGATGCAAGAAGAAGAAAGAAGATTGACTCTGAAGCCCCAGAGTTCCGATCTTGCATTGATGGAAAAAAGAACTTCTACAAAGGAAAAGGAAATCCGCAACAGCAAAATGGAGGAAGCTCACAGAAAAGACCAAATCTGACCCAAGGTATGAATCCGAATAGAAACAACTCTTTAATTAAGTGTTTTTATTACATAAAACTGGGTCATATAGCTAGAGAGTGCAGGAAGAAGAAATATCATGAAGAACAGCAGAAGCAGAAATGACATGCAGGTCATCTCGCGAATGAAAATCATGTGCAGAATTTCAGATTGTTCATGGCAGATCGTGATGAGAATGTTGACGCAGACATCTGGTATGTAGATTCGGGAGCATCAACACATATGATAGGGAACAAGCAATGGTTTGAAGATTTTAAAGAAATCAACGACGGAGCACAAATCTACCTAGGTGATGATAGAAGTCATCAGATCAAAGGATGTGGGAAAATTTCTGTCATTTTACCTAATGGTAATATACGACAAATTTATAATGTTATGTATCGTATAACAAAGAACTTGATTTCTGTATCCATGATTACAGAGCAAGATCTTAAGGTTGATTTTTTTAAATCTAACTGTTATATTAAAGATCTGCTAGATGGCATGAAGACAATTGCTACAGGAATCCAAACAGGAGGTCTGTACAAGTTGGATGTAAGACCTGCACCTGTTCGAGCCTTAACAGCTGCAAGTTTGACTACAGAAGAGCTATGGCATCAAAGGTTTGGTCATATCAATTACAATGATTTGTTGTTACTACAAAAGAAGGAAATGGTTAGAGATCTTCCTATGCTAAAGCAAGTACATAATGATTGTGATGTGTGTACATTAGGAAAAATGCATAGAGAAGAATTCCTTGTTCGAGTAGAAAAGAAACAGAGGGATATACTTGAATTAGTGCATACAGACCTGTGTGGACCCATGCAAACAAAATCATTAGGAGGTGCACTATATTTTTTACTGTTTATTGATGACTGCACAAAGTTTTCTTGGGTATATTTCTTGAGTAAGAAGAGTCACACATTTGAATACTTTAAGCAGTTCAAAAACATGATTGAAAGGCAAACAGGGAAACAGATAAAAATTCTCCGGTCCGATCAAGGGGGAGAATACAGGAAAGATGAGCTTATCAGGTATTGTAAAGACCATGGAATATTGCAGCAGTTCACAGTACCCCATACTCCACAGCAAAATGGAGTAACTGAAAGAAAGAACAGAACACTGGTGGAATGTGCTAGGAGCATGTTGAAAGGTAAGAATCTTTCGAATGGTTTTTGGGCTGAAGCATTGACTATTGTAGTTTATTTGAAAGATAGGAGTCCTACAAAGATTCTTGAGTTTAAAACTCCTTATGAAGAATTATATGGATTTAAGCCTGTAGTAAAACACTTAAGAGTATTTGGATCTAAAGCATTTGCCCATATTCCAAAGGAAGATAGAAGAAAACTAGATTCGAAAGCCATCAGATGTACTTTTATAGGGTATTGTTCACAATATAAAGCTTATATATTATTTAATCCCTCTACTCACAAGATTTTTGTTACTAGAGATGTCATATTCCATGAGCAGGATCATGAAGAAACTGATAAGAACAATGAGGAATGGGATATTCCGTACTAGGTGGAAGAAGAAGCAGAAAACAATAAGGATCAGCAACAAACTCTACAATCCATTAACCAAGAAGGTCATAATCAGCAGAGATGTGCAGTTCATAGAATAGGAAGCATGGGATGGAAGTTTAGAGAAGAGATTCAATGTCAAAGCATGTATACCACATGAGGACCAATGAGGACAAAGAGGAATTCACAGTAGTATGTAATTCCTCAATAGTGACTCCCTCTACACCTATTCAAGTGCAACAAAGCAGGGAGCGAGTAACACCATCAAAAAATAATAGGACAGTGTCGCACACCATCAAAAAATAATAGGACAGTGTCGCACAGTCAAGCAAGTATTTTTCTAAACACGCTGCAAAGCGCAACACCAAGTGACTTGTCAAGCCCATCTTCAGCAAGCACAAGAAGACCAAAATTCAGAAATTTAAATGAAATTTATGAGCAAGATGAAGTTGATAGTAGCGCTGGTCTGAATTCCTTGTTTGCATTATTTTGTCATGTGGATGACCCAATCCATTCTGAAGATGCAGTCAAAGAAGAAAAATGGGTTGCGACAATGGAGGAAGAAATAGAAGCAATAGAAAAGAATGACACGTGGGAGTTAGAGAGCCTTCCGCAAGGAAAATAAGTCATTGGAGTGAAGTGGGTCTATAAGACCAAGAGCAATGTCGACGGTAATATTGAAAGGCATAAAGCAACACTAGTTGTCAAAGGATACAAGAAGAAGCATGGAAGATATTATGCGGAGACGTTTGCGCCAGTCGTGAGGATGGAGACAATGCGTACTGTTGTGGCAATTTCCATGCAACATAAATGGAAAGTGTATCAAATGGCATAAAATCAACGTTCTTCAATGGAGTGTTGAAAGAGGAAGTGTATGTTGCGCAACCTTCTGGTTATGAGGTAGAAGGCTAAGAAGACAAAGTGTATCGTTTGAGGAAAGCTCTTTATGGGTTGAAGCAAGCACCGCGTGCATGGTACAGCAAGATAGATGCCTACTTGTTGGACAATGGTTTCCACAAATGTGATGGTGAGCCTACTCTCTACATCAAAGAGAGCGATGGTAAGATTCTTATTGTTGTCTTGTATGTAGATGATTTGATTTTTACAGGCAGCGATGATTTCCTCATCGCTGATTTCAAAGAAGTCATGAAGAGTGAATTTGAAATGACTGACTTAGGGTTGTTAAGATTGTTTTGGGCATAGAAGTGAAGCAAACAGAAAATAGCATTTTCATTTCTCAAGAAAAATATGTAACAGACATTTTGGAGAGGTTTAAGATGCAGAACAACAAGCCCGCACCAACTCCAACTCTCATGGGGTTGAAGTTGAGCAAAGAAGATTGCAGCAGCAATGTCAATTCGACATTATACAAAAGTATGATAGATTGCTTGATGTACTTGACCGCCAGTAGGCCGGATATAATGTATGCAGTGAGTTTGGTGTCGAGGTTCATGGAGACAGCCAAGGAGACACATTGGCAAGCAGCGAAAGGATTCTAAGGTATTTCAATGGGACAAAACAGTATGGTATTTTTTATGCCACAACAAATGATTTCAGGCTGGTTGGTTACACTAACAGTGATTGGGCAGGAAGTGTCGATCACTGAAAGAGCATGTCAGGATATTTTTTTCATTTGGGGTCTAGAGCCGTTTCATGGGCTTCCAAGAAGCAGCCGATAGTTTCATTGTCAATAACAGAAGCTGAATATGTTGCCGCAATAGCAGCAGTGTGTCAAGTAGTTTGGATGAGAAGGATGTTCAGGGATCTTCGTCATGACCAAGGGGGGAACAACAACTATTTTCTGCGACAACACTTCTACAATTGCATTATCAAAGAATTTTGTTTTTCACAAGAGGACCAAGCATATTGATGCTAAATATCATTTAGAGAGTTGATTAACAATGATGAAATTGTGTTGCAGCACTGCAGGTCACAAGAACAATTTGTTGATATTTTCACAAAGCCATTGGCACGTGAAAATTTTGTTTATCTCAGAGATTGTTTGGGAATTTTCAATGGCAGCAGTTGTTATTAAGGGGGAGTGTTGGAAATATTAATCCCAACCACCGCCTTAAACACAATGACAAACACGATGCTTTCCCAGTCAACTACTGCACAATTGTGATTTTGTTTGCAAGCGAAAGGACTAAAGTCAAAGAAGAAGTACAGCGCTGACCATTCCGCAACATAGCAAATAGTTTAAGGCATTTAATGAAGTTTGGTAAATAAATATGGGAAAGCATTCACTCCGCAACTGTTTCCCACACTCCACAACACCTCCAAGTTTAGAAAACCATTTATTATGTAAAATCGCCCATGCTGTGTATTAAATATTTTCTCTGTCATGTATTAATGTAAAATTTGTATGTTGAGATAAATATGAATGTAAAAGTCATTTGCATTGTTGGGAAAGTTAGAGAGCGACAGAGAGGGTGAAATTCTGTTAGGTAGTGCAGAGAAAATCGTGGAGGAAATATTGGTGGGCGCGTCAAAACCACTTTTATGGAGTTTACAGACATTTACTCCACAACCCCAGTGATGCGTAACTCGCAGCAAGTCTTTTTTGTTTTCATTTGGAGCTGCAGCCTCCATTTATCACGCGAATGTATTTTCCTATGTTTTGAAATATAATAGAAAGTATGTTATGTTACGATGTGGTCTTAAACATTCATGAGTAAATTTACCGCAACCTTTTTGTTTCTACTCAGTTTTGTCGTGAGTTATTTCCTGTGTATTATTTAAGCCCCTGTGTAGTTGCGATATCCTTGCCGCAACACAAGATTTGTCTTGCCGCAACCAAATTTTAGCCAGACTCCTCTCCTCTGCCCCTGCGAAATTTTTTCTAATAGACAGCGAATTTATGGGAGACTTGTGGATAGCATTAAGGTTATTCAAATATTCAGATACATTGGGGTGGCTAGCACCGTCTTAACAATCTATCTTCCTCTTCCGTCAACCTCTTTCTATCCCTCATATTTAGATGGATGCAAAAGTCAAAAAATATTTTCAATGCTAGCCTTTTCATGAATGGAGTCTATTTTTCAATTTATAATTTTGAATTTACAAGTTGATAATTTATATAAAATATATATAATTAATTAATTGCCAATCATATATTTTAATAGAAATTTAAAAATTTTAGAAGTTGAAATAATAGAAATTTAAAAGATTTAGAAGTTGAAATATGGCATTATCAATTTATTTTGTAAATAGAGTTTAAAAAACAAAACTTTTACCCCATATATATATATATATATATATATATATATATTAAAATTTTAATTTTATGATTTATAATTGTATATAGTTTTTCCAAAATTTATATTGGAATTTTATTTTTATTTATTTAATAAGACTATTATTTATAATAATTTTTATTTATAGTATATTTATTTTTAGTAGGTATTATTATGTATAGTGATATATGGTAGTGATTAGAGAGACATGGTTATGACATGACACCTACAATGTATTTCTTTATCTTTATTCTCCTTCTATACAAGTCTATACTTTCTTCTACTTCTAGATATCACCTTATCCTCATATTTAGTCCTATTTTTGGATTTTGTTATCTTTCTATGGTTAAGAGTTGCATGCCATGAGTTCTTTTTTTAGTTCTCCTTATTTATGTCTTATCAATTCTTAGTCAACTCTATTATTGGCTCTAACTCCATTTTTAACTAGTTAACTCTATCTTTGGGCTATTTAATAGAAACTAAGAGAAGGGGGGGGGGGTGGGGGGCGGAGGGGGGGCGCTCGGGCGGCGCATTTTTGACTAGTTAACTCTATCTTTGGGCTATTTTTGTTTTTTCTTTTTGTGCATGCACTAAATAACCCCAACCTAGTGCACATTGATCCTCTCCCTTAGAGTGTTATAAATATGTGCTCATGACATTGGATGTAGTACCATGAATTCAAGTTGACCTATTTTCTCTCTCGTCTATTTCCTCTCTCTTGTCTCTCTCTTGTTTTAATACCATAAAAGAATTCTTCACCAAGTTCAAGGCTTTGCTTCTTCGAGTACAGGCAAGTGGGATTGATAGGAAAGAGGAACAGCTAATCCTCTCCATACTCTCAAAACTTGGTCTTGAATGTTCTATTTTTGTGTCTTCTTTCCATACTATTAAACTATCAATGGGAAAAACTTAGAAGATACCTTCATAAAATCTCTCATTTAGGAGCAAGACAAACTCATCAAGATGGAGGCTTTCAAACATTCCAAGGTCCATGTACTTATAATACAAGGAAGTTTGATATGTTCTTCCTACTTGGATGGGTGGATAACATTCAAGGTTTTGTGGTGTTTGTTATCTAAGTTAATTTATGAATATTATATATACAAATAAATAAATAAATATACATGTTTGCAAAACATACAACTAAATAAAACACGATTATTTTATTTTATCTAAAATAAAGACCTGGTTACAAAGATTCAAATGTTGAGGCTATGCTTGAAAGACTTCACACTTACAAAATTATTAGTAAAGAAAAATAAAAAATATTAACAAAACCAATATTAAACTTTTTTGTAAAATTTGAAATTAAAATCCAATCTAAAAGATTAATATTTTGACTTCTAAATAAATAAATATTAAATTTTTCAAATTTTCAAAATTAAATAGGTTGAAAACATTTCCACACACATTATTCATCGCAATGAATTTATTTATAACTAAAATAAAATATTTATATCATCAATACCTTATGTAATTCTTTCATATTTATAAATAAATATAATAATTTATAAGTAATTAAATTAGTTTCATGATGGCAAGAAATGTAACATTTGAATAAAAATAATTTTAATATAATTTGTTTTAAAAAGTTAGTGATTATTTTTTTTAAATAGGTGGAAAATTTGCTATATCTTAATTGTCAAATCAATAATAGATATTTATTACTTAATTATGTGCAAATGCAAATTATTTGTTAATGGTCATGTTGACAGTGCTGGACTCGCCAACATGTCAGGGGATCTCTCCGGTAAGAAGTCCCAACTAGACCTCAGACCGTTTGGAGTAGGAGTCCCATCAGTGAGAAGTACAGTAGTGCCTTGACTGCGATAGCGCACAAAGGTAAGCAAGACATCCTTGTCAGAAGCAAGGGTGTGACCTTGCAGCAATCCAAGAGAGATGTATGGGGAGGTTCTAACTCATGAAAGGGGAAAGAAGTGTGTCCCTTAGAAGGCTGTAATAGTATCCAACCTGAAAGGGAACACATGAGTTGAAAGACATCACAAGTTGGAAAGAAGAATAGTTGACAATCCAAAGCGATGAGTTAAACCAAAAACACACTTTGATAAGATTCATACAATCACATATGGAATAGTCCATAGATAAATGTGTAAGTTACAACTACATACATTGTTAAAGTAACCAAAATAATCAAACTACATAACAACATATGCATGAAACATGTTGGCTATGTTATATTATAAAAGTGAAAGTTCCAACCATACATACAACCATGACAACCACTAACCCCAGTAGTGGAACGTTACAGTCAACACCGCCTGCTCCTCCAAAGAGATGTACTCGCTTTGCAATGTGGACAAGCCAAGGCTCGTCACAATACTCTCCAAGCCCTCTCTAAGCTATGCCTAGCAAAATCTTGGCTCCCAAAAGCCCCTTCTAAGAGTTATGAGGTTCTATATATAGAAAAGGGTGGGGTGACCCTTGACATTCCCCTTTGTGACTATTGGACTACCCTCATGACTCTTCAGCTACATTACATGACTCTTTTCATTACACATGATTGTTTACAATCTGCTAATGACACTTGGAGTTTCACTTTACAACATATTTACAATAATGATATATTTTCCACATATACCCATGTGGGACAAGATAGGCTTGAGTCAGCCAAACAAGACAACACTAAGACACAGACAATTGTGGGAAGATCAACTCAGCAACTTTCTCTTTGTGTTCTTCGGTGACGAACTGATGCCAAGCTTGATAGTGTGCAATGGTGTCCGTGTACTCTTTGAGGATGCCTTCCTGGAAACGAACACTTGCCTCCATTAATTTCGGGTATACTGATTTGGAACCTTTGTCCAACTCATCCTGTAACATACGCATCTTAGTTATGAGCATGGTCGAACCGGCGATGTATGTCTGCATGGTATCTGCACTAACTTCCAGATTTGTGCTAGTGGCCATGAGCATCAACTTATCAAAGTACACATTGAGCTCCTATCGGACTTGGTTCTTCTCCTTTTCCTCGGTGAGTGTTCCGACTAATGAAGTGCCATACTTCTCACCATAACATCCAAGCTCTTGTACAACCGTGCATATGAATCCTGAATACTAGTGATAAGCGGCGGGAGTTCTTCAAAGTTCTGGATCAGAATTTGGATGTGCGCTTTGTCCAATTCCACCTCCCGCTTCATCATCTTGTGCAAGTGAAGCAGGGCTCCCTGGCATCTCATCTTCCAAGTTTGTACATGATCAACTGCGGTGTGTATGTCTTCAAGTGTCCTCACTATCTTGATGCAACATTGTTGATGACTATGTAGGTGGACAACTACCTTGTGCACGGTGATGAACCAGTCATACAGTTTCCGCATGACTGTCTCAAGAGATGATACTTCAGCGAATATCGATTTCTTCATTTCACCTTTGGCGGATCTTGTTGCTTATTCTTCTCTCTGCCTGGCTGCTTGCAATTCCTTAGCCATGTACTCATTCTCAGATATCAAGAACTTAACACTTGAGCTTGTGGCTTCGGCATAAGCCTTTGTAGCATCAACCAGGGAAGCTAGATGTCTTCACACATTTGACACTATCACCTGTTCTTCAAAGTGCACAGGTGATGCATGATCATCTGGGACATGTGCTTTGCGTGCTTGTACAACTCTATGTTGTGACTCATCAAATTCTATGTTGTACACATCTTCTCCTGAATGTTCGTCAAGGAGAATCGTATCCCCTTGTTCCCTTGAGACTTTATCTATTGTCGGAGCTGGTGAAGCCTGTGGGGTGACCTCAGTTTCTTTTGGTATGAGGTCAATATCCTGATCCTGTTCCGGCCACTGCATCTCCGTGTCCATCAGTTCATCCTATTGAGCATGTTCCTTCTCATGCGTCTGCTCACCCTGTTCATTATCCACTACTGGTGGATCTGAGTATTCAACTTGTATGGGCACAGTTTTATCTATCTATGCACCTTTCACTTCCTCCTGATCCTATTCATGTTCCTATTCTTGCTCATGTTGTGCTTCCTTATCTCTTCTGCGCAACTCTTATTCTTCTCTGAACTTACTACAACTTCCTCTCTGTCTCTTCAAGCCTTTGTTTCTCTCTATTCTTCTTCGCTACTCTCCTCTCACGATGTCGCCTCTTTGCCTCTATCTTCGATGTTACCTTTTCAACAAGTGGATCCTCCTTGAACTTGTAGCTCTGTTTTGCCTCTGTGCTTTCGACAATCTTCCTCTTGCCCTCTTCCTGTGTTGGTTTGCTACTCACTACTGTTGCTGCTGCTTTCTATGGTGTTGATGCCTTGGTGGCTTCGATCCATTCTACAGCTATGCGACCGGTTCATTGAGCCTGGAGGAGTTATAACAATATCTCCATGGATCTTCCTCTGGCCAATGACACGCCACGTGGATCCAAGGATAGTACAACTTCACACAATGTTCTTTGCATATGCAATGCGGGTCATACGGATTGTAACTCTTTATGGCGAACTTAAACTTCCTGATTTCCTCAACCTCGACATCAACATATTTCAAAGTACAGATCTCATACAACCTGGTCCACAAAGGAAGATTGGGCCATGGTGCCTTATTCTTCCTGTGTAGTCTTCCTGAAAACCCTGTGGAGATGTGGTATGCAACTTCCTGCATGACCAGTTTATCCATGGAAAAATTCGGCAAAACATGGAGAGTCTTCTTCGCACTATACATTCTGATGAAGGTGCCTTTGGGTGAAGCATACCAATCTGCAATGTTGAGAAACGCTTCCATTGCAGCCTAGGACATGCAAGGTGGATCTCGTTCAAAGATCATCATGTATAGTGGGGCGATGAAATGGTCAGATAGTCTTGCCATGACTCCTCAGTAGCTGCACTCAGATAACAACTTACAATATACATTCACAACATTCTCTGAAGGTTTCCATGCCTAACCAATGCTAGGAAACTCTTGACGGAAGCAGATCGCATCAAGTAGGTATGCAGACATGAAGAATCTTTCTTGTTGATCCTTGAGCAGATTTCGGGCATTTGATATGTGCACTTTCAGTTGGAGATCCAACATGTCGAACCAATTGAAATGCCTTCCTTCGCTTGCCAATTGATCCAATAGAATCACCCAACTCCGCGGGAAGTTATTTGTACTCTCTTGGCCATATAGACAACATGCAAAGATGACCAAGTGTTGATAAGCCTTCCGGAGTTTCTTCATCTTGTAAATCTGGTTGGGATTCATCCTGAACTTTGATGGCTCTCTAACCCAACGCTTCAAGATGTCTCTGATGTTCGCGCTGTTGTTGGGAGTGTAGAACGGTGCATCCATACGATTCACTAGCAATGATAAATGATACATTTGTTGATAATCTTCTGCCCTGAAGGTAACAAGGTCTATTCCACTGAAATTGCTCAATACCATTGTCTCAAGATCAATGTGTGAGACAATCCAGTGGATCAAGTCTACGCATGGGAACATGGGGTGCCTACATGCGACCTTGTAGAAACCCGACTTATGATTATTGACATAGACATGTTTGTTTTCCAGATTTTCCTCAAAGCTACCTGAGAATATGTTATTGATGTCTTGCCATGAGATCATGTTGTCTTTCTCAATGAACATGTGTGTGTCTGCATACACGGGCAAGCTCATCGATACCTGTTCAACCACATCATCGGTTAATCCGGATTTAAACAGGAACGCAAAAAATTACACATATAATCATAAATACAGAGATGCAGTAAAAATAACACTTCATTTCATTAATATCAAATATTGAAATAGGCTTACAAATAGAATGGAAATAAGATTAGCTCGGGCGATGGTAGCTTATCTCTGAGAAGAGATGTGGTGGCTACATGCCTCTGAACTATGTTACAATGAGGCTTAAAGGCCTATTATTTATTGAGAAACAATGGAAAACCCTAAACATCCAAAAACCTAACCCTAGGAGATGAAGCGCCAAACTATGGGCCTCGTTTGGGCAAATTGGTACATGAACTTACCGGGGGCGTAACTTTGGCATACGATCTTCGTTTGATGTGCACAATACCTCGTTAGAAAGATCTATCCGAGGAATACAACTTTTGAATGGCAAACATTAGCTTATGACCCATGTTGGCCCCGGTTTTCCCAAAAAAAGTCGTTTAGGGCCTCAAAACGGCTCCGGAAGTTCAGGACCCGGAAAACTACCAAAAATAGTAAATTGTGCTACAAATAAGGAAAATGAAAGACTAAAAGAAAAAATGTTGGGGGTCCAAGTAGAATAGGTGGGTGGCCACCAATATCCACCTGGATCACCGATACTGCTCTCAACTGTGTCCTTTGATCCAACTCTCTTGGAGGCCATTTTACCTATGTTGTTGAGAAGTTGTTCAACGCCTGTAGTACCTGGAGACAGAGAAGACACTCATGACAAGACAATGTCAGCTAAAACATAAAACAACTTTGGGAATCAATCAAGCAATAAACTGGGTGACTGCTGAGCAAGATTGCACAGTGTTGACTCTGACACGCTGAGGGTATGTCAGTTGGAACTGCGCATTGTGCAGTATCAACTGCCAGTGAGACTTACTGCTGGATGGAACTGCGTAGAGAACAGTCTAATGAGGTTGATTGTTGGCTGAGACTGCGCAATGCACAATACAGTCAGGCTGGGTTGCTGGCTGGAACTGCACATTGCGTAGTTCTAGTGGGTAGAACTGGGGTAGTGTCTCCAAAAACTACATAGAGCACAACTAGGGGTAGTTCCAAGCAGCCTCTATGCAGTTTCTGGAGGCAAGGCAAAGCCTTGACTTCTAGGAATGCACAGTGCATGACGGGAGAAGACCCGGTGCACTGTAGCCTAGATCTGCCCAATGGAAACCTGAAAATGAGAAGGACTGGATGTGTGTGCAAAGCTGGTGTAGATCAGAGTGAGATAGACATGCATATAATTCAAGAAAGTGCAGAAATCAATCAAATGTGAAAACAATGAAGCTCATGAAAAAAGTCGTCGAAACAACGACTAACAGTGAAAAAACAGTGTTATGCATGCAACACTAAGGAAATGAAATGTGAAACTTGAAACAACATTTATACAAGCTAAAATACATTAAAACAACAACAAACATTCAATAAAACAAGGCAAACAACACTCACACAAGCCAAGAAATAAAAAGCGATAGAAAAAAGCGGCAAAAGACATTAAAAGCAAAACTTACCTGGAAAAGTTGCGCCGACTGCGCCGAAGATTCCTAGATGCCTCAGGAATGATAGAGCTCCAAGATCGAATGTGAATAATGAAATCTAAGTCATCGATTAAATAGATTTGAGAAGTTTAGGTTTATGACGAGCAAGCCACAAATCTAGGAAAAAGCGATAATTGGAGGGAAGTTTCTAAAACGACTTTGCATGTAACTCCCAACTGCTAAAAATAGATCCCTAAAATCTAGGGATGGTTTTTTTGCTTTTTGCTTTTTTCTTTTTTGGGAAAAACTGCCCAGCATGCAAGGAAGGATTGTGCAGTTCTAGAGGGAACTAGGCAACCTGTTGACACATGCAACGGAGAGTCACTGAGGGAGAAGCTTCTGTGTTGTTTCTGGGCTGAGGGGTTCAGACTCTCTCTCAGTTTTGTGCAATTTCCCAGAGCAATGTTGACTGCCTACTGGGACAGTGAAGCTTTGAGCCTCAGCTCACTACCGGGAGGCTCTGCGCAATTTTCCATAGCAAGGTTGGGATGCCTGCTCTGCACAATTTCTGGGAGCAATGCAGCTGGACTACTCTGTGAAATTTTCAAGAGCAAGGTTGCTGGCCTACTCTGCGCAATTTCTGGGTGTAGGGAAATTTCTGGGCTACTCTACGCAATTCCTGAGGGGAAGACAGACTTCCCTCCAAGATTGCACAGTTTTCCCAAACAGCACCAAGACCGGTTGTGAACCAAGTGTTGGGTCAACTTGTGGTTGATTAACATAACGCGTGAGTGAACAAAAGCTGAAAGAGAGAGGTAAAATCAAGTAAAACAAAAGTACCTTACCAGTGTTGGATAATTGCTGTGATTTTCGAGAAGGGAGGCTCCAAAACGAAGCGAAGGAAAAATTTTGGAGGGTGGTTGTATCCGCTACAACATTGGCGACACACTGGTAGAACTCCAGCTCTCTGAATGGACCTTATTTCGTGTAAATCAAGTCTAACCCCTCTGGAAGTATTGTTCGATTCTTTGATCGTTGTGGTTTCCACACTATATTGAGTGAAAGATGTAGCCCCTTCCATTCTCTTGATTGGTCAGCACACATACCAAGCCAAGTCAACTTAGTTGTTTCGATTGGGGATGAGTAGTATATTGGTGCACAAGTAATATAACTGTCAGAGTTTAAGTTTCATCTCCGGTGTTGCTCCGCTGCCAGCAGGCCTGGACAGTACCCGATGGAGTCATGCAAGAGAAAAAGCATCGTTCCTCTTCCAACGAGCCTAGTCAGTACCCTGGTGGAGTACTTGCATCACCTCTCTGCATAGGAAGCCTTTCTCTTCTTTCACCTTATTTTATTTTTTTCATTTTTTTCATTTTCAAAAAACTAGCATATGCACTTATTTATTTTCATGAGGCAGAAGATGGATCCCGACTTATTGAGAGCAGAAGAGGTTGTTCCTTCAGAGACGTATGTTATATATACCTCTGACATACCTGTTAAGGTTTCCCCCTCACTTTACTCTACTTGACTGAGCTAACAAGGGCTAACCGAAAGAATAACTAATTAGAGTAGGCGGTACTAGTTAAAGTGCAAGCGTTGTGTTTTCACCAAGATTTACTCTGAATGGAACATATTTTCCGTAAGTGTATCATCGACTGAAGAAAAAAATCTCTTCATAAAGAGAGAGGGCAACAGATAATCATGTGTTGATATCCGTACATGATCCAAGAGGATTTCATTAATTCATTACATGGGTGTTCAAGTGTCGTCATCAGTATTCAGTGTCATCAACAATTCAGTTCAGCTTCGACAATGTTGGTTATGGATCAGGTTGTACAAGTAATGTTATGGTTTCATGGCGTTCAGTTGAGATAGTTTAGCGCTTGGTTGTCGACATGAGTTCATCGAAAATTCCGCCAGGATTGGTCAACAACATGTTTCGTGTCATCGCCTCGCAGGATTTGGGTGTCGACAAAGGGATATCATCACAAAGGCAGCTGGTGTCGACGATATGTATATGGTTTATGTCACATTGTGACAAAAGTGTGGTAAAAGGGTGTTTTTACACCTAATGTAAAACCTAAACCATAGTTTACATTTAAACACCTAATCAAAATCCTAATCCTAAACCTAAAACCTAAAACTATGCAACATGCATTATGTAATAAACCTAATCTATTTCCTATTGCATTGAACCATGTATTAATCCATATACATAAGGTCTAAACCTAAAGACCTAAGTCCTAAACCTTAAAACTATTGCTAAACAACTCTCGGCCTTTTATATTACAAAAAAATGTAATAAACATTACAAAATACATAACCACAATCCATAACCGCGTACTCAAACCGCAGCGGGACTGTGTCATGTGAGCAGGCAAAGTCAGCAGGAGGAGGCTAGCAGTTAACCGCAGTCAACCTTCACCGCGCGGGGAGTTAACCGGGGAATGTGCCATGTGACAGAGTTTATGTAGCCGACGGAGTCTTAGACGGAACCGTAATCGTGACAGAAAGCCGACATGTGAACGGGAAGTGGTTAGGTTAGTGGATAACCGTCGGCAGGTCCAGCGGATGGCAATTCACACGTGAACACTCAAACCAGAACCGTCAACTGTAACCGCCAGGGTAGACCACGGAGGTGGCAACTGGTGGTTAGGCCGCCACCTATTCACATGGGCGGTCAACCTCCTCTGCCCGGTCAGTAAAACCGCCAACAGTTTGCTGTTTAATATATGGTCAAATTTGGGTTTTGTATTAAAATTTTGGATATTTAATTACACCTAGTTGCCTAATGTCACAATGTGACATAAATTCTCCAACTAAACCCTAAATTTAACCCTACACATCAGCTCAAACATTCTAAACGTGGGAAACAGAGGTTAGGATGTATTTGCAGGCTTATAAAAGGTGGATTGGCCTTCATGGATGAAAGAGAGTGGTTTTTTACTTTTGTATGCAAATTCTGGAGGAGATAGGCAGGTTTTGTTTTCAGTGTTACAGGAGCATCCAGAGTCAGTTTTGGAAACCGTAAGAAGCGTTGGAAATTTGGTTCAGAGGGCTATTTGATGATAGTGATCAGAAGTTCCTACGTGCACATTCAGTCTGGTATTTTCTCTGTGTAATCAACACCTTCTTCTCATTCCTAATAAAAAACGGTTGCCCATCTTGAAAGGGGACCCGGAGACATATTCCATCAGTGACGAACTCCGTCATCAATTTATATGTCTGGTATCGCTGTGTTTTTACTATTTTCACTTCTGTTATGCATGAATTTTATGTTTAATTAGTTGTCGTAAAGTGTTCTTTTCAAGCAGTTTTCCTCGATTTGCGTACTTTCAGCTAACATTCAAATCATTAATGGTTAATCAATTCTACATCAGTTTTTAGTTTATGATCATTTCAGATCAATACAAGACCTCTTGTACTTTACCCTGCTTGTCTTAAGAGCCACACACAGTTTCATGCGAAACTAACCTACGGGCGTAAACAAGCAAAAAAAACAAGAAAGCAAAGAGAAGAATTAAAGTGAAATAAAAAACAAGAAAAGAAAGCAAGCAAAAAAACCAAACAAAGTAAAGAAAGCAAACATGCATGCAAGAAAACAAGACAAAAAGAAAACACTACTCCTACTCCTAAACTAAACAGTGCATGGGCCTGATCACGTAAAGTGATATTTCCAATGCAGTCATTGCCGCATTGGTTGAGCCATGTTGGTGAAGGCATGGTTTACGAAAAGGATAAGTATGTAAAGCATCAAATATGAAATATATATCAGTGAAGACTAACATGCTCCAAGTTTAAAAGCGTTCACTTAAAAGAAAAGAGTAAAAGCGCAAGATAATCATTTTGCGAACATATCTTGGTGATGCGACACACTACGTGCAAATGATAAGCATGCACACTCTTTTGACCGTATGTTGACGGCGCTGGACCCGCCAACATTCAGGGGATCACCCCGGTATGAAGTCTCAACTAGACCTCACACTGTTTGGTGTGGGATTCCCATCTGGAATGATGGCCCAGTTTCCACTATCTTAAAGATTTGCCTCAGCTCTTGCTTGTCAACACATGAGAGTGGTCTTCTTTGTCTTTGAGTAGTGAGGTTCGTGTGCCTGGTGATTGCTAGTGTTACTTGTGTGAATGGCTCTTTCACCATAGAGGGAGAGGGTGGGAGTGAGTCCCAAGTCAGATGGGAGGAGTACCCAACTCTGTTAGGAACATACAACACAACATGACGTGCACAGCTTTCGGAGGAGTATTCCACACAGATGTGACAATCACAACACACAAGGAAAGATAACACGTACAACACATAGCGGAGGAGTCTGTGCGAGTGCGACAGTCGTTATAGCAAGTTTACGTGAAAGGTCTGTACGATGTCCGGGGAGGTAACCAACACAGGTAGGACAACATTAACATCTCATACAACATGTTTTCATTAATATATATGTATTACAACAATTGAATGAGTTCAAGTGTTAAACACAGGTTAAATCAAAATGCATTACAAGTGTTCAAGATTAGTCTTACAACAGTTACAACACATGTGTGAAAACGTGTTGGCCTGTTATTAGGCTTCTGAATTCAGCGAAAATTCCAAGACACATCGTTACACCATACATCACTAACCCCGTGGGCGGGGCTTTGGAGCCACTACTTACTCCTCAAAGAAAAGATTACAGACTCTCAAGGCTATGTGGGAGGAGCTGAGGTGAAAATTCCCTTGCATGTACAAATGAGGGGGTATTTATAGCCAAGGGTGAAACAAACCCTTTTGGCTGTTTGACTTCCCTCATGACTATTTGACTTCCATGACCTTTCAAGTTTACATGACTCTTCATATGAAAAGTGGGTCTCTTGTACTTCCACATTACATTACATTGATTGATAGTATTGCCCACAGTAGAGATGTGGATGACATGACTCATGACAAGACTCGACATGACAGTGCTGGTACATTCATGCTGCTGTTGGTGTGCATGTCGAGCTGCAGTGTTTCTAGGTGATGGATGTCCTCATGGTGTGTCACATCTTCACCTCCGCATGGCAAGGTGGGCGAAGTCTTCGATCGTCGTTGGGTTCGCTTGATGTTGCATTCGCACGTTGCTCCTTTCTTGTATGTTGGCATGCTTGACAAGTGCGTCCGTTCATGAAAAGTGCATGTGCGTGTGTGCGTCCATGTGCGAACACATCCTCACGTGTTCGTCCGTCCATCTATCCGTGAACACATCTTTGCATGATCGTCTGTTCGCAAACACATCTCTTTGCATGCATCATTTTTTTGTCCATTGGCGAACATGTCCTTTTGCATGTACTCCCTTTGTTCATCCCATCCATCATCGCGCCATGTTTGTTTGTGTACTTATATCTGCAGTCACTCATGACGAGATGACATCAAATCCATAAACCTCCTAGTCTACCATGATGCATGATCGTTTCATATGCAAGTGACCGAGAGAGAAGACAAGATTGCGAGCTTCGAGTTGGGATGGAGGCTCTAGGCACTGCTGGTGAAAAATGTGCAGAAGTCACTGGGAGATGGTGACAGGCATTCTAGATTAACAGTGACTCTTCATGGGGTCTGGCTAAGCTAGAGGAAAAAATTGCACAATTTTTGGGAGGAGCAGTCAGGGCTGTGAGAAGGCTGAGCAGACAAAATCTGTGAAATTTTTGGAAGGAGCAGGTAGCGGGAGCTTGGCAACCAAAACTACATAATTCCTGGAGGGAACTGGCAGTTGGCTACCGAGACATTGGCAGCAAAAACTACAGAATTCTTGGAGGGAACTGACAGTCAGCTGTTGGGACCTGGCAGCAAATACTGCGCAATTCCTGGAGGGAACTGGCAGTCAGCTGCTGGCGGAAAAAACTGCACTGACGCTGGAAGGCTAGCCTGCTGATCACCTCTGCACAGTTTCTGAGCTGAGAAAACTGCTGGGCAGTAGAGGGCTTGCTCATGAAATCTGAGGCAGGAGCATCCGAACTTAGCCAGCAATGTGAAAGTTTGTTCACATGTTGTGGCTAAACAAGTTGAAATTCATTGACCTGATGGGTCAAAAAGGCAGTTTTACTAAGAGGGTTTGATCCCTCAAGAAATGAGTTGTATTTCATTATTGTAATAAGTTAGGAATTGTCTTATTTTAGGCTCAAAGATGAATTGTTAGCATAGGTATGAGATAGAGCTAGGAATTAGAAGATTTGTTGTTAGATTGATTAAAATAGGGATTGAGTTGTTAGATACAGTTAGAGTGATATCTGATTGATAAAAAGAAATGGAAAATGTAATGGAGAGAGAGAGGATTGAGGAGAGGATCGAGTAGAGTGAGAACCAAGAATTGTGTGTGGATTTCATAGAAAATAGAGGTCTTTTATTTTGTTGTAATCAGGCCCAAGGCCGAGACTCTGTAACCCTTTTATTTGTGAATAAATGATGTTGTCTGTGTAATTTCATTATCAAACCTGCGGAAATCGTATTATGCTTTGGTTGTGTTCGGGAGAGAATCAATGATTGCCCATTTCCATACTTTACAATCGGAAACACAGAGTTAAAAGAATAATCGGCGAGTTTATTATATTGTTTTGGTCTCGCAAGCAGAAAACCCAAAATACACTAAGAATTGGCGCAAAACTTAGTCATATTTGGAATCCAGACTTCAAAGATTATGGACAAAGGTTTTTAAAGTTATCGGGTCCATGAAACATTATATATCGCATCGCAAAAGGCCTACCCCAGAAACCTTGCGACATGCGATTGTCGACACATCGCATCGGTACTTTTGAGCGAAGCAGTAAAGCTTTGTGCGGAGGAAGCAGTGATCGCTGATAGTGATTAGCGGTAAATCGCAACCATTGGATCATGATCAACTGCGACCATTGGATCGCTAAGTGGTCTCGCTACAGTGGATGGTTATCGGGCGCGTTGAAAGCCGTCAGTGGTTTTAGTGGTCCGGCACCCGATTCCATTGAAACGTTGCCACGTAGCAAAGGCGAAGGAGAATAAAACTACTTTATTGGGCGGTTAACTCCCAATCTATTGTTCTATCCGAAATCTCAGACGACCGTTGGATCTCACCAGTCTAGATCGATGGTTCCAAAGCAACGGTGTGTTGACTTTCGGCGTACGATAAGCGTGCAAATGTAAAAAGGTAAATCCCATTGTTTCGGCTTGTTTTTTAGTGCATTTCAGTTTAAAAGAAGAACAGTCTGGTTATAGCTTAGAGGGGATTCACACGGTGATTATTTGGGGATTTCTGTGTGTTCTACTTCTGCGCTGTGTCATTTGTGGTATCGGAGCAGAAGAAAGGGTTGTTTGAAGTGAAAATGCTGCCAATAAGAGGAGTTGGCATTGGTCAAGGAAGACCTGAAGCAAACGCAGTGCTACTGGAAGAGGTCTGGATTCTGCGTGCGAGAATGGAGACAATTGAGACTGCCCAGAGAAGAGCACCTGATGAAGGAGATGAGAGCTCTTCAGAAGAATCTGCTGAGGAAGAAGTAGAGGAAGACAATGAAACTGCCAAAGTCATTAAGATGTTAGCGAAAGTAGGAGGAAAACCTAAGGTGGAAATTCCCATGTATGAAGCGAGTCTGAACGCAGAAGAGTTAATGGACTGGATCAGGTCCTTAGACAAGTACTTTCACTATGAAGAGGTTGATGAGAATAAGATGGTGAAGTTTGCAGTTACTAGATTGAAGGGTCATGCAGCTATCTAGTGGGACGAGGTACAGACATCAAGAACGAGGAAAGGGAAGTCCAAGATCAAGCAATGGGACAAAATGGTAAGTAAAATGAAAGCCAAGTTTTTGCCTAAAGACTCTCATTTGAATCTTTTTAAGCAATTGCAAAATTTAAGGAAAAAAGGGAATGTCTGTTAAAGAATATACAGAAGAGTTTTATAGATTGAGTATTAGGGCAGGACATGTAGAGGATGATGTGGAAAAGTAGCTAGATATATCAATGGTTTAAGGTATGATATACAAGATGAGATTAGCTTGTTAAGTCTGAAAACTATTGAAGATGCCTATCAAGCAAGTTTGAAGGCAGAAGAGAAGATATTGAGGAAAAAGAGTCAAAGGAATAGAGGAAGCTTAGTAAGAGGTAGAGGAGCTACCAGATTGTTAGCCTCTCTCATAAAACAATAATAAATCCAAAATAAATAAATTAATTAAATATTCCAAGTTAGGAATTTGTGCCTAACTCTTGGGTTGTTCCTCTAAGATAGGAGTTAGTTTAGGTAACTCCTATATTGGTGTGTGTCTGGTGAGAAATTATCTCAACCAAAGGAGAAATTATCTCAACCAAAAGTGTCTAAGATAGCACGCACTATCTTGAGAACACTATCTCTCATCTATTTATTTGTAACACTATATTCAATTATTTGAATGAATAATGAATGAGAATGAGAGAGAATACGTGAGGCTTCAACCTTTTTCCGCCAATATTGTGTGTCTGTTTTTATGTGTGATTTATATATTTGTCTGAGTTAATTTCTTTTTTCAATATGTGGTATCAGAGCCATGGTGATATTTGTGAACTCCATTACATTTGAATTGCTATGTGTGGCGTTGACAACATCGACTATTTGTTCCCTTGACGACTGCAAGCTTCCTAGGCCGGCCCAGCTGCTTCGGAGTAATCAGAAGTTCTGGAATTCTTGGTTGAATTTTGTGACAGAACGTTTTTGTTTAGAGCCCGATCTTCTATATAATTTTTAAGAAGTGTTCTGAATCATTCAATTGTGTGTGAGAATAACTAAGTCGCCGAGTTTTTTCCATCTGAAAGCTGTTGGACGAAGTGAGGGACTGTCAAAAGCAGGATTAAGGAGAAGATCCGCATAAATAACCTCGGAGAAGAAAATCACAGATAGATACTTGCATTTTATTCCAAGAAGATAAACTACGGGTCGAGTGAGCTACGTGGACAAAGCGTGGAATTCAAAGCTCAAAAAAATTGCGCTCAATATAATTGTTGATTACTTTCTATCTCCTCAAAAGTCAATGATAACGCTGAGAGATTCAATAAACTGGGTGATGTCCATGGCTACAATACGATCTTGATCCTATAACTCACAAAGCTGCCAAATATTCGATTTGGAGCACCGCCTTGGGTTTGTTATTCATAGCCGTTGGCACTGGAAAGCAGCAAAGACAAGGCTTAGATTGAATGAAGATACACGTAGCACAGTGGCTCATTTTCTAGATGAAGGACTGCAATCAAATTTCGGCACATTGTTTTCTTGTTCCAAGCCATTGACTTTTTTCATATCACAGGTTGCTTCTGTTGCATGGCAAACTGTTGCTTCCAGATTTTGCGAGTCCTTGAAGATCTTAAAAGGTGAAGGGTGTGGACACTGTAAATCGCACAATTCATCTCTATCTTCCCACTTTTCTTTTTCTAATAATTCAATTGCAATTTCCGATACCATCGTGAACATGAATGGCATATTAGTAGGGGTCACCATTGTAGAAAAAGAAAAAAGCACAGACCAACGTTGAGGGAGAAGCTTGCGTGGAAGGATCGTTGAGGAGCTATGTTGAACGAAAACCACCCAAGGTGGATCTCCACTGAACCACTAACGATTTGCATACAACCTGTTTGCAAAATATAGATTTGGTTGCTGGAAAAGGAGGCAACATCCTGGAGGAACTAGCGGAAAAGGAAGAGTCGACTTTGTAAAGCGGGGGAGGAGCCAACAAAATAGTCTTTCCACTCACTGGTCAACGAAATGATTAATTCCTTTTAATTACTTTTCAAATCGCTTAAATGAAAATTTCAGGTTACTTTTTATAAATCACTTTTGTAAAGTGATTTGAAAGTTTTATTAAATTGTTTGGTAAAAGTTTTTAAACATGGGCATAAAAGTTAATAAAAGGATAATGTATGTAGTATATAATTTTTGGGAGTGATAAGTGATGGGGGGGTAATAAGTGCTTTTTTTTTTGGGGAGTATAGCTGTGCGGTTTTTAACCTGTTCAATCCATCCGAACCAAAGTTCAATACGTGAAGCCTGTAAGTAGAAGCTATCTTGTTTACTATCAGTTTATGTATTGGGTTTGTCTAAACCGGGACAATCCCTGATCAGTCCTCTCAATTCTCTATAAATCGAAGTTTAGAGATTGCTGAGAAGGTAATCTGGGGCATCAGGGCCATCAAAGCCATCCCAAATACCCACAAAGAGCCAACCATGCTCCTCAGATACCACAACATGAATTCTATCTTCACTAGCCTTACCTTGAGCCCAGTGAAGGTTCTCGCTCCCGAATGAATCCGACGACGTGTCATCCAAGCTGGGATCGCCCCTGGAAGATATTGGAGAAAAGTTGACAATCTAATTATAATGATCGATTGGTAACTAGCCGTGGTTGCGGTGGTTTTGTTCATCTTGCTATCGTCGAGGTTGTTGTTTCAGTTCCCTGACAAAAATTGCAATATAGAATTCGCCAAGTTCGAGACTAGTGACATATTGTTTGTGATACACGCCCTTATATACTTTTGTCTCCTTGCGTTATTCAATGTCGTCATCTGAATACATATTAATACCAGCTAACCGATGAAGTTTTCTAGTGTTGTGAGCTTATCCCTGGCTCAAAAAGCTTAAGTAGATTGCTAGTAGGACCTGTTGGGTGAATTTCCCCTATCATTTTTAACTCATAACTGTGGCTCGATTTTGGGCCTTTGTTCGCGCTTGAACCACCCCATATTTGTTGTGCATAAAGTGTTGGCATTATGTTTCAAGTGTTGTCCTTGATGGCAACTCACTCAGAGGTTGGTACAGGTGCTCAGAGGTTGGTACAGGTGATGGCAACTTGATCAGAGGACAGATCTCAGTACAGCAGGACAAGAAAGAAATATACGCAGGTTCAGCAAGGAGAATCCGCGTGTACACGCAGGTTGGCTTCAGTAAAAGCGCGTACATGTGAAAAGTACCCTTGGTCCGTGGTAGTTAGACCTTGGAAGTTGTGCCTATGGTTTTTGGACCATAATGTCTCGACGGACTTGTTGATCCCTAGTTTCGAGGTTGATGGTATTGTGTTTCTATGGTTTTGGCTCTTGGTATTGAACAAGGCCTAAAGCTATATAAGGAGAAGATCACTAGGCAAAGGTGTATGGATTGTGTGTGGCTGACGCAGTGAGAGGATCTGGTATTGTTGGTTATCTGTTCGGGACGCTTGGTAAGGGTCGGATCTGACAGCAAAGGCAGAAGTAATCATTTCTAGATCTGCACGCGGGTTGCCTTTGGAGAAAGCGCGTATACACGCGGTTTTGGTACAGTGAAGTAGCGTATGCATGATAAGGGTTGATATTTCAGGTTGTTGCTGATTCTGGTGGTTGTTGCAGAGTTCTAGATTCTGGTTGGGTTCTGTGTTCTTGATGACAGGGTTTCAGTGATTCGGTATTGGGTTGTTTAATGAATTATGATGCAAGTATAGTTGATGATTGTATTGTGGTAATGTTTGCTTTGTACTCTTGGATCCAGTCTGAAAATTGATGAAACGTGGTCCCTGAAGGTTGTAGGGTCAGCACCTACGTACTAGTAAATGGATCAGCTAGTACAAGAGCTGAGGGGGTTGTAGCTCCCTTCCAAAAGTAGTTGGAAAACGAGAGAGAGGGTTGTAGCCCTCTGCAGGTTGTAGCCTGCATACTGGTAAAGGACTGCACCAGTATATTGTAAAAGAAGTTTCTCATTAAAGAAAGAAAGAGACGAATTGCAGCAGGTGGTTTTCACCCACATTGGGTTTCCACCTTATATCATGGTGTTCATGTGTGTGGCTCTTGTGTGATGATTCTGTTCTGTTATACTGCACCTGTTTACTGCTAAATTGCTTAATAATGTTCTGATGCATTTACTGAAGATAAGATTAACTGAATCATAAGATATCTGCATATACGCTAGTTGCTTTAGACACAGTCGCGTGTACACGCTGGTTCACTTAACAGAAGTCGCGTATATGTTTCTGAGTAGGAAATTGAAAAGGTTTTATTAATCTGATAATACTGATTCACCCCCCCTCTCAGTATTATTTCCAACAATTGGTATCAGAGCAGGTCCTTCAGAGGAAGCTTGATCGCTTGAAGGAAAAGATCCATCAAAATGGCTAATCCAGAAAGAGAGGCACACATCAGGCCACCAGTCTTTGACGGGAACAATTTTACTCACTGGAAGATAAGAACCACTGCATATCTACAGTCTCAAGGAGCAGAAGTTTGGGGACTCATAGAAGGAGGATACAATTTCCCATCAGCAACTCCTACAGATCCAGCAGAGAAAAAGCAATATGAGCTCAATGCCAAAGTAGTTAATATCCTATTGAGTACTTTGACTCAATCAGAATTTATGAAGATCATGCATCTCAAATCAGCTAAGGAAATATGGGACAAAATCATTACAAGTTACGAAGGAGATGATCAGGTAAAAATAGCGAAGCTTCAAACTCTCAGAATCCGGTATGAAACTCTTAAGATGCGAAGTAATGAAAGCGTAGCTAATTATTTCCTGCGTATGGATGAGATTGTGAATTGTATGAGGGATCTGGGTGAAGAATTTGAGGAAGTTGTCTTAGTTCAAAAGGTTTTGAGATCTCTGTCTACTAAATTTGATTCTAAAGTATCTGCCGTAGAAGAAAAGGAGAATGTGCGAAAAATTACCATGTCACAGCTTCACGGGATCTTAACTGCTTTTGAAATGCGACTAGAGGTACCACCAGAGGCCGCATTCGAAGTGTCAGAGGTAGAAGATGAGGTAAATTTTGTCAAGAATCTTGAACGTGGAACTGGACGGTTCAAAGATAAGTTGCCTTTCAAATGTTTTCTATGTGGTAGAGTTGGTCACTATGCTGCTAGATGTCCTCATAACAAAGAAAGGATATATGAAGAAGATGGTAGAAGCTATTATTCCCATATTAAAATTTCATTTAATGATAGTGAAGATATTAGAAGTCTCATGGCGCACAAGAAGAAGAATGCTTCATCCAATGATAGCGAGGATATTAAAAGTCTCATGGCACATGAAGAGAAGAATGCAGAAACTGAAGAAGCTGCCAAATTAAAAGAACTATTGGAAACAGAAACCAGGGTAAGGGAGAAATTGCAGGATATAGCAAAAGATCAGAGCACAACTATTCAGAGACTTGAATCAAAGATCCTCTCTCTAAAAGAAGATCTTGAAGATCAAGAACATGAAGTGATCAAACTAAAGCGACAAGTAGAAGAAGGGAGAAAAGTTGAAGAAGACCTAAGGAAGCAGTATCTGAAAAAGGAAGAACAACATCAAGTTGAGGTAAATATCTTGAAAGGTAAACTAGAAGAAAAGGATAAGCTTTTACGATTTCAAGATAGTTCTAAAGTCTTGGATGATATTCTTAATAGTCAAAGATCTCCTGCTATCAAGACTGGTCTTGGTTTTCATGAATATGTTGAAGGTGAATCTAGTTCACAAGGTGAGACAAGAAACTCTAATGAGAAATCTGAAATGCTCAAGGAACAACCAAGAAAAGAAATTCCTCAAGGAAGATCCTTTACTCCTAACTATGGACGTGATAGACGATTATTTCCTCCGCTGAATAAAGTTGAATGTTATGTATGTCATAATCTTGGACATGTTGCAGCCAGATGCAGAAGTAGAATGGTTCAAGAAAGATCATCTCATCCCAGGTATTTCAGAGGGTATTGCTTTGCCTGTAATGCATATGGACACAAAGCATTTGATTGTGATAGAAGGAACATGAAAAATATAAGGTGCTATACATGCAACAACTATGGGCATAAAGCAAGGGAATGCAGAAGCAGATTTCAAAATTCAAGACAAGGGGACCATACATCATCACAGTTGCAGGAATTGAAGAAGACAGAGACAGAAAGGTGTGGGATAACTCAGACAGCTGACATAACAGACACAGGGGAATCTGAAAGTGATGAAATTCAGTATTCCATCCTGCATACGCTGATAGACTGAAGACAAGTCGCGTATATACGCGAGTTACAGGCTGCAAAGTCGCGTATATGAAGATAGGGCAGCAGAACAGACCTAGGTTCAGTCATGGTTGGCTCAGGCTCAGGGGGAGCAGAACAGACTCAGGAAATGGTTCAGACATGGTTGGCTCACACTCAGGGGGAGAATATTCTTCAAATAATTCATTGTTGGCACTATGGTTAGAAGTTGATGATACATCTTGTTGTTTGATCAAAGGAATGATGATGCTTATGATACAGATCTGAATGGCTGGTCTTAGAACTTGCATCTGCTCAAGGGGAGCGTGGATAGATTGGTACACTTTGGCATATACAAAGGGGGAGCCAAATTAGAAACTTCAGCATGTACTCAGGGGGAGTATGGACAGCAGTATGGACAGCAGAAGGTATACCAAGGAAGAGCATATCTTGGTACGCCCTTTGCCCTTGATGTCAAAGGGGGAGAATGACTTGGTGTGGTGGTTGCCATCAAGTCCAAAGGGGGAGATTGTTGGCATTATGTTTCAAGTGTTGTCCTTGATGGCAACTCACTCAGAGGTTGGTACAGGTGCTCAGAGGTTGGTACAGGTGATGGCAACTTGATCAGAGGACAGATCTCAGTACAGCAGGACAAGAAAGAGATATACGCAGGTTCAGCAAGGAGAATCCGCGTGTACACGCAGGTTGGCTTCAGTAAAAGCGCGTACATGTGAAAAGTACCCTTGGTCCGTGGTAGTTAGACCTTGGAAGTTGTGCCTATGGTTTTTGGACCATAATGTCTCGACGGACGTGTTGATCCCTAGTTTCGAGGTTGATGGTATTGTGTTTCTATGGTTTTGGCTCTTGGTATTGAACAAGGCCTAAAGCTATATAAGGAGAAGATCACTAGGCAAAGGTGTATGGATTGTGTGTGGCTGACGCAGTGAGAGGATCTGGTATTGTTGGTTATCTGTTCGGGACGCTTGGTAAGGGTCGGATCTGACAGCAAAGGCAGAAGTAATCATTTCTAGATCTGCACGCGGGTTGCCTTTGGAGAAAGCGCGTATACACGCGGTTTTGGTACAGTGAAGTAGCGTATGCATGATAAGGGTTGATATTTCAGGTTGTTGTTGATTCTGGTAGTTGTTGCAGAGTTCTAGATTCTGGTTGGGTTCTGTGTTCTTGATGACAGGGTTTCAGTGATTCGGTATTGGGTTGTTTAATGAATTATGATGCAAGTATAGTTGATGATTGTATTGCGGTAATGTTTGCTTTGTACTCTTGGATCCAGTCTGAAAATTGATGAAACGTGGTCCCTGAAGGTTGTAGGGTCAGCACCTACGTACTAGTAAATGGATCAGCTAGTACAAGAGCTGAGGGGGTTGTAGCTCCCTTCCAAAAGTAGTTGGAAAACGAGAGAGAGGGTTGTAGCCCTCTGCAGGTTGTAGCCTGCATACTGGTAAAGGACTGCACCAGTATATTGTAAAAGAAGTTTCTCATTAAAGAAAGAAAGAGACGAATTGCAGCAGGTGGTTTTCACCCACATTGGGTTTCCACCTTATATCATGGTGTTCATGTGTGTGGCTCTTGTGTGATGATTCTGTTATGTTATACTGCACCTGTTTACTGCTAAATTGCTTAATAATGTTCTGATGCATTTACTGAAGATAAGATTAACTGAATCATAAGATATCTGCATATACGCTAGTTGCTTTAGACACAGTCGCGTGTACACGCTGGTTCACTTAACAGAAGTCGCGTATATGTTTCTGAGTAGGAAATTGAAAAGGTTTTATTAATCTGATAATACTGATTCACCCCCCCTCTCAGTATTATTTCCAACATAAAGGCATCATCGTAATCCCCCATTGTTGCACGAGAAAACTAGAGAAAAACCCCCGTCCGTCCTTCTGGTTTGTCCAAAATGGCTCTCTTTTGTCCAGAGCCCCATTCTCTGTAAACTTCTATGAGGGTTCTTATTGAGCCACATTAAAGCCTTGAGCACCAACATAAGCCCACTCCAGTGTATAATCACCATCGTAAATCCTGTGTAAATCCATTACAAAAGAGAAAACTGTGTGAAGAACCAGCATTAGGAAGCAGCAACAACGCCAAAGACTCTTCCAAATTCGCGACAGCATGTGGATCACTGTGAATTTTTTAGCCAATGGATGGATCTGTATAGCAACTCCAGGATCTGACGTTATCATTTACATTAGATTCATTAGCAGGTTTCTTTTGTATGGATATTATTTACAACAGACCAAGTTCATCTTGTCACACGTGTCAAGATTTTGATATTGGTATTGCTAGATTTATTCACTTGGTAGATTTATCATATATTGCAACCATAAAGCAGCGGCTTGTCTGTTTGTGAGAAGAAACAGAAATGTACACGAAATCAGATTCAAAGGTGACCAATTTGGCACTTTCAAAGTGGGTTTTCTATAAGTGATTTTTTTTTTTGAGTCATAAGTGGTCATAGAGATTTTTGGAGTGATAAGGTAAATTTATTTTTGTATTTGGAGAGATAAGTGAATATTTTTATTTCTAGAAGGTTGAGTCAATTTTTTGAAGAAATTTTTTCTTTCAAAAAGTTCTAGAACTTTGATTCCATGAAGATGTTGTGAAGCTAACGATTATGTACTCTAAAGTTTAATAAAGATATCATTTTTTGTGGTGATTGTGTCCTAGATCCGCCCGAAATTGAATAAGGGGATCTTAGGTACACGAAGAGTGTGTTGATGATGGTGCATGCTTCATGTTGTTGCATTTTTATTTGTGTCTAGTTTTGACACATAAATGATCTCATTTAACACACATAAAGTTCAATGCAAGCAAGCACAACACATGTAACGAAATAGCTGCAAGGAAGGATAATTAAGCTCAACACATGCATTTGCGTCACTACAACAAATAGTCAAAGTTTTCACCATCAGAATTCTACCTCACCAAACAAATTCACTCAATACAATCAAGTTCATGAATCTGCAAACTCCAGCATTTCAAAGCAAAATCTACATCACTATAATCAAGTTAATGAATCTGTAAACTTCAACGTTTCAGAGCACAATCTACATCAACATTATTGAACTTGTAATCAAACTCAAATTACATTGAATTGTAAGGGTGCATTCTCGGTTGAAGCCGACACCCAAGTCTTGAATTGAGTCAAATTGAATTCATTGTAGTGAGTCATTGGGTGCATTTTCGACAGTGTTCGACACCCTTCCTTTAAGCAAAATCAAGTGAATGCATGAATTTTAACTCTAAAGCAAACAAGCAACAAGTTCACATCTCCTGCAAGCGAGCGTGAGTATTCATTCAAGCAATTTGCGTCAAAACAGTACAAAGTTCAAACTTTCAAGCGAGCCAGAGTGAAGATCATCAAAGCAACCAAACAAGTTCAACTCTAACACCAATCAAGCAAGTTGAAATTGACATCAAGCGAGCGTGAAGTCATCAAATAAGGCAAGTGAGCATTCATGCAAACACAATCGTCATCAAGCGAGCGTGAATTCCAGAGTTTAAGCAAGAAATTTCTACAACTCTAGCAAGTGTTCTCAGCAAGTGCAATAAGCAACAAATCAAGCGAGTGTGCCATTCAAGTCCCATAGCAAGCAAGCCTGTCAAGTGAAACAGTTCAAAGCACGACAACTACGACAAGAGAGCCTGATTTCAAGTGAGCAAGTTCAGATGGCACAACATATTCAGTGGTTACACATTCTTCACAGTTTAATCATATCCAGTGATGAAGACATGGTGCACACCAGCAAAGAAACTCTTGCTGATCTTTCATGGCATCTACAACAAACACATGAAACCATTGAGTTTCTTCAACTCGAGTCGCAACTACAAAGAGATGAGTTGCAACAAAAGAGTGCTTCTTCCAAGTCATTCAACCATACAGATGAAGATAATTATGTTGATTCCAAATCACTCATCCAAACAACTTCAAGTGTCGAAGTTGTTCATGATCAAATTCAAATTTCTTCCAAACCCATCATCAAGCCTTGCGAAGAAATTCAAAATAACAAGAATCGACGAGGCTTAGGATATGTCACTGATGACACCAACTTACATATCCCAGATTATTCCAAGCCAATTAAGTTTGTGAGTGCAGGATTTCTTGAACAACACACCTCAGTAGGTTCTGAGAAAGTTGTAGACAAACAAAATTGCACGCAACCTGAAGTTGAACCAAAGTGTTCTCATTGTCAAAGAACTGGTCATATGGAAGATCAGTGTTTTGATCTCCATCCTTGTTGCCATTGTGGCAAGCCCAATCATTCCTCAGAAAAATGTCGCAACCAACAAAAAGCAGCCAGATTGAAGATACATTATGAATGGATCGATCCTTGGGAATGGTCATCCACAGTTAAAAGATTGTCTCAGTTCTACAACCGACTACAATCACACATAGTGCAGCCAGCAGTGAACAGATGATGGTACTCTCATGCAGTTGAATGAGGGATTACAGCAGTGAAACTCTCCTACACCTGAAGGGGGGGAGTTCAGATATGTTTTGGAGAAGATTGTCTCTCCTTTCAGCTGACAAAGGGGGGAAATGTCAATGAAATTGACAAGTGATTGTCAGACTGAAAGTCTCGACAACATCAGCGAAGCAGCCAGTGGACATCTTCATCAGCCAGTGGGCATTTATCACCGGCAATGAGCATCAACAAATTCACCAGTGGTCGATCGACAGCCAAAGCAGCAGTGAGCAGCTTTCATCATAGCAAAAACAACATTGAGTTGTTTTTCGACATCTTCAGCCAGTGGGCAATCATCATCAGCAAACACGCCAGTGGGCATTCATCAAATTGTGTCAGTGGACACCGGATGCTGTTTTCAAGCAAAGGACAGTTGGATCCTTTTGCGGCTTGGCACATGATGGAGTTGTCAAGCGTCCCTCTAAGATGAATCAGTCATGCAGCTGACTCAGTCTCTTCATATTGCGGTTTGTTCAGCATCCAGATTTGGCGGTTTTTTCAGGCAATGTTTTTGAGGATCAACATGAGAACTTGGAAGATGGTTCCTCTTTCTTATTTTGGATTTATCATTGAAGGGGGGAATGTTAGCCTCTCTCATAAAACAATAATAAATCCAAAATAAATTAATTAATTAAATATTCCAAGTTAGGAATTTGTGCCTAACTCTTGGGTTGTTCCTCTAAGATAGGAGTTAGTTTAGGTAACTCCTATATTGGTGTGTGTCTAGTGAGAAATTATCTCAACCAAAGGAGAAATTATCTCAACCAAAAGTGTCTAAGATAGCACGCACTATCTTGAGAACACTATCTCTCATCTATTTATTTGTAACACTATATTCAATTATTTGAATGAATAATGAATGAGAATGAGAGAGAATACGTGAGGCTTTAGCCTTTTTCCGCCAATATTGTGTGTCTGTTTTTATGTGTGATTTATATATTTGTCTGAGTTAATTTATTTTTTCAATACAGATCAAGGGGACAATAGCATCAGCATGAAGCAAGAAGCTCAAGTAGCAGACCACTACAGAGGGGAGAATCTAACAGAGGAAGATTTGTGCCCAGAGGAAGAGGACGAGGAAGAGATGTTCGGTGTTATACATGTGGAGAATGGGGACATATTTCATGAGACTGTCCTCATAATAAACCAGCAAGTCAGAGGAATGTGAATGTGGCTGAGGCAAAGCCAGAACCACCTCGACTTATGGAAAAGGAAGAACCCCTTGAAGAAGGTGAATCACTGTTATTGAGAAGGACTTTTCTTAGAGCAGAGAAGGAGATTGGAGAACCAACACAAAGGAAGAATTTGTTTAGAACTACCTGTAAATCAAAAGGTAAGTGTTGCAAAGTAATAATTGACAGTGGAGGCACATCAGATTATTGTGACTAAACAATGCAAGGTGGAGATACAAATTGGTACGTATAAAGATGTGATATTATGTGATGTAATGCCCATGGATGTATGCCATGTATTGCTGGGAAGACCATGGCAATTTGATCGAAAAGCTATTCATGATGGAAGGAGAAACACTTATACTTTGGAGAAGGATGGAACTAAACACACATTGTTGCCATTGAAGGACGATGCTGACAAAGGAACACCTGGAAGTAGTATTATGCTGATAAGTGGAAAGGAGCTGTTGCAGGAAGTAGTGAAGAACGAGGAGTTGCATTTGGATATTGTGGGAAGACTAAAGGTAATTTTGACTTCCACAAAATTGGATGATTTTCCTGAAGAAGTTAAAATTCTGTTAAATGATTTTGCTGATATTATTGTGGATGAGTTTCCAAGTTCATTTCCACCGATCAGGAGTATTAGTCGTCATATTGACCTAATACTAGGAGCAAGTTTGCCAAATAAAGCAGCATACAGATTAACTCCTCAAGGGAACGCAGAAGTTGGAAGGCAAGTGCAGGAGATGATGGATAAGGGGCTAATCAGAGAAATTCTTAGTCCATGTGTTGTACCAACAGTACTCGGTCCAAAGAAAGGATGAGAATGGCGTATGTGCACAGACTCCAGAGCTATCAACAAGATCACAATCAAGTACAGATTTCCTTTGACATGCATGGATGATTTAATGGACTGTTTGAGTGGATCAAAATACTTTACTAAAATAGATTTAAAGAGTGGATATCATCAAATAAGAATTCGAGAAGGTGATAAATGGAAGACTGCATTTAAAACAAATAGTGGGTTGTATGAGTGGTTAGTGATGCCTTTTGGACTCACTAATGCACTGAGTGTTGACATTATGATGCATGTGTTGTACTTGATGGCAACCAACTCGTAGAAGATCAACTCACTTATATATATCTAGATGAATCTACGGAAGAGATATCAGATGTGACAGAGTGCATGGGATGCCAGACAACTCAAAGGAATCAGATGACAGTTCTCAGGTTAGCTTTGCCATCAAGTCCAAAGGGGGAGATTGTTGGCATTATGAGACAAGTGTTGTCCTTGATGGCAAATCACACAAATGATAAATTATAGTGCAACAAATTTATTTGATAAATTATAGTGCAACAAAGTTTCCTTCATGTAGAGAAAAGTTCACGCACTTTTATGCAGAGAAAAGTTTATTCCATGTAGAGAAAAGTTCACGCACTTTTATGCAGAGAAAAGTTTATTCCATGTAGAGAAAAGTTCATGCACTTTTATGCAGAGAAAAGTTTATTCCATGTAGAGAAAATTTCATGCACTTTTATGCAGAGAAAAGTTTATTTCATGTAGAGAAAAGTTCACGCGCTTTTATGCAAAGAAAAGTTTAGTTCATGTAGAGAAATGTTCGCGCACTTTTATGCAGAGAAAAGTTTATTTCATGTAGAGAAAAGTTTACGCACTTTCATGCAGAGAAAAGTTCCCTTCATGCAAGAGAAAAGTTCACACACTTTCATGGTTGGTTCATGGTATTAGTCCGATAGTTTTTGATCCTATGGTTTTGGTCTGTGGTATTGCATCCAAAAGTGTTGATCTCACGCACTTTCATGGTTGGTTCATGGTATTAGTCTGACAGTTTTTTATCCTATGGTTTTGGTCCGTGGTATTACATCCAAAAGTGTTGATCTCACGCACTTTCATGGCTGGTTCATGGTATTATTCCGACAGTTTTTGATCCTATGGTTTTGGTCCGTGGTATTACATCCAAAAGTGTTGATCTCACGCACTTTCATGGTTGGTTCATGGTATTAGTCCAACAGTTTTTTGATCCTATGGTTTCGGACCGTGGTATTGAGAAAGGACTAAGGCTATAAAAGAGGAAGGAGATCATTTGGCAAAGCATCATCTGAATTCTTGAATATCTAGATCTGGAATACTGTGATTGGGTTATGGTGCAGATCTGGATCTGAGCTAAAGAGGGATCTCACCGGTTGATGGAGAACAAGATCTAAGGATAGATCGGGATCAAATGGTTTGAAATGAACTATCTCTATATAGTTGATTATGCTTATTCTAGATCTGTATACTGACGCTTGTAATGATCTGAACTGGGTATAACTTAAGTTTGAAATCGTTGCAAGTCATGATTGAATATTTATAGATCTGTACGCGGGTTGGCTTTGGTGAAAGCACGTATGTACGCAGGTTTGGTTCATTGTAGTAGCGTATACCATTTGAGCTATGATGTTTAAAGTTACAGGTGGTTCAGGTTGTTGATGTGTTCTGATGACTGTTTAATGGTGTCAGTATTCTACATACTCAGTTTAATTGATTGTGTTGATGGATGAGATCTAGTAATGGATCTAATGGACTAGATCGGGTTGCTAACACTCATATTATCCTTGTATATGTATTGATCTGGTGATTGGGTGATTCAGAAGATTGATTGAATATGTGCTTCAATGATATTTATGGGTCCAGTATGAAAATTGGATGAAACGTGGCCTTTCAGATTATGATGTTGTGCTTCAGTGTATCCAGTCTGAAAAATGAATAAACGTGGTACCCGGAGGAGAGAAGATTGTAGGCCGACGCCTACGTACTAGTATCTTAGATATTACAATAGCTACGGGGGTGGTAGCTCCCTTCCAGTAGCAGTTGAAAACTTTGGAGCATTGTAGCAGGTAGCAGCCTGCGTACTAGTAAATGGATCGGCTAGTACAAGAACTATGGGGGTTGTAGCTCTCTGCAGGTATTAGCCTGCGTACTGGTATAAGACTACACCAGTAAAGAAATATTGTAAAAGGATTTTCTTATTAAGAAGAAGATTGAGATGACTTGCAGCAGGTGGTTTTCTCCCACATTGGGTTTCCACCTTATATCATGGTGTTCATGTGTGTGGCTTATGTGTGATGATTTGTTCTATTTTACTGCACCTGTTTACTGTTAATATGGTTGATAATGTTCTAATGCACTCATTAAGGATCAACTAACTGAATCATAAGAAGTTGTGGAAGTAGCATATATGAATCTGAATATGGAAATGAAAAAGTTTTATTGATGTGATAATACTGATTCACCCCCCCCCCCCCCTCTCAGTATTATTTCCAACAATTGGTATCAGAGCAGGTCCTTTTGTAGAAGCTTGATCGCTTGAAGGAGATCCGTGGAACAATGGGAAAGAAGCTTAAGAAGAAAGCGCCTAAGCAGAAGAAGACATCTCAGAAGAACTATGACAGTGGGAGAATCGATTGGGGATTATGTGGAAGAAGCACTTCAGAATCATTTCAGAATGAAGATGAACTATCAGGTATGAATTTGTTATCCTCTGATGTTCCAGCTATCTATCCTTTTGGAAAAGATGAAAGTGATAGCGAAACAACTGAATTTGCGTTTGTGGGTGAGCAAGAAAGATATCAAATAGAGGAAGAATTTAAAAGGCTTACAGACAAAATTAGAGATCAACAAGATCTATTGAACAAAAGGGAATGTGTCTTCAAAGAAGAAGCTGCCAAACTAAAAGCTCAACTAGAGGAAGGAAACAAGGTAAGGAAGTTATTCAAGGACAAATATCAAAAGTTGCAGGATGAAGTAACATCACTAAGAGATGAAGTCAATGAAAGAAGCACAACCATCAAGAAACTCAGAGATAGATCCAGTTACTATGAAAGTCTTGAAGCCACGATCCGCTCGCTAAAAGAAGATCTTGAAGAATCAAAGAAGCAGAATAAATAACTACTCCAAGCTCATGAAAATGAAGTTCTTGAACTAAGGCAACAAATGGAAGAAGGAAGAAAATCTGAAGAAATTTTGAAGAAGAAATGTCTGGAAAAGGAAGAACAACTTCAGGTTGAGGTAAATATCTTGAAAGGTAAATGAGAAGAAAAGGATAATCTCTTATGTTTTCAAGATAGTACTAAAGTGTTGGATGATATTCTTAATAGTCAAAGGTATCCTGCTATCAAAACTGGTCTTGGTTTTCATGAATCTATTGAAGGTGAATCTAGTTCACAAAGTAAGACAAGGGACTCTACTACAAAATTTGAAATACTCAATAAGGAGATGAAAGGTCAATCTCATCATCAACCAAGGAAAGAAATTCTTCAAAGAAAATCCTTTAATCCTCCTATGAATAATGTTGAATGTTTTGTATGTCATAATCTTGGACATGTTGCAGCCAGATGTAGAAGAAGAAGGGTTCAAGACCATCATGCAGAAAGATCATCACATTCAAGGTACTTTAATGGATATTGCTTTGCTTGCAATATGTTTGGTCACAAAGCTGTTGATTGCTATAGAAGAAATATGAGACATGTAAGATGTTGCACATGTAACAAGCTTGGACATATAGCTAAGGAATGCAGGAACAAAGTATGGGCACCATACCAAAAGGAGAAAACATGATCATCACACTTGAAGATGTGGAAGAAGAAAGAGGTACAATCAGAAAGAGGGGGCACAGCACAACATACAGACATAACAGAATCAGAGGGAGCTGGAAGTGTAAAACTTCAGTGTCCTAAATCTCATACGCAAGTTTCTTAAAGAGAAGTCATGCATATACGCGAATTGGTTATGGCATAGTCGCGTATATGATTGTTTGAGGAAAGGCAGTAGGGACAGGTTCAGGAAAAGGATCAGTTATGATTCAGTTTATTATTTGCGATGTTTGATAATGGTTACAATTTACTGATGATGTGTGGAAATGACTTGATGGTTAGAAGTGTTTTGTTTCTAACTTAATAATGATGATGACTTGATACTTCTTGCTAATATGCATGATCAGATCTGACAGTAAACAAGATGGCACATGTTTAGGGGGAGCATGTGCTTTTAATGCATTGTTGGAATTATGGTTAATAGCCCTTGGTGATGATGCTTATATGGATAAATGATTCATCTTGCAAAAAATTCTTCTATGGATAGTCCTTGGTGATGATGCTTATATGGATAGTCCTTGGTGATGATGCTTATAGTCCTAAAAATTCTACAGAAAGAGAAAGTATTAATAAATCTGAAGAAATGTAGTTTCATGAAGGAAGAACTCATTTACTTGGGATTTGTAGTTTCTAAAGAAGGCTTGAAGATGGATCCAAAGAAAGTCCAAGCAATTTTGGAACTGGCCTACTCCCACAAGCATATTTGAGGTAAGAAGATTCCATGGTCTTGCAAGTTTTTACAGAAAGTTTATCAAAGGATTTAGTCAGATTTGTCCACCAATCCTTGAGACAATCAAGGAGATCAATCAGCCATTCAGGTGTGTTACACTAAAAAATGTCACCATGGCTATTTACAGTTAGTATGGCTCTATCAACAGTCATGCTATCCTCTTAAGCAAGTCTTATGCCTCTGCTCTCCATGTCAAACTCCAAAAAGAGAGAAAGTCTTTATAAATATATTTATCTCTGGGTACGCAGGTTCTCTCAACCTTACCTGCGGGTACGCACCCAATGTTCACAAAAGCTGCGTCTTTGGACGCTCTGTATGTAAAGGGGCAGGTGCGTCCCCCTGTAAAGGTCAAAATGCGCAAGTTTCATCTTTAAAAAGTTACTTGTGGTCATTTCTAGAGTATTCTAGAAGGTTGTTCGACGTGTATTGAGCGCCTCCAGATGGTTCATGCACTCCTACCAAAGAGGAACTTATCCCATCAGTAAGGGAGCTATCCCATCCAAAGAGGGGATTATCCCATTGATGGTGGACCTGATTAACTTCCTCTTGAGCACTATAAATACAGGCATTGGGCCAGAAGGAGGAGAGGTTGGAAGCTATACATTTCTAAGGGTAAATGCTGCAGGAATTAGGACTCCCATTTAGAAGCTTGTGAGGAGAGATTGCCATCTTTTCTTGTTCTATTTGGAAGTGGGTGAGCTTTGTCAAAGTAAAGGAGAACTCTTGATGGACCCTGGGAGGGACTTGCACAACACCAAGGCTCAGGTTGTATTTGTTCCTTTTGTTACCTATTAATGCAAATGAGTCCATTCTTCTCAATAACTTGTTATTTATGAGTTGTTTCACGTACTCCTTGGTCTATGTGTTAAATATGTTTTATTCTATGAGATTTTCAAGTGCTATTTAATCGTTTGATTGTTAGTGGATGCAGGTTTCAAAGTGAAGGAGGAGCTCATCCGGATCAGCGAAGCTGGACTGCTACAACAGCGCTAGACTACAGGTAGGATCTAAACACTTGATTTCCCATATAGTAAATGCATGTTTAGAGAAGGATTGCTCTTGTTTGTCTTGTTTGTCACTAGAGAGTCTTAAGCTCCTAGGGAGGTTGGTTGTGTCCGCACAATCGACTCTTTCCGCCTGACAAGGTGGACAAAAGCAGCAGACAAAAATTTTAATTTGCTGAAGAAGAAAATTACAGAGGAACCAATTTTAGCTTTGCCTAATTTTGAGAAAGTCTTTCAAGTAGAAACAGATGCTAGTGGAGTTGCAGTTGGTGCAGTTCTAAGTTAGGAGCAAAGACCGATAGCATACTTCAGTGAGAAATTGAATGATGCAAAGAAGAAATATTCTTCTTATGATAAAGAGTTTTATGATATTGTGCAGGCCTTGAAAAAATGGAGACATTATTTGCTACCAAAAGAATTCATATTGTATTCAAACAATCATGCCTTATAGTTCATCAATAACTAGCCGAAGTTGAATCAGAAACATGCCAAGTGGGTAGAATTTCTGCAAAGCTTTACTTTTGTAATAAAGCACAAGAGTGGTAATTCAAATAAAGTAGCAGACGCATTGAGCAGGGTAAGTTTTATTGTGAAAGAATTCAAAGTGGGTGTTGTAGGATTTGAGGAAATGATTGACATTCACAAGGATGATGCAGATTTCAAAGATATCTACACAACAGTTCAGAAACCAATGAGCCATAATAGAAGTCAATGGTTGGACTACCTCATTCAAGGAGGCCTATTGTTTAAAAGCAACAAGTTGTGTATTCCCAAATGTTCCATGAGGGAAAACATAATAAATGAGAAACATAGTGGAGGATTATCTGGTCACTTTGGAGAAGATAAAAGCTTTGCTCAGGTGAATGATTTTTATTATTGGCCAAAAATGCAGATTGATGTTAAGAAGTTTGTTGAGAAATGCAGGATATGTCAACATGCAAAAGGAAGGAGTTAGAATACAGGATTGTATCAGCCATTTCCAATACCAGACCGACCGTGGGATGCAGTTAGCATAGATTTTGTTTTTGGATTACCAAAAACCCAGAGAGGGAATGATTCCATTTATGTTGTAGTAGACAAATTTTCCAAAATGGCACATTTCATTGCATGTAGGAAAAATAGTGATGCAACACACATAGCTAATTTATTCTTTTCAGAGATTGTAAGATTACATGGGTTACCTGTAAGTATTGTGTCTAATCAAGATACCAAGTTTGTAGGGCATTTCTGGAGAACTCTTTGGAAGAAACTGGGAGCTAACCTCAGTTTTAGTTTAGCATACCATCCTCAAACAGATGGACAGACCGAAGAAGTAAACAGGAGCTTGGGAAATATATTGAGAAGTTTAGTGCATCAAAATCCTAAGCAGTGGGATTTAGCACTAGCTCAAGCTGAGTTTGCTTATAATGATACTCCAAACCAAAGTACTAGAATGAGTCCATTTCAGATTGTTTTTGGAATGAATCCAAGAGGTGTGTATGAGCTCAGGGATTTGGGAAAGCAGGAGACTAGAAGTGCAAAAGCTGAAGAATTTGCAGAACAGATGCAGAGACTACAGGAAGATGTCAAAGGCAAATTACAGGAAAGCAACAACAAATAAAAACAAAGGGTAGATCTGAAAAGAAGAGAGAGAATTCCAAGTGGGAGATCTAGTAATGGTGTATTTGAGAAAACAAAGATTTCCTGCTAAAATTTACAATAAACTGAAAAATAGGACCTTGTAAAATTGTAAGAAAATTTTCAGCCAATGCATATGAAATTGAGTTGCCAGAAGGAATGGGAATATCCCCCATTTTTAATGTTGCAGATTTGTATCCATACAAAGAGGCAGAGACAGAGCTATAGGAGGAAACTACAGGAGATGAAGTTCAAACTATGAACTGGGAAGAACAAATGCTAAAGACAGCTAAGAAAGAAGTCGAATCTGTTTCGAAGAAGAGAGTATCCAAAAGAACCAGAGGACAGACTTATTTCCAATATCTAGTCAAATGGAAAGGACAGCTAGTGGAGGATGCTAGCTAGTTGACAACAACAGAATTAAAGAAGTATGGAGTAAGTCCTAAAAGTTTGAAGGACGATTCTTTTCTTCCCGGGAGTCTGATGCAGGAGCATCCGGACTTAGCCGGCAATGTGAAAGTTTGTTCACATGTTGTGGCTAAACAAGTTGAAATTCATTGACCTGATGGGTCAAAAAGGCAGTTTTACTGAGAGGGTTTGATCCCTCAATAAATGAGTTGTATTTCATTATTGTAATAAGTTAGGAATTGTCTTATTTTAGGCTCAAAGATGAATTGTTAGCATAGGTGTGAGATAGAGCTAGGAATTAGAAGATTTGCTGTTAGATTGATTAAAATATGGATTGAATTGTTAGATACAGTGAGAGTGATATCCGATTGATAAAAAGAAAGGGAAAATGTAATGGAGAGAGAGAGGATTGAGGAGAGGATCAAGTAGAGTGAGAACCAAGAATTGTGTGGATTTCATAGAAAACAGAGGTCTTTTATTTTGTTGTAATCAGGCCCAAGGCCGAGACTCTATAACCCTTTTATTTGTGAATAAATGATGTTGTCTGTGTAATTTCATTATCAAACCTGCGAAAATCATATTATGTTTTCATATGCTTTGGTTTTGTTGGAGAGAATCAATGATTGCCCATTTCCATACTTTACAATAGGAAACACAGAGTTAAAAGAATAATCGGCGAGTTTATTATATTGTTTTGGTCCCGCAAGCGGAAAACCCAAAATACACTAAGAATTGGCACAAAACTTAGTCGGATTTGGAATCCAGACTTCAAAGATTATGGACGAAGGTTTTTAAAGTTATCGGGTCCGTGAAACATTATATATCGCATTGCAAAAGGCCTACCCCCGAAACCTTGCGACATGCAATTGCTGACACATCACATCAGTACTTTTGAGCAGAGCAATAAAGCTTTGTGTGGAGGATGCAGCGATCGTCGATAGCAATTAGCAGTAAATCGCAACCGTTGGATCATGATCAACCGCGACCATTGGATCGCTAAGCAGTCTCGCTACAGTAGATGGTTATCCGTGTTGAAAGCCGTAAGTGGTTTTAGTGGTCTAGCACCCGATTCCATTGAAACGTTGCCACGTAGCAAAGGCGGAGGAGAATAAAACTGCTTTATCGAGCAGTTAACTCCCGATCTATTGTTCTATCTGAAATCTCCGACGACCGTTGGATCTCACCGGTCCAGATCGACGGTTCCAAAGCAACAATGTGTTGACTTTTGGCGTACGATAAGCGCGCCAATATAAAAAAGTAAATCCCATTGTTTCGGCTTGTTTTTTAGTGCATTTCAGTTTTAAAGAAGAACAGTCGAGTTATAGCTTAGAGGGGATTCACGGGGTGATTATTTGGGGATTTCTGTGTGTTCCGCTTCCGCACTGCGTCAAAGTCTACACAGTTTTCCGGGTGAGCAACTGATTGGTTGACTAGTGGGCTAGCTGGAAAAACTACGCAATTTTCTGAGGGAGACAGAGACGGGCACTAGGTGTCTATTCGGCCTGTCTGCACAATTTTCTCAGTCAGTGGAGCGAGCAAGGTCTGTAGCCTCTGCGCAATTTTTTAGGGGAATCAGCCCCAGGGTGACTGCCGAGTCAAATTCTCCAATTGACCAGCAGGAAGGTTGATTGATCAACTTGCAAGCAACACAACTTGAAATAGCTTGCTTGGTGCTCCTGCACTTTTCTGGTTGACAGTCAATCGAGTCGATGGCAGGGCAAAGGTCTGACTGTCATAGGGTGATCTGGTTGCCAGAACTTCAGCAAAACGACTAAGTGTGTGAACAAGTGAAAAGATGCATACGTGAACTTGCAAACACACACTTACATGACTTGACGACGAGACGACTCAAACCATCCAGACACACATGCTCAACATGACTGACCGATGGTGTGAGCGACAAGCGCGACACTTGTGATTGATCGTTGGTTGGTCATGACAATGATTGCGCGACAGTGTATATGACTCCATGTCTAAGCGCGACAGATGTTTACATAGCGAACACAACATGTACACATGAAGTGAACACCTTGTGTATGACTAGAACATGGTCGCAAGCATGACATTGACATCAACATGCAAAATTTGTCGGTGGAATGATCAAGCAAGGTGGGTGTGAAGACTCACACAAGCGCACAGAGTGAACCCAAGTGCGTGCAGTCATCAAGTAAAACTCTCAAATGAGGCTCCGAAATTGGATGCAGGCCAAAATTTTGGAGGGTGTTGCAGCCGCTACAACACTTGGCGACACACTGGTAGAACTCCAGCTTCTCTGTTTTGGTTCATTGACAGCACAGGGCCTTGGTCTTTTGGGGAGTATTGAATCGTTGTGCGGGTTACTTCGGCTTCCCCACTTACCCCACAGACATACATGGTTCACCTTTTTCCAACTCATTCAAACACAACAAAATTTCATCTTGATCACAATGTTTCGAAATTAGGAAGGGTAGTTTAGCTCGCGTGTTGAAGATTTTCAGAGTATAAGTTTTCATCTTTGGTGTTGCTCTGCTACCAGCAGGCCTAGACAGTACCCCAACGGAGTCACGCGGGAACACACGCATTTCTCCACTACCAGCAAGCCTGGTCAGTACCCTGGTGGAGTTACATGCTTCACCTCTCTGCACATGAAGCCTTTCTCTTCTTTCACCTTTGTATTTTTTTCAAGCGAACTGTGCCATAGGAACTTATTTATTTTTGGGGCGAAAAAGGGATCCCGACTTATTGAGAGTAGAAGAGGTTGTTCCTTCAAAGAAGCATGTAAGACCTTTGACATAGGTTTGCTCGTTTAGATTTTCCCCTTCTTCGTTCCTACTAGTTGGATGAGCTTGAACACACAGAGCAAAAGGCTGAGTACAGGGGTGGGGCTTCCCAGTGTGGACACAGATTCATGGTTGGACCAAAGCTCCCCTTGCAAACGGCTCATATTTTCCGTCAAGGATTCATTAGCCGAAGGTTATAACCAAGCACGGAGAAGACGGACACAATACTGACCAAGTGCTGCAGTGTCACAAGTCTCTTCATGTTGGGTCCCTATAATACTAGTGATTACCCCATTACTATTGTAGTTGTATCCCTTATTAATATTGTTGTGCCCCTATTGTCCCCATACTGTTATTACTGTGCCCCATAGAATCCCTCTATTGTTATTTTTGTGGCTTTATATTATTATTGTTAGGTCGGCTGGGTTATATTGTGACTCCTTAGACTCCTATATATAGAAAGGAGGTTTTGTCATTTGAATCATCCAAGAATTGCTCATTTGTGTAATGTAAAGGAGGTTTCCCCCTCGAAGAGGCTGAATTCTAAGGCGTTGATCTCTCTTTTCTATCTTTTTGTGAGCTGGTTTCATAACACTTCATATCTCAGCCACATACTCATTCAGAAGCCAAAACTCAGTAGATGGCAACACTTATTTCCGGAAAACAAAAATAGCAAGGTATTAAGCAACTAAAACAAACGAAAACAAAAATAGTAAGAAAAGCAAACAAAACAAAAACAACGATAGTAAGCAACGCAAACAAAATGAAAACAACAAGCAGCAAGCAGACTATGTACATGGCACGGGGCGCGGCCCGACCTACTAAAAGTAGTGCTTGAGATCTTGGCTATTGACAGGAAGGTTGTCAACCCTCCCATCAAGTGATCGCAGACGGTATGTGTGTGGGCCAAGCTTCTCATGGACTGTGTATGGACCAATCCACAGGGACTGGAACTTTGTATGCTTGCCTTTGTCTTCATGGGGTTTATCCCACTTCAAGACCAAGTCACCAACATTGAAGTTAGCTTTCCCTGCAGACTTCTTATCAAACCATCTCTTGATACAGTTCTGGTGGAGTGTAGATTTTTCTTTTGATTTCATCCTTTCTTCCTGAAGCTTGTGGAGTGTATCCATCCTACGTTGAACTAGCTGACAAGGCTTGCCTTGTGATTCTTGGGACAGCTGATGTGCAGGCAAGTAGATATTGGGTGGAAGGATGGCTTCTTTAACATAGAATAGGAAGTATGGTGAGGTATCGAAGAGAATTTGGGTGTTATGCGATCAACCCATAATGCATTCTTCAGGGCAGTATGCCAGTTGCGCTGCTCAAAGAAAATGGTCCTTTTGATTATGCGGATGAGGTTTTTGTTTGTGCATTCTGTGAGACTGTTTCCCTGTGGGTAGTAGTTAGATGAGTGTTTCAGCACAATACCATTTTGTAATGCAAAATCATAAAGTTTCAAAGATGAAAAGTATGTTGCATTATAAAAAAAAAGTGATATCGGAACGCCGAAGCATGAGATGATGTTCTGCTGGAGGAAGCTGATAACCTCCTGGTCATTCACTTGTTTGAGCAGAACTGCTTCTGTCCACCGTGTGAAGTAATCAGTTGCTATCAAAATGTAGTGGTACTATCTTGACGAATGTCGGAAAATCTCCCCAATGATGTCTAGGCCCCATTGTTGGAACGGTTCAGTCACTATAACAAGGTGCAGTGGGGCTGTTGACCTTCGTGTTTTGTCGGCGCATCGCTGACAGATCGAGTACTTGCGAGCATAAGCACGTGCATCCTTGAATAATGTGGGCCAGTAGAAACCGGCTCACATAACTTTGTGTGCAGTGATGTTTCCTGCAAAGTGACCCCCGGCGGGTCCGTCATGCAAATCTTGTAATACCTTCTCTGATTCAATTGCCTCCAGGCACCTAAGAAAAACTCCATTGTTGTGCTTCTTGTAAAGCACTCCATGCACCGACTGATATGCTAAAGCTTTGAGGCACAATTCCCTCTTCTATCTGATGGAAAAGTGAGAGGGTATGGTATCGTGCTCAAGGTACTAGCGCACATATGCGTACCAAGAAGTTTCATCTTTAGTGGGTGTCGCTTGCCCTATATCATACATCTCATCTTCTTGCTCCCAGCCGATGAGCTCTTCTTCACCCTCCGGTGCGTGTATTGCTTCTGCTGCAAGTCTGCAGAGCCCATGTCCTTTGACCGTGTGAACTGGCTTGGTTTCAAGATCATACTCTTGCAAGCTTGTCATCCAGTTCGAACGTCATTCACCCAGTTCTTGTTGTACAAGCAATATGTAGGCTATTAGGTGAGGGACGTAGACTATGTAGTGGTTCTTCAATAACTAGGGCCTGAAGTGTTTCACCGCCTTATAGATTGCATATGCTTACTTGTCAATGGCAGGGTAGTTAAGTTCTGGTCCCTGCATGCTTGCGCTCATGAAAGAGATGGGACGTTCATTGTTCATCTCGTCCTTCTGAGTGAGTACTACAACGAGCGAATTATCGGAGGTGAAGGTGTATAGCAAGAAATCCTTCTTGAAGTCTGGGTTGTAGAGTGCAGGCACTTCTGCAATAGCCTACTTGATACGAGTGAATGCATACTTTCCCTCTTGCCCTAGCTGTAGACTGCATCTTTCTTGATCATGTCCTTCATGAGGGGTTCAAGTGATGGATGTACTTTTCTTAGCTTCCGCTGATATGGCTTGACCCTTTCTTTGATCGGGATGATGTGTTGGATTATCTACGTGTCATAAGTTTTCATATCATTGTATGTCCACGCGAACACATCTTGGTACTGCTTGAACAGACGAACAAAGGCTTGCCACTCTTGATGTGTGCAACATGTGTCGAGATTGACGAACTTCGGACCTCGTTTTGTTCCTAAGTTGATCAGTTCGTGCATCATGGTGGAGCTGTGGGTTTTATTGTTCCTCAGCTCCTAAGTTCTCTGGATATATGTTGGTTTCTCTAATCATAGTAGCGTGTACACGCAAGTTCACTTCACTTAAGTAGCATATAAAAATCTATTTGGGAAACGAAATATTATTGAACTGTAAATATTGATTCACCCCCCCCTCTCAGTTTTATTTCCAACATATTCCCCTAGGTATAATTTTTATATTTGGTAACCTTAGTGACTATAATCCTAGGGCTATTACCCGAGGTGACGACAGAGGAAAGGTCCTGTTGTACCTAGAACAGATGTTGACTAGACTCACTTGGACTTTTTGGAGGGAAATCTTCACTCGAGATGGCATAAGTGAAGTTACTTGCACCAAATTGTTTCATTAAGCAGGTTGTCAGTGTCATTGGTTCCAATCTCTCTATCTATTTCCATTGTTCACCTCGATTTTTGTGATTTTGGATTTCATCGCCAACTAGTAATTTCACTATGAAAAGTTTGTTTGCATGGTTTGAATCCTTAGATTTTCTAGCATATGCTATATGTTTGTTTTTATTTTTTTTATAAGACCTTAGGCGTGGATTGTGAATATGATTTAATGTAATAATAAAAAATTATTTGTATTGAATCTATTGGCTACCAATCAAGAAGTTACCGACCAAGGAAACCCCATTAACGAGAATCCTAGTCCTTTTCCCAACCTTGGAAATGGCATTCCTCCTTATATAGCCACATTGTCACTTCATGGATTCATGATAGGTTTACCTATATGGATTTTCTCAACTTCTTTAATTCCAAATACTCCAATTGTACCAGCTCAAACGAATTTTTCACCTCAACCGAGTTCACCATATCAACATCACCAACTTACTGTTAACCCTTTAACTTCTTCATCCAACTTGTCCTCCTCCCTTTCTTCTTCTTTGCTTGGTAAAAGCCTTGATGCTAGTAACTAGGTGACTAAGAAGAAGAAGAAAGGGAAGAAGAAGAAGAAGCAAGATCAGAAAGTTGTCAACCAACCAACCATGGTTGTAATTATTGGTAATGTTGGGGAAACACATCGTGAGCCCAAATACCCTTAAAAGCTTTGTAAGGGTGACCACTTCCTTATCAATTGTCTTGGTATTCCTAAGGTCTTGGAAGGGTGGTCAATCAATTCTCATCAACTTACTGTTGATCCATCAACTAGTGATTCTAAGATTCTAGGGAAAAAGTTTAAAGTTAGGTTTCTTTGTAGGTTATGCAAAGGGACTCATCATAGTCACCTTTTCCATCACATGGATGAAGCCTCAAACTTGTTGGAAAAACTTACTCTTTCACAGTAACAACTTCCAACTAATTACCAACCCCTTTCTCCCCACCCACCATCAGTTGACGAAGTGATTGATCTAAATCCAAGTACAGTCAATCCCACTCTTCTGTTGGAGAGTGAAACATGTATCACTCAGGTTGATGGACCATTTGTTGATCAAGTGGTCGAATCGACTCCATCTTCGGTCGATCCCACTCTCTCTTTAGAGAGTGAATTTCATACCGCTTATGCTCTTCATGTTATCTCAGATTATTATACACATGGGGGCATTTCATTTGTTTCTATTGAACCCATCCAAGTAATGAGGCTATTTCTTTTGATTGGAATAGACTGACAGAACCTCATCTTCCTTCTTCCAACCCTTTTCAAATCATTATGAAGGATTATGGTAAGAATGTGTGTCGCACAACTATATATGAAGGTGCTTTTGCCAGTATTTTACCCTTGACTGCTTGGAAAGCTTTGGGTTCCCCTCAGCTTGTGCCTATTACACAAAATCGGTTAACTTTTAACAGAACCGTTAGTGAACCTTTAGGGTTCCTTCCTAAGTTACCTATTACCTTGGAAGGTAACATTGTCTGTATTGATCTTATGGTAGTCCAAGGCCCCTTGGATTTCAATTTTCCCCTTGGGTGAGACTATGTCTATGCTATGAAAGTTGTCGTATCGACACTCTTTCGCGTGATTTCTTTTCCTCACAATGGAAACATTGTGACTATTGACTAGCTTTCATTCGTTTATCTTAATTCAAATACCAGCCATTCAACATCCCTGAATGTTCCTTATCTGCAAGTGGTATCTAGCCCGCCACGGGTTAATTATGTGGAAACCTGTCCCATATTTTCAGTTACAGATGCAAGCAAGCCTCTCACTATTTGCTCGAATTCTTATGACTTATATCCAGTATTTGACATAGGAAACCTTGTAGGGGAGATGTATTTTATTACCCCTTTTGATTATCTTCACATGTATCCCTTCCAGAGAGATATTCTTCCTTCTCATGAAGATCTCTTGGAAGCCATGGTCGGGAAGTATCCCTTCGCATGTGTTTCTTCCAAATGGAAGCCATGATCCAACTCATGATGAGGATGTTTCTTTTCCCATGTCAACCTCGTTAAAAAATGAAATAGGTCCCTTGAGGATAGTTCTTTTTCTATGTCAACCTCGTTAAAAAATGAAACAGGTCCTATGAGGACAGTTCTTTTCTTGCATCGACCTCATTAAAAAATGAAACAGATCCTTATGAGGATGGTTCTTTTCGTATGTCAACCTCGTTAAAAATGAAATAGGTCCCTTGAGGATATTTCTTTGTCCGTGTCAGCCTCATTAAAAAATGAAATAGGTCCTATGAGGATGGTTTTTTTCCTATCTCAACCTCATTAAAAAATGAAACAAATCCTTATGAGGATGGTTTTTTTCCTATGTCAACCTCGTTAAAAAATGAATAGGTCCCTTGAAGATAGTTCTTTGCCTGTGTCAACCTTGTTAAAAAATGAAACAGGTCATATGAGGATGGTTCTTTTACCATGTCGACCTCATTAAAAAGTGAAACAAGCCTGATGAGGATGGTTCTTTTCCTATGTCAACCTCGTTAAAAAATGAAATAGGTCCCTCGAAGATAGTTCTTTGACTGTGTGAACCTCGATAAAAAATGAAACAGGTCCTATGAGGATGGTTCTTTCCTTGTGTCGACCTCATTAAAAAATAAAACATGCATGATGTGGATGGTTCTTTTCCTATGTAAACCTTGTTAAAAAATGAAATAGGTCCCTTGAGGATAGTTCTTTGACTGTGTCAACCTCGTTAAAAAATGAAACAAGTCCTATGAGGATGGTTCTTTTCCTCTGTCAACCTCATTAAAAAATGAAACAGATCCTTATGAGGATGGTTCTTTTCATATGTCTGTTGGCATTATGATTCAAGTGTTGTCCTTGATGGCAACTCACTCAGAGGTTGGTACAGATGCTCAGAAGGTGGTACAGGAGATGGCAACTTAATCAGAAGACAGATCCTAGTACAGCTTGCCAAGGAAGTTCATACACGCAGGTTTGTTAAGACCAAGTCGCGTGTACACGCAGGTTGGCTTCAGAAAGAGCGCGTGTATGTGGAAAAGGACCTTTGGTCCATGGCGGTTAGTCCTTGGAAGTTGTGCCTATGGTTTCGGACCATTATGTCTCGACGGACGTGTTGATCCCTAGTTTCGAGGTTGATGGTATTGTGTTTCTATGGTTTTGGCTCTTGGTATTGAACAAGGCCTAAGGCTATATAAGGAGAAGATCACTAGGCAAAGGAGGATGGATTGTGGGTGTCTGACGCAGTGAGAAGATCTGGTATTGCTGGTTTTCTGTTCGGGACGCTTGGCAAGGGTCGGATCTGACAGCAAAGGCAGAAGTAATCATTTCTAGATCTGCACGCAGGTTGCCTTTGGAGAAAGAGCGTATACACGCGGTTTTGGTACAGTGAAGTAGCGTATGCATGATAAGTGTTAATATTTCAGGTTGCTGCTGATTCTGGTGGTTGTTACAGAGTTCTAGATTCTGGTTTGGGTTCTGTGTTCTTGATGACAGGGTTTCAGTGATTCGGTATTGGGTTGTTTAATGAATTATGATGCAAGTATAAGTTGATGATTATATTGCGGTAATGTTTGCTTTGTACTCTTGGATCCAGTATGAAAATGTATGAAACGTGGTCCCTGAAGGTTGTAGGGTCAGCACCTACGTACTAGTAAATGGATCAGCTAGTACAAGAGCTGAGGGGGTTGTAGCTCCTTTCCAAAAGTAGTTGGAAAACGAGAGAGGGTTGTAGCCCTCTGCAGGTTGTAGCCTGCGTGCTGGTAAAGGACTGCACCAGTACATTGTAAAAGAAGTTTCTCATTAAAGAAGAAAGAGACAAATTGCAGCAGGTGGTTTTCACCCACATTGGGTTTCCACCTTATATCATGGTGTTCATGTGTGTGGCTTTTGTGTGATGATCTATTCTGTTATACTGCATCTGTTTACTGTTAATATGCTTAATAATATCCTGATGCATTTACTGAAGATAAGATTAACTGAATCATAAGATCTCTGCATATACGCTAGTTGCTTTAGACACAGTCGCGTGTACACGCGGGTTCACTTAACTGAAGTCGCGTATATGTTTCTGAGTATGAAATTGAAAAGTTTTATCTGATCTGATAATACTGATTCACCCCCCCCCCCTCTCAGTATTATTTCCAACAATGTCAACCTTGTTAAAAAATGAAATAGGTCCCTTAAGGATAGCTCTTTGATTGTGCCAAACTCGTTAAAAAATGAAATAGGTCCCATGTGGATGGTCCTTTTATTGTTTCGACCTCACTAAAAAATGAAACATTCCTGATGGGGATGGTTATTTTCATATGTCAACCTTGCTAAAAAATGAAATAGGTCCCTTAAGGATAGTTCTTTGACCATGTCAACCTTGTTAAAAAATGAAATAGGTCATATGAGGATGGTTATTTTCCTGTGTCAACCTCATTAAAAAATGAAACATTCCTGATGAGGATGGTTCTATTCCTATGTCAACCTCGTTAAAAAATGAAATAGGTCCCTTGAGGATAGTTCTTTGATTGTGTCAACCTCATTAAAAAATGAAACCGGTCCTTATGAGGATGGTTCTTTTACTGTGTCGACCTCATTAAAAAATGAAACAAACCTGATGAGGATAGTTCTTTTACTGTGTCAGCCTCGTTAAAAAATGAAACAGGTCATTATGAGGATGGTTCTTTTCCTATGTCAACCTCATTAAAAAATGAAACATGTTATATGAGCATAGTTATTTTCCTGTGTCAAACTCGTTAAAAAATGAGACAATTCCCATGAGGATAGTTCTTTATTGTGTCAACCTCATTAAAAAATGAAATAGGTTCTATGAGCATAGTTCCTTTTCTTGTGTCAAGCGCATTAAAAAATTAAACAAGGTCCCATGAGCATAATTATTTTCATGTGTCAAGATCATTGAAAAATGAAACAAATCCTCCCCTATTTGAGTTGAGTCTTTAACTAGATATTGTAAATGTTAAGTTGATTCTTTCATCTGATCTCGTAAACAAACCTTCATTACATCCACCTATTAGTAACCTGGTGACGCAGGTCAAATAACCATAGGTCTGCAACTAAATCATAAACACACACCATAATACCAAAAATGAACTCAGATTCACCCAATAACAAAATGCACATAAAATCTCAAAATAATTAATTAAAGAAAATATTTAGAGGAGAAATCATGGCCCAATGATTGGCCTCTCATTCCTCTCACTCACTCACACACTTCTACCTCTTACATGTCTCATAGGCTCACCTCAATTTATACAAATGGATCCGAAACAAAGTAGGTTCTAGATCCTCAACAAACTCCCAAAATATCTCTCATAATCCATAAAATCTCTCACCTAATCCTTTATAACTAGATAAGAGCTTACTAATCCATAATCCTCTCAATCTTTCCACAATACTCTCGAATCTTCTCTTATTTACAATAATCATCATTCTCTCTTAAAACTATTGGAAAATAAAATAATTAAATAAATCCTAACTTTGTAAACTAACTCCTCTAGTAAAAATTTGACATAGGTTAGATGCACCTGCATCAGACTCCCCGGGTAAAGAAAATCACGGTCTCCTGACCATAAGTCTTCATAGGATGATGAAAGTCCTCCTCGATCCCAAATTTTCATTTGTAGTAAATCCATGTTTTGTCATGTTGTTGATGTTATGTGATTGTTCTTTTCGGTCTTCTAGGCTTCCAAACTTTATGCTGCAATTCTCCCTTCCCCTTGTTGATGTATCCTGTTCTGTTGTCATCAACAAGCTTCTGCCATCTTCTTTCCTTCCTGCAATATGTCTCTTTTGGGACACTTTCACCATTAATATTCTAATCTCTTCAATTTCCATGTCCAATTTGTCTTCTTGCTGGAAAAAATCAACCATCTTTTATTGAAAATGATTGTTGTCCTCCATGAATTCACTAGGATACCACTCATCTTCTATCATTCTCTGCCTCTTCTCCTGGAAGTCATCCTCATTACTTCCACTTTGCTGCTGTATTTTCTTCATTGAAACCTTGTCCTCATCCTCTATGAAATTGTTTCAGTCCATCATCATTTCATTTTCTTCACAACTGTTCTTTGGATTGTCCAATGAATCCTCTAAAAAATCCATTTCTGCAACAACAATCTCCATATCTATGCCTTTGCAAACTTGCATAGGTTGCTCCAGTGGTTCCTGAGCTCCCTTAATTTCCAGCTTACTCTCGGTTTCTTGCGATTCTCCACTACCTGCAAACACAAAATAAGTATTAGTTTCAAAATCATGAGACCTGGAGGTCTCTCTTATGGCTTCCTACATCCCTTCCTTATGTAGCATACAACCCTTCAAGATTCCCACTGACTCTTCCTCATATTCTTCAATTTTATTATTGGTGTCTATATCCATATATTAATTATCCTCAGGTTGTTTTGACTTCTTTTCAATCTACACAATAGGATTCGATGATTGTTCTTCAGAATAATTTATGGTGCCATTCATGGGAATCGAACCCACGTTCACATCATCATCATCGTCACCAAGAAATGATCCTTTCTCTGGTTCACAAATATATTCCTTTGTCTGGATTTTCTCTGCTTCCAAAACTTTTAGTTTACACTTATGTATTCTTTCCATCAACTGTTTGATTGGTCGTTTAACTGTTCTCTTTAGTACTCATATGTGTCTCTATCTTTGTAGTAGCTCCATCAATATGTCAAGTCACGCCTTTAATTAATCAATCTCTCTCTCAATTTCTTCATCATGTATGCCAATTGTTGTGGCATCATTGTGTCTTTCTTTTGAATTCTGCATAGTCATCTTCATTTCCTTCCGTGAACTTCATCTTGTTCACTGTAACCTGCAATTGAAATACTTTACCAAGTTATCTCCTCTGAACTTGTCCAATGGTTCACTTTACTTGAACATTATCCTGAGCACTCCTTGCTCCTTTTTCTTTCCTTTTGCTGCAAATAACTGCAGTATCTCTTCAAATTGTCTTTACAATGACCAGACTTTGGGTGTCAGGGCTCTGTTGATCATGCACCCAATTACAATGTGCTTTTGACTTATGACTCTAAAGTCCTTTTGACCCCAGACTTCTAAATTATCAATGGACTTTGGGTGTCGGTTCCACTGAAAATGCACCCAAATTCGAATGAATTCAACTTTACAATTTTTATTGAGAGACTTTTAACCCTTTCCACTTGACTTGACAAATTTACTTGGCCAACTTATTTCAAAATACCTTTACTTAAATTTTTAATTTCTCACTTCAACTCAACTTATACAAGGACCTTTGTTCGTTTGAGCACTCATAACCTCCCTTGGCTTTTATGATTATGACTATCAATCCAATTACAATACATTAATGTGACTACATTTTCTTCTAGTGACCGAAGTAGAGCACTTGTCCCATCTCACTTACAACCCCAACCAACATATTTGACTCCTACAGTGCTAGCAGTAATGTATAGAAATTTTGTGCAGTGGAAGCAATTGATTCACAAGGAAATATATATATGAAATCCCTACCAAGTATTTTGATGCAAAGTATAATAAGAAAAAGGAAATTTACTGATTATGAGATCTTTACCCTGTTTTGTCTGAATCAGATTCACTGACAGGCTCCCATCGATCTCAGTACTTGAACACGAAACGTGCATGAATGCACAAGTTACACGCCATTGCATTAGCTCTAATCATACAACAGATATAACACTACTTTACTAGCACATAAGATTACAAACAATCTCACTCTACAAGAAATCAACTCCAATCCTCTGTAGTAAGCTCTCTTTTTTTTATTGTCCATTGGGTCTTTATTTATTCTATTAGTATATTTGTATTGTTTGTACTAAGGCACACTGGATCTTGGCACTTGCTCACACTTATACAAATCTTAGTGCTCTCAATAACTCAACTTAATTCTTCTTGAATCAGCTCCACATGAACATGTCAAATAAATATTAACACACTATTGTAAAATGGAAGACAATACACCCTCAAAATAAATACATATACCTTCTTATCTACACAAAATATGGACGTTTTAATCCAGAAATGCATAATCACGACCACATCTATCACAATAATGCTTATCCACGGTTATTTCGTAATCTTTTAAATTCTAGAACAATGGCCTCCAATTAATGCAGATCAGTCTCTAAAGTGGTTGGATTTGCTGTTGCTGCCATGATTTCCGATCTAATTACTGTAACAAAATATAATTTCATGAAATTGTAGAATTTTGCAGGTCCTCCACGCAAAATTGCCTAATCACCAAAAACTTGACAAAATAGAATGAGGTTGGAGACGTCACTTGACTCGCTCGCACCCACGTTATTCAATAGGACGCAACTCCTTAATATCTTCATGTTCTTTATCGGGCTTTGAAAGCTCACATTTGGACATGAATACAAATCATCATTTTGGGTATTATTTTCTTCATTTATTAGAAGGATTCAACCCTTACAATAGAATGCTAATCAAGATGCCCATGACAATATTGCTCCCAGGGCAGTGCCAACTATCAAACAATTTCCTCTAGCAGCACGAGAAACAAAAAAGGATGATCATTATGCATTTTATATTTATGATGCCTACCACAATGTTCTTCGCCATGTATTTGGCACAAGACTTGTTGTCAGTTACCAGAATGCTTTATTATTTGTTGCAAATATAACTCACAAAACCGCAACAACAATACACACAGAAACATGCCCTTGCCACAACAACAATACACACCTTTGGTTAATATCGCCTTAATAAGTAGAAGCTATTTTTTGAGCTCTGCAAACAAAATACAAAAATTTCCATTGTCGGGGTTCTTATCTGAATCTATTCACGTGTTTCCAATTGATATCTTAATAAACGAAATTAGAGCGAGACACTACCACTCACTCACATATATTTCATAAATAATTTCACAACGTTGCAATCACATTCCACGAGCTACAATCTTCTTTAGCGTTCACAACAGTGGTCTGTGACAAGCTTGGTGTCCTCCTCATACAATGCCAAGTTCAGGCCTTGGCTCCATTCCACAGTAGATCACAACACTTGGCCCTTTAGTGAACATTCTGGTGCTTTCTTCTCCTTCATTGTTTCATGCACATTTTCTTGAGAGCATGCAACTTTGGAAATCACAACATGGATCACAGATGCGATAGACAACTTTCTCTTAACATGCGGCAATAAACTATGTGACTAATATTGATATTAATATTATCCCACCCATAACTATACCATGGGATTCTTCCCATTTACAAACTAGATTGAAGTTCTTATCAATTCACTTTACCTTGCAAAGTTTTCTGGAAGCAACATATTACGATAGGTCCAAGTGACACAGGATTTCAAGTGGTTGAGACCAAGTTTGCTAAAATTGGTGTAGCCATTTGCTGGAACAGGGCGAGTATATGCACTCCACCTTTATTTAATTAGTTTTCACAACAACAACCACCGCAGGTCTCACGCGATCTTTCAACGCTGGCTACATCCACGCAAATATCCATTTGTAGCATCCACACAAGTCTCCATGCATAAATTTTCTTTTAAGTGTTTCACAGCTTCAATTAACACACTTCCATCACATATCTCCACACGCAAGTCTTCAATGCACGCAACAAGTTTTAAGATTTCTTCACATATTCTCATATGCAGAAAATCTCTTCTCGGCTACACAATTAACGATTGAGCCAATCAAGCTGCCACTTAGAGGCTCCAAAACCGCGCAACTCCGCCGACTTCCTCTACCTCGATTCTGAAGAATGAATTGCTAACAATTCCCAATGATTGCTAACACCTCCCGCACTTGCAATATATTCTCGATGCTAATGCTGATCAATCCAACAAGAGAAACCTTTGACTAGTCTTCTCTTGATCCTTCAACATCTTCAAATACGCTTGACAACATCTCCCAATAGTGATATCTATAACATGCTTCTTGTGGGCAACTCCATGACACGCCCAATTGGATTCTTCTCCAATCGAATCCACACTGCGATCTCACAATCTTAGTTGCGACTAAAGGAGTAGGTAGCTCAAATAACACTCATTCTCATCAAACAATAATGCCTATAAGCTTTGATACCAAAATTTGACGTAGGTCAAATAACCATAAGTCTGCAACTAAATCATAAACACACACCATATTACCAAAAATGAACTGAGATTCACCCAATAACAAAATGAACATAAACTCCCAAAATAATTAATTAAAGAAAAGGCCCAATGATTGGCCTCTCATTTCTCTCACTCACTCACACACTTCTACCTCTTACATGCCTCATAGGCTCACCTCAATTTATACAAATGGATCTGAACCAAAATAGGTTCTAGATCCTCAACAAACTCACAAAATATCTTTCATAATACATAAAATCTCTCATCTAATCCTTTATCCCTAGATAAGAGCTAAATAATCCATAATCCTCTCAAACTTTCCACAATACTCTCGAATCTTCTCCTATTTACAATAATCATCATTCTGTCTTAAAATTATTGGAAATACAATAATTAAATAAATCCTAACTTTGTAAACTAACTCCTCTTTTTTGAGTAAACATTTGACCTAGGTTAGATGCACCTGCATCACCTGTAGTCTACTTAGGTGAGTGAAATGAATTTTGGGGTGGCATGTGTCCTTGTAGTCATTACGTTGAGGGCACGAAAACTTGTCTCAAGCACAATTTTTCTTTTTTCAAGCTTGTGTAAAAATGAAACCACTTTCAAGCACAATTTTCTGTGTTTCAAGCTTGTGTAAAAATGAGACCACCCTCAAGCACAATTTTTTTTGTGTTTCAAGCTTGTCTAAAAATGAAACCTACCTCGAGTCCATTTCAGTTATTATTTTAAAGACTCGTTAAACTCATGAAAATCCAGAGCTTCTTTTTCTATCTTTTCATGCTCGTAAAACGCACATGAAGATGCCAAGTTCTTTTTGTCTTTTCCTGTTGTCTTTTTCTGCTTATTAATTAAATTGAAAGCTGATGATGTGAGTATATTTTTATCACTTTTTTGAACTCATTAAAACTTACGAAAAAAGCGAAACTATGGATTCCTCTTTATGCCCTTTTTAGACTCCTTAAAAACAAAAAGACCACCGAGTACTTGATTTTTCAAACTCGTAAAATTAAATGGATAACCATCCTTTCAGTATAAGTTTACCCCTTTTACAAACTAAACTGGATTATTTATGAAAAATGTATACGTTGACTAATCATGGTCAATAGAGTTCTCTCTTGCATTATTTTATCCTTTTTCAGGCTCGAGAGACTAAACATATGAAAAATAACACTACGGAGTTTGCTTACGTTTTTCTTCTGACTCCCTAAAACTGAAAAACATTGAGCTTTAATTTCTTTAGGCTCGTTATAATTTTATGGTAAAATATCTAAACGAGTTTCCTTTTTGTGTATTTTCAAACTCTTTAAACATGAAAACAACATTGAGTTACCCCTTTACTGGACTCGTAAAATCGAAATAGTATAGGACTCGTTACGCATGACGAGACCGAACCACTCCTTCTTAGGGTTCGTTAAAAATACTTTGGAGGACTCGTCCGAAGGATGAGCTTATATGACAAGCATATGTTATCCTCCTCGATCTTGTAAAAATAAAGAGGTACTTGCTAGTAATAGTTGGGGGGGAATTGGGAAAAGGTATTCATTTTACATTCATTATAAAGGCAATATGTCGCTCTTGAACACATCTCTGTTACATCTATGTCCGCGTTGGGAAATCCATTTGTCTTACAGTTAATCGAACCCCATTGAAAGTCTTCAGCTGGTTTTGAGTATTACCGCTGAATTAAATTTTGCCAATTCAATTGTCGTGTCTTTATGTGTTCAAAAAGAAGTTCAACCTCGGTTCATGTTCCTTTAGCCTTTAGTCATGTCGCCATCCCTGATTCAGTCCTTGCAAACTGTTCTTCAAAACTTGAGATTATGTTTCGTGTCGTAGGCCCTCCTGCGACGGGTCACTTCCTATCAAATTCAACTCATTATCTAGGAAGTAGATCTAGAAACCTTTAGTACCTTGAGCCCTGCATGCCTTAATGGGAGGTTTCTTGCATTTGACGATAGGTTCTCATCATTGGCCTTCGATCGAACGATTATATGAGTGTTTGACTTCAGATCATATTTTCACACTATATAGATTGTACTGAGAGTACCTTGAGAGCCATTGTCATTATTGGTGGTTTCTCTCGAGCTTGTTAATGGTTCACATCATTTATCGGTAATCAAGTGGTTTCTACCATGTTTGACTTCGAGACATTAACTCGCATGGCTAGATTCGTAATACGGATCGAGAGATGGAGATCAAGACCCTCGATCTAGTTTTGTCAATCCAGGTTGTGAGGAGTCATGTATTCATGATTATGTAGACAAATTCATAGCTGATGGATGTGCCCATACTGTGTGTACTATTGATAGGATTCTTGAGTGTTTTTGTATTTGTTCATTAAGTCAATTTTACTTTGAGTTTGGGAATGCCTACCTCAGTGGTGATTATATATTGCATTGTAATCCTTGAATGATTCTTACAGGTTTCCGACCGTTGTCTCTAATCCAATCTTTGGCATGATAAAATTCTTCAATCTTTAAAAATTACTTTTCAGACTTCGCACTTTAGAGGGAAATATGTTACATGTCATTTTGTCACCATGACACTTGACTGTTAAAATGGATCTCTCGCCAAACAATAAAAAACCCTTGAAGAAGATGTGAATTTTGGGTAAAATGGTTTTATAACTTGTTTAGCATGACCTGCACGCTTTTCCTAGTAATTTTCCTCGCATTCACAATTTCTATCCTTGAAACCTACGCAGAATTGTGCTATGTATTCCACTATAGACCATGCACATAACTCGAAGAAAAGTAAAAATAAAAAGTGAATTCTAAAAGCCTTGTTGAGCGAATATATCCCAACAGAAAGCTTCTAGGTCATATATATTCGAGTCATGCCCCTCAGATCATGAAGCTAATTCCCTCTCATTAAGGAACCCTAACCCCCAATTAGAGGATCTCATCCTTCTCTTTTGGATCTGAAACTTCTTCCTCTTGGTCTATAAATTGACTACAGGTTAGAGGGATTAGGAGGTTCATGAAAGATAGACTTATTCTATTGGATTTAGATTGGAAATATTATCATCTAAGGAGAGGGTTGGAGGCATTTGGGAGGAGCCTCATGACATCAAGGCAGAGGTTGTAAGGCTCTTATTTATCCTTAAATTAATACAAATGAATCATTTTTTCCCTTGTATTTTCTTACTAAAATGATGAATGATTTATGTCTCTTTTGATATTCATTTAGACGATTCCAATTTCTAATCTCCTTGATCATTAGATTAATCTTGTTTGAGTTGTTATGTTGCATATGCCTTTGAACTGTCTTATATCTATGATTGTAGATCTTTTTTAGCATTGAGAAGTTGCATTAGAACAGAACAAGGATCTCCATCAAGCATTTCGCAAATAGGTGAGAGGCTTATTCTCCTTCTCTTGTATTTACAATTCAAACGAAGTAAGCTTAGGAAAAGAATTATTTAATTATTTGTTTGTTTCTAGTTTCCTTTAGGATCTAGGGAGATCGCTCTTGTCCACAAGTGGGATTTATCCACCTCCACCACTCATTAATAATGCTCAGAAAACCCCTTTTGGGATGAATAGCAAACGTGATGGGCTTATCTAAACCAAAAAGGGAAATAAACTTGTTTTTCCTTAATTGATTAAAGTAAGGTAAATGATATAAAACTTTAGACCATCAAATCCATCATTTGGTCTGGGAAAAAGGAATTTTAAATGATCAAATTAATAAAATTATTAACGTAAAATAACACCTAAAAATATTTATGTATATTTTCAAAATTATAAACCAACAAAACTATATAGTTTTTTTAATAATTACAACTCAACAAAGCTAATAGTATGATTTTTACCATGCTAAATTTGTAATGAATGTTTTTTTTTTTAAATTCAAAATTAGAATCTTCTACCAACATTTACATTAACCATATTTCTTACCATTATTTAATATTAATGTTATAAAAATGAAAAGCTTTATAAAATATATAAGTAAAAGTAAAACTATTACAAGATAATTCTGCATTCTTTCAATAACATTTGTTTTTTTTAATTGTAAAATAAATTTATTATATTAAAAAATTTTAATTTTACAAATTATAATTTCGATACATATCCCGGGGAAAATAAATTCCTTAAGTCATATACTATACACCAGTTGAATTCAGAAATGATAAAAAGATTATTAATAAACAATATCATATATTAATTTCAAAAAATACTATATTTTTATAAATAATAATAACAATAAAAGATAATTTTACAAAATAATCTGATATGTATATATATGTTGTTTGTGATTAACCACCATTTTTAATTTTCAAATAATATTATTATTTTTATTATAATGTTATTAATTTATATTTGCTATATGAAAAATGTCATCATGAATAATATAAACATTTTATTATTAAATAAAAAATATAAATAATGTTATTAAATGGTACACTCTAATGAACTTAAGAATATGTACTTCTAAGTAAGAACTCTCCAAAGGATAAAGAGTATATACACCTAAGCTAAGGACAATGCAATTATAATTTGTTTGCAAATTTGTGAAACTTGAATAATCCATCCCTTGGACAGTGGCGTCGTGTGACAATTATATACACTAATGTTGTCACGCCCTTTGTGTTAACTCTTGAGCTTGCTTTAACCAATGGAGTTATCCATCGTGTAGGCAAGACCTGGAACTTTCAGATTGGACCCAGGAAGTCTTGATATCTAACTGTTAGACTTAGGAAGACTAGAAAAGAAATGTGGAAGCATAGGAGCTCGGGGGAAGACTCAGAGGACTGAGAGGTAATTGTCGGTCTTGTTGGTTGGGAGGAGAGCATATTCAGACAGAGTTCCTTGATTGCATAGACATCAATACAGATAAGTGTATATTAACGATGTTGGTTAGAATGAATTTAAATTATGCAAGCTTAAATTAATTGGTCTTTGCTTGTAATAGAAATTCTAGGTTATAGTATTATTTCTTACTGTTGTGAATTTAGTTAATGTAGAACGATACAGTTTATTGCTAATGGAAGAGTTTAATAAAGAACAAGAATCAAATTAAACATTAGGGAAAGGTTAGTCCTCCTCGGGAACCCCCGAGGAAGACTGCCTTGTACCCAGTTATGGATTTCCCTCGTGGGTTGGGAAGAGCCCGTGAAGGACCTGACCTTCAACCCGAGTGGGGGGGCGCAAGTCAACCATTAAACCTGTTAAATAAATCAAACAAAGTTTACTGTTGTAGGGTTGTAAAGACCTAAGCTAATCAACTAAGCATCAAATCAAAAACAAAACATTGTCAATTATTGTAGTACAACAAGGAAATATCTTAAGCATACACGAATTAGTTGACTGCTCTATATAAACCTATTACTATACAAGAGCTGGAAAAACAGGAAACTAAAACATTAAAAATAATTTAGGAATTCTAGAAATTTCAGGGGCTAAAGGCAGGAAAAGACTCAAACCATATGACTACTATTATTTTTAAAGAGACACAAGGAAAATCTGTAATAAATATTGCCTGCTATATTTCCTTGTCCTGAACAGTAGAATAGAAATCGCCCAAATCAAGATTATACGATGAAGAAAAACTTATGTCACTTCTTTAAATAAAATAAGCATAGATTTATGGATGAAAAACATCTTAGTACACTGTTCAAAAATGTTTGTACACCATATGGAACCGAAAAGCGAAGTCGACATATTACCAAAAACAAAAATGAATCTACAACATAAGAAATAAAATCTTACATACTATTAACTCCAAAACTTCCATGTTCAACAGAACAGTACCCAGAAATTCATGCACAGAAATCAGTTACACACTAGTCACTTAACTGAAATAAACCGAGTAGTAAAACCCTAGCTAAGCTCTATATCGAACTAGAAAAGGCATCATCGGAGGTGAAAGGCTAGAACTTCAACCATAATCCAGCAGAAGAGTTGCTTAATCGAAATAATCAGTAGAGGGTATTCAATCAAGGACTTAAGCAAAGAGTACCTCGTAGTAAAGGAAAACTGAAATTCCTCCATCCATCACATAGGGAATTACATTGAGGGGTTACGTGCCACCATTCCATATTTGAAACCCTCATTAGCTAAGGTTTGGGGGATAAAATGAAATGAGGAGACGAGAACAAAAGATTAGCTGAGCAAAGGATGGTCATGGATTTCTAACCGGATATGCGTTGCTTCCGCACTGCCAACAACAATAGAGAGGCGTTATGTTTCCTTGAGCCTGGCAGAAGGTAGCAAAGACTATTCACCTGCCAACAAAAGAGGAGAGCTTGGTTGGATACCCTACAGCGCTCGACAATACTCTGCATAGGATCGTTCGGATCAATAAGGGAACTGTAGCATCCAAAACAAGAGGAAGGTGTAGCCAGTGTGACAGTTCTATTAACCAAAATGTTTAAGCCTCACCTGTAAAACTAAGAAATTGACATCTACAGGGTTGAAGAGCTCCGCCTCTAGAAGCAAGAACGAAGCATCGGGCGAGTCTCCAATGAAAGGGAAACAGTTACCATAATGATTAAGCCACATTGCACCATGTGATCAAAACCCTAAACATCCAAGGGTGCACAAGCCTCCAAATGTCAAAGCCATACAAAGATCTAGATAATTCGGTTGTTGGATTCCAAGGCTAGCACAGTCACATGTAAATTAACTTTGTGATCTATGTAAATTAACTCAAGAGTCTTATCGTCTCATAACAATAACCCTCCAATGAAAATGACATTTATTAACCTCGGTTAAGTTGTATACACAGATATAACATTACTATAGATCCTTTGTACTATAAAGATTTGGATATATTAATTGCATTGAATTGTGTGCAAGGTAATTAACACATAAACCATGATTTGTCTGCAAGTTAGTTAATACATAAACCATTATTGAAATCTTACTATATAGAAGTTTTTTTTTTTTTTTACTATGTAAAGGTTGGTTACATAAAAAGGGACAGAAAGGCATGCAGAGTATGAAAGGAACTAAGGTGATTAGCAACAAGAACTCCACAAAAAGATCCTTTAATTTTTCATTGGAAAAGAATAAACAGAAAACTCGTATTCATAATGAATCTCGACAAATGGAGGCAATGAGTAAGCCTGATCCAAATCCGATTTCAAGACCCCCTCTACAGTGTTGGGGTTGTGGTGAACCTCATTATTATAAAAATTCTCCTCATTGGGGCAGACTGGAGCAAACTACAAATATTCAAGAAGCCTCCACAGTTGGAGAGGTGGAAAGGAACATTCTGCAAATTAATGTAGCGTTGGATGATCACCAAGTTGAATATCAACCAATAATAGTCGAATTCGAAGGTAAACTAGCCAACCATTATGTTTTTATTTTAATAGATCCTAGTGCAAACTTAAGTTACATTAGTCCTAACATAGTTGAATCCTGTCATTTACAACGTATTAAGTTTAATAACGCTTGGCTCGAGCAATTGGTTACCAAAACCAAATGAAGAGTGACCTCTAAAGTAGAAGAATGTGCGGTAGAAATGAGTGGCCAACATGTTAAGGTAACTTTAAATGTGTTACCATTAGGATCTTATGACATATTTATTGGCATGGATTGGTTGGAAAAACATTGGTCTGTGGTCAACTATAGAGAGAAGACCATTAGTTTCCTCACTGAAGAAGGAAAAAGACAGGAAATTCAGGGCATTAAGAAAGGGATTAGATTACACCTAATCATAGCTAATCAGTTGAATAAATTCATGAGGAAAGGCTACTAGATTTACGTTGTGCAAGTTGGATATACAAATTCTGAGGAGAAGCTCTCTCCTTTGGAAAGTATACTAGAGGTGCAAGAATTTAGTGATGTTTTTTAGGAAGAAATTCTGGGGCTGCCACCCAAGCGACATATTTATTTTACAATCGAATTGATCCCTGGAACATCCCCTGTGTCAAAAACCCTTTACCATATGAGTGTTCTAGAGCTGACTGAGTTGAAATTGCAGCTGCAAGAACTGCTTAACAAAGGATATATATGCCCCAGCATCTCGCCATGGGGTGCCCACATATTATTCGTGAGGAAGAAAGATGACAAACTACGATTATGTATTGACTATAGGAAATTAAACAAATTAACCGTTAAAAATAAATATTCATTGCCCCAGATTGCTAATCTATTCAATCAGGTGAAAGGAGAAAAGGTATTCTCCAAAATAGACCAGCGCTCGGGTTAGCATCAAATAAAAGTAAAGGAAGAAGATATCAATAAAACTGCATTCAGAACTTGTTATGGCCACTATGATTTTATTGTGCTTCCATTTGTCCTAACTAACATACCTACAATGTTTATAAGTTTAATGAATGTAATTTTCTATCCATATTTAGAAAAAATTGTTTTACTCTTTATAGATGATATTCTAATTTATTCAAAAAGTGTAGCAAAACATAAAGAACACCACTAGATATTGTTGCAGACACTGAGGGAAAACTAGCTATATGTTAAATTTAGTAAGTGTAACTTTTACAAGGACTAGATTCGATATATTGGAAATGTAATCTCCTCCGAGGGGTTAGCAGTGGACCCTAAGAAAATTAGGACAATCTTGGATTGGGCAGTACCTAAAAATGTGGTGGACATAAGATCGTTTATGGGTCTGGTGGGGTACTACCATCGCTTTATAGAGGTATTTTCAGGAATTGTGTACCCCATTACCTCCTTACAAAAGAAGGGTATAGCATTCAAGTGGACAATTGAGTGTCAGTGTAGTTTTAAAGAATTAAAGCACAGGTTGGCTTCAGCTCTGGTACTGAAGATTGTTGATCCGAGAAATAATTTGTGGTCTGTACAGATGCTTTCTAGGAAGGTGTTGGGAGAGTTCTAATGCAGGATGATAGATTGGTCGCTTATGAGTCATGCAAACTAAAGAAGCATGAGCAATGATACTCCATGTATGATTTGGAACTAACAGCAGTGGTGCACGCACTCAAAATGTGGCAACATTACTTACTAGGTAATAAATTTCTACTAATGACAAATTATAATAGTTTAACAAAATTCTTTAGACAACCCACTTTAAATTTTCAATAAGCAATATGGACTCCATTTTTAAGTGAGTTCGATTTTGATATTAAACATCTGAATAGTGGCGGATGCACTCAACAGGAAGTTGTAATGTATTTATGAAATGAAATACAGTCAAGTGGAGCCTAAATTTTCTAAACAAATTAAGGAAGCATCAAATCGGGACCCAGAGTATGCATTTTTATGGAAACACGGCAAACAAGACCAAGATAGAGGAAAACGAACTGACTTTGATATTAACAATGAAAATATGTTGACATTTAAAGGCAAGATCTATATACTAAATCAGTTAGCCATTAAGCGATTATTGTTGGATGAATTCTACCGAAATCCTTATGCTACACATTCGGGTTATCAAAAAATATTTTCTACCATTAAAGGGAATTATTTCTGGCTTGGAATGCGCAAAGATATTATGGAATATTTGGCTAGTGCTTATAATTCCAACAGGTGAAAGCGAAACATCAGCACCTGGCAAGTCTGATCCACCCCTTACCCATACCTGAATGGAAATGGGAAACAATCACAATGGGTTTTGTGACAAGGCTGCCAAAGACTCAAAAACAAAGTGATTTGATCATGGTCGTAGTGGACAAACTAAGTAAAGTAACCCACTTCATCCGTGTTAAATCTACATACATTACTGCTCAAATTGCAAATGTATTTATGAAGGAAATATTTCATCTACATGGAATACCAAAATCTATAGTGTCTGATAGGGATGCAAAATTTATATCTGCTTTTTGGAAATCTCTATTTTCAGGGTTAAGAACTCAAATTCAATTCAGCGCAACTTACCACCCGCAAACGGATGGAGAAATGGAGCAGGTAAATCAAGTGTTAGAATATATGTTGCGTATGTATGTAATGCAACAACCAGGTAAATGGGAGGAGTATCTTCACTTAGTAGAATTATTATATAACAATAACTACCATGAGTCATTGAAAATGAGCCCATTTGAAGTACTGTATGGAAGGAAATGTAAAACCCCAGTTAACTAGAATAGTCCGAAAAATCGACTCATGCTTCGTCTAGAGATGTTAATAGAAATGGAACAAGTTATGAAGAAATTAAGCAAAGTTTAAGAGGAGTACAAGATCTACAAAAGGCGTATTCGGATAAGAAACAAACATTTAAGGAATTTCAAATAGGAGATCACGTTTATGTAATGGTTAAGCCCAAAAGAAGTACTTTGAGATGGGTTGGTTGCACCAAACTAAGTCCTCGATATTATGGACCTTTTCAGTTCCTAGAACGAATTGGGCCTATAGCTTATAGACTCGCTTTACCGAGCTATATGCGGGTGCATAACATATTTCACATCTCCTTACTAAAGATATGTATATATGATCCCCATCATATTATAAACTGGCAAGAAGTGCAGGTAAAATTGTAATAGTTGTATAATATGTATGTTGGTTGGAAAATATCTTTTTACAAAATTCTATTTAATAATGTTCTATTAGACATAGGTAGAACTGGACGGAGAATTCTTGGTAGAATTGTTGTGTATCCTAGATCAAAAAGAAGTAACCCTACGGAAGCAAGCTATCACCCAAGTTAAAGTGCAGTTGTGACACTTTAGCCCGGAAAAGACTACTTGGGAAGAGTAAAGTATGATGCGACAGCATATCCATATCTGTTTCAGAGAAAATATAGATAGAATCAAACACCAGGGATGGTGTTTCAAACTAGGAGGGGAAGATGTAAAACCTCCATATTAATACTAGTTACTGTTAGTAAATTTTATTTGTGATTGTTACCGTAGGTAAAGTTGACAGTCGAAAACTTAATAATAATAATTCTGGAAAATATTTTCTTTTTTTTATTTTCTTGAACAAGAGAAGAACTCTTGAAGGAGCTCATGTTTGGATAAGAAAACATAACTTCCTAATAGTTATGATAGTTATGAGTTTGTTCCCCATTCTAAAGAATAAAAGATCTCAATGAATGAAACAAAGCTTCTTCTGGAAAAATTGAAAAGATAAGAGAAGACTCTGATGGGACAAAGTGGTAGCTGGAAGCTATAGAAGGTGTTTAAATATTGAGCTTGCCTGAACCAATGGAGTTATCCATCCTGCAGGCAAGACCTGGAACTTTCAGAATGGACCGAGAAGGTCTTGATATCTGATTGTTAGACTCAGGAAGACTGGAAAAGAACGGTGGAAGAATAGGGGCTCAGGGGAAGACTCAGACATAATTTTCAGTCTTATTGGTTGGGAGGAGAGACATTCAAACAGAGTTCCTTGATTGCATAGACATCAATACAGATAAGTGTATATTAACATTGCTGGTTAGAAGGAATTTAAATTATGGAAGCTTAAAATAATTGGGCTCTACCTGTAATAGAAATTTTGGGTTATAGTATTATTTCTTACTGTTGTGAATTTAGGTAATGTAGAATGAGACAAACTACTGTTAATGGAAGAGTTTAATAAAGAACCGGAATCAATTGGGCCTATAGCTTATAGACTCACTTTACAAAACTATATGTGGGTGCATAACGTATTTCATGTCTCCTTACTAAAAATATGTATATATGATCCCCGTCATATTATAAAATGGCACGAAGTGCAGGTAAAATTGTAATAGTTCTATAATATGTATGTTGGTTAGAAAATATTTTTTACAGAATTTTGTTAATAATGTTTTATTGGATGCAGGTAGAACCGGGCGGAGAATTCCTAGTAGAACCATTGCATATCTTAGATTAGAAATAAGTAACCCTATGGAAGCAAGCTATCACCCAAGTTAAAGTGCAGTGGCGACACCTTAGCCCGGAAGAGGCTACTTGGGAAGAGGAAAGTATGATGCGACAAGCATGTCCGTATCTTTTTCAAAGACAAGATAGACAGGATTAAACACTAGGGATGGTTTTTCAAACTAGGAGGGGAAGATGTAACACCTCTAGATTAATACTAGTTACTGTTAGTAAATTTTGTTTGTGATTGTTATCATAGGTAAAGCTGACAGTTGAAAACTTAATAATAATAATAATTCTGGAAAATATTTTCCTTTTCTGGATTTTCTTGAACAAGAGATGAACTCTTGAAGGATCTCATGTTTAGATAAGAAATCCTATCTTCCTAATAGTTATGATAGTTATGAGTTTATTCCCCATTCTAGAGAATAAAAGATCTTAGTGAATGAAACAGGGCTTCTTATGGAAAAATCGAAAAGATAAGAGAAGACTATGATGGGACAAAGTGGTAGATGGAAGCTACATAAGGTGTTTAACTCTTGAGATGGCCTGAACCAGTGGAGTTATCCATCCTGCAGGCAAGACCTGGAACTTTCATATTGGACCTAAGAGGTCTTCATATCTGACTGTTAGACTCAGGAAGACTGAAAAAGAACTTTAGAAGCATAGGGTCTCATGGGAAGACTCGGACGTAATTGTTGGTCTTGTTGGTTGGGAGGAGAGCACATTCAAACAGAGTTCCTTGATTGCATAGAAATCCATACAGATAAGTTTATATTAACGTTGTTGGTTAGAATGAATTTAAATTATTCAAGATTAAATTAATTGGGCTATGCCTGTAATAGAAATTTTGGGTTATAGTATTATTTCTTATTGTTGTGGATTTAGGTAATGTAGAACGAGACGGTCGATTGTTAATGGAAGAGTTTAATAAAGAACTGGAATCAAATTAGGGAAAGGTTAGTCCTCCTCAAGAACCCTCGAGGAAGAAAGTCGTGTACCCAGCTATGGAGTTTCCTCGTGGGTTTGGAAGAACCCATGAAGGACTCGACCTTCAGCCCGGGGGGGACAAGTCAACCATTAAACCTGATAAAGAAATCAAACACGATTTACTGTTGTAGGGTTATAAAGACCTAAGCTAATCAACCTAGCATCAAAGAAAAAACAAAATGTTGTCAACTATTGTAGTACAATAAGGAAATCTCTTAAGCATACATGAATTAGTTGATTTCTCTATATAAACGTGTTACTATACAAGAGCTAGAAAAACATGAAACTAAAACATTAAAAATAATTTAGGAATTCTAGAAATTTCAAGGGTTAAAGGTAGGAAAACACTGGAACCATATGACTATTGTTATTTTTAAGGAGACACAAGGAAAATCTATAATAAATACTTCCTGCTATATTTCCTTGTCCTGAACAGTAGAATAGAAATCGCCCAAATCAAGATTATACGATGAAGCAAAACTTATGTGACTTCTTTAAATAAACTAAGCACATATTGTATGGATGGAAAACATCTTAGTACACTGTTTAAAAATGTTTGTACACCATATGGAACCGATAAGCGAAGTCGGCTTATTACCATTGTTAGGCCAGGCAGTAACTCCATTAGGCAGAAATAATTTGACTGTCATATTCCATCAGGTAGGTCCTCATTATATACATGAGGGAGAGACTGTTCAGTTCGTCTCCCAATGACTGTTCATATTTCCTATTTATCTATTTACAATAATTCACCCAATCACAAGGATTAGGTGTCAACATTCCCCCCCTTAATCTGAAGGGATGTTGGTGAGTCCAAGCATCATTCTGAATCGTTCAAGCTTTTCCCTTCCAAGCGCTTTGGTGAAGATGTATGCAATTTGCTCATTTGTGGAACAATGACGGAGATGGATTGTTTTTTCCTCAACATGATGTCGAATCAGATGATATTTAGTATTGATGTGCTTCGTTCGATCATGAAACTTTGGGTTCTTGGCCAACTTTATTGCAGAGGTATTGTCAATCATGAGTGGAGTTGATTGTACTTGTTTTACCTGCAAATCTTCAAGAATTTTCCTAAGCCACACAATTTATTTTGTTGCTTCAGCTGCTGCCATGTATTCTGCTTCTGTTGTGGAATCTGTTGGAGCTGATTGTTTGCGTGATCTCGAGGAGACAGCTCCTGATCCAAGACTCATAACATATCCTGAAGTAGATACCCTAGTTTCTTTATCTCCATCAAAGTCTGAATCAGAGTATCCAATCAAGCTGAAGTCGTCCACCTGTGTATACTTGATTCCAAAGTCTTGAGTTCCCTTCAAGTACCTTAGAACCTTTTTTGCAACAGACTAATGTCCCTCACAAGGCTTTTGCATAAACCTGGAGAGGATTCCAACAACAAACGAAATGTCTGGTCTAATAGTAGTTAGGTAGTTGAGACTTCCTACAAGCTATCTATACTTTGTTGCATCCTCAAATTCTTTTCCTTCAATAGATGTAAGCTTTAAGTTTTGTTCCATTGGAGTAGTAAGAGGATTGCACTCTGTCATGCCAAACCTGTTCAACAGATCTCCAATGTATTTCTTTTGAGAAAGAAATATGGACTTTGGATGTTGGGTTACTTCAATGCCAAGATAGTAATGAACATAGCCCAAATCAGTGATTTCAAAACTTTTCCCCAATTCATTCTTTATGGATGCAATGTAGCTTTCATTGTTCCCTGTCATCAAAAGATCATCTACATATACCACAAGATATACAACTTTTTTCCAACTTTGTTGACAAATAAAGTTGCATCATCAAGTTCAAAATGTTTGAAATTGAGTTTCAGAAGATGCTCAATTATTTTTTCATACCAGGCTCGCGGTGCTTGTTTGAGGCCATACAAGGACTTCACAAGTTTGCATACTTTATGTTCATGTCCTTTCACAGCAAATCCTTCAGGATGCGACATAAAAACATTCTCTTTTAGATCTCCATTCAAGAAGGCAGTTTTTACATCCATTTGATGGACTTTCCAACCATTCTGAGTTGCTAGTGCAAAGAGTGTCCGAATGATAGCCCATTTTGCTGTGGGGGCAAAAGTCTCCTCATAATTGACCCCTTCCTTTTGTACAAAACCTTTTGCCACAAGCCTAGCTTTGTGCTTGTCAAGTGAGCCATTAGCTTTATACTTGTTCTTGTAGACCCACTTGCAGCCAATTGGTTTGGTTCCTAATGGAGGATCAACCAGCTTCCAAGTGCCATTCTTTATGAGGGCATCATACTCCTTTTGCATTGCTTCTTTCCATTCATCATGAGAAGCAGCTTCTTTGAAGGAAGTTGGTTCAAAATCTGTAGACAAGTTCAATTCACAATCATAAGAAACATCCATATCAACAGATGAATTAGAGTCATCTACATCACCTCCATTTTGCCAGTTTGAATTTCTAGTTCCTGTCTTTCCAACTTCATCAGGATGAACACTTTCAAGTGTCTTTGTCAGCCACTTTGGGGGACCTCTCTAAGATGGTCCAACCTGCTCCGTTGATTGAGTTGGGACTGAATCAATATTGAGTCTCCCAATTCTATCAATTACATCACTTAAAGCATCATCCGTTGTTGGAGTTTCATGCGGGGGAGAGTGTTCTTCAGAAGAAGATTCCACATGTTGATCTAGTATAGGAATCCCCCCTTCAAGATGTGGAATCTGATTATGAAATTCTTGAAATGATTTTTGTTTTGCGAATCCATCCAAGCGATCAAGTTGCCACTCAACAACATTGTCAGTTTTGGATGATTCAAGAAAAATTACATCTCTAGATACAACAAACTTCTTATTTACTTCATCATAGAGGCGGTATGCTTTGGAGGTGTTTGAGTACCCCAGGAAGATACACTTACGACTTCTAGCACCAAGTTTGTTTCTATGTACCTTTGGTATCAAGGCATAACAGGTGGAACCAAAGACCCTGAGATGCTTTACAGAAGGAACATGTCCATACCACATTTCATAAGGAGTCTTGTTTCTTATAGCATTAGATGGACATCTATTCTTTATATATGCAACACATAGAACAGCATCAATCCAAAACATCATCTTTACATTTTTTAAGAAAAGCATGGATCGTACCATATTTAAGATTGTTGTATTCATTCTTTCAGTTACACCATTCTGTTGGGGATTATAAGGCACAGTTGTTTGATGTTTGATCCCATGTTGGCGAATATAGTTTTCAAATTCATTTGATGTGTATTCTTTTCCATTATTAGTGCGAATAGACCCAATATGAGATTGTGCATCATTTTCAATCCATTTATGAAAATTCTTGAATGTTTGAAAAGCATCAGATTTGTTCTTCAATAAATAAACCCAACACATTCTGGTGTAGTCATCAATAAATGTCATGATATATTTATTTCCATTTGCAAAAGGAACAGGCATTGGACCACATAAATCTGAGTGAATGAGTTCAAGCTTCCTATGTGCTCTTGAATGTGAATCATGAAAAGACTATTTTCTATGCTTTCCTAGAATGCAAGCATCATATTACTTAAGTTTCCTAGGAATTGTATGCAAACCAGCAACACCATTTTTCTTCAATAAGCGGAGACTGTCATAGTTCAAATGTCCAAATCTAGCATGCCAAAATAAACTTGATGGAAGTGTACCTTCTTCATGATGAGAATTGTATGAGAAATGTTGTGCATGAGCAGAGGTTCCTTGTAGTTTGAGAAGCCTTTCTTCTTCTATTCCCCTCATGACAAGTGAGTGATCAGATGCTTTTCTTACCTCAAGCTTGCCATCAAACATATCAATGGAGTGACCTTGCTGGCGGATGTGGACCAAGGACAACAAGTTTCTTTTGAGCTGTGGGAGATATAGAACATGATCGAGAAGAAATTCTGGAAGACCAGGCAGTTTAAGCCTAATTGTGCCAAGCCCTGATGGCTTGATTTTTTATTGATCTGCAAAGTATACTGCTCCATCAACATTGTTAGTGAAATCTTCAAAAAAATATTTTCTATGAGTCATGTGGTAGGTTGTTCCTGAATCAAGCAACCAATCATTTTTCCAAGAAGTAAGTGAAGCATTAAATAAATCTTCATTTACTCCAATGTTACATTATGCCTCAACATAGTGAGCGGATCCAGGTGCTTTACCTTTGTCTGTATCATCAATTTTACCTTTCTGTTGGTTTCTTTTCTGCTCAATTTTTTCCCATGGTAGCTTGCATGTAGAGGCATCATGTGATCCATTTATTTTGCAGTGTATGCAGTGCAAATCTGCCTTCTCTCCTTGAGAATGTCTGCCCCCCCTGCCTCTGAAATATCTTCCTCTTCCTCTTCGTCCACCTCTTCCTCTTGTATAATCTTGAGTAGGATGCTTATCTTTATGATCAAGGCACATAGTCTCTTCAGAAGATTCAGGGGTTGTCTTCTTTCCAAAAGCTTTCTCTCTTTCAGCAAACTTTTTCACAAGAGAGTCAAAGGTTATATATTTGAGATTTCCATTTGCTTGCAATGACTCAAGATAATTGGAGTAAGTAGGATAAATTGCCTTGAGAAAATAAATAAGAGGAATATCCAATTCAACCTTAGTGGATTTGATATCATGCATTATAGACTTTACTTCAGATGTAAGAGCAAGAGGATCATTATTTTGCAGTTCAAGGGTGAAGAGTTTAATCATGAGTTGAACGACTTCAAGTGCAGAATGTGAGTCATAGAGTTCTTTCAGCTTTTGTAAAGCTTCAAAGGCAGTTGAATATGACGAAATATGGCGACTCACCTCTTCATTTACAGATGCTGCGATTAAAGCATAAGCTTTGATGTTCTTGTTTTCCCAAATGACGAGCTCTTTGTCTGAGGTAGGCTGTATTGGGTCATTGTCTCTGTCTCCGACACACACTCCTTTCCACAGCTCATTGAAAATGAGGGTGTGTTTTATCATCCGGGAGCATTCAGGATAGTTCTCCTTGCCAATGAGAACTATTCCCACCATGGATATGATTGAATGCATTCTGTAGCAAAAAAAACTTCTGCTGCAAAACTTTTACTCTTAATGGAAAAAAAATATAGTTCTGATGTGACAGGACAACAAACTCAAATGTCAATCCACATTCATCTGCACAATGTTAAAGTATAGAATATGGCAGTATACTAAGTCCAAAAAATATTCTCAACAGCATAAAGCACTGCGTCCACCAAAAGGCTTTTGCATTATATACCATTTATACTGGTATAAATTTATCCTTGAGCATAACTGAAGTAGGTGTAGGTCGGAATCATACAACTTTGGAAAAAAATCCAACTGATCACAAAGAAAAAAAAGGTGTTCAAACGCCAACACCGAGGAGTCCACGATCCCTTCCAAAACACATCTCCATGCATGAAAAGAAGGTCACAACACATCTCCACGTATGAAAAGAAGGTCACAGCACATCTCCACACATCAACAACACATCTCCATGCATGAAAAGAAGGTCACCACATCTCCACGCATCAACAGCACATCTCCACGCATGAAAAGAAGGTCACTACATCTCCACGCATCAACAGCATATCTCCGCGCATGAAAAGAAGGTCACCACATCTCCACACATCAACAGCACATCTCCACGCATGAAAAGAAGGTCACAACACATCTCCACGCATCAACAGCACATCTCCACGATCAAAGTAGACAGAAACTGCCTTAAATGTAAGCCAGAGTATAGAGCAGGCGTGGAACTGAATATGATGAGGAGTTTCAAAGCAAACTCCATAGGGTTATCGCCTACGGTAAGGAAGAAAAAAGGCGAAACAAACTTTGGGCAGCGCTGCTTTCAGCGTATCAAGAGTTCAACAATGATGTCAGTGTTAATACACAGTATTAATATGAAACCAGTGTTTAAAATGTGTATAACATTGATACACAACTTTTTTTCATTCAAATATTCTTTAAAACCGCGCAAATCTCATTCCAACATGACTCTCTATAATGGAATCTTTAACAAAACAGAGTACGAGGCCAAAAACTGATAAATGGCCATCCACTAATACACAACGTTCACAGGATTTGCTCCGATAGACCATGAGACCATGGCTGTGCAGAGACTTGACGTTCAGGTGAATGCACAACGCTTCTGAAACGTTTATGAAACCATGTCAGAACAGCTTGGACAGCGTTGGCAGTGTCAGGCAGAGGAACGTTTCATCGTTCAAGTGAATATGGCAGACAGGGCGCAGGTCTGTATAAAAGGAATATGGCAGACAAGGGAGTTACAAGGGACAAGAGCTAAAAAGGAGCTGGCTCTGATACCATGTCAGGCCAGGCAATAACTCCATTAGGCAGAAATAATTTGACTGTCATATTCCATCAGGTAGGTCCTCATTATATACATGAGCGAGAGACTGTTCAATTCATCTCCCGATGACTGTTCATATTTCCTATTTATCTATTTACAATAATTCACCCAATCACAAGGATTAGGTGTCAACAACCATAAACTAAAATGAATCTACATCATAGGAAATAAAATCTTACATATTGTTAACTCGAAAACTTCCATGTTCAACATAACAGTACCTAGAAATTTATGCATAAAAATCGTTTACACACTAGTCCCTTAACTGAAATAAACCGAGTAGTAAAACCCTAGCCAAGCTCTATCTCGAACTAACAAAGGCATCACCAGTGGTGAAAGGCCAGAACTTTAACCATAGCCAAGCAAAAGAGATGCTTAGTCGAAATAATCAGCAGAGGGTAGTCAATCCAGGACTTAAGCAAAGAGTACCTGGTAGTAAAGGAAAACCGAAATTCCTCCATCCAGCACACAGGAAATTTCGTTGAGGGGTTACCTACCACCGTTCCAGAGTTGAAACCCTTGTTAGCTTGGGTTTTGGGGAGGAAAAAATGAGGAGACAAGAACAAAATATTACGTGAGCAAAGGATGGACATGGAGTTATGACTGGATAGGCGTTGTTGCCGCAATGCCAACAACAATAGAGAGGCGTTGTGTTTCCTTGAGCCCGACAGAAGGTAGCATAGACTATTCACCTGCCAATGAAGGAGGAGAGCCTAGTTGGATACCCTGCAACGGTTGAAAATACTCTGCATAGGATCGTTCGGATCAATAAGAGAACCGTAGCATCCAAAACAAGAGGAAGGTGTAGCCAATGTGACCTTTTTTTTAACCAAAATGTTTAAGCCTTGCCTGTAAAACTGAGAAATCGACATCCACAAGGTTCTAGAGCTTTGCCACTAGAAGCAAGAATAAAGCATCAGGTGGGTCTCCAGTGAAAGGGAAACAGTTACCATAATGCTTAAGCCACGCTGCACTGCGCGATCGGAACCATAAACATCCAAGGGTGCACAAGCCTCCAGATGTCAAGCCATATGAAGATCTGGAGAATTCGGTAGGTGGATTCCAAGGCGTGCACGATCACATGTAAATTAACTTTGTGATATATGTAAATTAACTCAGAGTTCTTATTATCTCATAACATTAACCCTCAAATGAAAATGACATTAATTAACTTGGGTTAATTTGTATACACAGATTTAACATTGCTATAGATCCTTTGTATTGTAAAGATTTGGATATATTAATTGTGTTGAATTATGTGTAGGGTAATTAACACATAAACCATGATTTGTATGCAAGTTAGTTAATACATAAACCATTATTGAAATCTTAGTATATAGATTTTTATTTTTTTTACAAGTTGGATTGGTCATTTATTAATGCATGTTACACAACTCTTCAAAAATCCCTCTACACTTTGATTGTGAAGAGTTTACCTATAGAACTTGTAATTTCAATAAATCCTTGCCAAATTCTAAACCAATTAGATTGTAAAATAAACCCAAAAATCTTTCCAAAAAATCACACTTAAAACTACTCTATCTAGATCCTCTTTTGAAAAAACATAAAAATTGAGAAATAATTCTTACGGGATCCGTTCGACATTTAATTTCATCACCGGCATGCACGTCATCCTAATACTCAAGAAGGAATTTTTCACAGAGATTTTCAAGACACCCACCAACATATTTGTAACCTAATCGCTCCAATGCATGAACTGTGACTTCATTGACCTCTTCGAGCAAGAAACAACCCAGATCTAAAAATATCTCCTTCTCACTATTCAGAGCCTCATAGCCCACTTTTAATGTGTCCCTTATATCGTCCGGTAGTCTTCTGCAGATCTTTTCCAACTGTCGCTTCCAATACTCTTCCTCACTCTAGCCATGAAACAGTCCGCCCAACACTTTCAAGAGGAAGGGCAGCCCACTAAAAAATTTCAAAACCTCCTCAATCGAACATATGAATCCTTCATCTGGTTCAGATTAGTCGAATGCATGCCGACAAAAAAGCTATTGGGCATGTTTTATCTGTAATGGCTTTACATCATATACTACAGTTGTTGGAGAAAATCTTGATCAGAAGACGTGATCATCAAACTATGTGATCCTACAACATCTGTGACTAGTAGACTACTTATTTTTTGATATGATCCGCGTCATCCAAAACAATTAGAACCTGGAGTCCTCATAGACAATCGCAAAAAATACTGGTTCCTTGTCTGGTATCTTTAATACGAAAATCACAATTCAACAAATACAGGAGGAGCTTCTGCTTGCCTACTCCGGCCATTCCAACAATCCACATAATGATTGTGCCATTTAACTCACTATGTTTCTTAATTTCATCATTTATTTCCTTCACAACTAGATCAAGTCCAACCAGGTATTTAGGCAGCTCGAATGGTTCAAATTCTACCCCTTTTAAGACAACTTTCACAATCTCCTCCAAAACCTCTCCAAGGTCACTGCAAAAACAACAGACAGATACATGCAGTCATAATTGTCAGAATTACGAGAAGGAAGAGCCGACTTTGACAAATCCAAGATTCCTAATAAATAAGGTATTCACCTTTCATTCATTTTGAAGAGTAGCCCAGAAATCTCTGAGGCTTTGTTGAGGGTTGTCTTCCATTTATTGATGTCTTTCATGGCGACTCTGCCTTTGCGTTGGTGTTCTTCAAAGGCTTCTCTTTAATGTCCACTCTCTCTGTCAGTGTAACAGAGGCCTATAGGCTCAACGTCATAAAACACGGGAATGATCTTCCTGTTGCATCTAAAAATCCAACACAATTCAAACAAACACCAACTTGATTCAACATAACACTTACTGAAAATGGAAATATGTATTGACGCACTCTTAATGGCTGCGACAATTGCAGGAGAGAGCTCATCTCCCGTGTGGAGTTCATTTTCATCGAGAAAGACACAGAGCCTGCAAGACTTGAGGCGATGGTGGATGAGGCTCGCAAGAGTCTTCTTGACATTGGGATCCCTATGATATATAAAAATGTGGTATGTTGCTGACACTGGTTCTGTGGCAGGAATTCATGATAGATGCGACATTGGTAAAAAGGATATTTGTACATGTTTCAATTATTAAACCAAATAAGTATCACGTTTTAGTGAAATGGAACAAGGTGTTTTGATTTATGAAAGTTTTCTCCATTCTGATTATTGTGATTCTCACAGAAAACATAGCTACCTTTTTGTTAAGCTTCATTGTAATTCTATCAATATGACTGCAAAAATGGGCAGGGTCGTTGGCTCTTGTGCTGGAGAGGTAGTCGCACACAATCCAACTCTTGTAAATACCGCTACTATATAGTAATACAATACATCTTATCCACAAAAAAAATATTAATATTATAAATTTAATAACTTAAGATTAATACAATATTAAATTTGTTATATTATAATATATATTAATATATCATGATATATATTAACTCTAGATATATCTGGGAGGGAAGAACAAAGACACAGTGATAGAGGTGGAGAGATAAAGGGAGTGAGAGGGAGTGAGAGGAAGCGAAAGAAAGGGAGAGAAAGGAAGGACGAGAGAGGACTTGAGAGACAAAAGGAGAGACATAGGGATAAAGAAATGAACTGCAAGGAACGAGGGGGAGGGAAGAAGAATCGCAAAGAGAGAGAAAAGTGGAAAGAGAGAGAGAGAAGGAGTGACAAGGAAGAGATGGAGAGAGAGTGTATAGGTTTGGGGGTAAGATAGCGAGATAAAGAAGGAGAGATAAAGAGAAGAGGGGGAGAGAAGGAGAGATAATGACAGAGTTGGAGGGCGGAGAGAGAGAGAGAGAGAGACAAAGACAAAGAGATAAGGGGGAGAGATAGAGGGAGGCAGGAGAGAAAGGGAGAGAGAGGAAGGAAGAGAGCTTGGATGTGTGAGAGAGAAGGAGAGAGGAAGGGAGAGAAACAGGGAGGTAAGAATAAAGACACGTAGAGAGAAAGGTGGAGTGAGAGAGAGGGAGTGAGAGAGAGGGAGTGATAAGGGAGATGGAGAGAGAGGGAGAGAGGAGAGCAAGAGGGAAGAGAGATAGAAGGAGGGAGAGGAGGGGAAGAAAGAGAGAGAGGGAGAGGAAGAGGGAGGGAGAGATCGATGAACATGGAGAAAGAGTGTGTATGTTTTGGGGGTGATATAAAAATACAAAAGAGAGATAGATATATAGATGGAAGGTGAAGAGATGGAAGAAGAGAGAGGGGGGGGGGAGAGATAGATAGAGATGGAGGGAGAAAGCACGTGTATTTGGGGGGGAGATAGAGAGACAAAGAAGGAGAGATGGAGGGAGATATATATATATAGATGGAGGGGGGAGAGAGGGAAGAAGCATTCTTGCACTAGATGCATTGATTTCAATGTAGATGGTGATTTCTAATCCTATTTGATTGCTTGCATTGAAGGAGATAAACTGAAGGACATGGGAGAGGAGGAATGAAGAGAGAGAGAGAGAGAAGGAGAGGAGTGAGAGAGGGAGAGAAGGATAAGAGAGAGAGGGAGACACAAATATGGAGGGGGGAGAGAGAGGGAGAGAGATAAGGAGAGAGGGAGGGAGATAGTGATAGGGTTGGAGGGCAAAGAGAGAGAGAGAGAGAGAGAGAGATGGGAGAGAAAGGGAGAGAGACGACTTGACAGAGAGGAGAAGATAGGGAGGATAAAGAGATGGATTTGGAAGGGAAGAAAAAAGACATACAAAGAGAAAAGTGGAGCAAGAGAGAGAGAGAGAGAGGGAGTGAAAAGGAAGAAATGAAGAGAGAGTGTATATGTTTGGGGTGAGATAGAGAGACAAAGAAGGAGAGATGGAGGGAGATATAGATATAGATGGAGGGGGGAGTGAGGGAAGAAAATTTCTTGCACTAAATTCATTGAATTCATGGTAGATGATGTTTTATAATCCTATTTGATTGCTTGCACTAGATGCATTAATTTTAGTGTAGATGTTGATTTCTAATGATATTTGATTGCTTGCACTAGATGCATTGATTTCAGTGTAGATGTTGATTTCTAATCCTATTTGATTTCTTGCACTAGATGCATTGATTTTAGTGTAGATGTTTTCTAATTCTATTTGATTGCTTGCACTAAATACATTGATTTCAATGTAGATGATGATTTCTAATTCTATTTGATTTCTTGCACTAGATGCATTAATTTCAGTGTAGATTTTGCTTTCTAATGATATTTTGATTGCTTGCACTAAATGCATTGAATTCATGGTAGATGATGATTTCTAATCCTACTTGATTGCTTGCACTAGATGCATTAATTTCAATGTAGATGTTGATTTCTAATGATATTTGATTGCTTGCACTAGATGCATTAATTTCAACGTAGATGTTGATTTCTAATCCTATTTGATTGCTTGGACTAGATGCATTGATTTTAGTGTAGATGTTTTCTAATTCTATTTGATTGCTTGCACTAAATACATTGATTTCAATGTAGATGATGATTTCTAATTCTATTTGATTGCTTGCACTATATTCATTGATTTCAGTGTGGATAGTGATTTCTAATTCTATTTGATTTCTTGTACTAGATGCATTGGTTTTGGTGTAGATTGTGATTTCTAATCCTATTTAATTTCTTGCACTAGATGCATTGATTTCAATGTAGATGGTGATTTTTAATCCTACTTGATTTCCTGCACAAGGTGCATTGATTTCAGTGTAGATGTTAATTTCTAATCTTATTTGATTTCTTGCACTAGAGGCATTGATTTTAATGTAGATGTTGATTTCTAATCTTATATGATTTCTTAGATTGGATTCATTGATTTCAGTGTAGATGTTTTCTAATCTTATATCATTGTGTGCATTAAATGCATTGATTTTAGTGTAGATGATGATTTTTGATTTGATGTAATTCAATGTATGATGATACATTAACTTAAAGTGATTAGATTAACAATGTGCATTGATTCAGTGTAAGCACAAAAAAATGAATTTGCATTGATTTTTGTGTTATAGTAATTCAACCTATTAATATTGGAGAGTAAGAGAGACAAGGTATGATGTTTACTACAATAGTTCGAGTTAAAGAATTGAATGGTTTACAATATCAACTATCATTTTCATATAATCGATATGAAAAGATGGAAAAACGAACAAATAATGTAAAGATTTTGTAAATCTGACCACTCATTAAAAAAAATCAAAATTACATTATTTCTTGAGTTTTGTTAAAAAAACTATAGATAAAAAAAAATCATCAAAATATTTTGAAGGAAATAAATTCTTTAAAACATTATCAATGGAACAAATGACTTCAAGAGTCAGCTTGATGCGGTAAATTATTAAAACTACTCTTCAAAATATATTTAGTAATACCTGGAGGGACACTATTAAGAATTATTAATTTTTAAAAGTTGTGATACCTAAAATGAAATGAAATATATGTGCAATATCAATCCTCTTGCAAACTATTGACAAGATTGTCTCCCTTCTTCATCACCAACTGATTACTAACATACAATTACATACACATATAGAAATATAATACAACAATTGTAACATTCACAAACATTACCATCCAAATCCAAACGCATAAACACACAAACCACTCAAAGGATCCAAGTGCAGACCTACAAACTGTTCAAGGCAAGCAACAAAAACAAAATTAAAGAAGAGAATGATATTGTCATGTCAAACAAAGAAAACATAATGTAAATTTCAAAGTATGAAGCTTATCACAAACATATACATAATAATGATAATCTAAAAAAGTGTCATTGTTGCCCTCAAATAGAACTAGCCTAGATTCATCTAAATCTGGATCTATCATGTGAGAGGGATCAAATCCCTCGAGGTGCAAACTTTTCTTCAAATTCCACACTCCAAAAAGATTTGCATCCTCTCGATGCATGACACATCCGAAGTTAAATGAATCTAAACTGAATTATTAAAATAACTTTCTCCAAAATGGTTTAGCATAGTCCACATTCCTCATAATGTAACATTATGTTGAGAAGCCAAATTCTGTGTATTTGATTTGCAATTATACTTATTCACAATCCACGTGGTAAAAGTTAGAGAAGCATTAAGAAATGGAAGAGTGAATGGTAAAAGGAGTTGTGAAGTAGGAGAAATTTTTAGAGATTATAAAATTTGGAAGATTTTATAATGTATTTAGAAAATCATTTAATAGTACAAGATAAGGTAATTAAAAAATATTGGTTAAATCTAACTTAGTTACTCATTAGTGACGTAATTCGTCATTCCATAGAAGACTTCATACGATTTTAAAAAAACACACGAATATAAAAATTTTATAATGTGTATTACGAAATTTGGGTTTAACTGTTGGATACGTTTTAGGAAAAAAAAAATCATTTCTATGCCGATGTAAAATCATGCCGATGAGTACAAGGCGATATAAAAGGAATTTTCGTCAAAATAATTTGAGAAGAAACATATGTGATGCCGTAATTTAAGGGTGGGGTCGTACTATGCTGTCCGCCAATAGACGGAGTACGATGCACCGCCCATGTGACAGTGATCATTGCTTCCTTTAAAATATAATTTAACCACAACGGTGGCACGCAAGACGATGTAATCTTAGTCATAAGTGATTCCATTGAAGACTGTTCATGGACTTTTTCTTAAAGGCAAATTTAAGAAATTGTATAATGTTTAATCAGGATTTCGGATTTAACTGTTAGCTAGGGTTTAGAATTGAGTGATGCCCATGAGTGCAATGGGATTGAAAAGTCGTGAAATTAGGTGTGAAAAGAAGATATTTGATGAGATAATTACAAAGTGGTGGAAACTAATTTTGAAAAGGAACATAATTGATGTTCTGAAGATGCTGTGAGTGGAGTGCTCAAATATTTCCATGCCGCACCATGAAATTCAAAGGATTAATTAATGGGACATTATTCCGAACTGTCCGTGAGTTGTGTGGTAAGGGAGTATGATGCACCGCCCCATGACACATGTGACCGCTGCCCAGAAAATGTAATTCCATGATCTGCGAAACAATGTCGACATGGCATCTAATCCGTGGATGTCGCTTAGTTGGATAAACACCGTGTATTGTAAAGCCTTTTGCCGATGGAATCTAGTGACATTCCATTTTCAGAAGAAGCGGAGGAATAGTGACAGAATTCTTTTAATCTTCATCACCAACCAATATGTTTTTTAATTCATTTTCAATATTTCTTTTGCGCTGCTATTGCAATGTTTATGTAGTTAAATATATTTTATCGCAAAGAGTTTTCTGGTCCAGAGATGTTATAATATCTTATTTTGTCTTTTTAAATTTTCAACTAAATTAAATTACATTAAAAGAACATTATTAATTAAAATAAAATAGTTATATTAGTATTGGTAATTTTTGGATTCTAAATTTTCAATATAATATTTTTATTTTATTTTTAATTTTTTAATAAAATTAATTTATTAAATTGAAAAATGTTCTCTAATTCATTATATTAAAAATATATAATATAATATAAACATTTTTACTTCATTACAATAAAATTAAAACTAAAATATAATAAAATGTGTAATTTTCAATATCTATATCACTGTATAGTATTTAGTGTTATAAGAAATTTTAATTAATTTTAAATTAAACATGCTGATTACAATAAATTTTAATTAATTTTAAATTAAACATGCTATATATCACCAATTACTACGTAACAGGCTGGATGACCCATGAGGCTCGCCTTTTAAATGACACGATTGATTGTTTTTTTCCCTTGATTTCACGTGGGTAGTAAGATCGAGTGAGATCCAGTTTCCTGTGCAAGAAAGACAACATGACCCCGCGTGGACTTAATTGCAGCCAGGTGAACGTAAACCATACTCTGGAAGTTACCTTCTCTTCCTCCCACTTTATCACTTGCAATTGTCCACATTCGAGCATACCCCAAGGTTTATTACATGCATGCTTGGGGACGGCGAATTCATGGGAGAATTGAGGATAGCTTCGTAGTCAACTCTATTATTGGCTCCAACTCCACTTTTGATTGGTTAACTCTATCTTTGGGCTATTTAATAGAAATTAAGGGGAGTTGTTTTTTTTTTGTGCATGTTACGTCCTCGCAAACGCTGACAACAAAAGGTTGTCTGGAGGTCGTGAAGGAAGCCACGGTGATCTGCGAGTGTGCTGCGAGATCAAACAACATTGGAGATCAACGATCTCTGTCTTTGACACAAATGTGGGGTAAATCTAACATTTTTTTTACCTGTCAAACTTTTTTAAATCGCCAAGATGAATAATCAAATGTTTGAAGCATGCTTGAATGAGCATAACAAGCTCGATGGCTCCAATTATGTGAATTGGAAATTCAAGATGTAGACTCTGCTAGAAGTGTAGAGTGCTTGGACGATTGCAAATGGGGATGAGCAGAAGCCAGTAGCTGGATCAGCATCAGTCCCAAATTGGGAGAAGCATGAGGGTAAAGCAAGGACGTTGTTGAAGATGTCAGTGAAAGACTGCATCATACCACATATCTGTATGAGATCAGAAATACAAATCATCTTATGTTTCTGAAGAGCAAGATCTTATCCCTGAAGGTGGAGGAGAATGAAACAGTTGCTGCCTTCATAGCAAGGATCAAAGATCTGAAGAACAAATTGGCAGACATTGGTCATATAGTTGAAGATACAGATCTTGTAACAATTACCTTGAATGGTGTGACCGATGACTACCAAATGTTCATCAATGGGATATATGCGAGAGAGAAAATCACGAAGTTTGAAGAACTGACAGGAATACTGATGCAAGAAAAAGAAAGAAGATCAACTCTGAAGCCCCAAAGTGTCGATCTTGCATTGATGGTGAAAAAGAACTTCTACAAAGGAAAAGGAAATCTGTAACAACAAAACGGAGAAAGCTCACAGAAAAGACCAAATCCGACCCAAGGTATGAATCCGAATAGAAACAACTCTGTAATTAAATGTTTTTATTGCAGAAAACTTGGTCATATAGCTAGGGAGTGCAGGAAGAAGAAATATCATGAAGAACAACAGAGGCAGAAATGACATGCAGGTCATCTCGCGAATGATAATCATGAGTGAAATTTCAGATTGTTCATGGTAGACCGTGATGAGAATGTTGATGCAAACATCTGGTATGTAGATTCAGGAGCATCAACACATATGACAGGGAACAAGTAATGGCTTGAAGATTTTAAAGAAATCAACGACGGAGAACAAATCTACCTAGGTGATGATATAAGTCATCAGATCAAAGGATGTGGGAAAATTTCTGTCATTTTACCTAATGGTAATGTAAGACAAATCTATAATGTTATGTATGTGCCCGGTATAACAAAGAACTTGATTTCTGTATCTATGATTACAAATCAAGATGTTAAAGTTGAATTTTTTAAATCTAACTGTTATATTAAAGATCTGCTAGATGGCGTGAACATTGTTGCTACAAGAATTCGAACAGGAGGTCTATACAAATTGGATGTAAGACCAGCACGAGTTCGAGCTTTAATAGCAGCGGGTTTGACTACAAAAGAGTTGTGGCATCAGAGATTTGGTCATATAAACTATAATGATTTGTTGTTACTTCAGAAAAAGGAAATGGTAAGAGATCTTCCTATGTTAAAACAAGTGCATAATGATTGTGGTTCCTGTACATTAGGAAAAATCCATAGAGAAGAATTCCTTGTTCGAGTAGAGAAGAAACAAAGAGATATACTTGAATTAGTGCACACAGATCTTTGTGGACCCATGCAAACAAAGTCATTAGGAGGTGCACTATATTTTTTACTGTTTATTGATGACTGCACAAAGTTTTCTTGGGTATATTTCTTGAGTGAGAAGAGTCACACATTTGAATACTTTAAGCAGTTCAGAAACATGATTGAAAAGCAAACATGGAAGCAGATAAAAATTCTTTGTTCCGATCAAGGGGGAAAATACAGGAAGGATGAGCTTATCAAGTATTGTAAAGACAATGGAATATTACAACAATTCACAGTACCCCATACTCCTCAGCAGAATGGAGTAACAAAAAGAAAGAACAAAACATTGGTGGAATGTGCTAGAAGCATGTTGAAAAGTAAGAATCTATCGAATGGTTTTTGGGTTGAAGCATTGAATATTGAGGTTTATTTGAAAAATAGGAGCGCTACAAAGAGTCTTGAGCTTAAAACTCCTTATGAAGCACTATATGGATTTAAGCCCGCAATAAAACATTTAAGAGTATTTGGGTCTAAAGCATTTGCCCATATTCCAAAGGAAGACAGAAGAAAACTAGATTCAAAAGCTATTAGATGTATGTTTATAGGGTATTGTTCACAATATAAAATTTATAGATTATTTAATCCCTCTACTCACAAGATTTTTGTTAGTAGAGATGGCATATTCCATGAGTAGGATCATGAGGAATCTAATAAGCACAATGAGGAATGGGATATTCCGTATTTGGTGGAAGAAGAAAGTGAAGAAACATGAAACAATCAGAATCAACAACAGACAAAGCCAAAAGATGAACAACAATAACAACATCAGCAGATACAACAACAACAACAACGGGAAGAAAAAGAAAATGATGATCAGACAAGGTTTGAAGCTACCCCACCACTTAGGAGATCATGTAGGAAAGCTAAATTGCCTGCAAGATATAGGGAAAATGCTTTTATAGCTAGTATGATGAATATTGTTGAACATTCTAGTTATAAGGAAGCAAATGAATGTAGTGACTGGAAAATAGCTATGGAACAGGAATATGAATCTATAATTAGGAACAACACTTGGGAACTGGTTGAACTTCCTAAAGGGAAACAAACCATAGGTTGTAAATGGTTGTATAAACCCAAGATTAATGCCGATGGAACCATAGATAAATTAAAAGCTAGATTGGTAGTAAAGGGGTATTCACAAAAAAAAGGCATTGACTATGAAGAAACCTTTGCCCCTGTAGCTAAACTTAATACCATTAGAATGTTGATTGCTTTAGCTACTAAGAAACATTGGATGATTCACCAACTAGATGTAAAGTCTGCATTTTTAAATGGAGAATTGAAAGAGGAGGCTTATCTAGAGAAACCTGAAGGGTTTGTCCAGAAAGGGAAAGAACATTTAATCTGTAGATTAAAGAAAGCTCTTTATGGACTAAAGCAACCACCCAGGTCTTGGTATGAAAAGATTGATTCATTTTTTCTGCAATTTGGCTACAACAGAAGTAAAAACGACCCTAATCTTTATACCATGCAAGATGAACAAGGGTGCATAGTGTTGATTTCTTTGTATGTAGATGATTTGATTATTATAGGTGATGCTACTTATCTAATCAAAGAAATCAAGCAACAGATGTCATAGGTGTTCGAAATGAAACACCTTGGTGAATTAAGATATTGTTTGGGTCTTGAGATCTGGAGAGATTCAGGAAAAAAAAAATTGTCCTGAGGAAAATATGTCAAAGGAGTACTAGAAAGATTTAGGAGGGATCAGTGTAAGCCTGCAGCAGTACCACTACAGCAGAACATCAAACTGTAGAGTGAGGATGGCTCTAAAGAGGCAGATGTGACACTTTACAGACAACTGGTTAGGAGCCTAATCTACTAGACCACTACTAGACCAGATTTGGCTTATGCAGTGAGTGTGCTAAATCAATACATGTCCAAGCCACTTGAAAGTCATTGGAATGCAGTGAAAAGTGTTTTGAGGTATCTACAAGGTATTGTAGATTATGGTATTATTTATACTAATTCCTCTGATGTTAGATTGACAGGATTTACAGATTCAGACTGGACTGGAAATGTAGACGATCACAAATCCATAATAGGCTATGCATTCAACATTGGATCTGGGGTGATTACATGGATCAGTGAGAAATAAAAGACAATTTCCTTGTCTTCGGCGGAAGCAAAGTATCAAGCTATGTGTGCAGCAACATGTGAGGCAGTTTGGGTGCAGAGACTTCTCTAGGATGTTGGGGAAGAATAGAAAGATGCAACAACAATCAGATGCGACAATCAGAGTTCAATCAAACTTGCTAATAATCCAGTGTTTCACAAAAACACTAAACACATGATACACAGTTCCACTTTGTCAGGGAGAAAGTGCAATCAAAAGAAATCCATTTGGTATATTGTAATACATGTGATAATGTTGCAGACATTTTCACTAAGCCTCTTGGAAAAATCAAGTTTGAAATGTTTAGGGAAATGTTAGGCATATTTGTGAACTTCTTTTCCATTAAGGGGGAGTGTTAGAGATAATGGAGAATATCTTAGAATAGTGAGTTGGTTAACGAAACCTCAGGATAAGAATTAGTTTCTATTTTTTAGGTTATGGTTCTAACTTCCCTAAATCTATGATTACTATAAAATGTGTGATGTACATGAACAATGTAGAGCGTTCTGCAAAGCCGAAGTCTCCTAGTTCAAGCTCTCTTTCGTAGAGTTGACCAGTGGGTTTCATTCTATTTAATACAGAACATTGCATTTTTAACACTTCTTAGTTGGATGGCTCGATAACATTTAAGGTTTTGTGGTGATTGTTATCTAAGTTAATTTATGAATATTGTATATACAAATAAATAATTACACATGTTTGCAAAACATACAACTAAATATGACTATGATTATTTTATTTTATCTATGATTAGAGAACCTCACACTTACAAAATTATTAATGAAAATATTAAAAAATATTAACAAAAACAATATCAAACTTTTAATTTATAAAATTTGAAATTAAAATTTATTCTAAAAAATTAATATTTTGACTTTTAAATAAATTAATATTAAATTTTTTAAAATTTTAAAATTAAATATTTTGAAAACATTCCAGCCGACAATATTCAGCTCAATAAATTTATTTATAATTATAATTAAAATAAAACATTTTTGTGAACAATACGTAATGTAATTCTTTCATATTTATCAATAAATATATAAAGAAATCAATATAATTATCTTAGGTTTAAGAAATAATAATAATTTATAAGTAATTAAATTAGTTTATAATTCATTTAGGTTTAAAAAATGTAATATTTGAATAAAAAAATAATCTAATTTGTTTAAAAAAAAATTTAAATAGAGTCATTTTTTAAAATTTACCATATTTTAATTGTCAAATCAGTAATGGATATCTATGGCTTGATATTATTTGCAAATGTAAACTGACTCATTATTGTTATTCAAAGAAAACAAACCATCTAAAATTACAGGTTAATAGTTTCCACATAAAATTACTTTTTAATGATCTATAAAAAAAAATCCTTTCAATCTTAAGCCATTAACCTATTTCCTTAAATCCAAAAAAATAAAAAAAAAACCAACACTTAACCAAATTCAATATAATAATCATCTTTAAAAAAACAAAACAAAAACACCCATGTTTTATAACATAATATAATATAATAGCCATCTTTAAAAAACAAAAACAAAAACACGCGACAGAGGACAATACAATACAATTACAATTAATTGAGGTGAAAACGAAAAACAAACCTACTTAATATAAAAAGTTAATTTAAAAAAGCACAAAATAAAACCATTAAAAACGGAAGGTTTTTCTTTTATGACAATGCCATTATGATTTCTTTGCAAACTTGTGAAACCTTTGTGTCCTTATCGACCATCATAATCCATCCCCCTGCCACATTGCCCCCGTGTGAGCGATGAGATACACAGATGTTGTTATACCCTTTGTCAGCACTGAACAGATTACACTCTTCCGTCCACATTAATATGTGAAAGTATAATTCACTACCGCCGCCGGATGTGGGGTGTCTAACTACCATTTTGAATTCATCAACTGACACACCATCATCACTCGCTTCAAATCTTACATCAAACAAATCCTCAGGGTCAATAAATATTACAGGATAACCATACTGGCTGCGGCTGCGAGGGCGAACAGTGAGAAAGCACATCAATGTAGCACCGTACGACTGGAATTCTTCCATCTTTGTATTAAACTCAGATGAATATCCAGCAAAGTCAACATCCACTCCAGCAAAGTCAACATCCACCACTCTGAGGTTAAATTTCCCCGCAATGGAATATATTCCTCGCCTGACCTGCACAAATTTGAGAAGTTCATTTCAATTGATAAATTATACAATTCAATGTATCGATTTATTGCTTGAAAGATTAACTCCGCTCTCGGAAAATTAAATACCTCGTAAACTTCTGGGTACAGAGGACGAAAAGTTAATGAATTCCCTACTATTCCACTCCCTACTATTCCACTCAAGAAGGCCGTTGATAGATTTTCATGAGAAGTCGATGCCTGCACACATTTCCCAAATCCGTTTAGCACAACTATAACGCAGTCTACCATAAGATTACACATCCACCGATAACAGAACACGACAAACCATGAATGAATACGCTGTGTAATACTAACCAAAAAATTGCAAATGTCATTCCAGAGAGCACGAGTGTCTGTTGAAACGCGGAGACATTTCAACCGATCCCGTTGACTCAGTCCCTGTATGCTCTTCAGCTCCCAACACGCCTCCGCTTGAATCTCTTCCAACGATGTCAGACCTTCAACATTCAAGGTTTCCAACACAGAGCATCCATTTGCCTCGAGGACTTTGAGGTCTACCAGATTTGAAAGGTTTGTTATTGTCTTCAATAGCGAGCATCCTTGCAGGTCTAATCTTACCAATGTCGATGGCAAGTTTTGAACCTCCTTTAGCTCCCGATTTCCTGAAAGATCAAGAGTTTCAACGCTGGGTAAAACATGTCCAGGAATATGTATCTTGGTTATCTCCGTGCCACTCAAAGTGAAATCTCTTAAAACTCTGCCAACCTGCTTGGTCCCCTTTTTAAAACTAAATATTTTGATTGGACAATTCCTTATAACCAAAACTTCCATATTCGGCCCTGCAATTTCCTTCCTTAAAATAAGCTCAAGCTCTTCATCTCTTAAACCTTTCAAAACTAACTCTTTCAACTCTTTTAATCTTCTCAAATCACCCAGAGATTGTCGTAACTCTGTCCTCAAATCATCCAGATACTGTCGTAACTCTGTCGTCAAATCGTCCGGATAATGATAATAAGCAGGACCTTGGGCTACAAAATCTGGCTCTTTCAATTTCCCTATTCTAAGTTTTTGTAACTTTTCAGGTAGTTTCAAATTCATGGGAAATTTTAAATCAGTAGATAGTATATTCAAGTATCTTAAAGATTTTTGATTTTCGATTCCCGCCGGCAAATATTTCAACTTGCGACAACCTTTGAAATCGACATACTCAAGTGATGACATATTTCCCAAGAAGTCTATGGGGATGGAGAGATTTTTGCAGTTTCGCAAAGCGAGAAATTGGAGATGCATCAATTCAGAGAAGGATTCGGGCAGTTGGGTTAGATTATTGCAGCCGGATAGATCTAAATGTTTGAGGCTTTTGAGTTCCCCAAACCCAATGGGGAGCGATTGTAGAAATGTGATATTCTTCAACACAATCTTGCTCGGATTTTTTATGCTGGTTCCCATCCATTCCAGAAAGCGGAAAAAATAAGATGCCGTCGCAGAATCGTTAAGATCAAGGCTGCTGCTAGAGGTACTCGCCCCTGACTTAACCCGATGTGTGTCTTCCACATCAATATTCAATACACTCAAGTTCCGAGGAGGCTGCAAATGTTAATGCACATAATGTGTTTAATACAATGTGGGACGAATTTCACTATACTCAAAATACTCAGCAAACTATGGATGTACTTACCATATTAAATCTTTGGAAGAACTGCTCGAGGTCCCCATGTCCCTCAAGTTCCAAAACTCTCAAGTTTCTCAGTGAAAGGGTATCAGGGAAATAGATGGAGCTGAAACTGCGCAGTCGAAGCCACACCAAATCTCCCGACAGATCCCACATATCGAAAAGTGTCCACAAATCTATGGGGACCTCAACTACAAAGAGGCGTACACCTACACCTTTAATGTAATTCGTGTAATCTGGCAGATGCTCACCTTTTGGTGTCCGAATCCCTCGTATCAAACAGGAATCGGCTCCGCCCTAACAAACGCATTTCAGGGAGTTCAATTAAACGCCCGTTTGTAATGAACCGTTTCATAAAAATAAGAGAAAATATGCTTTGCTTACTTGTAACTTCAACATCAATTCCTCTACATCTTTCGAGCAGCCGAGCCGTAGTGGGTTACGCGTTGGGAGCACACCAAACTCTTCCCTGGCGATATGTCTGGCCAACTGCCTGATATGCTCATGCATTCTAATTTTCTCCGTCTTTGGTAGGTGGACATAATCGTAGATACAGTCCGGATCGTAGTCTAGATCGTAGGCTGGATATGCCTGGGAAGATTGAATCCTGAATCCATCAATCTCAATTGAAGGAAAAAAAAAAAAGAGGAAAAATAAAAAAAGGAAAAAAAATAGAAAAATAAAAGATAAAAAATCAATCCAAGGAAGAAAAAAAGAAGTTATGGTGTATAAGATCCCACTGGAATAATGTTTTTGGCGAAAAGAAAAATAAAAATAAAAAATACCGAGATAATTCTTACCAATTTCGGTCTGATACCATTTCATCATCTTGGACCTCATCATAAAACTCGACTAGGCATTTTTGACGGAGATTTTCAAGCCAATCACAGACGTCTGTGTAACCCTCCAATACTTGAACTGCGACTTCTTTTTCCTCTCCCACCAAGAAACAACCGATGTCCAAAAATATCCCCTTCTCTTCACTATTCAGAGCCTCGTAACTCACTTTTAAAGTGTCCACTATATCCTCTGGCAGTCTTCTTGAGAACCTTTGCAACTGCCGTTTCCAATACTTTTCATCATGGCGGCCAAGGAACAGCCCGCCCAAAACTTGTAAGGATAATGGCAACCCACCACAAATTTTCAAAACCTCCGCAACCAAACATTCGAATCCTTCATATGGTTCGGATTGATCGAACGCGTGCCAGCAGAAAAGCTCCTGAGCCTGCTCTGTCTGCAATGGCTTCAGATTATACACTACAGTTTTTGGAGAGGAGCGTCTGAGTAAATCTTGATCACGAGAAGTGATCAAAATCAAACTACGCGATCCCACAACATCAGTGAGTAGTAGATTACTTATTTGCTCGATATGATCCAGGTCATCCAAAACAATCAGAACTTGGAGTTTTTATTGATCGGAGAATCCACAGTTTCGACATCTTTATACCAACGTTTCAAATCCCAAGTGGGATCCATCATCAGGGTTGAAGAATGATGATACAAGAAGAGCAGAAAACTTTTAATAAATACTAATGAGGAGGAATAATAATAGAGAACATAGAGTCGGCTTGGGAATTTTTAATTTTATTTTATATATTTTTATTTTATTTTATATATTTATATATTTTATTTATATTTTATTCTTATTAATTATTATAAATAATTAATTTTTATAATAAATATTTAATTAATATTAATAATATTGTTGTTATACATGTAAATCATTATAAATAATTAATATGTTTACAATAAATTAATTATTAAACCTAATGATCATAATCATAATTTCTGTTATTCATATTAGTTACTAATTCCTTAAACAAAGATGATATTAATAATTAAAATATTAATTAATCAAATTAAATTAGAATGAAACTACATTCATAGAAATCAATTATTATAAATAATTAATTAATATTGTATAATAAATAATTAATTATTATTAAATATTATTAATAATTAAATATAATAATAATTAATTAATTAATTAATTAATAAACTAATTAATATATTAATATAATTATTATAAAAAATTTAATTTATATTAGAAAAATTTTTAGGTGATTAGGCTTAGGGTTGACTAATATAATAATTAATTAATTAATATGTTTAAGTCATATTAACTAATTAATATAACAAACAAATTAATAATTATTATTAATGATTAATAATTAATTTTATAGTTATAATAATTCATAATAATGACCAATTGTTATTGATTAATTGTCCCATAAAATGATGATTAAAATATAATAATAATTATTAATTGATTAATTAATATATTGATTAGGAATTAATAAAATTATAATTATTAAATAGATTAAATTATAGGAGATTAGAATCTAAAGATGACAAAAATAATGATGAATAACTAAATAATATTTAGTCATATTAATTACTTAATAAATTAATACAAATTAATAATTAATATTTATGGCTAACTAATATTCAAAAAATTATTTAATATAATAGCTAATAATATAAGACTAATCAAATGTTAAATAATAATTTATTAATAATTAGAATAAATGATAATACATAAATATTTTAATAATTAATTAATTAGTATAATAATAAATATGTTAAATAATATAATAATTATAAATTTTTATTAAGTAAATTAATTAAATTTTAATTTTAATTTTAATTTTATTTTATATATTTGAATAATATTAGTAATTATAAATGGTTAATATCTATGGTTAATTAATATAATAAAATATATTCATTAAATTATTAAAGAAGACTTAATGATGAAATTAGAATAGGAGAAGGAGGGGGACAACATACCTGCATTACCTGCATTACCTGGGGATGGGTTGGCGACTTCTGATTTCTTTTATCACGGGGAGCCAGCTTCTGCTAATTTCCAAACCATTGTCTCTGTTCAGATTCTCAGGATGCTTAATAATCTCAAGAGCTTCTCTGATCTTTCGTCTTTGATGATGCTCCTCTCTTGCGATAATGGATGCGTTTTCTAGGCAAATATGGTGATTAGTCTTCAAGGAGTGTTCCGCCAATGCTGAGGTACGAGATCTTCCATTTCTGATATCAGCGCCATGTTCTTTGAGCCTTGTCTGGAGGGACCGACCAGTTTCACCTATGTAGCTTTTTCCACAAGAACAGTCTATTTTATAGACTCCTTTCAGTTGAAGGTTGTCAATATCATCTTTAACGGACTTCAAACTATGTCTGATGGTACCCGGGGCTGAGAAGTGAGTGATAATGTTTTTCTTTCTTAGGACTTTAGCGATTTTGTCAGTAACACCATGGATATAAGGTAGAAAAATCTTACCCTGAGGCTGGTCTTGCGTCTTATGCTCATGGGATGACAACTTTCTTTCAGCTCTCTCAAAGGCTTTTTTAATTTCATGCTCGGAGACGATCGCGAAAAATACCTTTCCCATGTCTGGTATCTTCAACAAGGAAATCACAACCCAGCAGATCCCGAAGGAGCTTCCGCTGCAAAGATGATAAATCCTTTTTCCTGACGTCGGACAAAAAACAAAACCTAGTAAAAGCCGAACGTTTCAGGTTGTAGAGATATGTGACCAGAGTTGACTTGCCTACTCCGGCCATTCCTGCAATCCCCACAATAACTGTGCCATTTAACTCCCTCTGTTTCTTAATTTCATCATCTATTTCCCTCACAGCTGGATCGAGTCCAACTAGGTATTTACCCACTTCCAATGGTTCCCAATTTACCCCTTTTAACACAGCTTTGACAATCTCCTCCAAAACCTCTCCATGGTCACTGCAAAGCAACAAACACGTACATGCAGTCATAATGATCAGAATTACTGGAAGGAAGGAAGAAACGGCTTAGAGAAATCAAAGATTCGTAATAAAGCTGAACGTATTCACCTTTCATTAGTTTTGAAGAGAAGGCCAGAAATCTCTGAGGCTTTGTTGAGGGCCGCCTTCCATTTCTTGATGTCTTCCATGCCGACTCTGCCTTTCAGTTGGTGTTCTTCAAAGGTTTTCCTATAACATCCCCTCTCGCTGTCAATGTAACGAAGGTCTGTGGGCTCAACGTCATAAAACACAGGAATGATCTTCCTGTTGCATCTCAAGATCCAACACAATTCATCCAAACACCAACGCGATTCAGCATAGCGCTTGCTGAAAATGGCAATATGTACTGACGCACTCTCAATGGCTCCGAGAATTGCAGGGGAGAGAGCATCTCCGGTGTGGAGTTCCTTTTGATCGAGAAAGACGCGGAACCCATAAGATTTGAGGCGATAGTAGATGAGGCTGGCCAAAGTCTTCTTGACATCAGGACCCCTGTGACTTATAAAAACGTGGTATGTTGCTGATGATACTGGCGCTGGCTCTGTGGCAACCGACTCCATTGGATTTTGCAGATGGGATAGTAGGCTATCAGATTGAAAGGAAGATTGAGGTATTTTTGAGATAAACGAAAGACGCGGCAAGGAGAGGAGATAAATTCGTAGTGATGTCCAGGATCTAATCAAGGTATAAGTAAGGAGAAGCTTTTCCCAAATTAACTTGGTGGTGCTCCTAAAACAGCTTTACAGAACTGCTCTCCCAGTACGCACCTTTGTCACCGACAGTCACCACTGCCCTGTCATTCACTTTACCGATCTATCTTTGAAAAACATGGCGATTTATCCTTGCAGACCTCAGATCCCCACATTATGCGGGCCGACTACCACTCACTTACCAATAATGCCCATTGCCGACCTTAGTAGAAGCAAATATTAAGCACTATACAATAATTTGATGATTGGCTTACTGTGTTCGTTAAGGTTATTGAGCCGAAGGCTAATTCTACAGCTTAGTACGATAGAAGTGTAAGTGTGCAGTTGGTATGTTAACTTTAATAGAAAAATAATATGCTATAATAAAATAAAACTAAATTTTCTGTGATAACAAAAAAATGTGTATTTAAAATGTTTAAATTTTAAATTTTTCAAATATATTTTAATAAGAGATTTAAATAAACTATTTAAAAATCTATTTTAACTTATTATGTGTATATTAATTTTATATATATTTATATAGAAAAAGATTGTTAAAATATATAAATAAGTTTTTTTTATGGTTAAAAAATTCAGTTTGTAGTTGAAGAAATTTGATCTCTCTCGGCTCATGTTAGATCCGTAACTATGTTAGTTTAACCAATGTGATTTTATTCTTATTCAAGAGAATAAAATATAGATATAGTATGTTAATGATTGGTTTGGACAAAATGTAAAAGTAATGTATCAATGATTGACATAGTGAATAGTGTTTAATATTCATCATTATAGGAACCTCTTTCACAACTTTAAAGTTCGAAATTTCTGATAATTCCAGAACAAATAAACAGAGAATAATGCTCTGTTTCTTAACACAGAAAAAATAAAAATGTTTCGGGAAGACAGAGTTTCACACACAAAAAAACTTGTATTCATTAACAAAACTAATTGTTACAAAAGTCGTCCTCTAACAGAGGGATTACAACAAGACTGCTTCAGAAGCAGTTCAAAACTTCACTCTGTCTCTCACTATAAAAATTAACAGTGCTTTGTGTAATTTTTTCACTTCTTACTTTGCACTGCTGTGCATTGCATCTCAAAAAAAAACATAACATTACATTTTTTACTTGTATCGTAGAAACCGACTCCCGTGAATTAAAAATAATAAAAATAAAATATCCACCTACATTCAACAACCGTAATAAATTTACATTAATTACTTCACATGGTGATATTTTTTTTAACCATAGATTTTGCTCCACGTCCATCCAACAGTTATTGCAATTACCGGAGGTCCTCCCGATAACAAAAAAACATGCTGCCGCTACCATAACCGTCGATCTGGCCCACATTAATCGGACGGTTGTCGGCAATATCGCACGACCTCTTTTACCGAACTTTACGTGCCAGGGAAAGGGTTGTATTGGCGAACCGCTCAAGGTACGTGTCGGCCGATGAGTGTGTTCGCTGCCCCCGAGAATTACCACCATTCCGTAAAAGCGGTGCGGGGAATCCCATGATGGTTTTCCGAAAAAAAAAAAAAAAAAAAAAAAAAAAAAAAACTACTACTACTACTATTTGCGGTTGTTGTTTAATGGCGGATTCCGGCAAAAGACTGGCGCTGCAGTTGAAAGTAATATTTCAACACTCCCCTATAATTTCAATTGCTGGGTTATCAGTCATACCGAGACATTTCCTCAAAAACTCAAAACTTTTCTACCCCAATGGTTTGGTCAGAATATCTGCAACCTGCTCCTGAGTTCTGCAATGTTCTAAGACAATTTCTCCATTGTTTACCAATTCCATGATGTAATGAAACTTTGTGTCAATGTGTTTCGTTCTCTTATGAAACACAGAATTCTTGGATAATGCAACAGCTGAGCTATTATCACAAAAAATCACAGTTCCTTTTGCTTGCTCTTGGCATAAACTCCTTAACATCCTTCTCATCCAAATTGCTTGACATGCTACTGCTGTAGCTGCCACATATTCTGCCTCTGTTGTATACCACGCTACAATAGGCTGTTTTTTAGAAGCCCATGAAATGGCTCTTGAACCCATGTGAAAAACATAACCGGATGTGCTTTTCCGATCATCTACATTTACAGCCCAATCACTATTAGTGTATCCAATTAAATCTGAACATTTTGAAGCAGTATATAAAATGTCAAACCTTTTAGTACCTTTAACATACCTCAAAATCCTTTTTGCTGCCTGCCAATGTGCTTCTTTTGGCCTCTCCATGAATCTGGAAATCAAACTAACAGCATGCATTATATCCGGCCTAGTTGTAGTCAAATACATGAGGCTGCCATCTATTCTCTTGTACAAACTAGGATCAAAATCCTTGCTGTTGTCCTCTTTGTTGAGTTTTAATCCCATCACTGTGGGAGTGATTGCTGCTTTGCTCTCCTGCATATTAAATCTTTCCAACACTTCATTAACATATTTCGCTTGTGAGATAAAAATCTCATTTCCATTTTGTTCTATTTCTATTCCTAAGAAGTATCTCAGCAAACCCATGTCAGTCATTTCAAATTCTTCTTTCATGACTATTTTGAAATTTTCAATAAGGTAATCATTATTACCTGTGAAAATAACAACATCAACATATAACACAACAATTAGTATTTTACCATCCTTTTCTTTGATGTAGAGGGTGGATTCTCCCTCACACTTTTCAAATCCATTTTCCAGTAGATAGGAATCTATCCTACTGTATCACGCTCTTGGTGCTTGCTTCAGCCCATAAATAGCTTTCTTCAATCTGCACACTTTGTGCTCTTGGCCTTTCTTTTCATAGCCTAGAGGTTGTTCAATGTAAACCTCTTCCATTAACACTCCATTTAGGAATGCTGACTTCACGTCCATTTGATAAACTTTCCACTCGTTTTGTGCGGTTATGGACAACACTACTCTCACGATTTCCATTCTAGCAACCGGTGTGAAAGTTTCCTCATAGTCTCTCCCATGCTGCTTCTTATATCCTTTGACAACAAGTCTTTCCTTGTGTCTTTCTATTTTTCCTTCAGCATTACTGTCCAATGACTTCTTTTCCTTTTGGTAGTTCAACTAAATCCCATGTCTTGTTTCTTTCTATGGCATTGATCTCCTCATCCATAGCTTCTATCCATTTCCTATCCTTAATTGCTTCTTCGAAATGAACAGGGTTATTAGTTCATACCTTCATTTGTTTCCTCTTGTTCATAAATGTCACTTAAATTTCTGAACTTCTTACCTCTTTCATTTGGTGTACAAGTGCTTGAAGAAGCACTTGAATTTCCTCCTTGTGGTGTGCTTGGAGAAGCACTTTCATTTCTCCTCAAGGGTGTCTCTTGCTGCCCTTGTGTTGGTGCTGCTATTTGGGGATGTATTTCAGTCATCTCTTCATCATGAGACAAAGAGTTTTTAACATTCACTGTTTTCTCTATGCTTCCATCCCACTCTTCCTCCTCAATGAACTGAACATCTCTACTCACAATAAGCTTCTTGGTGGATGGGTTATACAACCTATAAGCTTTGGATTCCTCACTGTATCCAATGAAAATACATTTTTCCCCTTTGCTGTCCAACTTCTTCCTTAGTTGATCTAGAATGTGTGCATAAGCCACACACCTAAAAAATTTCATGTGGGTGACTCCTTTCTTTGTCCCACTCCATGCTTATTCTGACACTCTGTTCATGACTGCTTTTGTAGGGCATCTATTCAAAATGTACGCTGCACAGTGTACAGCTTCAGCCCAATAATCATTTGGCAAATGATTTGCCTTTAACATACTCCTCGCCATATCCATGATTGTCCTATTCTTCCTTTCGGCAACTCCATTTTGCTGCGGAGTGTACCTAGTGGTAAACTGCTTATGAATTCCATTTTCTCTACAAAAACGTAGAAATTCTTTGGAGATGTACTCACCTCCTCTATCAGTTCTTAGAACTTTAATATGCAGCCCACTTTGGTTTTCTACAAGTGCTTTGAAATTGCAAAATCTTTCAAACACTTCACTTTTGTTCTTTAGGAAATAAACCCAAGTTTTTATAGTAAAATCATCAATAAATGTTAGCATATAGTGGATGCTTGCAAGTGATGGAGTTTGCATCGGTCCACATAAATCTGAGTGGACAATCTCTAAGGGTGCTTTTGCCCTTATGCTTTTCCCAGATGGAAAACTTTCTCTGTGTTGTTTCCCTAAGATACAACCTTCACAAAGGCTGTCTGGTTTCTCTATCAATGGTAATCCTCTTACCATTCCTTTTCTATTCAACAAGTTAAGAACTCCACAGTTGAGATGTCCAAATCTCAAGTGCCACAACCAATTTTCATCTTTTGGTTCACTTTGGAAAGCCTCTTGTGTCACTGCTGCTATTTTTTCTCCATTTTTTAAATCTGCTTTCATTCTGAGAGGGAACATCATGTTCCTTGTCATCTTCACTTCAACAATACATTGTTTGCTGGGTGGTTTATCCATGATGGTGCATACATCATCCACAAAGAAAACATTGTATCCCTTTTGAATAAGCTCTCCAATACTTATGAGGTTACATTTCATTCCAGGAACATAATAAACATTTGCTATGGTTTTCTTTTCACCTTTCCTTGTTAAGACGTTTACTTCTCCTTTTCCCATAACAAAAACTTTACTCTCAGTCCCTAGTGTGACTTGTGACTTCACACTCTGATCTAACATAGAAAACATGGCTATGTTTCCTGTCATATGGTTACTGCAACCGGAGTTTAGAAACCATACATCTTCACTCTTTGCTTCAGCCATATTATAGGCTAAAAAATTTTATCTTGGCTGATATTTTCTCTAGTGAAATTTGCACTAGTTCTATTACTCATATCACGCTGCTTCTTCCTACATGCATTTGCATAATGCCCATATTTTTTACAGTAGTGACATTGGACATTGGATTTATCATATCTTTGTCCTTGAGCATGATGTTGTCCACTTTGTTGGCTGCTGCCTTGGCCTTGGTTCTAATTTGGATTGCTGTATCTTCCTTGAGCATTTGCTGGACTGTTTCTTCCACCTCTGTTTTGGCTTCTGCCTCTTCCTCTCTTGTTTCATCTGCCTTGACCTCTTCCTCTTCCAAAGAACATCTGGGTCTTAAAGGCATGCTCTAGAGATGAGTTTTCATTTCTACTCAATCTCTGCTCATGTGTCATTAGTGATGCATGTAGTTCATCAACTGAGAAGTTTGTGAGATCCCTTGTCTCTTCTATGGTGGTGACAATCACATCGAACCTTGGTAGGCTCCTCAATAGTTTCTCCAAAATCCTCCTTTCTTCAAGAATCTCTCCATGAGACCTTATCTGTGTGACCATTCCAATCACATGTGTGAAGAATGAGTCAATATTATCTGACTCCTTCATGCAGAGAGTCTCAAAATATCTCCTCAGCAACTGTAGTTTTGCTGTCTTCACTTTCTCCATGCCTTGATAGGCTATCTTGAGAGTTTTCCATGCTTCTTTGGATCTCTTGGCTGCTGCTATCCTTGGAAACACACTCTCATGCACTGCTTGATACAAAAAGTAGAGGGCTTTAGAATCCTTCTTCTTATTGCTCTTCAACAGTTCTTTCTCTGCCTAAGTTAAATCATTAAACTCATCTTCATCTGCTGGTTCTTCAAAACCATCCTCAACAAATTCCCATAAGTCTTGGGAAGCAAGCAAAGCTCTCATAGTTATTGCCCAATAGTCATAGTTTTTCCCATTAAATTGTGGGAGCTGAGTATTACAGATACCCATGCTAGTGCTGGCTCCAGCCATTCTTGCACTCTTAACTATGCTTCAAAATACTTGACTGTGTATTTAAAATAACTGATTGTCCTCAACAGTAACACAAAAAACTAACTTGAGAAATACCTTGGATTCTTTCTTGACTGAGTCTTCACTCTGCTAGAGAAGCTGCTGCAACAAGAAATCCTTCCTTCAGCTTCTTTGACACCTTCAAAGAGCCTGGACACGCTCCGATACCATGTTGGAAATTTCTGATAATTCCAGAACAAATAAAAAGAGAATAATGCTCTGTTTCTTAACACAGAAAAACTAAAAATGTTTCGGGAAGACAGAGTTTCACACACAAAAAAACTTGTATTCATTAACAAAACTAACTGTTACAAAAGTCTTCCTCTAACAGAGGGATTACAACAAGACTGCTTCAGAGGCAGTTCAAAACTTCACTCTGTCTCTCACTATAAAAATTAACACTGCTGTGTGTAATTTTTTCACTTCTTACTTTGCACTGCTGTGCATTACATTGCATCTCAAAAAAAAAACATAACATTACATTTTTACTTGTATCGTAGAAACCGACTCCCGTGAATTAAAAACAATAAAAATAAAATCTCCACCTACATTCAACAACTGTAATAAATTTACATTAATTACTTCACATGGCAATATTTTTTTTTAACCGTAGATTTTGCTCCACGTCCATCCAACGGTTATCGCAATTACCGGAGGTCCTCCCGATAACAAAAAACATGCCGCCGCTACCATAACTGTCGATCTGGCCCACATTAATCGGACGGTTGTCGGCAATATCGCACGGCCTCTTTTACCGAACTTTACGCGCCAGGGAAAGGGTTGTATTGGCGAATCGCTCAGGATACGTGTCCGCCGATGAGTGTGTTCGCTACCCCCGAGAATTACCACCATTCCGTAAAAGCGGTGCAGGGAATCCCATGACGGTTTTCCGAAAAAAAATATTTGCGGTCGCTGTTTAATGGCGGATTCTGGCAAAGGACTGGCGCTGCAGTTGAAAGTAATATTTCAACATCTTAGTGTCAGAATGCACTATTTGGGCACATTATGATACCTCGAGCTTGCACCGATGTGTTTCACCTCTGACTTGTGCAGCATAGAGCTACTTCACTTGGACTACACCTCACATTAAGCTTACTTATATAATATCTATGCCATTAGTTACTTATACCATGACTTTGCTATAGTGGAAGTAATTTTATTGTCACTTCTACTTCAATTAAACTTCCATTTATAAAGACATGAGCATTATGTTGGACATTGGATAATCTAGGGCTCCCGTGTGTTTCGTGACTTGCACTCTCGAAATCCGTTAACTCTGGTGATGTGTTTGTTTACTAACACCTGCTGGTTTTTGGTGCAAGGTGATGTGTTTGTTTACTAACACCTACTGGTTTTTGGTGCAAAGTTTGTTTACTAACGCTTACTGGTTTTTGGTGCAAGGTGATGTATTTGTTTACTACATCTACTGGTTTTTGGTGCAATGACAATTGTGATTCCAATAAATGGTATTAGAGCCAAAGGTCTGAGTTCAAAACACCCCTGGTTCGCGTTGGGGGAGATATCGTTAGGCAATGGATAGTCCAACACTCCCTATGTGTTTCCCAACATGTCCTTAACCGGCTCTCAGGGATCCATTAACCGTGGTGATGCCTTTATAGAAGTTTTATGATTTTAATTTAGTTATCAATAATTATTAGGTGGATGGTAGGGATTTAACCTTTATAAAATATTTTAAAATATTTTTAATAGTGTACACAAAATTAATTTAATTATCAATAATTATTTGGTGGAAAATAGGGATTTAATTGTTATAAAATATTTTTAATAGTATACACAATCAAAGATTGAGATTTATTTCCAAAGTAGTTATGTCTTTTTGACATTTTTAACTAAATCCATTAATTTTAAAAAAATTCATATGAACAAGTGTCATATAAAATAAACTATGATCTTTTGGGCATGTGGTATTGATAAGCGACGATATTCACCATGATATTGTAAGAAAGTTTATTTACAAATTAAAAATCTCCATGATAACATGGGGTGATATTGTAAGAAAGTCTATTTACAAATTAAAAATATTCATAATAAGCTGGGGGTGAATATATATAGTTAAGAATCGTATTACATTGTTTAGATAATCTTCGGCAAAATCACATAATCAATCTTTTGTCGACGCGTTTTGAACCAACCAGTGTGGTTCATCGTCAGGACAAGTTGAAGAACCAATCTGGCTAAGCTTGCTTAAATAGAGAATGCAGAGATTCCAACGGCTATAATGCCAACGGCTAATTTTGACCAAAGGTCTTAGTCAAACCACTAATTATATTATTAATATTCTTAGAAACCGCTAAAACATATAATTTATTATTATTAGCTTAAATCCTAAGAGAGTTCCTTTGTTAATTTTGAGTATGAATAATATAATATTTATATAATCCATTCTTAAATATAATGGTCATGTATAATCGTTCATATTTAATTAAATAATATCATTCCAATGTTATTTAGTATTAAATTATTATTATACTAAGAAATTTTGTTACATTAGGTAAATTGTGTATTAATTTAATAATAAAAAGGTAAACTCTAATATATTATTTTAATTAATTATATCAAAACGGTCCATTCGAAAATAAAAATAATAATTAAATCATCTATATAATTATAATTCCAATATTATTAAATTAGTATTCTTGTTAAATCTTTATTATTTAGTTACATTAGGTAAATACATAATTAAAGTATATGTTTATTAATAATAGAATATAGGTAAATTGTGTATTAAATTAATATTAATTGTTTAAAGCTAATGGTCCAAAGGTAAACTCTAAAATATATTATTTTAATTAATTATATCAAAATGACCCATTCGAAAATAAAATAATAATTTATGTTTATTAAATAATCTATATAATTTATAATTCCAATATTTTTAAATTAGTATTCTTGTTAAATCTTTATTATTTAGTTACATTAGGTAAATACCATAATTAAAGTATATGTTTATTAATAATAGAATATCCAAAAAATATAACTAACTCAAACTCACTCACTATTATAGGTATATCATATAATTATATCAAATTATTATATATAATAATTTCTTATTTATTATTTGACATACACGTCATTTTTAAACTATATCACTTCTTATGATGATGGTTGTTAACGTCCACTGAGACCAAATAATGATCTATCGGACCTAAAAAGACAAAATTATTTATTTTGATTTAAGATTTTATTCCGATGCTCAAAAAGCTTGGAGAGAAGCCTCCCGAGCTCACTATAATTTTGGCATTGCAAAAGGCTAGAAAGGTCAGTATTGTAACAAAGGTTGTGAAATTGAGATCTAATGTGGTTGTATGCAGGGCACTCTAAGAGGAAGTGGTTTTCATTCTCGATGCTCTTTTTCTCACAAATATGGCAGATCCTTTCCATCCATGGCGTTTTAGGAACTACCCAGCGGCCAGTCTCACTATGGAGCTCATGAGAATTCGTTCTAATCTTTGCTATATTAATTTTCTTTTTTGAGCTAGTTAGAATAGAGAGATACTTTTGATCTTCAAGGGTGGGGTTGATGACCTTCTTATAATAACTTAATTTTCTTTTAGACGCTAACTCTTTCTCACACCACAATTTTTCTTTGAACTTGGAAGTAACAATATCTTTAATGTTATTTATGTTTTGCAAAGCATCATTCTCATTGATCTCCCAATAGTTTAGCCAGGCCCTTGTGTCCTTATGCCATCCTCGGTTAAGCCTTAGGTGATTTTGGCTGGAATTTAAAGCTAGCTTAGGAAGTCTATGATTGTCTATGTTATTGAGCTTGTGCTTGTACATCAGAAACCTGAGCATAGCCAGGCTCTCAATAGAAGAAAGACCCGCTTCTATAAGGAGAATAGGATAGGGTGTATTACTTTTAATTTTCAGGTTATAAGTTATAAAACGCTTCTGGATTTGCTCAATCTTCCTCCATGATTCTCTGGAGATGCTGCAGCCCCAAACTTCACAGCCATATAAGATAACAGGAGTGACTAAAGTTTCAAAGAGGAACTTCTTTTTATCCCACATTACGAGGTTTGCTGTTTTACAGTTATTTTCAAGACCAAAATAAGCTTTCCATCCCCCATTGATCCTTTTCTCAATGCTATGGTTCCAGTTGAGCTTGTGATGGATGTCAATTCCTAGGTACTTGTAAGAATATACTTCCTCCAATTTATTATTGTCATACGTAAAATTAGCGCAAGTGTCCTTTTTAGATTTGATAATCATAACTTTTGTTTTGTCTGTGTTAACAGTCATACCCATGGTAGAGCAGAAATCCTTAAGAAGCTTGAGTTGCTTATCAAGATCAGAAGGGCACCTTGCCAGAAGAGCAATATCGTCAGCATAGAGAAGAAGGATAATGACTATCCCAGCTAAGATTGTGCCACCACATCCTGCTTCTTCTAAATAACCTTCGAGCTTATCAATGTAAATGCCAAATAGAGTAGGGGAGAGGGGGCAACCTTGTTTAACTCCGATGTTACACTTAATATCTTTTGACCACCCCTCATTGTTCTTTAGCTTGGCAATTACATTCTCGTAAAGCCTTATAGCAGCAGCTCTTAACTCAAGAGGAACCTTTAGCTTTTCTAACCTATTCCAAAGGTTGTATCTAGGAACCGTATCGAAAGCCTTTCTAAAGTCTACAAAGCAGCATAATAAATTGGATTTATTCTATATAATTTATATTTAATAATCTATATTCATCAAATAAGTAATATTAATTCACTAAAAAGATATTAAGATTAACTATGACATTAGGTAAATAGATTATTACTAATAAGGTTTAAAAAAGGGTTTAATAGTCAAATATATAAGAAATTAGTTAAAGGGAAATTCTAAAGGAATGGAATAAATAAATAAAATTGCATAAAAAATGGAGAAAAAATCTAATCTAAAGGAAATATACCCCTTAGAATCATAAACAGGATAAGGATAATACTTAGCCCGAAATTTCTAAGTAACTAATTAATAACCCATACACTCCATAATAATAGGATTAATCCGCCAAAAACACACCTTAAGGAGAGGGAAGACAGAGACCCTAAGACCTAACAAAAGGGGAATGAGGAGGCTAGGAAGACAAGGCTGGGACCCAACAACTGCTAATCTTCCAGCCATCATCCCTATTAAGATTGTTCGGCCTTTTCTCAATCTCCAGGGCCTCTCTAAATTTGCGATGGTGAAACTGCGCTACTTTGGCAATGACTTGAGCCTCTTCTATACATACATGATGCATAGTCTGAGTGGTGAATTTAATAAGGTAGATTGTAATAATAGTGGTAGTTGTAATAAAGGGTTAGATGGGATAGATAACCTTAATTGTAAGGTTGGTATTAAGGGTATGTCGGTGGGTAGTTCTAGTTCCCTCCCTCAGGACAATAAGGTGGTGAATCTGTCTAGTTTTTCCTTTCCGCCTGCGGTTTTTAGTCTCTTAAGGAAAGGTCTTAATTTTGCCTTAGCACCCAGAAAAATCCCTGTTGAAGACATCATTTGCGATGTAGAATATGGCATTAAGAACCTTCCTGATAAGATTAAAGACACAATTAGGCAGGATTGTGCCGTTACCCTGAGGAGGGCTAAGCCTCCCCGTAGCAATATCAGCAAGGTTGAGTTTGAGGCTTTGAAGAGCTTAAACGAAAATCGTGACGTAGTGGTCTTAAAAGCTGATAAAGGTGGGGCTGCCGTTATCCTGGATAGAAAGGATTACAAAAATAAGATGCTTGACCATCTCTGTAATAGTGGGAGTTATAAGAAGCTTTCGAAAAATCCCCTCAAAAAGGTTTCCAGAGCGGTCGCTCTTGCGATCAAGTCGTGCAATTCCACGATTCCTCTAGCCCAGAAACTTATTGAGGGAAACCCCATCACTCCTAGGATATATGGTCTTCCTAAAATCCATAAGGATGGGGTCCCCCTGAGACCCATTGTCAATACCATTGGTGGTCCGACTTACCTCTTGGCCAAGTTCCTCGCTGCAAAGTTGAGACCCTTGGTTGGGCAGACTGAGTCCTTTGTCAAAGACTCAGCTTCTTTTATTGAGGATCTTAAGAGAATTAATCTTGAGCCCGAGGACATTTTGGTAAGTTTCGACGTGGTCTCTCTTTATACCTGCATTCCTATTAATGAGGCCGTGAAGGTAATTAATAAGCTAACTGACCCTGATACGGCTACGTTAGTTGAGCTTTGCCTTACCCCCACCTTTTTCAGCTTCGAGGGAGAACTCTATGAGCAGACTTGTGGGGTTGCCATGGGCTCCCCCCTGTCCCTTGTCGTCGCCAATCTCTTCATGGAGGAGTTTGAGTCTAAGGCTTTGGCCTCCTCTCGTCTCTTACCGAAGCTTTGGAAAAGATTCGTTGATGATACTGGTGTTGTCTGGTCTCATGGTCCTGACGAGCTGGATCGTTTCTTCAATCACCTCAATAACCAGTCTGCCGTAATTAAATTCATGATGGAAAAAGAAGTTAATGGTTGTCTTCCGTTCTTGGATGTTCTCATCTCTAAGAAGGCGGATGGTTCCTTTTCTCATCAGGTGTTTAGAAAGAAGACGCACACTGAGCAATACTTGCATGCGTCTTCGCATCATTTCCCAGCTCAGAAGTTAGGGGTTCTTAGCACGCTTGCCACCCGTGCTGTTAGAATTTCGGATGAGGAGAACCTGGAAGCGGAGAAGGCCCATCTCCTGGATGTCTTTGAGAAGAATGGTTACAATAGGCACCTTGGTCGAAAAGCCTTCATGAGGGCCAGGAAGGAGCCTTCAACCCAAAGGGTTCCTAAAGATCATATCTCGGGTGTGAACCTCCCTTACATCCAAGGGACCACAGACATGATTGCAAGGATTCTGAGGAAGTACGATGTGCCCGCTACTTTTAGGCCTCTCAACACTATCCGTGGCTCCCTCAGGTCTGTGAAAGACCCTATTGACCCTAAGGACATGAAGGGCGTCTATGTCATTCCCTGTTCCTGTGGGACCCCTTATATTGGTGAGACTGGTCGCTTTATCAATCAACGGATTAGCGAGCATTCGACGGACTTAAGGCATGGTAGGACCAAGTCCTCAGCCCTGGCTGAGCATGCGGGGAAGACTATGCATCATGTATGTATAGAAGAGGCTCAAGTCATTGCTAAAGTAGCGCAGTTTCACCATCGCAAATTTAGAGAGGCCCTGGAGATTGAGAAAAGGCCGAACAATCTTAATAGGGATGATGGCTGGAAGATTAGCAGTTGCTGGGTCCCAGCCTTGTCTTCCTAGCCTCCTCATTCCCCTTTTGTTAGGTCTTAGGGTCTCTGTCTTCCCTCTCCTTAAGGTGTGTTTTTGGCGGATTAATCCTATTATTATGGAGTGTATGGGTTATTAATTAGTTACTTAGCAATTTCGGGCTAAGTATTATCCTTATCCCGTTTATGATTCTAAGGGGTATATTTCCTTTAGATTAGATTTTTTCTCCATTTTTTATGCAATTTTATTTATTTCTTCCATTCCTTTAGAATTTCCCTTTAACTAATTTCTTATATATTTGACTATTAAACCCTTTTTTAAACCTTATTAGTAATAATCTATTTACCTAATGTCATAGTTAATCTTAATATCTTTTTAGTGAATTAATATTACTTATTTAATGAATATAGATTATTAAATATAAATTATAAGAAGTGATATAGTTTAAAAATGACGTGTATGTCAAATAATAAATAAGAAATTATTATATATAATAATTTGATATAATTATATGATATACCTATAATAGTGAGTGAGTTTGAGTTAGTTATATTTTTTGGATATTCTATTATTAATAAACATATACTTTAATTATGGTATTTACCTAATGTAACTAAATAATAAAGATTTAACAAGAATACTAATTTAAAAATATTGGAATTATAAATTATATAGATTATTTAATAAACATAAATTATTATTTTATTTTCGAATGGGTCATTTTGATATAATTAATTAAAATAATATATTTTAGAGTTTACCTTTGGACCATTAGCTTTAAACAATTAATATTAATTTAATACACAATTTACCTATATTCTATTATTAATAAACATATACTTTAATTATGTATTTACCTAATGTAACTAAATAATAAAGATTTAACAAGAATACTAATTTAATAATATTGGAATTATAAATTATATAGATGATTTAATTATTATTTTTATTTTCAAATGGACCATTTTGATATAATTAATTAAAATAATATATTAGAGTTTACCTTTTTATTATTAAATTAATACACAATTTACCTAATGTAACAAAATTTCTTAGTATAATAATAATTTAATACTAAATAACATTGGAATGATATTATTTAATTAAATATGAACGATTATACATGACCATTATATTTAAGAATGGATTATATAAATATTATATTATTCATACTCAAAATTAACAAAGGAACTCTCTTAGGATTTAAGCTAATAATAATAAATTATATGTTTTAGCGGTTTCTAAGAATATTAATAATATAATTAGTGGTTTGACTAAGACCTTTGGTCAAAATTAGACGTTGGCATTATAGCCGTTGGAATCTCTGCACACTCTATTTAAGCAAGCTTAGCCAGATTGGTTCTTCAACTTGTCCTGACGATGAACCACACTGGTTGGTTCGAAACGCGTCAACAAAAGATTGATTATGTGATTTTGCCGAAGATTGTCTAAACAATGTTATGGATCACAGAAGTCTAAATTCCTTAATCGTATTACATGTTTTTCTAAAATGTATATATATTTAACTTATGTATTAATTAGTTTGAATAATAATAATGATTTTTTTAAAAATAAAGTAACAATTTAATTCTTTCTTTTGTTTTTTTTGAAATTTGAGCAACTTAAAATGTATGATTAACTAAGTGTTTTGATATTTACTATGAATTGATACTTTTCCACATTTACTATTTTTTTTAGGGTGATTCACAACGACCACTACATCCACTAGAAAATCGAGATAGATCAACCCGAAAGAATCTACCTGTCGATCAAACTAACAAAACCTAACCCAAGAGAATCTAGGAGATTTAGCACCATAACCTCCCCATAAGAGAGATACTTAACCAGAAGAGCTATCTCTTAAAACTACATTTACCAAAAATTTAATTTAATTTAATTTTTACAACTATACTTATGAAATTAAATTAAATATTTTATAAATTTTTATTTTTTCATTTTCTATTTTTAATATAAATAATAAAATATCTTTTAAAAATATATTTTTAAATTATTAAATTTTTATTTAAAAATAAATTTAATATTATTAAAATATTATAATTTTTATATAAAAATAAATTCAATATGCTTGAATACTTTGATACCATAACTACAATGGATGATACCACGTACCATGGCCACTCTTGTCCTCACTTCCTTAATTTGCGACCACTTCCTATATTTTCATTAACATATATAAATATCCAATATTAATAAATTATCCAAAATACTTTCACTTTCAACAAACTAATGAAAATCTAAAACCCTTGCAAACCTAGGAATTAAAAATAATATGTAATATATAATTGTTCTAAACACTTGCAAACCTAGGAATTAAAAATAATATGTAATATATAATTGTTCTAAACACATGGACGATGCTCAACGAGGTCCAATTTTGCAAGTGTTTTTGTAACTTAACCTAGGAATTAAAAATAATATGTAATATATAATTGTTCTAAACACATGGATGATGCTCAAAGAGGTCCAATTTTGCAAGTGTTTTTGTAACTTGAAACATTTGTCTATGATAAAGTCTAGGTTAGCTTTATAATACAAAATATCAGAAACATTCCTAATACATTATGAATAACATTTCAATATATATAAACTTATTAACTATTTTACAATTTATGTTTTATAAAAAGTGATCTATAAAATATGTTCATTATATTTTACAATTTATGTTTTATAAAAAGTGACCTATAAAATATTATTAAATATTTACGCAATATTTCTACATATTTATTTATATTAAATATTTACACAATACTTTACATATTCTAGAATTAGGCAAAACTGGTTACAACATTTAAAAAATATTACTCAACCACTTGAATAGCTGCATCTTTTTTCCCTCTTAAGGAACCATTAATAAGAAGAGCTACCAAGGAAGGAATCGCCGGAAGCTCCTATTCTTATTATCCTCTATGAGTGACAGACTCAAAAGGGTACAAGCTGCATTCTCTTTCGTTGTTGATGTTCCTGACTTTATTACATGTGTAAGGGGCTTGATAGCTTATGTTCTTTCAAACTTGTTGTTTTCATAAAGAGACAATTTCAACAGAGCAGTGACTGCATTTTCCTGTGTTAGAGGATCCACAGAACGTAACAATGATACTAAAGGATTTAGCTATCATAATCTTATTCTCCATGTTTTTTTTTTTTTTTTGCATATAACCTCACATGTGCTGCTGCCTTCCTCTGCAACTTCGTTGATGTTGATTCCAAATCTTCTACCAAACTTTTAAAAATAATCTCCAAATTTTCAGTTTCAAGAGTACCTGATGTTGCAACTGTTTTTAATAATGGTGATACATGTCGCGCACTCCCACTTTGCCCATGTTCTTCTAAATGTATGACTTCACAAATCTACCTATCCAATTGGCCAGAGATGCAGTCTCCTTTGGACGGAAAACTGGAGGTGGGGATGAAATTGTTGCCAGCCTCTGTAATTCTTCAGAAATATCACAACTGTAGGAAAACAAATCACTGAAAGCTAGAGAAAAGTCTAGGGAATTAACCTCATAAAAGATATATGCCTTGTGCCAAATTTTGTTGGGCATTCCAAATTTTGATGATATGTCATGGCAAGATCTGGTGTGCGCATTGGTTTTATTTCTGTATTTTGTAGGTAGTGATTTTATTCCAATGTTTATTTAAACTTGATGATCTTTCGGAATCCTGGTAAATATTACCAATGGTTTGTCATATCTAATTTTCTATAGACATCAAAATTCCCTGTTGCACTGCTAACAAGGCCTCATGGCTGTCTGAGCCTCGTCTAATCTGAATGTTTAAGGAATTTGGATTCCATGATAGCTATTGTGTATGTACAAGAGGACTGATATATGGCCAAATGTATTGCCCCCAAAATAAAGTTAGGTGGTGAGTTTATCATAAACACATTCCGGTGTAGGATGAAACATCCTCCTCATGAGCACGAACAAAAAATGCATGGGCACATACAGGTGTTAAATTAACAATATAGATGGTCTGGTTTGTTTTAATTAACAAGGAAATCAAATTAATTGCATCCAGCCTCCAGGACTTTCCTTCTTACAATAAATACAAGAATGGCAATCTCCTTTTCACTAGATAGGACTTTCAATTTTTCAACACAATTCACAAATTTTACTTTTATTTTTAAATATTTTTTTCCAGGCCTAACATTAGGTCAAACTACAATCGCCTCTGTTTCCTTTAATTCGCTGGCTTGGTCTTCTGTTGCACAATAGTTGCAAGCTTCTTTTCCATTATGCATTTTTCCAAGAGTTATGGGCTCTTCTGCTACCTCTTGTAGTGCTGCCAAAGTACACTGAAATTGTACCCAACTCTCTGGTTTTCTGGCGGGTTCAACCATATTTAACACTGGAACATTCTCCTCTCTGGCTTCCCCTCAATTCGTGAGGGGATGATGGGATAGCTCCCTTTTAATTTTTTTATATTTCTTATGCCATTTGCCCTTTTTTGTGCACTATATAATACAACCCCATATATCAGTTGTTTACCCTTTTCCTCCATACAAAAATACAGTACCATTGCTATTCCATTAACAAATAAATTGGGACATACAGAAAAACAGGATAGAAATTGCTAAAAAAAAAAAAACTTAACACATAGATCTTAATAGAAACCATGACAAAAATTGCTAAAAAAAAAAACTTGACACATAAATTGTATTAGAAACCACCAAGACCCTCTTGAACTAACAGTGACATTTCCTTCTATAAACACTGACTGTCATGCCCAAAAATACCATCGGTTGTTTATCTGCGTTGCATAAACATGATGATTATATGCAAATTTCTTTTCCATTTTAGTTCTACATCAACATAGATTCTAATTGAAATCCACTGAGGATTGCATTTTCCTAGATTGCAAGCCCATGATGATTATATGCAAATTTCTTTTCCATTTTAGTTCTACATCAGCATAGATTCTAATTGAAATCCACTGAGGATTGCATTTTCCTAGATTGCAAGCCTAGTAACTTTGTCATTTCATATTCATATGTGTACCTGTGTGTTGTCAATCTCGAATGAAGATTCATTCACTTGAATTGCATTTGCTCTTTGTGCTGCCATTTTCCAATGAAGTGTTATCCACTTAATTTACATTTTGCTCAAATTGCATGGGTTTTTTTATTTATTTTTTTACAGTTATAATTATACTGAATTAAATCTACATTATTTTCAGAATAGCACTGAATTATATCCACCATTATTCTCAGAAAAGCACTTGCAAGGAAGCGTATGATTCTCAGAAAAGCATTTGCAAGGAAAAGCATTTGCAAGGAAGCGTATGACACGGCTACCTTTTTTCTATTTTCAGTATCAGTCTTGAGAAGTATGTCAATCTCTCATTACGGTGGCCCTTGTTATTTATCTTTATTGGTGGACTTCATTGTATAACTCAACTATTTAGATAAAGTTGTTAAGAAATTTTGAATGTCTTGAATTTTTACTAATGAATATCCGGTTGGTAATCAACTTCCTAAGGTTTGGCCTTGTTGTACAAACAAAATATCATTGGTAATCAACTTTCTAAGGTTTGGACACTGGAGCAACAAAATGCATTCTCAATGAATATTTAGTAGGTAATTAGTTTTCAAAGTCTGAAACTGTAACAACAAAATGCCTTTTTAATAGGATATTTTTTTTCAAAAAATAAGATTTTTTTTCAAAAAATAAGATTTTTTTTTCAAATTCAAATATCTATATCTAAACATGAAACACATTAAAAGCCGAAATTTGTTTAGTTAATTTTTTTTTTTTTTTTTTTTTTTTATCATATACTTGTAAACATGAAACACATTAAAGCCGAAATTTGTTTAGTTAATTTTTTTATTTTTATTTTTTTTATCATATACTTGTAAACATGAAACACATTAAAAGCCGAAATTTGTTTAGCTAATTTTTTTTTTTTTTTTTTTTTATCATATACTTGTTCTTTGATTGAGTGTTAAATTTCTTAAATATCTTAAATTTTAAAAAATTAGTAACTTAAAATCTAAGTTTTTTGCCTTTAGCTTTAATAAAATCTTTGTTTCAAATTCAATATCAAATAAATAAATAAATATATTAAAAAATCCGATTTGTTTGTATCCCGATGGAGAAGAATAATACTGGTTAAATATGATTGTGTATCAATTTATTTTGATATACGTGGAGTTTGTATACCAGCTGAAAATGAATGACATGACATTGGCTTTTACATATCACTGTATAGGTAGCTGAAGTATGATTGTGTATCAATTTATTTTGATATACGTGGAGTTTGTATACCAGCTGAAAATGAATGACATGACATTGGCTTTTACATATCACTGTATAGGTTTATACTAGCTGAAGAAGAATGATGTATCGGTTTAGTTTAAATTGTGATTTTAAAATTTGGTTTAGTTTTTGAAAATGAATGACATGGCACTGGCTTTTACATATGACTGTATAGGTTTATACCAGCTGAAGAAGAATGATGTGTCGGTTTAGTTTAAATTGTGATTTTAAAATTTGGTTTAGTTTAAATTGTGATTTTAAAATTTAGTTGGTAAAATTGTAATTTAAATTTTCATTATTTTTTATTTTCTTAATTTAGTTTCATGCATAGATTCTATGAGCCTTACTGACTTATTGAATTTTCCAATGCATGCATTGTGGTTCACTTGGTGGGAGCATACTAAGTAAGAAAGATTTTTCTCATCCTTTCTTTTAGTTCTGCTAGATTGAAACTCCAATGTCTTATTTACCCATAAAAACTTCATTGTAAATCATTTCACGTCATTGTTGTAGGTATATTGTCATCCAATAGACGTCGCGAGCCTATTCCTCGCCACATTGGTTTTCTTGGGAGCACTAGTCAGCGAACCCTTTCCGGGAGCTCCATTCTCCCCAAACGACTCAGGTTTTACTGCCGCTCTCTGTCGGGGTCATGACAATGGCTTCTCTGGCTTTTATGCCGAGACTCCATTCTCCCCAAACGACTCAGGTTTTGTTGTGGCTCTCTACCGGGGTCATGACAGTGGCTTCTAGTTTTTATTTGGTCTCAGGGAGTCGACCATGACCCTGATGCATTACAAATTTTGGTTGATATGGTTACCTCTGTTATATGATTATTTATAAACTAACTGTGATAGCTCAATGGTTCTTTGTTTCAGTGTCATATAAGTCCAACATTTTTGTCCACTTATAACTAAGGGAACTAAAGAGAGCCAAAAGAATGAATAGCACCTTGCTCACATAAATAAATCCAACCAAAAAGAGGATGTTAGCTTAAACAACAGCAGAAACTCCTTTTAAGAATATGCAAATTGAAGTCATTGAAAGCAGATAGAGTGTTGAACACTTACCATACACATTGAGATACAGAAAAAGCCCACAATGGAGAACTGTAAATAACCCTTTTCAACCCTTCTTAGTTCCTCTTTTAATGATTCCCTTATTCATCTTACTAATGAGGACAACATTCTGCTCCTCCTCAATACCTGCAATAGTATTCAGTATTGTCCCCTAGTTAAAGTTATTCCATAGCCCGCTATAAATGAGAAGTTTTTTTTGGCAAGATGTAATAGCCAAAAAGTTTCCAAAAACAAGACCTATTTAATGCAGTGGGCTTTGAGTATTAGGTCTTTACCCACCACTTACTAATTTTCATCTTCAATGATTCTTTATATGTCACAATGCTTCTCAAATTTATGCCTTACGGCGTTTCCTTTGCAACATCTGGTGCAAATGCTAGTTACAACATTTAAAAAATATTACTCAACCACTTGAATATTGTCCACCATTTTCGTCAACTCACTACCAAATATTCGACTCCTCGTCATTTACATTTCCATATGATTACCATAAACACTTTATTGTATCCATGGTCTATTTTCAATTTAATAGGCATAAATATAAAATTAATCGTGCTTATCGTTATCACTATTTTAATGTCATCATAAAATTTGAAAAAACTTATGTAGAATTGTAAGGTTGTGAGATGATTGTATTTATGAATATATTTTCTAATACATATGTTTAAAATATATTAAAAATAATATATATAGATATTTTTAATATATATATGTTTGGAATGAAAATATAGAAATCTTGAAGTATTTTTGTATATTTTGTAATGGTAAAACGAATAAATTTTTAATTTTGATTAACAAATTTATAATCAGTAATAACTAATAACGATATCAAAAAACTTCTTAGCTAATACTAATAGCTTAAACTAAACTTTAAAAACAAGTAACTTTTATATATATATATATAATTTAAGTTTAAATTCTAAACCTATTTTAAGGTATATTTTTAAATATTTAAAAAAAAATTATCATCTAATAAAATAATTTTAATTGTAATATTTTTATATTACAATTCACAAGCTTTTCAATCAAGCATTCAAGTAAGGGTTCCCTAAACCATGGACGCAAAGTCTCATTATCCCTATTTTTAAAAGTGGGGATACAAATAACCCCTCTAATTATCAGACAATAATGATCAGCCCTCTCCTAGCCAAGTTATATGGTATTATTTTAGAAAGGAAGTTGAGCATATGACTTGAAAGTGAAGGTAAGTGGGTTAAAGGTCAAGCGAGTTTTAGAAAGCAGCAATCAACAATAGACCACCTCATTACGCGTAGGATCATTGTGGAGGAATTCCGCAATGATAAATCCAATCTCTTTTGTTGCTTTGTGGACTTTAGAAAGGCTTCCGATATGGTTCCTAGAAATAACCTTTGGAACAGATTAGAAGAGCTAAAGGTTCCTTTTGAGTTGAGAGTTGCCTCTATAAGGTTATACGAGAATGTAATTGCCAAGTTAAAGAGCAATGAGGGGTGGTCGAAAGATATTAAGTATAATATCGGAGTTAAACAAGGCTTCCCCCTCTCCCCTACCCTATTTGGCATTTACATCGACAAGCTAGAAAGTTGTTTAGAGGAAGCAGGATGTGCTGGCACGATCTTAGCTGGGATAGTCATCATCATTCTTCTCTACGCTGACGATATTGTTCTTCTCACAAGGTGCCCATCTGATCTTGTTAAGCAACTTATACTTCTTAAGGATTTCTGCTCTACTATGGGTATGATTGTTAACACCGACAAAACAAAAGTTATGATTATTAAATCCAAGAAGGACACTTATGCTAATTTTATGTATGACAATAGTAACTTGGATGAAGTGTCTTCCTACAAGTACCTAGGAATTGATATTCATCACAAGCTCAACTGGAACTATAGCATTGAGAAAAGGATTAATGGGGGATGGAAAGATTATTTTGGTCTTGAAAATAATTGTAAAATGACAAACCTCGTAATGTGGGATAGAAAGAAGTTCGTCTTTGAAACTTCAGTCACTCCGATTATCTTATATGGATGTGAGGTTTGGGGTTGTAGCATCTCTAGAGAATCTTAGTGAAAGATTGAGCAAATCCAGAAGCGTTTTATAACGTATAACCTCAAAATTAAAAGCAACACACCCTATCCTATTCTCCTTATAGAAGTCGGTCTTTCCCCTATCGAGAGCCTAGCTATGACTAGGCTTCTGTTGTACAAGCACAAACTCAATAACATAGGAGACCATAGACTTCCTAAGCTAGCTTTAAATTCCAGCCAAAACCACCTAAGGTTCAAACGAGGTTGGTATAAAGACACCAAGGCCTGGTTAAACCATTGGGAGATCGACGAGAATGTTGCATTGCAAAACATTAATAACATTAAAAATATTGTTACTTCTAAGTTCAAAGAAAAATGTGGTGTGAGAAAGATTTAGTAGCTAAAAGAAAATTAAGATATTATAAGGAGGTCATCAACCCCACCCTAAAAGATCAAAAGTATCTCTTTGTTTTAACTAGCTCAAAGAAGAAAATTAATATAGCAAGATTAGAACGAACTCTCATGAGCTCCATAGTGAAATGGGTCGTTGGGCAGTTCCTAAAACACCATGGATGGAAAGGTTTTGCCATCTCTGTGAGAATACGAACATCGAGGATGAAAATCACTTCCTCTTAGAGTGCCCGGATCTCAGTTTCAAAATCTTTGTTGCAATACTGACCTTCCTAGCCTTTTACGTTGTCAAAATTACAGTGAGCTCAGGAGGCTTCTCTCCAAGCTTTTTGAGCATAGGAATAAAATCTTAAATCAAACTAAATAATTCGTTTCTTTAGGTCCGATAGAACAAATTTTGGTCTCAGTAAACGTTAACCATCATCATCATTATTATTTATTATTATTTTTTTTAATTTTGTTTAAAAAAAATTAAAAATCTACTTCATGAATTTTCTAATTTTTATTTTTAAATCATTTTTTTTTATTCCTTTAACTTTAACTTTTTAAATTACATATATATATTTCTTTTCTTTGGGAATTGTAGGTGAACATATAAAATGGGAAAGGGAATGGTAGGTGAACATATAAAATGGGAAATATACATGAGATAAATCTATGACGCCGAAAGGAGATGCGATCAATTCATGACGATGATGCGCACGATCCGTTGTCCCTTCTAACTTTTGTTTTAAGTAATTTCCAAGCTTTTGCTGATGTGGTGGTAGGCAATCAATGGATTTGAATACGAAGATAAGAGAAATATGTTTTAATAAGTTCAAGTGTCATTATTATTGGCTGTGATTTGGTTAAATTATGTCTTTTCATATCTCTCTCTACTTTTTATTTTTATGAGTAATTAATAATAAATATGGTATTAATAAATATATATATATATATATATATATATAGATTAATAAAATTTATTAAGTAATAATAATTATAGTGATTAATGGTTGAAAGTGATGAGTATTTATAATTATTATCATAGTCATATAAATTAAATGATTGGTAAATTCTTATATGCATCTAATCATGATAAAAATCAAAACACCTACATTATAAAACATCACTTAAATAATATTCTTAATGTAGATTCACCTCATTTTACCATGGAAATTTTTAACTTGTAAATAGTTTTTGTTGCAATACCATGGCTTATTAATACCATATGCCCAATATAACACATGTTGATATGAGATTTTCTTTAATTAATTATTTTGAGATAAATTAATTGAAAGCGCATAACTAACATGGAGATAATACTAATATGAATATTATCCCAAGAGCACTACACTCCTCCAAAAAAACACTCTTTAATGATACATAAAGAAGGAAACTTGCATTTATACCATAATGTAATCTAGTTTATGTATTATTAGATATTTCATACTTTAACATATATATTATATTGTAACATTAATTAGGTGTATACTACTTATTTGAATATATATTATTACGTCTCTCATATTTTAGTAAATATATAATATTTTATTATTGATATTTTAGTAGAAAAACAAAGATGCACACATAAAGGAAAAGTTCTATTACACTCTTCAAATTACACAGATACATCACATATTTATGGTGCTAGTGAGATCTAAGTGATTCCAAAACAATAAGATTGGTTGTTGAGAAATTATCTCAACAACTCAACCAAATCTACCTACTATAGTAAGCGTTAGTTTCAAGTCCCCCCTTTAACGCTTACATTATTACATATACCACAACAATATAACGGGTCTTTGTCTCACTGATCTTCATCAACACCCACATCCATTCTGAAATCTTGTGAATATCATTCTTTCTTCATCCACTACTTCGAGCTGTCACTTGAACTCCATTTAACACATGCTTGCCTCGGACCATCATTGATGAACTTTGCAAGATCAACAATATTGACAACTTGGCTCGTCGGGGCTTCCACGATAAGAGTTGTCAAGCAATGAACCATCCTATGGACCAATCACCATTTGTCGAATATTTCGCTTTCAGCTATCCATCAATTGCTAGGAAGACGGTCTGAATACTGAATGTGTTCAAAAATTGATCAAACAACTTGACCTGTTTCATACACATGGATCTCATATTGTAACCTGTAGCCATTGTTCAGGGGTTTCCAAGCACCAAGAACAACAAACCATAATAGTGTAAACACAACCAAACAAGTGATGTGTTCAAGGGTTTCCGAGTGCCAAGAACAATTAATTTGAATTATGCAACATTGTTCATTAATTAGTTCTGCACCAAATATAACTTACAACATACATCACTGATAGCTTAAAGAGTCTGAGAGGATCTACATTAAACTCATCATCACTATCATAATCTGAGAAGTCCTCGAAGTTTTCATCTGGTAAGTCTTCAAAAGTAGCTATGTTAGCAGATTCTTTTAATTTCCCATTTAAGAGATATTTGGCACGAGTCTTACAATTCAATGTCGTGTGTCCATGTTTTTGGTAATAAACACATTTGACTGAGTTCTTGTTTTTAGTTCGACTTCATTTTGATACACACTCACTCACAAGTTCGATATCTCAAGAAAGAGTTTGATCTGTAGCTGGGAAGCTGGAGAAGGAGAGCGAAGGTCAAGAAGTAGGAAGGGATAATTTTCTTGGTTTTTTGGTTATGTCTCTCTCACACATGCATAATTCTAGGGTTTTTGGGTTGTAGGGGGAAGTCAAAGTTGGAGTAGGATGAAGTGCATAAATTGGTAGCTGGTAGAAGGAAACTCTGTCTAGGCCTTTCCGACCTTAGGAAGAGTTGTCTTTCTCTTAGAAAGTCTTAGAAGGAGGTAAAATTAGGATTTCTCCAAGAGTTTCAGGGCTGAAGTTGTAGGTCGTAGTCATAGGTCGAGTAGCAGTGATGTAGCTGGTAGATCAATGGACCCTGCCCCTAGAGAATAGTGCCATCTTAGGTTGTGAGTTGTCCTCTACATCACATGTTTTTAATCTCTTTTCTTCTGCTAAAAGAGTTTCTACCATTTCATCTAATGATTTGGAAGAGAACTCTCCTAACATGAACAAATGAAAAATATGGACTGCGAAGACGGAGTGATGCCCGAGCGATGCTCCTGCTAGGGTTCCTGCGTAAACCCTGCCGCCCTTCTCCGTTGTGCACACTGCATCCTTGAATCCGCCTCTCTGCTGACTCTTTCTCCATGAAACCGCCCTCTGGAGGGGTGGGCACGACCCCCCCTCCCCCCATCGGTACCTCTCCTGACAACTCTGCAAGCGCAGATATGAATGCCAGTCCCGGCTCCACCCCACTGGCCGCCCATGCTACCGATCCTGCCATTGACAACGCTGGCAACTCTGCTACAGGCTCCGCGGCCGCTAAAGACAAGGGCATAGACCAGACTGCCTTGACGTCACAGCCAAAGGCGTCCTCAGCTACATGCATCCCCAAAGCTTCAGAAAGAACCAAAATAGATCTCCCCAGTCAACGAATCAATGGCCAAATCCAATATATGAGGGATCATGCACTCATAGGCAAGTTCTTAGGACTCTGGCCTACTGAAAAGGCCTTGCAAGGATGGATCGCTTCCAAATGGAAGCCCAAAGGACAAGTTACCCTACAACTTGGTCCCAAAGGCTTCTTCACTGCTATTTTCAACTGTCTGGAGGACAGAACTCGTATCTTTGAGGGAGGCCCGTACTTCTTCAACTCTGCAGGCCTGTACCTTCGTGACTGGATAGAGAGATTCAATCCAGACAAAGAAGATTTCAACTGGGCTCCAGTATGGATCCAAATGTACTCTCTTCCCCTGGAATACTGGGACGAGGAGACCCTAAAGGACATAGGAAATGGCCTGGGGGTTTTTATCAAGGTCGCTGAGGAAACTAAACATCGAAGATACACCTCCTATGCCAGGATCTTGTCAAGCGGAAAGAGTCGATAGTGCGGACACAACCAACCTCCCTAGGAGCCTAAGACTCTCTAGTGACAAACAAGACAAACAAGAGCAGTCCTTCTCTAAACATGCATTTACTATACGAGAAATCAAGTGTTTAGATCCTACCTGTAGTCCCACGCTGTTGTAGTAGTCCAGCCTCACCGATCCGGATGAGCTCCTTCTTCACTTCGAAACCTGCATTCACTAACAATCAAACGATTAAATAGCACTTGATAATCTCATAAAATAAAACATATTTAACATATAGACCAAGGAGTACATGAAACAACTCATAAATAACACGTTATTGAGAAGAATGGACTCATTTGCATTAATAGGAAACAAAAGGAACAATTACAACCTGAGCCTTGGTGTTGTGCAAGTCCCTCCCAGGGTCCATCAAGAGTTCTCTTTTACTTTGACAAAGCTCACCCACTTCCAAATAGAACAAGCAAAGATGGTAATCTCTCCTCACAAGCTTCTAAATGGGAGTCCTAATTCCAGCAGCATCTACCCTTAGAAATGTTTAGCTTTCAACCTCCCCTCCTTCTGGCCCAATGCCTGTATTTATAGTGCTCAAGAGGAAGTTAATCAGGTCCACCATCAATGGGATAATCCCCTCTTTGGATGGGATAGCTCCTCTCTTGATGGGATAAGTTCCTCTTTCATAGGGGTACATGAACCATCTGGAGGCGCTCAATACACGTCGAACAACCTTCTAGAATGCTCTAGAAATGACTACAAGTAACTTTTTTGGAGTGAAACTTGCGTCTTTTGACCTTTACAGGGGTACGCACCTGCCCCTTTACATACAGAGCGTACAAGTACGCAGTTTTTGTGAACATTAGGTGCGTATACGCAGGTAAGGCCGAGAGAATCTGCGTACCCAGAGATAAGCACATTTACAAAGACTTTCTCTCTTTTTGGAGTTTGACATGGAGAGCAGAGGCTTAAGACTTGCCCAGGAGGATAGCATGACTGTTGATAGAGCCATACTAACTGTAAATAACCATGGTGACATTTTTTAGTGTAACAGATTGCCCCCTAAAGTGCGAAGCCTGTAGTAGATTAGGGTTTTGTATTATCTAGGAAGGGTGAAGCGCTTTATTATTTCAAGGATTATCTCGTGGAGAGCCTGGTCAGAACCTGCAATTTTCAACACAAAATACATGTATAAGATTATATCATCGCTGAGGTAGGCATTCCCATACTCAGATCAAAACTTTAACTAACAGACTAACTACTCTGATACAGGAATGATCTTGTAGTACATCATAATCATAGACTTGCGTAGATACAGTATGGATGCAGCCATCTGTTTATAATTGGTCTACTATATAATGAATACAAAACTCCTCGCAGCCTGGATGGTGGGAACTAGATCCAGGGTCTTCATTTCTACTTCCCGAATTGGTACGATTCTAGCCATGCGAAGAAATGAGTTGATGTCGAGCATGGTAGAAACCACTTGATTACCAGTCAATGATGTAAACCGTTAACAAGTGTGAGAGAGACCACCAGTGATGTCAATGGTTCTCAAAGTACCCAGTACAATCCATGAGATGTGAATGAATGAGTTGATGTCGAACATTTCACGGAATCCTTCGATCGAAAGTCAATGATGTAAACTGACGTCAAAGGCGAGAAACCTGCCATTGATGCATGCAGACTTCAAGGTATTGACGATTTCTAAGTCATCTCTCTAGATAATGTGCTGATGTCGATAGAAAGCGACCCGTTGCAGGCAAGCCCACAACACGAAATCATTGTTCAAGTTGAAGAAATGTTGCTGTAAGGACTGACTCAGGGATGGTCAAATGGATGACAAGTATTTTTGCAGATGAAAGTTTTGTTTGCAGACCTCTTGAACACATAACGACACAACAGATGGCTTGGTAACGAATGACTCAAAGTTAATCCCCGGAACCCGGCTGAAGACTTTCAATGTGGTTTGATCAACTGTGAGGCAAAGGATTTCCCAACCCAGGTGAATGAAAAGTGTCGTGTTCAAGAGTGGTAATAAGGTTTCTTCTGAGACAAAGGATAACAAATAGGCTCATTCTTCTCTCTTTTCCCCCACCATTTCTGGCAAGTACCTCTTTATTTTTAACAAGCTTGAGGAGGATAACATATGCTTGATTATAAGCTCATCCTTCGGATGAGTCCAACCTAGTTTTGATTCGAACCCTAGGAAGGAGGGGTTCGTTCCTGTTTGTAATTGAACAGGTCCTTTACTGTGAAATTTTAACGAGCCCAGTATAGGAGAAACTCGGCGTTTTTCAATTTTAGAGAGTCTGAAAAACTTAAGAAGACTCCAGGTTGAACTTTTTCGTAAATTTGTGTCCCCCAAGCCCGAAAAAGTATAAAATAATACATGGGAGAACCGCTTGATCTTGCGACCAAGGAGTACTTTCATAATTAGTGCCACTGACCTGAAAAGTAAAAAGCAATCAAGGACACGTCGTTTTATTTCCGTATCGAGTTTGAAACGACAAAAACCCGGCAATCTTTTCCTGTTTTTTACGGTCAGAAAAGAGCTATAAGGGGACCGTCTTCTAATTCCGTTTTAACGAGTGTAAAAGAAACGCTCGGCAATCTTTTCATATTTTAGGAGTCAGGAAAGAGCTTAAAAGATGACTTTGATGTTTTGGTTCGTGAAAAATGATAATTTACCCTAAAGTCCCTTTGTCCTGCACAAAAACAACACATTACTCATACCTGTTTAAGATGGGCAAAAATACATTGAAAAACATCTTTCCATGGTGAAAAATAAACAAACTTAGCATTCATTCATCCAAAAAACCTATAAAAAGACTTTTTACCATGTCATTTTACCATTTTACTGTTGAGGTCGAGAAAAGGGCTTTTGACAAGAAAAATTCCTGTGGACATTGCGGAGAATCCGACCGTCAGAATCGAGTGCCGTCTCTTTCAGGTATTCCACAACATCCTCCTCTTGCTTTCCATCCGTTTAAAATGCATTTTTAGGTTTTAGTTTGATTTTTTAGGGGGTTTAGGGTTTTAGGATATGTTTCTCGGGGTACGTAGGTGCCCTATGGGCGACCTGCATACCCCGACCTTTTTTGTATATAGGAAAAAGGTCGGGGTACGCAGCCCGCCTTCAGACCAGCTGCGTACCGCCGCTCTGTGTTCTGAACGCGGGGTGCGTACCCCGTGAAACATGCATTTTGAAACCCCAAACTCCAAATTCAACCAACCAAATTTTATTTTATGAATTCTAACTATTGTTTTTTGGTGTGTAGGGCATTCACCATGCTAGATTGGAGAGAAAGAGAACACGAGGACGTTGATTTGGCCGCAATTGGTCATCAACCTTCTATTGATGTGTTGAAAGCATGCGGACTGTACAAATACTGGGCCATACCTGGCATGAGGGGCCAGGTGCCATTCCTGGAGTGGCTGGTTGAAAGGTGGAACATTCAGGATCAATGCTTCTACATCGGAGAGAACCAGCTCGAGATAGAGCCCTCCGACATATATTTTCTCTCTGGCTTGCCTAATAGGGGCGAGCAACTGACTCTGTCCGGGACTAGGCCGAGTGGCCAATCCCTTGCTAGCCTCTGGCTAGAGTGGTGCAACAATCAGAACCAGGAGAAAGGGATAGAAATCAAGTACATATCCGTGCCCGAACTTATGGTGATAGCCTTTACTGTTACCAGACTCTGCGGCGCAGCCGCCTTGCACATTGCCACCGGGTCCCAAATGCGGATGGCGATAGATTGCTACCGAGGCACCATTTTCAATTGGTGCGATGCTGTGTTGGCCAATATGAAGGGTCAACTAACCAGGGCAAAGAACGGACAACTGAAGACCTTTGGATATGGGCCTTTAGTTGTGAGCTTTGCCTTAGAGAGAGTTCCAATGCTGATCCCCCAGCATCTTACTGTTCCAGTTGGGGCTCCTCGGGAGCCTAAGCTGACGAGATGGGTTGCGGTAATGGCCCGGCATCCTGATGAGGGCGCGACAGTTGTTCGATTTCCTGATGGTTACTTTCACTGGCTAGAGGGCTAGGTCTTTGCTATTCAGGATTTTCCCTATGCCGGAATGGATTTTCGGAATGATCCGGACATGGTTCTTCCACAGGGAGAACAGTGGGACGACAGAGGTATTTCATTTTTCACAAGTTTTTAAATTATGTATTTTTTTTGTTTTTATATATCGCCTCAAAACTGATAGCACAAATTTTCAAAATGCAGATGTAGGTCCACGACGTCCGGCCAACCTCCGGGCTTTTGAGAGGAGAGTACCAGCTGTACCAGCACCAGCCCCACAGGATGCGGCCGCAGAGACCTTAGCCGAGCTGGAACAGGATCTAGAGCGTCTGACGGCGGGTATACCAGAGACCACCATAGATGACATTCCTATTCGACTTTAGCGCTATGTGGTCACAGTCCCAGGACCTTTTAGGAGGTTCCTGTGTAGGGTAGCGCGGGCAGTGGTCTCGTATAGAGAGAACCACCAGTGATTGGCTAGTCACTTTTGTAGACACATATGACATTTTTGGTTTTTTGTACCTATCATTTTTGCCGATCATAAGGTGTTTTTCAACCTATGATCGAAGACGATGTATATTTTTGACACACTCCTATCTCTATATATATATCATTATTACCGGCTTATCTTGTTTTAACATATGTGATGAAATGTTTTTAAATTTACTTGCATGATTATCGCAAATTTCTGTCCAACATTCGAGAAGCAATTGCATCTGCTAATGTATTTAAAGACCTTGGAATATGCTGATATTCAATGTAATCAAATTCACGTTCCAAGAGACGCACTCACAAAAACAACCTTAATAACACAGGATTTCTAATGGAATATACTCTATTAAGCTGTAATACAACGAGTTCAGAATCTAACCTCACTATCAAACGTCGAATTCCAAATGAAATAGATTCAGACAATAATTCAACCACTGCACTGTATTCTGCAATGTTGTTCGTCGTTTGACCGAGGCTCACCCCATGCATAGAAACTAACTCGTCAGAGGGCGAATAGATAACCCAAGCTGCGGAAGAGATATTCCGTGTACTACGACAAGCACCATCGGCAAATTCAATGTACGTTTGGAGAGGCGTCAACATCTGCAATATCAAGAGTAAAACCAAGATAAGCCAGAATAACGACGAAAAACACACTTTCTAAGCTAAGCACACTATCTAAACTAACAAACATACTAGCTAGAAAGAAAACCTAACCTAACTAAAAATTCTCCATACCCATCATTTAAGCATAATACCTCTTTAGGTAAAGTCCATTTCTGGGTTTACCCAAAGAGTCCCCATCAAAATCTACCAGCTCATAGGCCCCTTTTGCTAGCTTTCGCTTTACAATGTAGGGTCCATGCCACATAGGAACGAATTTTCCAGCACCTAGCTTATCGTTAGCTGATCATATAATAGCACTAGGTCTCCCTCCGAAAAACTTCGAGGGGTCACATTTCTATCATACTGAGCTTTCATTCGCTTTGCGTGAGTCTCGATTGCCAATTGAGCGTCACGTCGAGTCTCATCTAATTGAGCTAAGTATAATAAACGTTTCTCCTCTTCGGAAGTAGCTGGGAGTAATTCGACAACCATTTGAAGTGATGGGATTTCGCATTCAATGGGTAACACAGCTTCCAAGCCATAAACTAGCTGGAAAGGAGTGAACCCTGTTGAAGTTTTCACTGAGGTTCGGTATGCCCATAATGCTGAAAATAACATGTTGTGCCAATTCGACCGATGAATACCAATGATTCGTCGGATCATGATAACCAGAACTTTGTTGATAGACTCAACCAAACCGCTGGCTTGCGGATAATAAGGAGTAGAGCTATTGTGGCGTAAACCAAGCTGGCTTGTAAGCTCAGTCATCATGATGTTTCGAAAATCGCTCCCATGGTCAGTGATGATCGCTTGCGGGACACCAAACCTAGTTATAATGTGATTGAATATGAAAACTGCAGCTGTTTTGCCGCTTGCGTCGAATGTAGGCATCGCCTCGGCCCATTTAGTAAAATAATCAACCGCGAGGATGATATACGCATGCCCCCCGGCCGAGTGAGGGTTACAAGTAATAAAATCGATACCCCATTTGGCGAAAGGACCAACGACAATTATAGGATGGAGAGGAGCAGGTGGTGCGCGCATCTTGCGATCAAACACTTGACAGTTGTGGCATTTTCAGACCGCAATGATACAATCTTTAAACATGGACGGCCAGAAATAGCCAGCACGCAACACCTTCTGAGCTGTGGCATACCCAGACATATGACCGCCACACGCTCCAGAGTGACAATCATTCAAAACCCTCTCAGCCTCTTCGTGAGTTAAACAACGTCGAAAAACTAAGTCTGCACCCCGGCGATAAAGTGTATCTCCAATAATTCTGTATTGCTGGGATTGAAACCGAATTTTTCGACATTCCGACTTTGAAGCTTCAGGCCGAAAGGTTTGGGTTTGGAGATAGATGATTATATCCCCATACCACGGATCTAAAGTATTGATAAGAAACAAAGATTCGTCCGCAATGGACTCTTCTGCCATAGTCTTCTGCGGGAAATCACACATCAATTCCGCAAAAACTAAGGATTTCTTAGACTTGGACTTCTCGAACTCCAAGTCGAATTCTTGCAGGATAACGATCCATTTAGAATACTTGCCCCCTAGCAGTTGTTTAGTCAAAATATAAATCATAGGGTTGCAATCCGAAATAACTGTAGTTTTACGGAGAAGAATGTAGTGACGGAAACGCTGGACAACTTGAACGGCTGCCAGGGCCAATTTCTCCACATGCGAATATTTTAGCTCAGTGGCATTTAACGTCCTACTAAGATAATATATCACATGTTCCGTTCCGAATTCATCTTCTTGGACTAACACCATTCCAATAGTGGAATGCGAAGCTGCGAGGTATAAGAAGTAGTCCTGGTTGTAGTTGGAAGGATGCAACAACGGTGCATGGGTCAACGCGTGCTTAAGTGCATCAAAAGATTGTTGGGCAATCTCATCCCAAAAGAATTGAGCGTTCTGTTTCAACAACCGTGTAAAACCCTTAGTGACCTCGGCGTAGTTTGGAATGAATCGGCGTAAAAAGTTTGCTTTCCCTTGCAAACTTTGGAGTTGACGCAAACTCGAAGGAGGAGGCAATTTGATGATAGCTTCGACCTTCGAGGGATTGACACGAATGCCGGCTTTTGAAACAACAAATCCCAGCAATCGACCCGTTTCTATACAGAATACACACTTGTGCGGATTCAACCGAATACGATAATGCCTACACCTCATAAAGATTGCTCGTAAGTGGACAAGGTGATCAGCTCGATGTAAAGAATGAGCAAGTAAATCATCGAGGTATGGTTGCACAATGTGCTTGATGTCATGAAATGCATAAGACATTGCCCGTTGAAAAGTGGCTTCGGCATTCTTAAGCCCAAAAGGTAATTTGCAGTAAGCAAATGTCCCCCATGGACAAATGAATGTCGTTTTTGGTTGATCGGCAGGTAGAATATTGATTTGATTATAGCCCGAAAAACCATCCATAAAGGAAAACATTTCACTTCCGGCACAATCATCAATAATTTGATCGATATAAGGCGTAGGATAGTTGTCTTTTGGACAAGCTCGATTTATATCCCTATAGTCGATACAGATTCTTATTGTTCCTTGTTTCTTGTTAACCGGAACAATATTCGATACCCAATCTGTTAACGGGATTGGATAAATGAAACCTGATTTCAACAGCTTCTCGACTTCTGCTTTAATCGCAGCCGCTTTTCTAGGGTGAATCTGACGCAACCGTTGCCGGACGGGTTTAACATCCGGGTAGGTCTTTATTTCATGAACAACAATGGCAGGATCGATTCCTGGCATTTCCTCGTAAGACCAGGCGAACACATCGCGGAATTCTTGGAATAGGGCCTTGTAAGTTTGAATTTCATCTTCTGTACATGAGGCACCTATATGAATGTTTTCCTCAATTTCGGGCTTCACTGAAATGTCAATGGGAATAGTGCGAGAAATATTCCCTAAATTTAACTCTGAATCAGGATGTTTCGTTGGATTCTGAGTGTCTTTGACATATTCAGCGGTAAAAATAGATGAAAAATCATTTTCAAAGTCATCACTCTCAGGTAAAAACGAAGATCTATGATGGAGATCTTCCCATGGTAGATCGTCTACACTTAGGATTTCGCGAAGGCGCTCGTCAGATGACACGACTTCGGGAAACGCTATCCGTTCTGAGGTTGATGTGAAAAGTGATTCCTCACTGACCACATTCATTTGGTCGATTTGGGTTGAACACGAGTCGGTAAAAGACACGACGGCTTCATAAGCAATTTCATATGGACTCAAAGGCATAGCATCACCGAATGAGTCCATCTCAGATTCAGATGGGACAATCCAAGGATCGTCGTAAATAATGGTGTCTGATGTAATCATATGAATTGATGCGAATGAAGGGTCTGCGTTGATTGGAGGGAAAGGAAAAGTTCCCAGTAAACCGGAATCTTTAACTAAACCTACGCCAACGTCCCTATAAGGGATTGTCGTCTTACCGACATGCTGGATACTCTCTGAAGAGGCTGGGTCGGATGAAAAGTATGTCAGTTGATCAATTGTCACGATCTTGCCGTTATGTGGAAACTTTATTACTCTGAAGACCGATGAAACAACCGCTGTCATAGCATATGACCAACTTCGACCCAAAAGAAGGTTGTAGTCTAGAGGGGCATCAACCACCTCCACATCCAGACTAACGGTTTTACCTTCTACCCCTATAGGCAATTCCTGTAGAATACCAAACGGACAGAACCCACGGCCATCAAAGGCCTTAAGGATGGTCGGGGATTGGTTCAGCAAAGGAGAACCAAGCGATCTCCAACACTGAATCGACATAATACACGTAGAAGCTCCTTCATCAATTACAGTCTGATGAATAGGCCTGTTTTTTACTATCACTGGAATCTGGAAAGCCATTTGATGAGGGAGACGCGGTGTACTATTTTCTAGATCGAAGATTATCAGGTTCGGGTCCTGAATATCAACAGCTCCTATAGCCGACAAGAGTAATTTTCGTTGTGCTGGGCATGATTGCAGCACTTCTAAAGCCGACATTGCTGAGGGTGAAACAGCTAAGTCCTCAACAATGTTGTAATTCTGGGCCGCTCTCGCATGTGGATTGAAAGCAGACCTTCGAAGAACACCCTTGGCGGGCGGTTTGATTACTAAGTCTGGGTTAGGTTTTTCGATCTGTAGTGGATCGGAACCAGGAGCTGAGGTTGATGGATTAGAATGAGAAGATTCTGCTTCCTTACCATCAACAGGATTCTTACTACCATAATCTTGCGACCGAGTTGCAATCCTCACATGAGACATCATCAAAATGGGTTCTTCACTGGCAGTCGAGGAAGAACCTATCATCTTACTCTCCTGCTTTGGAAATGGAACTTTCAACACAACAGGAGTTGGAGAACCTTTGACTATTTTTACAACCTCGGCCCGATGAGGGAAATCTCTTGTAAAATGATCTTCTTCACAAATAAGACAAGGATATCAAGGTTTGCGTTTTTCGTCATTGGTTTCCAACTTTTCTGTTTTCTCCTTTGGAGCCTTGTCTGCTTTAGCCTTCTTCTTTCCACCATTTTTTGATTTGGCCGTAGATGACTCTACAGCGTGAATATCGGCGGAAAGTTCAGGAGAAGACTCTCCTGTCGGGGAATCAGGCAAGGTGATTATAGGAGTAGTAGAATTCTTGGAAGATTTCTTCTTGCTCTTTGTGTTCACCGTACCAATCATACCATCAGCGGCATGAGATCCCGAAGGAGCAGCAGCGATTTGATTTGATTTTGGAAGATCTGGGATCTTCTCGTGCAACGCACCCGACTGAGTATAAACTAAGTCAAGGTACTGCGCCTGAGCAATGACTTGCTCCTCAGTAACTACTCCGGCCTTAGCTACATCTTCAGTAATCTTCGGTAATAATGATTTAACAAACCATTCAGCTAAGATTTGGTCCGGAATAAAAACTTTCACTAACCTTCTTCGATGTCTCCACTCATGAATGTGATCAGAAATATACGTGGACGTCGATTGTTTTAGTGAAGTTAATAATTCCGTGTCGTTATCGTATCTGACCGGCAACTGAAAGTGAGTTAAGAACGAGGTAGCTAATTGGCTAAAATTGTAAAAAGAGGCCCGTGGTAACTCAATGTACCACTTGGCCGCGAGACCAATGAGTGTACGCTGGAAAAGATGTAAGCGGATCGAATCATCTGAGATAGAATTTGAAGCACACTAGAGGTGGTAAGTCATCACATGATTGGACGGATCCTCTCCAGACTTACTTTCGAACTTGGGTATATCACTGGGCAACTTATTTGGCATTGGCGGCCAAAACGGAAGATAGTGAATTGGATCGTTCGTTAGGCGCGTCAAGTCTGGTAAATCCAAAGTTGCGATAAACGGTAATTGCCGATTAGGATCTCTAAAACTCTGGGTCACAAGACCAGTCCCAGGAGGAGGATATCCAGGATAACTAGGAATAGGAATCGCATTAGGGATATTATATCCTCCTGGAAAGCCGGGATTAACCGGACCGTACTGGGGTTGTTGATAAGTGTACCCAGGATACGGTTGATACTGGTAAACCGACTGCTGGACAACTTGCCCATATTGGTACTGTCCCTGGTACGGTTGATGAACAAATTGAGGTTGAGTAGTGACAACCGTACTTATACCAGGCTGACCTACAGGCATCTGAACCGTAGTTTGAATCGTAGATCCAGATAAGGGTAAAGATGTCTGAGGAGTAGTTACAAAGACAGTAGAAACAGGAGTTGTCGATACTCCAGAAGTAAGTGTGGCAGATGTTGCGGTAGTTGCAGCAGCCGTTTGAGATGGAGTACTAGGTGCAATTGGCGGCTGAGTAACTACCAAAGTTACAGAAGTTTGAACATTTGACTGGACAGGTTGCGGTTGCTGGGGTGGACCAGAAACTACGGGTTGTCCAGCTTGAGGTACCAACTGTATACTTGGCTGCAACACCTGTTGACCTTGTGACGGATCCCACACTATCATTCCGAGGTATTGACCTGTAACAGGTTGAGAATACTGAGATCCATAACTGGATTGAGGATAGGATTGATAACTGAAAGGCATAGTTCCCATACCTTGAACATATGATTGACCTTGAGGTGGTTGATAACCTTGACTCGGGTATTGACCTTGGGGTTGATAACCTTGGGGTAAATACTGATACTGGGGTTGACCTTGACCTTGAGGTTGATACCCTTGGGGTTGATACCCTTGAGGTAAATATTGATACTGAGGTTGACCCTGGGGTACATATGGAGGCTGGGGTTGACCCTGAGGCATGTATTGCACCATAGGTACATACTGACCTTGAGGCTGCCCCCCAGACACAATTTGTGTACCTTGAGGTTGTCCCCTAGGCGTTAATTGACCACCTTGAGGTTGAGAAACGGGAACTGAACCTGACATCATGTAAATGTCTCCTACACCCAACAGTTTATTACCATTGTTTCCAGATAATAACCCATGATCAATGGGTTGAGGAGATGCCCCCGCAAAGGTACCAAAAAGTGACTGATACCCGGTGGGAACAGAAGGACCGCCGTGTAAGAAAGATTCAGGAGATTGAGTGAACACGGACGACTGACTAGACATATTTACAGGAGTATAAATACCTCCAGGTGGAAAATGAGTACGAGGTGGAGAAAAACCTAGCCCTGAGTTGTCTAAATAATTGGTTAACGAAAGGTACCAAGTAGTACTTCTAGGAGGACTGTAAAAGATAGATTCATGCTCCCTGAGCTCAATAGTAGGTTGATCTTCAAGGGTAGATACGCCTAATTCTTCCTCTGGAGCAAGTTCTTCAATAGCTATCAAACCAGTAGGAAGATTTTCGGTGATGACTCTTTCTACCCTGGGTGAATCTGGTACACTAGAAGTTGGAGTAACAGGTTCAGATATTTCAGGTTCTTCACCTATATCACTAGTAGATGAAAAACTACCAGCAAGCTCAGAAACTGTAACAGCTTCGGGATTATAACTTGTCTCTAGACTTTGGTAATTTGGATGGACTACCAAGGAAGACTCTCCTTCTTCAGGTGAACCTACTCTACTGCCACTAGGAGGAGTTACAAGGACCTTCAATCCTTCGTACTGACCCGGGACGTCTTCAGGAGATCCACCCCGCGATCTACGGAGTTTCCTCAACAAATCAGTTCCGGTAACAATCTCAGGTGACTTGCCCCGAAGTCTATGGGACTGTCTCGGTAATTCCGCCACAGCTAAAAACTTTTAACTACTACACACGAAAACAAAGTAAAAACTCAAATCAAACCACCTAAAGTCTCTAAAGAACCAAACAAATTTGAATCATACGCCTAAAGAATCTAGGGCGTCAAACCAAACACAAACAGTAGCCTTCCAGACCGAAAACGCTAGTTGGAGATGAAACCCAACATCGCTGGATTCAGTACAGAAGTGGCGGGTGGAACAGTTACCCCGGCAACCTGCTTAATGAATAGACCGGCACAAGTTCCTCCACTTTAACCGTCTCGAGTGAAGTGAACCCCCCGGAAAATCCAAGTGAGTCTAGCCGACGTCTTCTCCAGGTACAGTGGGATCTTCCCTCCACCGTCACCTCGGTAGAATCCTAAAGATAGTGGTCACTAAGGTTACCAATCGCAACAAATGCACCTGGGGGAACAGTCTACACTCCGACAGCACGCAAGGGCAGAGTATCAAGCTCAATCCCCTTGCCGGTTCCTTGACAATAATCCAAGGTTTACCAACAAGTGACCCTTGGCTCCTCGACAATGGTTAATCCGAGGTTTACCGTTTGTAATACGTGCGTGTCTGGCGTCGTTCCCAACGAGGGAGGATTGATCCCCTCACTGGTTCGGACACGAGCTCGTGCTTCTCCTTTAAGAGGAGCTTTCCCAGAGTACAAATGAGACAATTGGATTTATTCTATCACAAGATAAGCTACTTGTTTGGTTTTGTTGTCTTGGAGAGTTAATTACTCTCCTACTCCAAGACACTAGCCTGATCTAAATTGGTGTTTCAGAGCCCTAGTAAATAAAAGTTACTAAATTGATTTTACTTTAAGCATTAATTTTATGGTTTTTCTTAAAGACAAAAGGTAGCGGAAATGAAACCAATGGTGTGTAGACTCAACTCGCAACCACTACAAAGATGCACCTAAGATGATTTACGCTACTTCTCTTTTTCAATGAAATTCTTAGCTAAGAAAGTTTAGAGAATGCAAATTTATATAAAAACAACTCTCTTGGCAACGAAAATCAAAGAAATAAAACTCTTTATCTTTCCAAGCATACAAACATGACCACTCATTACGTGCACGAAAAATCCCTTCTCTTTCAAAACAAAACTTTTCAAAGGAGATGTTTTTGTATTTTTTTTCTTATTTAATAAAGCATATAAATCTATTTTAACGAAAATCAATCTCAAAATCTATAAAATCTATGAAAAATTGACTCACAAGCAAATCAAAAGGAAATTTACTCTAAAGCAAACCTAACGAGGCAAAAGCCTACAAGAATGATTCTAGGTTGTTTTACTTGACCACAATCAAGCCAAGGACCAGCCAATGCAGAATAAAAAAACCAGTCAAAACAAAACTCAAATCTTTTTGTTCTTTTTGTAAAATAGAATTCAATACTCAATCAACAAGCACTTCGAAATTCGCCAAAGAGACAGCTCAAAGGTAAGTTGCTCTCACAGGTAGACTTTATGACAGGTTTGACTCCTAAGAAGGCTGACAAAACCAGAGAGATCTAAGGCTTGACAACTTCTACCGCCAAAGTCACTACAGGACCTACTCAAAAATCAAACCCTAGGGCTTAAACTTCTATGAAATCCACTAAAACACTCAATGCTATCGAAACAAGTTCAGGTGAAGATCTTTGACAGGAGACTAATGGATCTGGGAAGTAAAAACTAAGAAAAAGCAAAATCTAAGAGGAAAAATGTAAAAAATGGAAATTTCTTAATTTTTAGCAGGGTACGCAGGCAACCTGTTAAGACAGGTGCGGGCCCGCTCTGTGCACACAGCAACAGTGCGTACAGGTACGCACTGTGCAATACTCAGAGGGTGCGTACTACTGGAAAAACCAAGAAAAACTAAATTCAATCTAACCCTAAGCTAACCCACCCAAATACAAAGTCACACAGCCAAAAACCAGAAAATAAATGACTTTTCTCAGATCAAAGTTGCATACAAAGGAAAAAACTTTCACATCAATGGAGTCCCCAGTGGAGTCGCCATTTTGTCAGGCGGAAAGAGTCGATAGTGCGGACACAACCAACCTCCCTAGGAGCCTAAGACTCTGTAGTGACAAACAAGACAAACAAGAGCAATCCTTCTCTAAACATGCATTTACTATACAAGAAATCAAGTGTTTAGATCCTACCTATAGTCCCACGCTGTTGTAGTAGTCCAGCCTCGCCGATCCGGATGAGCTCCTCCTTCACTTCGAAACCTGCATTCACTAACAATCAAACGATTAAATAGCACTTGATAATCTCATAAAATAAAACATATTTAACATATAGACCAAGGAGTACATGAAACAACTCATAAATAACAAGTTATTGAGAAGAATGGACTCATTTGCATTAATAGGAAACAAAAGGAACAATTACAACCTGAGCCTTGGTGTTGTGCAAGTTCCTCCCAGGGTCCATCAAGAGTTCTTCTTTACTTTGACAAAGCTCACCCACTTCCAAATAGAACAAGCAAAGATGGTAATCTCTCCTCACAAGCTTCTAAATGGGAGTCCTAATTCCAGCAGCATCTACCCTTAGAAATGTTTAGCTTTCAACCTCCCCTCCTTCTGGCCCAATGCCTGTATTTATAGTGCTCAAGAGGAATTTAATCAGGTCCACCATCAATGGGATAATCCCCTCTTTGGATGGGATAACTCCTCTCTTGATGGGATAAGTTCCTCTTTCATAGGGGTACATGAACCATCTGGAGGCGCTCAATACACGTCGAACAACCTTCTAGAATGCTCTAGAAATGACCACAAGTAACTTTTTTGGAGTGAAACTTGCGCCTTTTGACCTTTACAGGGGTACGCACCTACCCCTTTACATACAGAGCGTACAAGTACGCAGTTTTTGTGAACATTAGGTGCGTATACGCAGGTAAGGCCGAGAGAATCTGCGTACCCAGAGATAAGCACATTTACAAAGACTTTCTCTCTTTTTGGAGTTTGGCATGGAGAGCAGAGGCTTAAGACTTGCCCAGGAGGATAGCATGACTGTTGATAGAGCCATACTAACTGTAAATAACCATGGTGACATTTTTTAGTGTAACAGATCTATGTACACATGCATCTCACCAAAGCACTCACGGACTCGGTAAGTCTTATCATGACGATTTTGAATGGGTTCAAACAATAGACTACGAGCATGTTCCTTTTCATTGCAGGAAATGCCATGTTGGCATTATGAGACAAGTGTTGTCCTTGATGGCAAATCACACTGATGACAAATCATAGTGCAGAAGGATAGCAGCAAGGAATTGATGATCAGTCTACAAATATGAAGAAAAATATATACACGCTGGTTCGCTATATACCAAGTCGCGTGTACACACTGGTTGGCTTCAGTAAAAGCGCGTGTATGTGGAAAACTTATCTTTGGTCCACGACGGTTATTCCTTGGAAGTTGTGCCTATGGTTTTGGACCTTGGTGTCTCGACGGACGTGTTGATCCCTAGTTTTTGAAGTTGATGGTATTGGATTTCTATGGTTTTGGCTCTTGGTATTGAACAAGGCCTAAGGCTATATAAGGAGAAGGAAATCATTAGGCAAGTGCATCTGATATGTCTTGAAACATCTGAGGAAGTATTAGATCCAGTATGCAGGTTATGGGTTGATGATGCATTGCTTGATCTGAGCTAAGGAGAGATCTCACCGGTTGATGAAGAACAAGATCTAAGGAGAGATCGGGATCAAATGGTTTGAAAAGCTCTATTATGATATGGTTGATTATGCGTATTTCTAGATCTACATACTGACGCAATGTTATGTTCTGGGTCTAACTGATGTCTGGTACAGCTGCAAGTTAAGAGAATTTATTTTTAGATCTGTACGCAGGTTGTCTTTGGTAAAAGCGCGTGTATACGCAGGTTTCTCTCATTGAAGTAGCGTATATCTTTTGAAGCATGATTTTTGGGTTTGCAGTTGGGTCTGACTGATATTACAGAGTTCTGTAGTCTGCTCTGTGTTCTGGTGACAGGTGTTGACAGGGTTTCAGTGGTTCAGTGATTCAAAGATTGATGATGCTAGTATTGGTTGTTTTATGCTTCAATGATTTGTGAATGAATCATAGTCTTCAGATTGTAATGTTGTGCTTCAGGAATATCCAGTCTAAAAATTGATGAAAAGTGGTACCTGAAGGAAAGAAGATTGTAGGCCAGCACCTACGTACTAGTATCTTAGCTAGTACAAGAGCAAAGGGGGTTGGAGCTCCCTTCCAAGGAAGTTTGGAGAACGAGAGAAGGTTGAAGCCTTCTGCAGGTTGTAGCCTGCGTACTGGTATAAGGCTGCACCAGTACAAAAGATTGTAAACTGAAGTTCTTATTAAAGAAAGATAGAGACGACTTGTAGCAGGTGGTTTTCACCCACATTGAGTTTCCACCTTATATCATGGTGTTCATGTGTGTGGCTTTTGTGTGATGATCTGTTCTGTTATACTGCATCTGTTTACTCTTAATATGGTGAATAATGACCTGATGCACTTAACTGAAGATAAAATAACTGAATTATAAGTTTTCTGGTTATACGCCGTTTTCTTTAGACACAGTAGCGTGTACACGCTGGTTCACTTAACTGAAGTAGCGTATATGTTTCTGAGCATTGAAAAAGTTTTATTGATCTGATAATACTGATTCACCCCCCCTCTCAGTATTATTTCCAACAATTGGTATCAGAGCGGGTCTTTCAGATAAGCTTGATCGCTTGAAGGTAGATCGTTCATCATGAAAAACTACGAGAGAGAAGCATCAATCAGGCCACCGGTTTTTGATGGGACAAACTTCAATTATTGGAAGGTAAGAGTTACTGCCTATCTTCAATCTCTTGGTACAGAAGTTTGGGACATCGTAGAAACAGGCTACGCTTTTCCTTCAGCTACTCCTACAGATGCAGCTGAGAAAAAGAAGTATGAAACAAATGCGAAAGCAGTCAGTACCCTATTAGGATGTATATCCCAAACGGAATTCATGAAGGTAATGCACTACAAATCTGCAAAAGAGATATGGGACAAAATTGTCACGAGCTATGAAGGAGATGAACAGGTAAATCGTGCTAAACTTCAAACTCTCAGGATTCAGTATGAGACTCTCAAGATGTATAATGATGAAAGTGTGGCTAACTATTTTCTTCGGGTAGATGAGGTTGTTAATTGTATGAAAAATTTGGGTGAAGAAATAAAAGAGGCTATAGTGGTTGAAAAGGTTCTAAGATCATTGTCCCCCAAGTTTGAATCTAAAGTATCTGCAATAGAAGAAAAGGAAAATCTACGAATTCTTACTATGTCTCAGCTACATGGAATTCTAACTGCTTATGAAATGAGAAAGGGAGGTCCTTCAGACAGAAGAGAAGCTGCTTTCAAGGCATCAGGCAAAGAAGATTACTATGAAGCAAGCCACGTCCCAGAAGAAGAGGAAGAAGAATCAAATTTTGTCAGAAATCTTCAAAGGGGTTCTGGAAGGTTCAGAGGTAAGTTACCTTTTAAATGCTTTGCTTGTGGAAGAGTAGGTCATTATGTTGCAAAATGTCCTTATAAGGATAAAGGAAAGGAACCTGCTAGATGGAACAAGAAACAAAGTGCAAATAAGAAAAGCTACTACACTCATGAAGATAGTGATGGTCTATCGAATAGTGATGAAGATGAACGAGGTAATGAAAATAAGTTTTTAATGGCATTTGAAGATGATGATTATATGGATGCTATAGATGTAGATAACCTTATGATGAAATTACTAGACTCAAGAGATGTATAGAAGAAAAGAATATGATCATTGATACTCTACAATTTCAAATTGATGAAAAGGAAAAACATCTTGAAAAACTAGAAGGTGAAATTGTTGGTCTTAGAAAAGAGATTGAGAAAACAAAAGCTATTAATCTTAAATTTGTTAAAGGATCTGAAACCTTGGATGAGATTATCAATGTGCAGCGATCTCCTCTGATCAAGACAGGTCTTGGATATAATGGAGAAACATATCAAGCCTCTACCTCTAAAAGTTATCTTGATGCAGCAAGGAGAAGCGAGCAAAGGCCAAATAAAAGTAATCAGGTGAATCAGGGACAATTTACCTCAAGAACAAATAAAGACCATCAAGAAATTTGGGGACAAACTGCCTTAAGGACAAACAGAAGCTACAATCAGCCACACGTAAAATCTTCCCAATTTTCTCCAAGAATAAATAGAAGCTACAATCGGTTGGATGATAGATCTGATTATCGCAGAAGTTTCTTTAATGGCCAATGCTTTTCTTGCCATAACTTCGGTCACAAAGCAGCTCAATGTGTTGCCTACAAGACAATCATGACTAGAGAAACTCAAAAGTAAGGGAGAATGACTGAAACCATGAAAAGGACTTATAACAACTTTTCGGTTCTTGAAAATGAAGTTGAATGCTCTATTTGTAATAACTTTGGTCATGAAGACTCTGAATGCAGGAGCAGGTTCCGGAAGACAATTCAGAAGGAGCAAAACTCAAATGTCAGAACATGGAGAATAAAGGAACCACAACCAGAAAGATGTGGGATAGCCTTTTATGCAGAAGGTCAAGAAAGTCTATGGTACATTGACAACAGATGTTCGAAGCATATGACAGGGGACAAAGAAAAGCTTGAATCATATACCGCATTAGAAAAGGGGAAGAAAGTTTCTTTTGGAAACGATATCTCTGCAGCCATAAAAGGAAAAGGTGTTGCTCCATTGAAAGAGAAGGTCAAAGTTGGAAATGTTTTGTATGTTGATGGATTGAAGCATAATCTTCTGAGTGTCAGTCAGATGTGCGATCAAGGAACAGAGGTAATATTTAGATCAAATGGATGTTGTGTTCGTGATCTTGATACAGGCAAAACAGTGATCAAAGGAAGAAGGACTCCAAATAATCTATACATATTTAAAGAAAGACCACAACAATGCTATTTGAGCAAGGATGATGAACACTGGCTATGGCATAGGAGGTTGGGGCATCTAAGTTTTTCACAAATAAGGAAAGCATGCAAATATCAGGCAGTTCGCGGTCTTCCAGATATCAAAATTCCAGACAACACTGTATGCAAATCTTGTCAATTTGGAAAGCAAACCAGAACTAACTTTCCAGAGAAGGAAGGATCAGCCAGCATACCTCTTGAGCTAGTCCATACAGATGTATGTGGTCCATTTAGGAAAATGACACCTCGAGGAGAAGAATATTTGATATTATTCATTGACGATTTCTCCAGGTTTGTCTGGTTAGGACTTATGAAGCACAAAGATGAAGCATTCAAAAAATTAAAATCCTTCAAAGCCTTGGCAGAAAATGAATCAGGACACAAAATTAAGTGCCTCAGATCTGACAGAGGTGGGGAGTTTACTTCAAATGAATTCTTCGATTTCTGTGAAGAACATGGGATAAGAAGAGAATTCTCTACAGCTAGAACTCCTCAGCAAAATGGAGTTGTGGAAAGAATGAACAGAACAATCCAACAAATGGCTCGTGCTATGCTTGATGAGTCAGGTACTCCCGCAACTTTCTGGGGTGAAGCTGCACATGCTGCAGTTATTATTCTCAACAAAACAAATGTCCGAGTAAATAGCACTCAAACTCCTCATGAGCTCTGGTCTGGTAAGACTCCTTCGGTGAACCACTTCAAAATCTTTGGGAGCAAATGTTATATTAAGAATACTGATGAGAAACTTTGCAAACTTGAACCAAGAGCAGATGAAGGCATTCTTCTTGGTTATTCTCCACATAGCAAAGCATACAAGTGCTACAATAAAAGACTTGGCAGAATTGTTGACAGCATTGATGTAGTGGTTGATGAGAAGGGATATATTCCTAGGCAAGTTCATCATGAAGACATTGAAGAAGCTGAAGGCTATTCTCAAAGGAAGAATGATGAAGAAGAAGAACCTCAAGAAGAACCAGAGGAGCAGACAAGAATAGAAGAAAAGACTCCATCCAGATATGTTCAAAAGAATCATCCAGAATCTCAGATTGTGGGGCAGAAAGAAGCAGGAATACAAACAAGAAGAAGAATTGCAGAAGCTTCAAGCTATTTGGCATTACTCTCTTCCACTGAACCAAAAAATGTGAAAGAGGCATGCAAAGATGAATGTTGGGTCAAAGCAATGGATGAAGAACTTGAGCAGATCGAAAAGAACAATACTTGGGAATTGGTTCCTAGACCAAAAGATAAAAATGTCATAGGGACTAAATGGGTCTTCAAAAATAAATTGAATGAAAATGGAGAAGTAATTAGAAACAAGGCCAGACTTGTTTGTAAAGGGTATGCGCAACAAGAAGGAATAGATTTTGAAGATACCTTTGCTCCTGTTGCAAGACTTGAGGCCATCCGAATGTTCCTTGCTCTCTCAAGCTTTCAAAACTTCAAGGTATTCCAAATGGACGTGAAATCAACCTTTCTGAATGGAGACTTAGAAGAAGAAGTATATATTGAGCAACCAGATGGTTTCATTCTTGGGAATGATCCAAACCTTGTATGCAGATTGAAAAAGGCTCTCTATGGTCTCAAACAAGCTCCAAGGGCTTGGTACTATCGATTGGACAAATATCTTCACCAACAAGGTTTTTCAAAAGGATCAGCAGATAGAAATCTCTATATGAAAGTTGAAAATAACAAATTGCTAATACTTGTTGTGTATGTAGATGATATTATCTTTGGCAGCAATGAAGAGGCTATGAGTCAGAACTTTTCCTTGGTTATGCAGAAAGAATTTGAAATGTCATTGCTTGGAGAATTGACATACTTTCTTGGATTGCAAATTCAACAAAATGAAGGAGGTATTTTCTCGTCTCAAACCAAGTACCTCAAGCAGATCTTGAAGAAGTATGGCATGGAAGATTCAAAGCCAGTATGTACACCCATGGTTATAGGATGCAGCCTCAGTGAAAATGATGAATCAGCAGCAGTTCATCAACCAACTTATAGATCCATGATTGGGAGTTTGCTTTATTTGACAGGTACCCGACCAGATATTATGCATGCAGTAGGAATTGTTGGAAGATTTCAAGCCAACCCAAAGGAAACTCATCTTCAGACAGTCAAAAGAATCTTCAAGTATCTTCAAGGGACCCAAAACTATGGCTTATGGTATCCTAGAGATACAGATCTCACTCTTCATGCTTACACAGATGCAGATTGGGCCGGAAGTGTAGATGATAGGAAGAGCACAAGTGGTGGTGCTTTCTTCATGAGTTCCAGATTAGTATCTTGGTTCAGCAAGAAACAGAGTTCGATTTCTTTATCTACAGCTGAAGCAGAATATGTGGCTGCGACATCTTGTTGCACACAACTTCTTTGGATGATGCAGACCTTGCAGGATTTTCAAATCACTTGCACTCCACCAGTCTCTATCTTATGTGATAATACAAGTGCAATCAACATTTCAAAGAATCCAGTCATGCATTCAAAGACCAAGCACATACCAATCAAGTACCATTTTCTTCGGGAACAAGTGCTTGAGCAGAAGGTCAAGTTGGAGTATGTTCCTTCTAAGGAACAAGTTGCTGACATTCTCACAAAACCACTGCCTAGGGAAACTTTTGAATATCTCAGACAAAAGTTGGGAGTAATTGATGCTTCATCCTGCTGTTGAAGCTTGTCTGTTCTACAGAAAAGTTGGTATACGCGAGTTGTGTAAGGGATATCCACGTATATACGCCGATTTATGTAGGGAAAGTCGCGTGTATGGTGTACGCGTGTTGCAGAAATTATATCCGTGTACATACGCCGTTTTATGCAGGAGAAGTCGCGTATATGGAGTTCTGAACAACAAGGGCAGACTCTGGTTGGAGAAGGTCTGAGATGGGTATGCCAGAATTCTTCAGGCACAGTTTCAGGGGGTGCAGCAGGCACAGGTTCAGGGGGAGCAGCTTAAAGTCTCATAAAGCATTGTTGGCATTTAGATGCTTTTGGTCCTGTTTCACAACTGTTGTTAGTTTCAGGAGAAGGAGCTCAGAAGGAAATCTTAGCTGCTGATATAAAAGATGTTTATCAGATGCTGCTGGTGTCTTTCATAAGTCTTGGTCTAGATTTTTTCGTCTCTATGTCATGTACCTCTTTTGTGATATCTCTTTATGGTGTCAAGGTCATGTAACGACCTATGTTGGTTTCCCCACTATGCCTGGGATGAATATTGGTTATTATATGTAAATTTCTGATGTATCCCCTCTTGGTTGGGAGTATGGATGTATGTATTGAGTCTTTTGGTGATAGGAAGGTCCTTTATGATGTACAAGTCTTAGTTCTTTTGAAGAACATCTCTTGCAGGTCTTGCCTATAGTCAGAGGGAGCATGTTTCAGCACAGCCAAGCAAAGATATTAGCATGTACTCAGGGGGAGCACAACCCTTTGCCCTTGATGACAAAGGGGGAGAGTGATTTGATTTGGTGTTGTTGCCATCAAGTCCAAAGGGGGAGATTGTTGGCATTATGAGACAAGTGTTGTCCTTGATGGCAAATCACACTGATGACAAATCATAGTGCAGAAGGATAGCAGCAAGGAATTGATGATCAGTCTACAAGTATGAAGAAAAATATATACACGCTGGTTCGTTATATACCAAGTCGCGTGTACACGCTGGTTGGCTTCAGTAAAAGCGCGTGTATGTGGAAAACTTATCTTTGGTCCACGGCGGTTATTCCTTAGAAGTTGTGCCTATGGTTTTGAACCTTGGTGTCTCGACGGACGTGTTGATCCCTAGTTTTTGAAGTTGATGGTATTGGATTTCTATGGTTTTGGCTCTTGGTATTGAACAAGGCCTAAGGCTATATAAGGAGAAGGAAATCATTAGGCAAGTGCATCTGATATGTCTTGAAACATCTGAGGAAGTATTAGATCCAGTATGCAGGTTATGGGTTGATGATGCATTGCTTGATATGAGCTAAGGAGAGATCTCACCGGTTAATGAAGAACAAGATCTAAGGAGAGATCGGGATCAAATGGTTTGTAAAGTTCTATTATGATATGGTTGATTATGCGTATTTCTAGATCTACATACTGACGCAATGTTATGTTCTGGGTCTAACTGATGTCTGGTACAGCTGCAAGTTAAGAGAATTTATTTTTAGATCTGTACGCAGGTTGTCTTCGGTAAAAGCGTGTGTATACGCGGGTTTCTCTCATTGAAGTAGCGTATATCTTTTGAAGCATGATTTTTGGGTTTGCAGTTGGGTCTGACTGATATTACAGAGTTCTGTAGTCTGCTCTGTGTTCTGGTGACAGGTGTTGACAGGGTTTCAGTGGTTCAGTGATTCAAAGATTGATGATGCTAGTATTGGTTGTTTTATGCTTCAATGATTTGTGAATGAATCATAGTCTTCAGATTGTAATGCTGTGCTTCAGGAATATCCAGTCTGAAAATTGATGAAAAGTGGTACCTGAAGGAAAGAAGATTGTAGGCCAGCACCTACGTACTAGTATCTTAGCTAGTACAAGAGCAAAGGGGGTTGGAGCTCCCTTCCAAGGAAGTTTGGAGAACGAGAGAAGGTTGAAGCCTTCTGCAGGTTGTAGCCTGCGTACTGGTATAAGGCTGCACCAATACAAAAGATTGTAAACTGAAGTTCTTATTAAAGAAAGATAGAGACGACTTGCAGCAGGTGGTTTTCACCCACATTGGGTTTCCACCTTATATCATGGTGTTCATGTGTGTGGCTTTTGTGTGATGATCTGTTCTGTTATACTGCATCTGTTTACTCTTAATATGGTGAATAATGACCTGATGCACTTAACTGAAGATAAACTAACTGAATTATAAGTTTTCTGGTTATACGTTGTTTTCTTTAGACACAGTAGCGTGTACACGCTGGTTCACTTAACTGAAGTAGCGTATATGTTTCTGAGCATTGAAAAAGTTTTATTGATCTGATAATACTGATTCACCCCCCTCTCAGTATTATTTCCAACATGCCATGAACATGGCCACCTTTTCACGGATTGCCCACTGAATCTTCAGTCTAAAGCCCCGGCCACTGAGACTAGCAAAGATGCTGAGGGATTCACAAAGGTCACCAGTCGAAGAAAGCATGCCAAGAAATCTCTAGTCGCCCCAGATAATCTCAAGAAACCTGAAACACAGAACAACTTCGAAATCCTGACCTCTCAAAATAACTTGGAGGATCACCTTTCTATCCCTCCTTCTTCAGATCCACCTCCTACTTCACCCCCTCCTCTTCCAAAATCTTCAGCTCCGCTCTCAGCCTTCGATCTCACCATCATCCCCGCCTCTACCTCCTCTGATAATAAAGATCAAGATATAGCCCTTCAAACTTCCAACATGGAGATAGATGCAGCTCTAGCTCTCAGTATCCATCAAAAGCCAAACGAGGAAGAACAGAACATACCGATACACATGGATGAGGAACCAGAGAGTGTAGATCTGGGAGGTCTGGACATTCTCAGCCTGGAAACAGCGTGTCGACAAAAAGAATTCAGTGCTATACCCCCCCGGCAAATCGAAAGACTTGAAGTAGTTTTAGCTAGAGCACAACATAACAAATGTCTTGGTATTCAGGCAGGCAGTCCTTGGGATGGAAAAAAATACTGAAAGACACGAAGAAACGCGGGCGTAAAACGGATCTGCAGAGGACCATTATTATTGGAGAAATGCTGGTGGAATCTGGTAGATTCCCCAAGCTGACCAAGTTTTTCAAATCTCTTCCCCACTGTTCCTCATGAAGCTCATCTCATGGAACATGAGAGGGCTTAACAGCCCCGCAAAACGTAGAATGTTAAAAAATACGATCCAACAAGATAAGCCTTCATTAGTCTTTCTACAAGAAACAAAATGCAATAGCACTGCACTAGAAAAGATTCTAAATAAAGCCTGGTCGGGATGTCGTTCAGTCTTAGTGGATGCTTCAGAGGCTTCAAGAGGGCTAGCAATCACGTGGAACCCTCAAGTTCTCTCCCTTCATGATTTTCACGCCTCACACTACTTTATTCAGACAACTTTCCACCTAATTGGGACCAATATCCATGGTCATCTCTCTAATGTGTATTTACCACAAGATTTACAAAAAACGTTGGATCTACTAGACACTCTCACAACTTTCAACTCTGTCAGGAGCTTTCCCCTTTGGATTTGTGGTGGTGACTTCAACATCATCACAGCTTTGGAGGAAAAATCAGGAGGAAGATCAAGGCTGGAAGGTGAAAGCATCGGCTTCAAAGACTTCATCCACAGAAATCAGTTAATGGACCTACAAACTTCTAATGGTATGAAAACATGGACCAATAAAAGAAGGGGACCACAACATATAGCTTCCAGGCTGGATCGATTCCTTATGTCGGATAATGCCATTCACCTGGGTGGAGACTTTCATGCCTCCATCATGCTTCAAGTGGGCTCTGATCATTGGCCCATAATGCTACAGTGGTCACGTTCGGGCTCTAAGTGAAATAGACCTTTTCGCTTCGAATCATTTTGATTTTCTCATCCTAACTTCAAAGAAGTAGTTAACAATGCCTAGAAATCCTTCACTCCCCCTGAAGGAGCCAAGATGTTCTAGTTTCAACAAAAGTTAAAACACCTCAAACAAGTTCTCAAATCATGGAATCGCACTCAGTTTGGTAACATTTTTGACCATCGGAAAGTGCTGGAGCAGCAAATGAACACACTGCAACAGTGTATTATCTCTGAGGGAAGAACGGAAGACTATGCGCAACAGGAGCAGGCCCTCTTGACCAAGATTGAAGCACGAAGGCAACAAGAAGAGACCCTGTGGCGTCAAAAATCTAGGATCAGATGGCTTAAGGATGGGGAGAAAAATACCAAATTCTTTCATAGGTCTACCATTCAAAGGAGAATGCACAATAACATCGCCTTCATTAATAATTGGCAAGGGGAGCGTCTGGAGGTGCATGAAGAAGTGGAACAGGAATTCAAAGAATACTTTCAGGACATTCTTCGGGAGCCCCCGGGCTACAGAAATCAAGCTATTTGATCTATTACGCAGCACATTCCTAAAATCATCACCGCGGGCCACAACAATATGCTTGTCTAGCCTATCTCTATGCAAGAAGTGGAGGACGCAATGGCCCAACTCAAGGATGGCAAAGCGCCTACCCTAATGGCTTCACAGCCAACTACTTTCATGCTTTCTGGGAGCATATCAAAACAGAGGTCTGGGAGCTCGTGGAAGAATCACGATCGATGCATTAGATCCTTTCTTCCCTAAACAAGACCTTCATAGCACTCATTCCTAAAGTGGAAGAATCCAATACACCTGATAAATATAGGCCTATCACACTCTGCAATGTAATCTAAAAACTCATATCTAACGTCTTGGCGAACAGGCTCAAACCTCTTCTCCCTCTCCTCATTTCGCCAGAGCAAACAGGCTATGTAGAAGGGCACCAGATTCTGGATGGTATCATTCTCTCACATGAAGTTATCCACTCACTCAAGATTCTAAAAAAGCCAGGTATGATTCTCAAATTAGATATTTCTAAAGCTTTCGATAAACTCAGTTGGACCTATATTAATCATATGTTACTTGCATTCGGCTTCAATTCTACCTGGACTCGTTGGATTATGAATCTTATTTCCTCCCCCTGTTTCTCCATCCTTCTTAATGGTTCTCCTTCCTCGCCCTTTCGTCCCTCCTGGGGTATTCGTCAAGGCGATCCTCTCTCCCCGTTCCTTTTTGTTCTCATGGCTGAAGGACTTAGTCGCCTTCTTCATTCTGCTATCAATTCACACTCCTTAAAGGGCATTTCTTTGCATGGTCAAACCCCCATCTCTCACCAACAGTTTGTCGATGATAATATGCTTTTTGGCCATCCGTCAGTCCAAGAGGCCTCTGCCTTCAAGTCCCTGCTCAATCTCTTCTCAGAAGCTTCTGGCACCACTATCAATGCCTCCAAATCCCAGCTCTTCTTCTTCCATACTCCCATTCTCACTCAGAGAAATATAGCCAGGATTTTGGGCTTCCCAATAGCTATGCTTCCTTCAAAATATCTTGGAGCTCCCCTGTTTGATTCAGCCATCAAACATGCTTCCTAGAGAACCCTCCTTGACAATTTAGAAACCAGGCTCTCCTCTTGGACCTACCGCTCGCTCAACATTGCTAGCAGGCTTATCCTAATCAAATCCGTTCTCCAAGCCATGCCTCTGTACTTATTTTCTATATTGGCAGCCCCTAAATGGGTTCTTAAAAAAATCCGCCATCTTCAAAGAAACTTTCTTTGGGGTTCCTCTGGCCACAATAGAAAATGGGCTCTGGTCAAATGGACTGAGGTTTTTCTTCCGAAGTCAGCTGGTGGGCTTGGTCTAAGGGATCCCCTCCACTGCAATAACACCATGGGTGCCTACATCTAGTGGAACTGGATCTCCAAACTGCACACTCCCTGGGCACGTCTTTGGCAGGCCAAATATGCTCCAGGCAGTCCAATGGAGGATCTCATCCGCATCAGCATGACCACCCCTGGCTCGCTGATTTGGAATGCGGCCAAGAAACATAGTGCCTTTATTCAAGCGCACAGCTTCTGGGAAATCCACTCGGGTACCACAGCAAGATTTTTGGAGGACTCTTGGCAACAACTTCCCAAACTCGCCTCTCTCTTTCACAAACCTAAGTGGCAAGCAACTATGCAACACAATGATCAAATCCATGTCCATCAAGTTTGGCAGTAGCAATCCCCTCAAGGTTTTCAACTTTGGAGAATAGCTAACACCTGGCAGGCTAACTGGCAGGAGGAACCTTATGAAGAGATCGATCAAGAGCACAAACTCAGGAAAATTAAACTCTCTTATCAGAAGGAAAAAGTGCGATGGGGATATACACCCAAAGGTATGTTCATTACCAAGGAAGCATACCAACTTCTCTATCAACCCACGCAGATCATAAAGGATCAGCTATGGGATCAGGTTTGGCAACCAAGTATCTGGCGTAAGGTCTCTACTTTCCTTTGGCTACTAAGCAAACAACGGATCCTCACTTGGGACAATCTACAAAAGCGAGGATTTACTGGGCCTTCCAGATGTCCCAATTACAATCTTCACACAGAGACCATCTTACATCTCTTGGATACCTGCCCATTAGCAGCTCAACTTTGGGAGAGAACAACACAGTGCAACAGAAGAATGGGCAGACGTGTGGGAGATATTTTAAACACCATCAGGAACTAGCCTCGGCATCCTTTCCAAAGTCTACTACTCAATTCCCTCTGGAACCTCTTACCGGGCTTTGTCTATTGGATCATCTAGAAGGAAAGAAATAACAGGATCTTTAAAAATCACATCACGCCCCTTGACACACTTTGGCTACTTCTCAAACAAAACCTTCAAGAAACTCTAGCTCTAAGACACTGGCAAGACTTAGATTTGCCAGCTTCACCCCAGGAATGCCTGATTCTGGACAATTGGAACCTGGACCTCACTCTTTTAGCTCAAATCAAGCCCAACTCCTCCATCCACACTGAGTCTCCCCAATTCTGGTCTCCTCCTGCCATCCACTCTTACAAACTGAACTTTGACGGAGCTGCTAAGGGCAATCCTGGGCTGGCTAGATATGGTGGTATCTTCAGATGCTGAAGGCTATGTTCTGCACATATATCATGGTTCGCTTGGAAGAGACACCAACAACGCTGCCGAACTTGAAGGCTTATGGAAGGGCATTTGTATAGCAGAACTAGAAATTTTTTTCCCTCTAGAGGTAGAAGGGTATTCTCAAATCTTGATAGAGGCTGTTATTCGGATTCACTCAGGCACTTCAGCAACAAAGATCACTTAGAGCTGGCAGCTCCTAAGCAGATTGGAACAAATTGAAGAATGGCTCAGGGCACCACGCAGCATCACCTTCAAGCACATTCGACGAACAACTAATAAGGTAGCCGATAGACTGGCTAATCAAGGCGCCGATCAGCAACTCCCATTATTCTTTGGTCCATTGAGCAGTTCTAATGACATACAACTCAAACGAGACTGCACTCTTCTGGTGCAACAAGATCTATCTCTCTCGGATCCGGGTGTTTAACAATGTGATCGGTACGTGGGCGGCTTGGTGGGTTGGCGCGTGGCTTATTACCACCGCCACTCGGCCTCGCACAATGATGGTCATTAATTCCTCTGCTTTCAATTTCAATGCTGCGTTAATGCAGCTCGTCCCTCCACACCAGCCTGTTAATTCTTCGATCATGGCGCTCCTCCTTGGATTCATTCACGCTCCTCCCCTGCGCTCGCGTTATTCCCTTACTGTCGTAGAGCCGCGCTTTCGGACCAGCCCAGGGAAATGTTGGGCTCTGGATCGATGTGTGGATTTATCGCCGGGCCTTCATGTTTCTCATAGCCCTTTCTGCAATTTCAATAGTAGCTCGTCCTCTGTCCTTCCCAGTGCCCCTCTATGTGCTGAAGCTAAGCCCCTTTCAGTCCCCCTCTGCCTCCACAGTATTGCAGCCCGTTCAGAACCTCCTGTTCTTCTCACTATGCCCAGATTGCGCTAGAGAATGAGTTGCAGGAGGGGAAGCTCCCGGGGGCGAGTTATCCGCCAGCCCTCCTCCTCCACTACAGACTCCTCGTCATACTCCTCGGACTTCTGCTCTGACCGCTATCCTGTTACCAGAAGTGGTCGTGGACAGGGTCATGGGCAGCTTAATTCAGCAGCGCGCTCTCTCAATTCTCCATCTCATACCGCTCGTTTTCAGTTCCCCTGTACTCTCAGTAATTTCTCCTTCTTAGCTTCAGTCACCATTGAGCTTCGAGAGGTTACTTCTGGTCAGGTTGTTGTGACCCCTAGGGTGACTCTGGAGACGAGGGTGGAAGATAGGCATGGCACTTCTCAGATTGACAACAAGTAGAGTAAGGATCCTGGTCCGAGTAAGGGCACTACAACCCAGGTCATGAATAATCAAGCTGGTTTGAGCGTCCCTACTAGTGGCAGTTCTTCAGGAAAAGAGGGCCATCCCTCTGAGGATGAAGACCCCTACAATTATGGGTGCTGCATCATTGAAGAGAAACCTTCCACCTCTCATGAAGCTTAATGAGGTCTGGTGTTCAATGGTTTTTGTTTCTCCATTGCTCGAAGGTGCTCAATTCCCTCCTATTTTATCGCCATTATATGCTATACAGTTCTCACACTCAGTCCTTTGTTCCAAAGTCAAATTGCCGGTTTCCCCTGCGTGGGCGGCATTCTTCTGGCTGTGTATTTGGGTCTCGATTTCGGTTACAGTTGTTTTTGGGGTCTGATTTCAGTTTTGATTTGGGTAGCGCTTCTCTGTTTTCTTGCCTGGGCCCAGGTATCCTGTTTTGGTTGCTGAATTACCTCTGGTCAGTCTTCAGTTTCGATATTGGAGTTTTCTGTTTCTATGAACTAGTCATGGTCATGATCCTAGAAGCCCTTCTAGTCGGTCTTCAGCAGGTCTTTTTGGTCAGTGTTCAGCTATGTAATGTGAGCATGCCGCATCTCTGGGCTAGACTTCTCGAGGCCGAGGCCTCTTTGTAAAATTATTTTGTATCAATATAGGAGTAGACAAATTCAGAAAAAATAAGTAAATAAATAAAAAATAATAATAATAATAAAAAAAATAAAAAATAAAAAATAAAATAAAATTGATTTGGAAGAAAATTGACTTAGGGTAAAAATAACATTATCATAATTGGTGTAGGAATTTACAGGGTAAGTTCCTTAGATAGAACACCAAAGGACACCGCTCACAAACAGATCACATATCAGTACACCAGTCTTCTTGACGTGGTTAAAACCCTCAAAGAAGGAAACAGTGCACGGCCTGAGCCAACGCGACCACTTCAGGCAATTTATTAATGTAAAATAAAGAAAATTTACATAATCTTATCTCATGAATGGTCACCTAACAAATGACCCTCCATGCTCTTTAAATAGAGATCATGGACCAATCGTGTGTTAAGCCAAGGATCAAGTGTCGGTAATACCAAGGAGAGAATGAACCATCAGATCACTTCATGTCTAGAGCATATTGTGACCATCAGATTATAAGTTACAAAAGTAAATATTAAAGAACACACTTTACCTAACTATACGCTAGACCAAGTTCTACTTAGTTATTTCCTATGTGTCAGAATATCATAACATCCCCCCTTAAGAACAACTTGGGATATGATTGAAGAATGTACAAAGATGACACAATAGGAGAAGGAAGGAGGCATTAGAGCCTATCCCCCTTAGTCACAACTTCCTGCACTCTAACCCTAAATTGAAGTTTAGTAAACTTCGCCTCTGTGAGAGCCTTTGTAAATATGTCTGCAACTTGATCGTCAGTTGAACAATATTGCACTTCAAGGACGTGGTCATGAATGAGCTTTCTGATGAAGTGCATGTGTAGTTCAATGTGTTTTCTACGTTGATGTTGGACTGGATCTTTGCATAGTTGAATGGCACTTTGATTATCACACTAAAGTGTAGTCGGATGTTGTTGCTGAAAACCAAACTCTGAAAGGATCTGACGAAGTCACAGGGCTTCCTTACTAGCTTCAACAATGCCACGATACTCTGCTTCTGCTGAAGAAAGAGAAATGGCACTTTGTTTCTTGCAAGCCCATGTAATAGGTCCAGAACCAAGAGTGAAGACATAAACTGCAATAGACTTCCGATCATTAGGGTCACCAACCCAATCAGAATCAGTGAAACCAACTAATAGAGGAGATGCTTATGCACTGTAATGAATCCCAAACTGAACTGTACCTCGAACATAACAAAGTATTCTTTTAGTTGTTTTTCAATGACTTTCATGTGGGTTTTGCATAAACCGAGAAACAAGGCCAACAACAAAGGAAAGGTTGGGACGGGTATGGGTCAGATACAAAAATTTTCCAACAAGATGATGGTATAAGGTTGCATCAACTTAAGGGGAAGTACAAGTGACTGAAAGTTTGGCTCCAGACTGAAAGGGAGAAGGGTCTGGCTTACAGTCTTCCATGTGAAAGTGGTGTAGAAGATCATAGGCATACTTGGGTTGGGAAAGGGAAATACCTTCTTTGGATTGCAAGACTTGAAGACCAAGAAAATAATGCAAGTGTCCTAAGTCTGTCATTTCAAACTGCTTTTTAAGGTTGGACTTCACATGGTTTATAAGGTTGGGATCACTTCCAGTAAGGATAAGATCATCAACTTAAATAACAAGAATGATGAGAGACTTACCCACTTTCTTGGTGTAGACAGTATTGTTAGAATGACACCTAGAAAAGCCAATATCTAAAAGAAAGCTATCCATTTTGGCATACCAAGCCCGAGGGGCTTTCTTGAGACCATAAAGGGATTTCTTAAGCTGACATACAAGGCTGGAGTCTGTTTGTATAAAGCCAAGAGGTTGTTCCATATAGATTTATTCATGCAAGTCCCCATGTAAGAAGGTAGATTTAACATCCATCTGATGGACTTCCCATTTGAAAGAGGCAACAAGGGAAAGAACAAGGTAGATAGAGTTCATTTTTGCAATAGGGGAGAAGGTTTCAGTATATTCAATGCCTTCAACTTGTTAAAAACCCTTAGCAACAAGGCAATATTTATGTTTATTAACTTTTCCATCTGGTCCAAACTTGGTTCTGTAAACCCATTTTCATCTAACAAGTTTTCATCCCTTTGGAAGAGGAACAAGGTCCCATGTATCATTTGCTAATAGTGAATGATATTCTTCATTTATAGTTGTGTCCCAATCTGGATGGCCTAAAGCTTCTGCAAAGGTGTCACAATCATAATTCGCTGAAGCTTGAGCCAGTAAAGAAGAGGCTCTATCGAATTGAGAACGTGTACGACGTTGATTTGTAGGATCACCTGCAAGAGCACCTACTACATCTCGAGTAGTATAGACCCATTTTGGAAGCTAAGGAGTTGAAGGAGGATAGCGAGAAGGTGGGGCAGGATTGTCATCCTCGCTGTCATCATGTGAAGAAGGAATATTTTCAAAAGTAGAAGGGATAGAAAGAGGTGGCACATCTGCCGAACTACTCTCGTAGGCCAATATATTTTCAACAACTTTACATCTCTTCTAATGATAACATTTTTGGATTTAGGTTGAAGAAGTTTATATCCTTTGACATCTTCAAAATATCCAAGAAAAATACATTTTTCACTCTTAGGTTCTAAGGCTTTATGTTTCTCATCTGGAATATGGGCCCATGCTTCACTTCCAAAAACACGAAAGTGACTTACATCTGGTTTAATTAAGCTCCATGCTTCTTCTGGAGTGATATTCCTTAAAACCTTAGTAGGAGTGCAATTTACTATGTAATTTGCATAGTTAATTGCTTCTGCCCAAAAATTAAGACTAAGTCATTTAGATTGAAGCATACAATTAACCATTTCCTTTAAGGTGCGATTCTTCCTTTCAGCTACACCATTTTGTTGTGGAGTATATGGAACAATATGTTGCAATTGAATTCTATTCTTAGTGAAAAATTTGATGAATTTGTTGTTAACATATTCTCTGCCATTATTAGATCTTAGCTTAAGAATTTGATGTCAGGATTGTTTCTCAACAAAGGCCTTAAAGGCCAAGAACATGTTAAAGACTTCACTCTTGAGTTTTAAGAAGTATACCCAAGTGCATCTAGAGAAATCATCAATGAAAGTTAAGAAATACTTGTAGCCAGAGAATGAAACAACTGGAATTGGACCACATAAATCACTATGCACAAGTTGTAAAGGGGTTGAGGTGTGCCAAGAGGCACATTTTTCAAAACTATCCCGATGATGTTTTCCGAGTACACATCCGAAACAAACACCATCTCTGCAAGATACCATAGGAAGACCTGTCACCATATTTTCTTTACATATATTTTGAAGGGAGCGATAGTTTAAGTGACCAAATCACTCATGCCAAAGTTTGCTCACTTCATCATTATGAGCAACAAATACCGAGGGAAGAGTTGATGACCCAAAGTTGTTAAACTTATACAACCTTATAGAATCATCAATGATGCCAGTAACTAAAATATGTCTAGGATCTCTTAGGTCCTTAACTACAACATTGTGAGGTGAAAATTCAACGATTTTACCTTCACCTGAATGAGTTATCTGATATACAGGTAGAAGGTTGTGTTATAGACATTTTTGTGCCTTGCAGCTCCAAGCATGAAATGTCCATAAACCAAGGGCTCCTAAGTCCCTAAAAGTGTTGTTCCGACCCCTAAAGGAACAAGGTCAACAAATTACAGCTTCTCCCAGAAGTTCTCCACCAAAAATTGCTCATAATAAGTCAAAACAGGATCATTTCAGCTGCTCCATTGGCTAGCTGCGTTGCATAGCACCTAAACACACTTGCTAGGTGTGTTGCAACGCACCTAAATGCACTATGAGGGTGTGTTGAGCGGGAAATGACAAATGGCAGTTCCATTCCGCGAGGTGGAAAGACAATGGAAGCTTCCAGAACCTTCTCCTATGACACTTGCCTCACTGAATTCGACCAAGGATGAGTAAGAGGCTTTCAGTCTCCAAGTGGAAGCAAGAACTGACAGAGAGAAGACACTAATAAAATCACAAGTTGACTCATCCTCCTTGCATACATCTATATATGGATCCCTCATCCCAGAGATCCAGAGGCTGGAATTTTGCACATTGTAAGGAATTGCTGTTGGTTTTGAGATAGATATCAGAGTATTGGGTGATTTATGCTTTGTTGGAGGTGAAGAGGGGATTCTTTGCTGGGAGGTTGATGCTGGGTCAGGAATCATCGGTTTTAACTCCTCCTGGATCTTCTTGTATATCAATAAAAACTATTTGAGTTTTTCCTACATGCTTGTGTATCATTGATGCTTGTTACATTTGTATGGTTAGCTTAAATCTGATCCTAAGCTGTTTATGAATATAGATCCATGTCTTTGTATAGTTTTCTTCTTCTGTGATCTTACAGGAACGTGGTGAAGCTAGGCAAGTAAGGGAGCAGGTAGCTGGAAGCTGTCAAAGAAGAGAGGGATTGGATCAAAGAATTAGCGCAAGACACAGGTCGGTTCTTTCTATCCCCCTCTATCTTTAATTCATAAAGGAAATACAAAAGTAGTTTTCTCTATTTGTTTCTAAGGCAGCTGTCACACCTTAGTGGGATAGAGCAGTTCTAAATAGACACTTTTCCCGGTAACAAAATGGCGACTCCGCTGGGGAGAATGTCTAATTAGTTTGTTTGTGTATCTTGTTGTTGTTTGTTTCATAAACTTATAAGTAGCATTCGAACTGCATTTGCCACAACAAATGCAAAGTAGACATCTGCTGCTCCAATCCATTCACTGGATCTGTTTATGATTTGAACAGCTGATTCACAAATGATTTGATTGCCCTTGTGATAGCTCTTAGACCCTCCTTAGATCTACCCCCTGATTGTGCATTACTGATTGCTTTTACTCGGCCAAAAACCAAAGATTGAACTGCAAACCGTGACCCAGAACCCGGACAGATCCTCGTTTCTGGCCCAACGCAGGCACTGTTAAGAGTTCCTGCATTTCAGCGCACTTCCCGAAAGGGAAACCTGCGCTGCAATCCAGTTTCTCTGTGTTACAGGTGCGTTGATCAGACTAGCCCTGTGTAGCTGAGGTTCTTGTGCTTCATTCTTTCCAGTTTTGTCTCTGATTTTTGCAGCTTGTGATCAGTATATGTGTCTGTTCAAAAACCCCTTTTCCTTGCTGTTATTCCACCTCCTTTGTACAAAAGAACTGTAGATGTTTTTGTGTGTTTGTTGAGTCGTTTACAATTTTCCATTGCAATAGTAGAATAGTCGTACTGTCGTCCTTTGATTTAGATCTGTCGCAAGTGTCGATTTCGATCATAGGAGAAAGTTTGATTACTGTTGATGGTCGATTATACTTGTACTATTGCCTTTGGTCTGAATTTGTGACTTTCTAGTGTCAAAAACGAGTATTTATTTCAAAATCTTAAAGTGTCGTAATCGTCTTTATCTTATGACTTCGAAAAGAAGCTTGTTTGTGTTTGTCGCCTGAAAGCAAATTCAGATTTGTACATGAACTTTCTTTTTAGCATCAATACTAAGAAAGTCGAAAACAAATACATGCATATGTGCATTTGCATATTGACAGTCTGTTTGGCTTGATTTAGGAAAGTGCATTTACAGTGTGCTCTTTGCTCTTTGTGAAAAGACTGTGTCTTTCTTTTCCCTTAGTAGCTAGGATTTTCATTGCAGAAAAGAGATAAAAGTTTGCTTATCATCTTTAGATTGCATTTTAGGAATTACATCTACATCTCATGGTGAACCCAAAAGGCAAACTTCATAAGAAAGATCAACTTAAAATAAATTCAATGAATCTAACAACGCTTTGGAACTTAACGCACAACATTTAGAGGTCTAGGCTAGAGACGTATTCCGGCGTCGTAAAGCCTGGTAACTGTTGTCCTCATTGATGGTTGGGTGATTCCTCCACTTTGAGACGATAAGTGCCAGTACGGACTTGTGCTCCCATGTACCGTCGAGTATATTTTGGGAGACCCCTATAGGCTTAAATCCTTTATCCATAGGAAGCCGTGTCTGCCGCCCTATCGATCGCAATGCACTGAACACAGCATTCGGGAAGATTGACTGCCGTACCGTAAAAAGTATTCTACAGTTTTGTGATTGGTTTGGTACTCCCTCTACCTAGATATCCAGAGCAGTCCCTTTCGTTCCTTTTCAGACTCTTTAACGGAAAAGGTCCATCTGAGCACTTGTCACTTCAGGCTCATTAAAAATTGAAGGAGACTAGAGTCATCTTTTGTTTTTTCTCGAATCTTAAAAACTGAAAAAACAAGTTGTGTCAAAGTGTCTAAAAATTTATTTTAAACAGAATATTCATTACCCTTTCCTACGTTGATCTTGGGTTGAGAAAATGGAGTCTACCAACCAAGGAATTCCCCTTGGAGGAAATCCTAGTCCCTTCTCCTCTTGGGGAGATGTTGGTGCGCCCCATATGGCCACATTGTCGCTTCCAGGACTGACAATTGGTTTGCCTGTATGGCTCTTCTCAACCTCTGTCGTTCAGAACACCACTATTCCTGAACAATCGAATCAGTAATTAGACGAGTCCAGAGTTGCCCACCAACCTTCTACTTCATCTAATTCTTCCTCTCCTCCTTCCTCTTCGCTTGATGGGGCTGGTAAAGCCAAAAGTCAAGTTCCTAAGGAGAAGAAGGAAAAGAAGAAGAAAGAGAAGAAGAAGAAGGAGCCAAAGGCGAATGGGGGAAAATGAGTGTCGTCTAACGAAAATCCACACACTGCACCGACCAGGCCTAAATCGCCATGTGTCATTTGCAAAGGAGACCACTTTCACAGAGATTGTCCTTGCATCCCTCGGATATTAAGGGACTGGTCTCCTAGATTGCACAACTCGGTGTCGTCAACCTCTGATAATCATGTTGAAAGCACACCGTCGACTAGTGAAAGTGAAGTCCCAGGACAAAAAGGAAAATATAGATTTCCTTGTAAACTGTGTGAAGGCGATCATGCCATCCACCGTTGTCCCTTCTTAGACGAAGCTAAAAGAGTTTTGGATGATCGTCCGGTTTCACCGTTACGACTTCCTCCTGGATATTAAAAACTCTTGCCGAGTCCGTCACTAGTTGAAAATCCGGCTGGCCCGCTCAAGTGGTCGGCTGAAGCGCCTATCATTGAAAATAAACCATCTGGATCCATACCAGATGAAAGTCAAAAGGTTGAGGCGGCAGTTGACCCGGTCTTGCCTTCAGAGGTTTCATCTTCAGATGATACACTCACTGAGGAGAACAAGGATGACACCGTCCAAATTCTTTTCATAAACACAGACTCCAACGAACATGGGGGCAATATACCCGTTCCTTTACCGCAGGAAGTTCGTCAGAGTCGTACCCGGCCGTCTATTCGGTCCCACCTCCAAGAAACCTAGTTGTCTCCTTCGATTGGAATCAACTAGGCAGACCCCGTTTACCAGCAAGTATACCATTCCGAATTATCGTTCAAATATATAGAATGGTTATGGCTGGTACCATCATAGATGAGGGGGCTTCTGTGAGTATCCTTTCCTCAAATGCTTGGAAAGCACTTGGTTCGCCATCGCTTTTGCCTGAGACGAGAAATCTGACAGGCTTTGATAAAGGAACCAGTCAACCTTTAGGGATCCTTCCCGATGTGCCCATAACATTGAGAGGGAAAACCGTTCGCATGAACGTAATGGTAGTTCAAGGACCCCTAGATTACAATCTACTCCTTGGACGAGACTATATTTATTGCATGAGAGCCATTGTCTCCTCACTCTTTAGAGTAATGTGTTTTCCGCACAAAGGAAGAGTGGTCAAGCTCGTGGACCAACTTTCATTTCCCGGATCATACAGAGCAAATAGTCATATACCATCCCTGAATGGTCTTTTCACGCAAGAAATGTCTCAATTTCCAGTCCGTCCTCCCGATGAGCGCGAGTAATTTGGAGGGATATGACTGAAACCCAGGGGGCATGCATCCTGGTCTGCTTCGGCAGGAAAAATTCAGGTATAGAGTAGGTTTCCGCGGGAGAATATGCCTAGCCTGTACCCCCATCCATGAGTGGAAGAGGGGGTTATTCTAGTACAGGATTCTCTTGTCAAAGTTATGTAAGTTGGCGAGCGCCGCCACTCACCTTTGTTTATCTCAGTAGACATCGCCGAAGAAGTGTTTTGTTTGCACCACGAATAGAACAATATTTGGGTAACCTGTAAGAGGTAGGCCTCTCTCGGTAAAACAAATATTTTAACGGACTAAAGAAGGGGTAACTTTGAAACTCTGTTTTATACCTGGGGGCATGCAAACCTTTTGGAATGCAAGCGAAGAGCGACTATTTATTTTTTTAAATTTTTAGGACCTCTAACCATTTAAACCCGTAGGATTGGTCATTTCGTAACTTGCATAAAGAAAGGATGTGGGGCGAAACTCTAAAAATTGCCGTTTTATATGAGACATTCTTATCATACGACTGGATTAATAGAGCAGTTTTAGCACATAGTTCAAGCTCGTTAAAAAATAAACATAAGACATGAGCAAATGTTTCCACCTGCGTTTAATCTCATTAAAAAATGAACTATTCCCCGGTAAATAACCATCGTGAATGTAGTACTTTAGCCATTAAAGCCTTGGTCGTGTTTGCACCGTCACCTCCACTTTTACATTGGCCGATCATTCACCTCCATTTGATTGTTTACCCATTTTGAGGAAAATCTGCGAAGAGTGATTTCACTAGCCATCCTCGTGACACTGCTGTGATTGGAAAATTCCAAGGCTTACCTAGAATCAGCTGCTACCCGTTTTATCACTTGCTCCTCAAAAGACGAGTCTCCTTTAAGCTCTTTTCAACTGACTCGTAAAATATGAAAAGATTGCCGAGCCATTGGCCTCTCCAGCTCGTTAAAGGGACAGGAAGTGCTATCCCTCATCTAGAATTTAATCTTTTTGGACTGGAGGGATTATTGCACAAAAATATCGAGCGCTTGTTTTGTTCGGCTCGTTAAAACTATCGAAAATTCATCCCTTCTGTATTGTTTTATACTTTTTCGGACTTAAGGGATTAGATGACGAAAAAGGAATTTTGGAGTTACCTTTATGTACCTTTTCAGACTCTCTAAAAATGAAAAGGACAGAGTTATCTTTGTCGTTAAACTCGTTAAAAAGATTAATAGCGACAAACTTGTCTTTAGACGAGAAAGAGTTTCACTATCGCTAGGCTCGTTAAAACATAGTGATGGGTTTGCCCGAAGGGAAAATTATAGAACAAGCATATGTTATCCTCCTCAAGCTTGACAAAAATAAAGAGGTACTGGTCAGTAATGATTGGGGAAAAATTGGGAAGAAAACTCAAAGAATCTTTGTTGGTAGCAAGTCGCTCTTGAACATGACACTTCCACTCCGTGTCCGAGTCGGGTTGGGTTGTTTCATTCACCGGTCACATCACCATGGTCATGCCATACCATCCACATTTGGGGTTAATGCTACCAATCCATCACATCAGTGTCACCGACATGTTCAAGAGAAGTCATCCAGAGAAGTCACCTGTGTCCCACCCACTACCATACATTATACTCCATTCTTTCATGACCGCCACCCTGAACCGTATATCATCAGATTGTTTTCACCTCCATCAAAATCATTTGCTCCGTTCCGTCTCATTGATGTGGGATTCATTAAGGCCCTCCTATGATAGATCACTTCTTGTCGACATCAGCTCATTATCCAAGAAGTTGGTCTAGGAACACCCCATTCAGTACTTTGAAGCTTGCATGCCTCAATGGCAAGTTTTTCACTTCCGGCGACAGGTTTACATCAATGGCCTTCGACTGAAATATTTTGCGTGGTGTTCGACGCCAAGTCCTTTATTCACACCACGTGAATTGTACTGTAGTACCTTGAGGGTCATTATCATTATCGGTGATTCCTCTCGTGCTTGTTAACAATTTACATCATTGACTGGTAATCAAGTGATGTCTTTCCATGTTTGACTTCAGAACATTTCTCACATGGATCGACTTGTACTTCGAGTGAAGATCGGACGAGATTGAAGACCCCCGATCTAGTTTCGTCCATCCGGGATGCGATATATATTCAGGAAAATAAAGACATTAAATGTACAACATTGCAGCACAGATAATCATCCTACCAAAAGGATGATGGCTCTATGAGAATCATCAGTCTACACTCAGACGATTGTCTGTCCTATGTACATGAAAATGAATTTATAAAGCTGAGCATGGGAATGCCCGCCTTAGCTAGATCATGAAAAACAGTATGAAGATAATGTATTGTATTGTATCTTATTACAGGTCTCCTCCCAGCATTGAAAGAACTTCGGATCCTCATAATAAAGCATTTCACCAGATTAACGGCCTCATACTTTAGGGGGCAACTGTTATAGACATTTTTGTGCCTTGCAGCTCCAAGCATGAAATGTCCATAAACCAAGGGCTCCTAATTCCCTAAAAGTGTTGTTCCAGCCCCTAAAGGAACAAGGTCAACAAATTACAGCTTCTCCCAGAAGTTCTCCACCAGAAACTGCTCAGAATAAGTCAAAACAGGATCATTTCAGCTGCTCCACTGGCTAGCTGCGTTGCATAACACCTAAACACACTAGATAGGTGCGTTGCAACGCACCTAAATGCACTATGAGGGTGCGTTGAGCGGGAAATGACAAATGGCAGTGCCATTCCGCGAGGTGGAAAGACAATGGAAGCTTCCAGAATCTTCTCCTATGACACTTGCCTCACTGAATTCGACCAAGGATGAGTAAGAGGCTTTCAGTCTCCAAGTGGAAGCAAGAACTGACAGAGAGAAGACACTAATCAAATCACAAGCTGACTCATCCCAGAGATCCAGAGGCTGGAATTTTGCACATTGTAAGGAATTGCTGTTGGTTTTGAGATAGATATCAGAGTATTGGGTGATTTATGCTTTGTTGGAGGTGAAGAGGGTCTTCTTTGCTGGGAGGTTGATGCTGGGTCAGGAATCATCGATTGTAACTCCTCCTGGATCTTCTTGTATATCAATAAAAACTATTTGAGTTTTTCCTACATGCTTGTGTATCATTGATGCTTGTTACATTTGTATGGTTAGCTTAAATCTGATCCTAAGCTGTTTATGAATATAGATCCATGTATTTGTATAGTTTTCTTCTTCTGTGATCTTACAGGAACTTGGTGAAGCTTGGCAAGTAAGGGAGCAGGTAGCTGGAAGTTGTCAAAGAAGAGAGGGATTGGATCAAAGCATTAGTGCAAGACACAGGTCGGTTCTTTCTATCCCCCTCTATCTTTAATTCATAAAGGAAATACAAAAGTAGTTTTCTCTGTTTGTTTCTAAGGCAGCTGTCACACCTTAGTGGGATAGAGCAGTTCTAAATAGACACTTTTCCCGGTAACAGGTTGCAGTATAAGGTTGGAACACATAATACATCATTAAATTGACTATTTTCTAGATGAATAGTTCCAGTCCCTACAACACTAAGAGATCTATCACCAACGTATATATTTTTGGTGTTACAATCATTTAAAGAAGAAAACATGGCTTTGTTTTTGGCCATGTGATAAGAAGCTCCAGAATCAATGAGCCACTCATGAGAATGAGAAGAAGAAGATACATTTAGTGCATAACCAGACCGAGATGCTTGAAAACCACATGCAAAAAGTATTATTCCTGAAGATGAATTTGAAGTTGAAGAGTGCTCCAAATGGATGTTATGCTTCTTCATTGTTGCTTCCAAGGCTTCCATCTTTTCAAAGCATTTGGATTCTAAGTGTTAATCACGATTACAAAAGTTGCAATGTCTATCAATCTTCTTCCTTTTGTTTTTATTTGCCTTATCATTTTGTTGAATTGATTTTTCATTTTGAGACTGAAAATGCTTAGGACCCTTGGTTGGTTTAGGACCATTCTTTTTAGGATGCTGCTTCTTATGATTCTTTGAACTTGGTTTCTGCTGGGTAGCTAAGGCTTTCTTAGAAGAGTTTCCAAGATTAAGAAGACCAAGATGTAAGATTTTTTCTTGTTCTCTTATTAAAGAATCACAAAAGGCATCAAAGGAGGGGACTTGTAGTCTTGTCCTTGAGAAATAAAGGCTTCTCTAGTAGAATGGAAGGTGGAAACAAACACATAGTAGGCTGGTCCCAACTTAGTAAGAATGGAATAGATAAGGCTACAATCTTCTTTCTTAACCTTAACATCTTCCAAGAGAAGTCTAAGGGTCTTGAACTTGGACAAAAAATCTTCAATGGAAGAAAAATTATTAGGGTCCAATGTAAGCAACTCATTTTCGAGTTGATGGGCTCTAATTTCATTTTTAATTCCAAAAAATTTATTGAGTTGTTTCATTGCTTCATCAGGGGTATCAAGTTCTATGATATGGAATCTAAGGTCTAGAGAAATAGACATCCCTATCAAGCCACGTGTTTGATCTTGCCTATTTTCCCATTTGGCTTGCTTATCTTCATCTTTAGGTTTAGACTCTTGGCCTGAGGCTATTTTATAAAGACCTTTACTTCTAAGTAAATCCTCCATGTAGGACACCCATTGGAAGTAGTTGGTGCTGTTGTGACACAGGTAAGTTCCCTCTGCGGACAGAGGCAACCCCTCTAGCCCTAGAGTGGGTCTAGTCACTGCACAGACAATACCAAAGAAAATTTCCTTAGAAAGTTGGTGTTATGAAGACCTACCTTCAATTCGACGTTCGATGAAGTCCTCGTCGTGTTTCTCCAGCTCTTGTTCTTCTAATCGCTCATACCTAAAAACAAGATGTAGAGAAACACCACAAACGCAATAGAAAACAACCAAACAATCTACTTGAAGAGTCAAGGAACCTCAAGCTATCGACATACAATTTGACACACGATATAGGAAACAAGCTATTAATTTGTATTAATATAAATCAAAGTAAAACTTACAACCGAGCCTTGACATCGTAAGCCTCCTTGAAGGGTCCTATCGGTATGTCTCCGTAAGCATTTACTTATGAACCGTCTCCCAAAGGAACATATGACTCTCTCTTCTGTCCAAAAGGGTTGATACTAGAAAGCTCTCAAGCCAACTCTACTCAAACATCTATCAAATCAAAATACAAATGAGGCTACTTCCACACTCCAATAACACTCTCTACCTCTACTCCTCTCTTAGAAACTTGAAACTATCAAATTACATCTAGCTATCATCCAATTACATCCAAGCTAGCTGATGTTATTCATGGAGGAGATATTTATAGGAGGGAGAGGTCCCACAAGAGAAGGAAGGAAGAGTTTATCTCTTAGGGAGGTTGCACAAAAGGTGGAACAACTATCCCAGAGGAGAAAGGCGAGCTCAACTGACCCAACAACTAGCCCTAGGACTGCCCATGAAGCAATTTCATCTCAAAGTTTCGATAAGTTGTTGAAAAACTTGCCAAATCTGGCTCGTCGCGGGTGCAACATAGGGACAAAGCGAAGACTTCGCTAGGGCTAGTGTTAACTTGACCATCTTTGCGAGGGGGATAACTTTTGACTCGCAATGACCTAGAAACTTAGGTAAAAAGGGTCTTCTTCAGGGATAATGAAATGAGACACTCTTCATGAGATTTCAAGGAAGGTAATGACACATAATTGGCAACATGACACAACACAGATGTCAGTAACATGGACTGGCAGTATCCGGGATCAGGGAATGCAGAGTCGGTGACAAATTACTGTGTAACAGATGCCCCCTAAAGCATGAAGGCCGAGAGAGTGGGAGGGGTGAAATGCTTTATGAATCCATAATCGAAACAGAACGTCCTCGTGGAGAACCTGCAGACGCAAGTACAACTGATATCTCTGATACATGAGTACATAGTGAAAGGAAATACATGTGCATAAGGCATGGGCACAACCATCTAGAAGATAAATATAAATGGTCTGTGGTATGGATGCAACCATCCAATCAGAAAGACCACAAAAACGACTTAGGTATGGTTGCAGCCATCCAATCAAAAGAGTCATGTATAAATCAATCCACACAACCTGGACTTGTGTAATCTGAGCCCAGGGTCTTGAATCCCAACCTGACCATTGTACAATTTCTAATATGCGAATAGATGTGTTGAAGTCGAGCACACTAGAAAATCACTTGATTACCGGCCAATGATGTGAACCGTTAACAAGCGCGAGAGAAACCACCAGTAATGTCAATGGTCCTCAAGGTATTGCTAGTACAATCCACAAAGTGTGAAGAATGATCTGGAGTCAAACACTTGTGAAATCACTCGATCGAAGACCAATGATTCAAGCCTGTCGTCGAATGCAAAGAACTTGCCATTGAGGCATGCAAGCTCCAAGGTACCAGAAAGGAGTCTCTAGGTCAACCTCCCGGATAATGAGCTGAAGTCGACAAGAAGCGACCGATCGAAGGAGGGCCATAATGTTTCCCACATCATTGACGCGAGACAAAGGAACAAGATGATTGTGAATGAGACAGAGAATCTGAGGAAGGTGTGTAAGGCTACAAACTGCAGAAGGATTAAGCTCTTGAACATATCGGCGACACGACTCCAGAATTTGGCAGCATTTTGGTACTAAGGGATCAAAGGTCATGACGATGCAGCAGGGATTAGAGGGGATGAGGCAAAATGAATAACCTAAAACCCGGAAGGCCAATGATAGAATGAGGATATCCCAACCTGACACGAAGCAGAAAGAGTATCGATGTCCAAGAGCGACAAGCTGCTGTAATAACTAATATGATCAACAAAATGTTTCCAAATTTTCCCCCACCATTTCTGGTGAGTACCCCAATTATTTTTGAAACACAAGCTTGAAGGGGATAGCATATGCTTGTAATGTAAGTTCATCCTTCGGACGAATCTAACCTAGTGAGTTTTAACGAGCCCTAGGAAGGAGAAGCTCGATCTTGTCATGATGACAAGTCCAATGTCGTCAGGGTTTAATGAGTCCAACATAGGTAAAACTCGGAGTCTTTTTCATGTTTAGAGAGTTTGAAAAAGACACGGAAAAGAAAACTCCAAAGGTCCCTTTTCGTAAATTTGTCCCTCGAACCTGAAAAGGTAGAAAATAATATCCAAGGGAACCTATTGACCATGAAAGATCAACGTATACCTTTTTCGTAAATAATCTATCCCAACCCGAAAAAGGGGTAAACGTATACTGGGTAGATGACGCTTTGCAGCCTTTAACGAGTTCAAAGCGACAAGAGCTCGGCGGTCTTTTCATGTTTCAAGAGTCAGAAAAGAGCTTAAAGATGATTCCAAGAGGGACTTTTTCGTGTTTTTACCGAGTCCGATAACCCGCAGGGTAGTCACCAGGGTTCGCGAAACCTGTTGCTGCACAAAAATAAGCGTAAGATCCATCTTTGATATAAAAATACATGAAATAGTCAAAAACCCTAATTTACAAACCCTAATTTGACCAAAAGGGCTTATAAAAGAGTCATTTGGTAAAAAATAAATTACTTTTCATCATTTTACCTCAGAGTGAAAAATTTACCCTCGTGCATTTGAAATTTCAATGGTCGACTGGAGAAAGATCAGCAGACTGTCAGCAAATTCGTCCGGTCCAGGTAAGCTCTAATCGTTTTCCTGCTATATATATATATATATATATATATATATATATATATACCTATGTTTTTTGCTATATGACTTATTATGTCTTTAATGATTTAATTTCATAAATGTCGCAAATGTCTATCTAATACATGGTTTGCCAATGCACCAGTTAATGTATTTAGTCTTCTAGGAATGTGTCGATATGTAATATAATCAAAATTCCTTTCCAGTAAACGAACACGTAAATACAACCTTAAAATTTGAGGATTTTTGACAGAATAGTGCCTGTTGAGTTGAAGAACAACAAGATGGGAGTCTAGATTCACAACCAATGCACGAATATTGAGGACAACGACCTCAGCTAGTAATTCAATGACTGCACTATATTCAGCGACATTGTTTGTGGTACACCCTAGACAAACACCTTGAAGATCCACCAACTCACCGTGAGGATCGTAGATAACCCATGCCGTGGAGGAAAGATTCTGGGTACTGCGACAGGCACCATCAGCGAAACTGACATAAGGTGCAACAAACATCTGCATAAGAAGCAAAAAGGACACAATAAGTGGCAAATGCTTACACACCAAGCCAAACACGTACAAAATGAAAAACACACTTATGTACACAACAATGCACGAAAGATTCATGCATAGTATTTCTTAAGATAAAGCCCATTCCAGGGCTTATCTAAAGGGTTTCCTTCGTAATCAATTATCTCATAAGCCCCTTTTTGCAACACACATTTGACAATATAGGGCCCATGTCACATGGGTTCGAATTTGCCTACCCCCAGCTTGTCATTAGCTTGATCATACTGTTGTGGGGAAAATGCCTATGCAGGACGATCCTATCCACCTAAGGTGCGACAGTGCCTTAGCAACAAACAGAGACAGCTATTCTGGTTTCTTCCTTTATGAAATGTGAAAGAAGAGAGATCAATAGACTTACCGGTGTCTTTCGTTTGTCCCTCAATCCGGTCTCTCTTCTCTTTGGGAGTTCATAGCTACTTGCCTTCTCACTCGCCCAGCTTCAACAGGTTCCTGTAAGATCACAAGAGAACAACTACTTGCGACAAGAGAAGAACACTACACAAAGACAGATATTCACATTCATAACTAGTTTAGGATTAGAAATAAACTAAACATACTAATGCATTCATAGATAAAAAATACATCAGCGTATAGGAGAAACCAAGATAGCTTTATTGATGAATAACAAGGTTCAGGAAGAGATACAACCCAAAGGGCTCCAATCCAGCATCTCCTTCCCAGCAAATGGAATTCCTATCTTCACCCCCTTCAAAGCATTAAGCACCCAATGATTCCAATCTCAAACCAACAACAATTCTTTGCAATAACAAAATTCCAGCCTTTAGATCTCATGGAGGAGAGATCCATATATAGATGTTTAGAGAGAGGATGAGTCAGCTTGAGATCTGACTAGTGTCCTCTCCCTCTGTCAGTTCTTGATTCCACTTGGAGGTTCTTGCTTCCACTTGGAGATTTGGAACCTCTTACTCATCACCAGTCGAATTCCCTGAGGCAAGTGTCATTTTGGAAGCTTCCTGGGTTTTGACACCTTGAGAAATGAGCTTGCCACATGTCCACTCTCGTTCAGCGCAGGTAGCCAGTGTTCCCTTTGACATTCAACGTAGGTAGCCAGTGTTGGCTTTGACATTCAGCGCAAACAGCTAGTGTAGCCACTGAAATGATCCTGAATTGACTTGTTTTTGAGCCGTTTCTGGTGGAGAACTTCTGTGAATTGCTGTGGTTTGTTAGCCTTGTTCCTCTAGGGGTAGGAACAACATGTTTAGGGACTTTGGATCCCTTATATTATGGACATTTCATGCTCAATGCTGTAAGGCACAAAAATGTCTATAACAGTTGCCCCCTAAAGTATGAGGCTGTTTATCGGGTGAAATGCTTTATCAGGGGGATCCGAAGTTCATCCAATGCTGAGAGGAGACCTGTAATAAGATACAATACAATACATTATTTTTCATACTGCTTTCATGATCTAGCTGAGGCGGGCATTCCCATGCTCAACTTTATAAATTCATTTTTCTGTACATAGAACAGACAATCGTCTGATGGTAGACTGATAATTTTGATGAAATTATCATCCTTTGAGTAGGATGATTATCTGCTGCAATGATGTACATGTCAATGTCTTTATCTTTCCTGAATATATATCGCAGCCCGGATGGATGAAACTAGATCCGAGGTCTTCAAACTCGTTTGATCTTCACTCTAAGTACAAGTCGATCCATGTGAGAAATGTTCTGAAGTCGAACATGGAAAGACATCGCTTGATTACCCGTCAATGATGTAAACCGTTAACAAGCGCGAGAGGAATCACCGATAATGATAATGACCCTCAAGGTACTGCAGTATAATTCACGTGGTGTGAATAAAGGACTTGGCGTCGAACACCACGCAAAATCTTTCGGTCGAAGGTCATTGATGTATACCTATCGCCGGAAGTGAGAAACTTGCCATTGAGGCATGCAAGCTTCAAAGTACTGAAGGGGTTGTTCCTAGATCAACTTCTTGGATAATGAGCTGATGTCGACAAGAAGCGATTCGTCAAAGGAGGGCCTTAATGAATCCCACATCAGTGACACGGAACGGAGCTAATGATTTTAATGGAGGTGAAAACGATCTGTGACATATGATTCAGGGTGGCGGTCATGAAATGATGAAGGATAATGTATGGCAGTGGATGGGACACGGTTGACTTTTCTGAATGACTTCTCTTGAACATATGGCGACACTGATACGATGGATTGGTAGCATTACCCCAAATATGGATGGTATGGCGAGACCATGGATGTGACCGGTGAATGAAACAACCCAACCCGATTGTGGTACGGAGGAAAAGTGTCATGTTCAAGAGCGACTTGCTACCATTAAAGTTTTCTTTAGTTTCTCCCAATTTTTCCCCAGTCATTGCTGACCAGTACCTCTTTATTTTTGTCAAGCTTGAGGAGGATAACATATGCTTGTTCTATAACCTGCCCTTCGGGCAAGCCCATCGCTATGTTTTAACGAGCCTAGCGATAGTGAAACTCGTTCTCGTCTAAAGACAAGTTTGTCGCTATTTAATGGTTTTAACAAATCTAACGACAAGGATAACTCGGTCCTTTTCATTTTTAGAGAGTCTGAAACGGTACATAAAGTTAACTCCAAAAGTCCTTTTTCGTCATCTAATCCCATAAGTCCGAAAAAGTATAAAACAATACAGAAGGGATGAGTTTTAGATAATTTTAACGAGCCGAATAAAACAAGCGCTCGATATTTTTGTGCAATAATCCCTCAGGTCCAAAAAGATTAAAATCTAGAGGAGGGATAGCTCTTCCTGTCCCTTTAACGAGCTGGAAGGCCAAGGACTCGGCAATCTTTTCATATTTTACGAGTTAGCTGAAAAGAGCTTAAAGAAGACTCGTCTTTTGAGGAACGAGTGATAAATAGGGTTAGCAGCTGATTCCAGGTACAGGTTGGAATTTTCCAATCACGGCAGTGTCACAAGGATGGTTAGGTGAAATCACTCTTCGTAGCTGTTCCTCAAAATGGGTAAACAATCATATGGAGGTGAACGATCGGCCAATGGAAAAGTGGAGGTGACGGTGCAAACACGACCAAGGCTTTAATGGCTGATGATATTACATTCACAGTGGTTATTTACCGGGATAGTTCATTTTTTAATGAGCTTAAACGCGGGAAAAACACTGCTCAGTCTTATGTTTATTTTTTAACGAGCATGAACTATGTGCTAAAACTGCTCGGATCTTGCGTTTATTTTTTAATGAGCATGAACTGTGTGCTAAAACTGCTCGATGATAAGTTTGCATGCCCCCAGCATAACAACGCAAATCAAGGTGTATGCCCCCCAAGCTTCATTGCATTCAACTTGGTGGTTGGAATGAAGGTTTACCTTTGATATTTGGAAAGAAGATTGTTTCATTTTTTAATGAGGTTGACACAGTAAAAGAACTATCCTCATGACTCCTTGTTTCATTTTTTAACGAGGTTGACACGAGATTAGAACCGTCCTCGGAGCCCACTGTATTTACAGTATTTCTATCAGGGCGATGATCCACGCTGACAAAATGTTTAGGAATCTTCCGAATCCATTAGATATAGAAGATTTCATATTGTAGGTTTCCACTGTGGCCACTTCCGCCAGATTACTTGCAGGCGGTAGGGCAAAAGTACCCATTAAGGCAGGGTCTTTTAGGAGACCTACTCCAATATTTTGAAGCGAATGATTGCTTCCATGGATCATTGGAATGCTTCCCGTAACTTGTGAACTGTCGGGGAGGAAAGTTTGTTGGTCGACGACTGTAATTCCTCCTTGAAAGGGAAATGAAATCTTCCTGAAGTAGGTCGACACAACTGCAGCCATGGCATATATCCAGGGCCTTCCCAGTAGGATGTTGTAATCGAGGTTTCCATCAATTACTTCAACATCAATTCCTACTGTTTTGCCCCCTAGTTCAACTTGCAAGTTACTTAAAATCCTGTATGGAGTGTATGATCGTCCATCAAATGCTTTTAACGTCGTTGACGATCTCGACAAGGGTGGTGAGCCTAAATTCTTCCAGCAACTCATCGACATAATACACGTAGATGCCCCCTCATCAATAATTGTTCGATGAACAGTTTTGTTGAGGGCTTTCACTTGAATAAGGAAAGCTAGTTGAGCTGGTAACTGAGGGTCATATCCTTTATGGTCAAAGGCCACAAGATTGGAGTCCATTGGGTCAATTTCACATATTGCTGATAATAAAGCTTGCTCTTGGGAGAGGCAATTTTGCGGTACCTCAAGCGTCGACATAGCAGACGACGATTGGGCCAGGTCCTCTATTATATTATAATTCTGTGCTATTTTTGCACGAGGATTAAATGTCGACTTGTACACTACTCCCTTTGGAGACTTTATCATTTGTTCAGGAATGGTGGGTGGCCCAACTTTGGTCAAAGTTGTTGTCGAACTAATAGGTTGATCTTTACCTTTGTCGTTCGACAGCTGCGGATTCCCGTAATCTTTGTTCCTTGTCGAAATCAAAGCATCATTTTGCTGCTTTGAGATAGACAACATAAGCACTTGGGATCTGGAAGCATTTTGATTAGCAACCAGTTTGGTACCCGGGCTTGGAAACGGATCAGTCAATACTGCTGAGGTTTTTGAACTCTTAAAGAGTTTCTTAACTTCAGCTATATGTGGACAATCTCTCATCCAATGATCCTCATCGCATATATGACACCCCGCAGGGGGTTTCCTTTTTCTCCCTTTCTTTTTCTTCTTGCCCCCTGGTTGCTTCAGTTGTTTGCCCTTGTCGGTCGACGCGGCATTTACTTCCGAGGCAAGAAGTTCCTCATTTGTATTTTGACTGGAAATCTTACGGGCCCTTTTAGATGTAGCCTTTGTCGATTTCGTGTCTGTCGTGCCAATCACACCATCGATGGCATGAGAGTCATTGTTTGATTTAGGAGGAGGAGGAATTGAGAATTCTGGTCTAGGGGCGTCAGGTATTTTGTCGTAGAGAGTGCCAGACTGAGTATAGACCAAGTACAGATATTGCACACGAGCGATGAATTGCTCTTCCGTTACGACTCCTCCCTTTGCCACATCTTCCGTGATTGTAGGAAGTAAGGATTTGATAAACCATTCAGCTAATAGCTGATCGGGAACGTACGTTTTTACCATCCTACGACGACGTCACCACTCATGTATATGATCAGATATGTGAGTGGCTGTTGTCTGTTTGAAGTTGGTTAGGAGTTCCGTTCCCGTTTCATACCTTATCGATAATTGAAAATGGGTTAAGAAAGTCGTGGCTAAGGTACTGAAGTTGTTGAACGAAGCTCTAGGCAATTCAATATACCATTTTGCCGCTGGACCAGTTAACGTCCTTTGAAAAAGGCGAAGCCTTATCGAATCATCGTTTAGGGTGTTTGATGAACACCATAGATGAAATGTCATCACGTGATTCGATGGGTCTTCACCTGGATTTCCATTAAATTTAGGAATGTCCGATGGAAGTTTGTGAGGAATCGCAGGCCGCCAAGGGGCATAAGCAATTGGATCGTTTGTCAACTGGTGTAAATCGAGTAACTCTAAAGTTGCCACGAATGGTAACTGTTGATTCAGGTTAGGTGAAGCATACCCAGGGTACGATGGAATTGCCTGAGCAGTTGGCCTTTGCATACCAGCATAATGCAACTGATGTTGGTATGACTGATACGGTTGGTGGACTTGACCATTGTAAAGCGGTTGGTTTTGACAGTTTTGAATATACGGTTGTCCACTGTTCGCAAAGATCTGCTGCTCAGAACCTTGGTACACTTGTTGGAATTGTGGTTGTTGGTATTGCACCAGCTACGGTTGTGAAGCCATGTTCTGTTGCGCTATACTAACTGTTGGACCAAGGTGTGGGGTGATTGTACCCGTTTGGACCTGTGTCGCCCCACCAGTTGGCGATTGTGGTTGTGTCACAGGGTCAAGGGGCTATTGCATTACAACCTAAGAAATCTGAGGTTGACATACAACAGGCAACGTTTGAACTTGCGACACTGTCACAATAGCCGGTGTGGTCGGGATGTTCGACATAGGTACACATTGTTGCATAGAATATACAACCCTTAGTTGTTGAGGTAGCATAGGTACCCAACCACTTGATGTAACCCCAGTATAGCCTGAATACTGTTGTGAACTCCCGTATGGATATCCTCCCGGAGGGGGTAATGAAAGGGCATACTGCCCTTCATACGGTAGCAATCCGGAATTCAAGGGTATTGTTTGTCCTTGGGGACTGGATTGCCCAAATTGACCTCCAAATGGATCAATCTGGCGAGTTTCAACATAGGAGTTGCCGGATATTGTTCCGGAGGAACAAACTGGAACGGACCACACTGTCGAAATAGTCTCTGGGTGGACTCCTTCTAGCGGTTGTGAGCTAGTCGGGACAGATGGTGTGCCGGCAAACATTGTCGGAGTGACGGCAGGGAGTTCTGCTGTCACTGTGTCATCCGACACAGTCCTAGATGTTGACGGTTGTTCAGACATTTTGAGTCTATCCAATAGATTGCCTAGCGATTCTACAGGAACTTCCACTGGTGATGGACTAACTTCTGATGTCGAAGGAAATAGAGTGACCCCGACCCCAAAATGTGTTGGTGTACTTACTTGCGGATCCTCTACAATTTCCTCTATCGCAATCAAACCTGGTGGATGGGGAAGACCGTCAGGTCCGTAAAATATTTCTGGTGCCGAAGAAGGGGTTGAATCGACAGCAACAGTTGTTTGAGGAGCAAGACTCTCTGAACCGGTTACAGATGGAACTGGTTCAGTAACGCAAGTATTTGCTCCCAGACTAGGATCAGTGTTACTGTCCCTCTGTGGCTGTTGAACTTCTTCTATAGAGGCAGGGTTTCCAGAAATGTTTGGAGTAACCGGAATCTCAGATGTCGTTGGAACACTTGTTCTAAATTTGATAGGAGATTTCGAACCGGTTAAATGAGTTCGCTTTGTACGTACTGTTTTCGATTCCGGAGACAAAGATGGTTGACTCGTAAGCCTCCGCGAACGACGGGGTTTCAATTGACTTTCTTCCACGATTGCGGATTACTCGATCAACCAAAATACAAAAGGGGAAAGTGTATTTCCGAATTAAATGAATTTTTTAGACGCTTTTAGACACAACTTGCTTTTTCAATTTTAAAGAGTCGAGAAAAAGCTAAAGATGACTCTAGTCTCCTTCGATGTTTTAACGAGCCCGAAGTGACAAATGCTCGGATGGAATTTTTCCGTTATAGAGTTTGAAAAAGGCCAAAAGGAACTGCTCTGGAGTTCTAGGCAGAGGGTGTGCCAAACTTTTCGCAAAACCGCAGAATACTTTTTAGGGTACGGGCGGTCGATCTTCCTGAATGATGTTTTCAGTGCATTGCGATCAGTAGGGCGGCTGACACGGATTCCTAAGGATAAAGCTTTTATGCCTATAGGGGTCTCCCAATATATACGCGACGGTACGTGGGAGCACAATTCGTACTGGCGCTATCGTCTCTCAGGAGGAATCACCCACCATCAACGAGATCGACAGTCACCAGGCTTTACGACGCCGGAACACGTCTCTAGCCTAGACCTCTATGTTGTGGGTTATGTTGCAAAGCGCTGTTAAGTTCATTCAATTTATTTTAGGTTGATATTTTTAGAAGTTTTCCTTTTGAGGTTCACCACGAGATGTATGATACAATTCCTAAATGCAGTTTAAAGATGATAAGAAAGCTTTATATCTTTTCAACTTTGAAAATCCTAGCTACTAAGGGAAAAGAAAGACACCATCTTTTCTCAAAGAGCAATCAGCACACTCTAATGCACTTTTCCTAAATCAGACATGCAAACTATCAAAATGCAAATGCACAATGCAGGTGTTTGTTTTCCGCTTTATTAGTATTGATGCCTACAAAGAAAGCTTTTTGTACAACTTTGAATTTGCTTTTAAATGACAAATACAAACAAGTTTACTTTTTTCGAAATCAGAGAGGGTAGAAGAGATTACAACACTTAACGATTTTCGAAATGAAGACTTGTTTTGACACTTAAAAGAGACAAACTCAAACCAATAAGCAAGAGTAAATGTATAATCAATCTGCAAACAGCCAATGAACTCTCTTCTAAGATCACAATCAACAGATTTGAATCAAGGGCTACAGGATGACTATTTCACTCATGCAAAGGAAAACTGTAAATGACGCCACAAACACATAAAAACACTCACAGTCTTTTTGTACAAAAGGAGGCGGAATCTAAGCAGAGAAAAGGAGTTATCAGACTGGTACCTATGTTGGTTACAGGCTGCAAAAATCAGAGATCAAAACAAGGCAAAACAGAGCAGAGAACCCCAGCTGCACAAGGGCAAACTGGTTCAGCGCAACCTCAACACAGGGGTTTTGACATTCAGCGCAGGTAGCCTTCACGGGACCTGCATTGAAATGCAGAATCCCTTCACTGGGTCTGCGCTGAAGGAGAAACTCTCGTTTCCCACAGGTTCTGGGTCACAGATTGCTATTTAATTCACTGTTTTAGGCCAAATAAAAGCAACAAGCAAGGTGTAATCAAAGGGATGCTTTGAGGGGCTACTAAGATCTATCACAAGGATCATCAAATCATTTGTGAGTCCATTGTTCAGATCATAGACAAGTCCAGTGATTGGATCAAAGCAACAACTGTCTACTTTGCATCTGGGAGTAGCAGATGCAGTTCGATTGTTGCTGTCGAGTCTATGAAACAAACAATTATAGAAACACAAATAAAATGACTAAACAAATCTCCTCAGCAGAGTCGCCAATTTGTTGTGGGGAAAAATGCCTATGCAGGACGATCCTATCCACCTAAGGTGTGACAGTGCCTTAGCAACAAACATAGACAGCTATTCTGGTTTCTTCCTTTATGAAATGTGAAAGAAGAGAGATCAATAGACTTAACGGTGTCTTCCGTTTGTCCCTCGATCCGGTCTCTCTTCTCTTTGGGAGTTCACAGCTACTTGCCTTCTCACTCGCCCAGCTTCAACAGGTTCCTGTAAGATCACAAGAGAACAGCTACTTGCGACAAGAGAAGAACACTACACAAAGACAGATATTCACATTCATAACTAGTTTAGGATTAGAAATAAACTAAACATACTAATGCATTCATACATCAAAAATACATCAGCGTATAGGAGAAACCAAGATAGCTTTATTGATGAATAACAAGGTTCAAGAAGAGATACAACCAAGAGGGCTCCAATCCAGCATCTCCTTCCCAACAAATGGAATTTCTATCTTCACCCCCTTCAAAGCATTAAGCACCCAATGATTCCAATCTCAAACCAACAACAATTCTTTGCAATAACAAAATTCCAACCTTTAGATCTCATGGAGGAGAGATCCATATATAGATGTTTGGAGAGAGGATGAGTCAGCTTGAGATCTGACTAGTGTCCTCTCCCTCTGTCAGTTCTTGATTCCACTTGGAGGTTCTTGCTTCCACTTGGAGATTTGGAACCTCTTACTCATCACCAGTCGAATTCCCTGAGGCAAGTGTCATTTTGGAAGCTTCCTGGGTTTTGACACCTTGAGAAATGAGCTTGCCACATGTCCACTCTCGTTCAGCGCAGGTAGCCAGTGTTCCCTTTGACATTCAATGCAGGTAGCCAGTGTTGGCTTTGACATTCAGCGCAAACAGCTAGTGTAGCCACTGAAATGATCCTGAATTGACTTGTTTTTGAGCAGTTTCTGGTGGAGAACTTCTGTGAATTGCTGTGGTTTGTTAGCCTTGTTCCTCTAGGGGTAGGAAAAACATGTTTAGGGACTTTGGATCCCTTAGATTATGGACATTTCATGCTCAATGCTGTAAGGCACAAAAATGTCTATAACACATACAACAGGACTAAATCTCCCTCCATGAAGGAACATGGGTTGAATGTCTGATCGAAGTGAGTTTTGACTCTCTTCTTTTGTGCTTCAATGAATAAAGAATAAATTCAACGAGTCTCGTCAAGCCGTTCTAGATAAAGAAGGCGTTCTTCCACTGGAGTAGTATTCGGGAGAAATTCGACAACTAATTTGAGAGAAGGGATTTCGCATTCAATCGGGAGGGTAGCTTCCAGACCATAAACAAGTTGAAATGGTGTGAATCTGGTCGCATCCTTAACTGAGGTATGGTAGGCCCATAGGGCGGAAAACAACATCAAATTCTAGTTGGACTTGTGCATTCCAATGGTACGCTGAAGCATGGTAACCAACACTTTGTTTACTGCTTTGACTTGGCCATTGGCCTGAGGGTAATAAGGCGTCGAACTATCATGATGCAAGCCTAACTAGGTTGTCAACTCAGTCATCATATAACCACGGAAATGGGAACCATGATCAGTGACTATAGCCTGAGGGACTCCAAACTGGGTAATCACATGATTGAATAGGAATTCCGAAGCTGTCTTATCGTCGTTAGACAATGTAGGCATTACTTCAGCCCATTTCGTAAAATAATTGACAACAACAATGATATACCCATGCCCCCCGGCCGAGCAAGGGTTATAGGTCATAAAATCAATGCCCCATTTAGCAAAAGGGCTGACGGTAATGACAGGATGTAAGAGGGAAGGTGGTGCACACATCTTCCTCTGGTAAATTTGACACGCGTGACAGGAATGGACAGCTAGAATGAAATCCTTGAAAATGGAGGGCCAAAAGTAACCAGCACGAAGAATATTTTGGGTAGTAGCATAGCTAGACATATGACTGCCACAGGTGCCAGAGTGGTAGTCATTTAAGACTTTTTCAGCTTCCTCAAAAGTCAGACAACGACGGAGAACTGAATCAATGCCGAGACGGTATAAAGTGTCTCCAACAATACGATAGGGCTGAGAATGGTGGAAAATGTGTCGCTGAGCATCCTTAGACAAATTAGGGCGGAATGAAGACGTCTGGAGGTAAACAATAATGTCACCGTACCAGGGATCGAGGGTACTGATCAAGAAAAGCGTGTTGTCTGGAATGCAGTCCTCTATCCGAGAGGGAGTGGAAGCAGATGGTAATGAGAAAATCAACTCAGCGAAGGCCAGTGACTTCTTAGACTTGGCAGTGTTAAACTCCAAATCAAACTCCTGAAGGATAACAATCCATTTTGAGTATTTTCCCCCCAGCAATTGACGTGACAGAATGTATGTCATCGGGTTGCAATCTGAAATCACGGTTGTCATGTGCAACAAAATATAATGACGAAAGCATTGGACAGCTTGAACAACTGCCAAGGCGAGCTTCTCGACATAAGCATAACGAGTCTCGGTGTCAAGAAGGTTGCAGCTAAGATAATAGATGACATGCTCGGAACCATCGTCGTCGTCTTGAACCAAAACCATACCAATAGTACTATCAGCGGCAGCTAGATAAAGTGAATAATCACGATGATAGTCAGGTGGACGCAACAAGGGAGTAGAAACAAGAAGTGTCTTGAGTTGCTCGAATGACCTTTGGGCGATGTCATCCCAAATAAATGGAGTGTCATGCTTAAGGAGACGCGTGTAACCTTTAGCAATCTCGGCATAGTTAGGGATAAAACGACGTAGGAAATTAGCCTTCCCCTGCAAACTCTGCAACTGATGCAAAGAAGCAGGAGGCGGGAGATTCAGAATAGCTTCGACCTTGAGGGGATCGAGATGAATACCCTCTTTAGAAACAACAAACCTAAGAATTCTGCCGGATTCGACGCAGAAGACACACTTATGCGGATTAAGATGAATACGGTAATGTATACAGCAAAGAAAAATTTGGCGGAGGTGGTTCGGATGGTCTGCGTGTTTAGCTGAATGAGCCGGAAGATCATCCAGATAAGGCTGAACAATGTGTCAGATGTCATGAAAAGCATAGGACATTGCTCACTGGAAAGTTGCACTGGCATTCTTTAGGCCGAAAGGGAGCCTTTTGTAAGCAAAAGTACCCCACGGACAAATGAAGGCAGTTTTGTGTTGATCGGTAGGTGAAATATTGATCTGGTTGTAACCGAAAAAGCCATCCATAAAAGAGAATATCGCACTCCCAGCACAGTCGTTGATAAGCTGGTCAATAAAGGGAGTAGGATAGTTATCTTTCAGACATGCGTGATTGATGTCACGATAATCAACACAAACCCTAATAGTGCCCTGCTTTTTGGTCACAGGGACAATGTTAGATACCCAGTCTATCAGTGGGATAGGGTAAATAAACCCTGCCTTGAGAAGTTTTTCAACTTCTCCTTTAATGGCCGCGGCCTTTCTTGGGTTTATGAGACATAAACGTTGACGATTGCACCAGGGTATGTAGGTATCTCGTGTAATACAATATTCAGATCAATACTGGGCATTTCTTCATATGACCAGGCGAACACGTCGCAAAAATCTCGGAAAAGGTTGGTGTAAAGCTGGATCTCCTCAGGAGAACAAGTAACTCCAATGTGAATATTTTCAACAATCCCTAGTTTAACAGAGATGTTGATGGGCATGGTTTGCGTAATATTCCCCATATTCCCCTCAGAAAAAACCTCATGAGTCAAGATGGGCATCTGAAGTGGCTGAGAAGGAACACAAGAAGCAAACTTACCTAGACAGGCAGTCATGGCCCCATGGCTTGGGAGAAATGAGGAACAATGGTGATTATCGAGCCAAGGAGGATCCTCAAAAGACAGAGTCTCAAGAATTGCCTCATCAGAAGGAAACGTCTCTTGTAATGGATCCGGAGAAGCAATATTGCCAAGCCAAGGGGATTGCACATACGTGTCGAGAGATCTACTCAAAGAAGTAGAATCAGAAGAGGAAATCGAAGCCGAAACGATTTCAACATAGTTGAGCTCGGCAGGGCTCAACGGCATAACCTCACCCCATGAATCCACTTGATCGATGGGGGGAATCACCTAGGGATCAGGATTGATAGAAATCATATTAACCGAGGAGACATTAGGAGGTGGGAGTGAAAAAACACCCATAAGGGTAGGATATTTAAAGAGTCTAGCACCTACACTCTCATAGGGAATACTAGTATGCTCCACAAATGGAACATTGCCATCCGAGGAAGAGGAAGCGAAGAAGGAAAGTTGATCGACCGTGAAAATCTTCCCTTGATGAGGAAAACGAAGTACACGAAATAATGACGAATCCACGACATGCATAACGTATGTCCAACTTCGACCTAACAAAAGGTTGTAAGTCAGATTAGTGTCAACAACTTCGACTTCGACTTCGACTGTCTTCCCCTCCAGGGTGATAGGAAAGCGCGGGAGAATACCAAATGGACGAGAACCTCTTCCATCAAAGGCTTCCAAGGTATTAGGAGATTGACTCAAAGACGGGGAACCGATGGCCTTCCAACAAGCAACAAACATGATGCAAGTTGAGGCGCCTTCATCAATAACAGTACGATGAATATTCTTCGAGTTAATGATGACTTGAATGAGAAAAGTAATTTGATGAGGCAATTGTGGCACATGGTTTTCAAGATCGAATGTAATTAACTATGAATTGGCTGGATCAATGCCACCAATGGCAGATAGCAGAGACTTCCATTGGGGGGACAACTCTAGAGAACTTCCAAGGTGGACATAGTCGAAGGAGCTTGGGCTAAGTCTTCAATAATACTATAGTGCTGCGTGGCATGAGCATTGGGGTTATAGGAAGATTTACGGAGAACTCCCTTAGTAGGAGGTCTAATGACAAACTCGGTGCTGGGCTGTTCAATATGAAGAGGGCCAGAACTAGACGAAGGAACGTTAGAAGGTACTTCAGGTTCCTTGCCAGTAGATGGAGCATATTCTTTCGATCGAGTACTCACATGAATAGGGATAGTCCCAGCCATGAAAACTTGGGAGCCAAAAGTGGAAGAGGACTGAGGTTGATTGACCACCATTTGAGTTTGCTGGGAGGGAAAAGGCTCTTTAAGTACAGCAGGAGTTCTTGAAGTCCCCTTAAGCAAACGACTAACCTCAGACCTTCTAGGATAGTGTTGGCTTATTGGGGCCTGACCCAGGTTCAGAAGAGCTATTTAGCCAAGCAAAACCCATGCTACCGGCCCTTTCGGCAATAGTGCGTGGAGCGAGGACTGAGGTCTCACCTGAGGTAGCAGGGGGGGGGTGTTGGAACTAGGTTTCCGCATCGTAGGGATGTCTTGATGAGAACTTGGAATGTTCGCGACTAAGCCTGCAACTTCGTGCCACACTGCACTAATGTCAGACCTTCACGCGGATCCAGAACAGATCACTCTTTTAACCGTTTATTGCGTTTATTACAAATTAGATCTATTCTTTTAGGGTTTTTAAGAAAACATTTGACAATATTACCCAGGGCGCGTACCCAAACAGATTATAGATTCACATTAATAATCATAAAACAGAAATCATAACAGATGCATAAGATAGAATAAACACAGATCCGCAATATCTCAGAATCACTTAGCTTTATTACTTCCTTCACTTCAGAACAATCCCTCGTCTGGCCCTGCGCACTCAGCTGCAGGGGTCCGCGCACACAGCTGCGGACTCTACCAGGCCTTTGCGCACACAGCTGCAGAGCCTATCCCACTACTATCCAACCTGACTCGGACTTACAGACTCAGATTTGCCCTTGCTTCCAATAACCCATACATTCAAGATCCAAAAATAAGACTGCCTTCTACCCTTAGAGCCTCGCTCTATTTATACATTTCCATGGTCTGCGACTCATGGTCAGACCGACTCAACTTCTATTATTCTACCCTATTTTTAGGTGGACAACCCTTTGACTCAACCCATTACATATCACGCTCTGTGCACTTCGCGGAGCCTTTACCCTACTCTTACCCAAAATTTCGGACTTTAGGCCCCAAAACCCTTGCGTGGGGGATCCGCTACCCAACAAGCCCCCAACACAATCATGGTGACTCGTCCCGAGTCACTCGGCTGGTGCAGTAATCTTTGCCCGGAGATCATTCAGCAATGTCTGTGCTTCGCTTATACTTGCTCCAAAATCTTCTGCCATCTTCTGTACCTGCTCTACACGTGCCACTGATACATCACTATCTGTCTCAGCTTGCCCGGGTTCATATACTGCTTGCATGTTCGCCACCTTTTTCTCGATAGTTGCGAAGACCGCAAATGCCTCGTCAAGCCACGGCTGAATGCACTCTTTAATCAGTGCCTCCTTTTGTCGCGCCGCGTCTACTTGGATCTTGAGAGCCTGGGCCTCCCTCATCTTGGCCAGACGCTGCGTAATCGCGACCGTCTGCGCGGTTCCCTTGACGTTATCATAAGCTTGCTGTAGCTCCCTTGCCTCAGTTTCCAACCATTGCAGAGTTGGGTCTTCCTGGAGGGAAGTAACCGTACTGATGGACTGCTCCAACAGGCCAGCACATTCCTTCATGGCACGTGCTATTTCTTCCCGTGCGGATTGAATGGTACCCTTCCACTGCTCCTTGACCTCTGGGGGCGTTGAGGGCTGCACTTTTAGGTGCAGTTTAGTGATCTGTAAGCTGAGGGCCAACTGGGTCTTTGTTGCTTCATCCTTTGCCTCGCAGAACCCACTAGCCAACTTATGGATTTGGATACCGATAGGTAAATCTGTTGCAATTTCGAGCTCAGGAACACGACCAACTGCTTCGCCGACAATTTTCTCCGTTTGCCGATTTTGCGCAACTGCTTCATCTCACTGGAGACTCAACTGATCAATGTTAATACGCTGCTCGCTAAGTACCTGCATTGCCCGTCCTTCCCTTGCGCGGAGTTCTTTAGTGATGCCGTCCTGAAGCAAATATAAGCTTTCGCGGGGGAGAGCAGCTAAATTGAGTCCAAGCCCTGTAAGTCATCCTACGACCTCTCTGTCCGTCGGGTTGTCTGCCGTGACCGCTCCTGTTGGTAGTGCGATAGCATTAGCGATTTTGGCCTGCACCAGCTGCTCGGCTGCTGACATACCCATATCTCCCGGGGTAGCGACTATTCCTGGCTGGAGGGTGCGTGCTCCCAGTTCCTGTAGCTGCGCGCTGAGCGCCCCCAACACAGTCTTTTGCTCCAGCATGGCCTCGTCGAGCACTTCCCGCGTGACATCGCGGACTGTATCACTGATGTCATGCAGATCACCTTCTGTTAGTGAGATAAGTTCCGCTTCCAATTTGGAGGCCTTGGTCTTCTTCCGCGCCTTCGTGCGTTCTCTCAGATGCAGCCGCTTTAGGGGCAAACAAGTGGAGGATGGTGCTCCACCTTCTATCTCTACATCCTTTTCATGTTCTGGGGTTACCTGTGGCTCGCTTTCGCCCCCTGTTGTAGTAGCGCCTCCTGCGGTTGCCTTACCTGTGGACGTCTGCGCCGTTTCCCGGGCCATCCGTACTTCCGCCGCGTGCTGTTGGTTTCGTTTCTGTTGTGCTACACGCTTAGCTTCTGCCTTCTATTTTTGAATAGCAGCCTCATCGCGTCCCACTGCATCTGGTCCATGCCATTCTGGTGGCCAAGACTCCATTACTGCATAAATAGCTTCATCGGTAGTAATAAAGGGAAGTTTGGTCCATGTTTGAGCGGGGTACTTGTGCGCCCTGATGTATACGTGGTGCATATCCGCTTTAAAGGCGGTGATGCTCTTCACACTTTCATATACTTCTATGGACAGACGGGGTTGCTGGTTAATCCACTGTCGAATGCTTGTGTCCATAAGTATCCAGAAGATCTTGATGTCGATGATTCTTTTGGTGTCCTTTGTCGCCCAAAGCGACGCAAATCTTGCGGCCTCCGGCCACTCCTGATCCAATGAGGGAAACTGAGACTCCTCAGGTAGTTCACTTGTAACTAGCAGGATGGATAACAACAACCATGGGTAGTGGAAGGTCTTACCCTCCTCCTGAGCCTCCCTGCAGTTGGTGAGGAATTCTTCACAGAGAAACTGTGCCCAATTAAACCGCTCCCCTGCTGCGCATTTCTCAGCCAACGCGATGACCACTGCTGGGACCTCGTTGCCGCGACATTTCCTCATTATTTTTCCTGCCAACAACTAGGTAGCCACGCGGACCCCCTTATCCATGATACTATCAATAGCATACCCTCGCTGCTTCTTCTCCAGGTTGAATTTCTTCTTCAGGGCTTCCGTCATTGCCAGGGCACCTTTCATATCAACTATCTCTGCGGGATCCCTGCCGTCACAGGGAAGCTGAGTAATCATGTGAATAAGTTCCGTCATGATGGGGACGGGTGTATCTATCCACAAGCATCCATCGTGTACCAAGCATAGTAACTATCTAATGACCAGTATTGTAATGGGGGGCCAATGAAAATGTGGAATTGACAGGAGGCAAAGTAAACCAACCGCCTCTACTTCCCGTAGCCATTTCCGCGGCTGTAGTGTCGTAACTGCCCCCTCTGTGCGTCGCTTCATCAGTTCACTGTTCTCTAAGTGGGGGAATTTTTCTGTATCGACCAAATCCCAGTCTTCAAATTTGATGATCAGGATGCGTCCGGTCGCCGATCCTTCGAATGGGATCCCTAGAGGGAGGGTTGGGGTGATGAGTGTGGTATTAATGTCATCCAAGTTTTTAGGGACAGGGGCCCTCCCTTTCCTTGGAGGAACATACTTCGGTCGTTTCGCTGGAGTTCGGACTTCTTCCCTCTCTTCCTCAGGGTCTATTTCTTCAATCACGGTCGCGGGGACCTCTTCCTCGTCATCGCTTTCAATCGTAACAACCTTGCCTTTTTCTTCCATCGATAACTTGCCAATTCGTGGGTTGCGTGGGGATGTGTGGACCAGTCCTACTGCCTGTGTGTTCTTCCTGGTTTGCGGTGTCTGAGGCGATTTAGGAATCTCAGCGGTAGCTGCTTCGTATGGTGGGGGGTTTTGCGGTGCCTCTTTGGCCACTTCTTGCACCCTAAGTAGGCTCTCCTGCATGTCTTTCAGCAACCTTTTAAACCACGGGCTATTTCTTAGGAGTGACTCATCCATCGTCTTGTTGTCAGTTTGATAACAGTATGGCGGGAGATGCAAAGTGCCCAAGGTGGTTTGGATCCACGCTTTATATGCACGTTCGAATTTAAACTCGACCGTTCCCTCCATTCGTGGCTCATTAATGCGAATTTGGCGGTAACGTCCTTCCTTCCTGTGCCATGATGGCCCGCCGCCTACTCCTCGGTGTCTTAAATGGGACATCTTATCATGAATAGTATCTACAACGGTCATATTTCATCCTGTCCTCATGGCAGCATAGTCCCTGGTACACGGATCCAGTCTCTGGTTTCCCCTATCCCTGCTTGCCCCGGCCGATCCGCGCAACCTGCCTACAGACTTCTTTTAAGTCCCGCGCCCTCTTTCAACTACGTGGAGCACTGAGACTGGGCCTCCTACGGATAGTCAGGTGGGCGCACGCCTCGTGTGCACCTTCCTCTTCCCTGCTAGCCTGGGCTACGCGCACCCCTCGCAGACCGTTGAACTGATTTGCGTCGTGCGTCTTGTGCGTTTAGGAGGGTGTGGTGGCAACCATGATAGCAAGGTCATAGAGCATTCAAGTATGATAGGAGGGCTGGCCAAATCCAGTTCTCTTATTTTCGCGTTCACCTGGCCGGTTTGTGTAACTTCCATTTGTATTCGGCTGATTTCCTCATCCAGCTCTGTACTTTTTCTTTCCAGTTGTGTGCATTCTTCGTTGATTTTGCGAAGCCTTTTGCTGCCACGCTGAATGATTTCAAGCAATCGTCGGAGTTCCTCATTCCTGGCTTCCGCAGTGTTTATAAGCGGGGAAGGTTCTTCAGTCTGTGTAGTCCCATCTCGTCTCATCACCTTCACCCGTCGTCGTGTGCGGTTGGTTGGGTGACTCCATCGACACCTTGGTATGCGCAGATTCTTAGTGACTTGTCTGCGTGTGCGACCGTTGTGCATGCTTCCCCTTAATATCCCGATTACTTTGCCACATACAGCTGGAATGTGTGGCTATTCCTACTTTCACGGTAGAATCGACTTCTAAATCCTTAGTCGGGTGGGCGTTCGCACAACGTTTCTCCGCCTTTGGGTGTTGTGTCCGTTAACTTGCCTAGTCCTCCCTGGTGCGGTGGTCGCACGCAATGCTACCGGACGCGCATCGTACCTGTTCCGTGCCAGTCTCTTCTTTTTCCATCGATCTGTAGCTTCCGCCATGCATGTTGTGCCCTCATGGGTCAGCACCTCCCATACCTCGGACGTCACATGTCGCAGAGACATAGTCATCATATTACAACTTAGTGTGGATACCTCCTGCAATCGGTTCTGCCATCGCTCCATCTCTTCATCTGTGCAAGAACTGTTGCACTCCCATGAGGTTTTCCCATCCGCTGTCGGCTACACCCGGTCCTGGTCCCGTGCTGTGATCTAGTAGATGCAGTCTAGTTCATCATCGTTGTCCTCTTCGCGTACAGGTTCGGTGTAGCATGCACCTTCAGCGGGATCCAACGGAACTACTACTCGTAGCGGCTTTTTCTCGAAGATCATCTTTCGCTTTTTCAGGTTGATAACCCCGTTCATGTCCGTGGCCCAGTCTATACCTAGAAATGCGGGGTACGGGTTACTGTCGTCCATAATTTCTATCACCTCAAATTCTGTTTGTGTACTTACACCTTCAATGTCGACGGTTACCCCTTACAGCCATCCCATGGGTAAGATCTTTTGTTGGTTGGCCATCCGCAATTGAATCGGGGACCACTGCAGTGCTAGCCTACCCATACGCTCCCACGTCTATTTTGGTAATACATTTACGTCAGACCCCAAATCCAGGATGACCTGATCCATCTCATAGTCCCCAATTTGCACCGTCAGCCACATCTCTCACCTGGTATGCAACGCGTGCTTTCCCAACTTCTGAATCACGTGTGGCTCTTCTTACCCTGAGCATCTTGAGATTAGCTCTTGCAGTCCCTTTACTGCCTTGGTGTCACGTAGCAGCTTTGTACATGTCTCTAGAAAGGTAGTAAGCATAGACGGATCCAATCCCAGCTCAAGTTGGGCCTTACTACCTGGAGTAGAGACCTTTGCGAAGCTCTCCTTAGCTTCCTTGCCTGCCTCCTTTGCCTGATTCTTTTCAGATCCAGGTTCCTTTATTGGAACTTCGTGGCCTTGCGAATCCTTTCCAGGCTGATTCATCGTGTCTTCCCCCGTGGTCGCGCTACTTCTGAGCACCATGTTTACCCTAGGTTCTTCTTCGCGGGGTTCAGATCTCATCATTTGGATGTTTTGAGTCGGAGATGGTTGTAACACCCCTTTTTCGTGCATTTGGGCGATCAACGTCGGGCAGTCTACCATTTCATGGTCAAATTGTTCATAGTATGGACAAGATACTCTTGTTGGGTTGGTGCAATCCCATGCATAGTGCCCTGGCCCTCCGCAATTATAACAGATCAGCTGTCCTCGGCCTCGCCCTGGTCCCATACCTCCTCTTCCGCGTCCGCGTCCTAGAAATCCATCGCACGGCCTCGCAGCTGTGTCGAAGCCCCGCGTCTCAGTCTGCATTCAATAGGCTGGGGTTCTCTCCATCATTAAGTCGTAGCTTCGACATGTTTGTTCATCGTGCCCAACTGACCTACAGAAATTACAATACAGCTGCTGTGGAGTTTGGGTATACTTCTGTAACAAGTGACAGTTGTTGGTTGTGTGCTTGCCTCCTACTTGACAAATCGCACACCAGAGGGCGGGCGCCGCACTTGGCCCTGTTTGTACTTCCAACCTTAATGGCACCGACCCTCCTCCCGCCAGATAATTCGTGAATATGGGGCAGTGATCCTTATCGTGACCTTGTCCCTTACATTTGACGCACCATACCTCTACGCGCGCCTCTAACCGGGGTGCCTTTTCTTGTTTCAAGCTTTGCATTTCCAAGCATAAGTTTTGCAGCTGCGCATGGATTTGTTGAACTCCCAACCCAGGATCCTGTATAGGAGTCTCGTGCAACCTCATCGCTGTCTCTAATGCTTCAGCCTGGGTCGAGACCTTCTGCTGTGATAGCGCTGTCCTCAGGTGTGGTGTAAGAGACGCCACAAACCACACGCAGTGCTGCACGTCTGTCAGTGTCATGTTGGCTTCACGGATCATACTTTTCAATCTCTGATCCAGATCCCACGGAGTTTCTCCTAGCAGCATCATGATTTCCTTGAACCCAATGATCGACTGCGTCTCCAATTTTGGTCGACTAAACTCCTTGTTCAGGGCAAGCTCAATCTCTGCTATTCCATCGGTTGGATGATCGTTAATGTGCTTTATATACCACGTCAACGCACGATCCTGCAGCGCGCTTACTAGAGTGGCCTTTTTAATGTTCTCATCCGTAATGCCTTGGGCTTCCCATACTGCCTTCGCTACGAACCAGAACTGATTTGTTGCCTCATTTCCTACGCCCCTAAATACAGGTAACTTGATTGCTTCCGCCATTCCAACTCTTGGAGGTGGTGGTGGTGGTGGTGCGGATGACGATGTGGTTGGTGAAGGCGTGGTTGATACAGGCGAAGTGGGCGATGGTGTGGATAGATGTGGTGATAGGGGAATGCGCTGGTTTATCAACCGGACCGCGCTTCTCGGGGAAAACCCGGCAAGCTCCTCTTTGCTTTCTCACGACAGTGAGATCAGGGGACTATTTTGTAATCCTTCAAACCCTCGGTAGCCTCTTCCACTTCGTGTTACCCCAGACATCAATGGACTCTCATAACCCGCTTTTTGCATAACAACATTTTAATCCAAGTATTTAGCGATTTGATGTACTTACCCCGCGGCCCTTGGAGAAAACGCCTTTCGCTTCACTGTAGCTTACAGTGGTGTCTATCGCGAACTCAGTGATGAATCCTCCTATGATCCGATCCAGCCAGTGATCTACTGCCCTCACAATCTTGTCTTCGGACGCTTCTAGCCTGCGCACCAACTCTAGGGTCCACACTATAGGATGATCAAGTTTGCACCTCCCCACACTGTCAGCTAGCCTCGCGATCCACTCGTACAGCTCTGTCGAGAAAGTCGCGAAAAATATCTCGTGGATATCCGTGTATATGTAACAATCCAACCACCTCTCTTCTGATATCCACGGGTTTTTGTTCTCCTGTACCACGAACTCGTGAAACTTCTGATCCAACCACTCTTCAAGTTCTTTCTTCGTAGGGTTCCAGTGTTCAGACATTAGACATCCCTTAGGCAGATCCCGGTCCTAGCAATGGAACCATTTGTTGGCTTATTGGGGCCTGACCCAGGTTCAGAAGAGTTATTTAGCCAAGCAAAACCCGCACTACCGGCCCTTTCGGCAACAATCCGCGTAGCGCGGACTGAGGTCTCACCCGAGGTAGCAGGGCGGGGTGCTGGAACCAGGTTTTTGCACCATAGGGATGTCTTGATGAGAACTTGGAATGTTTGCGACTAAGCCTGTGGCTTCGCGCTGCACTGCACTAATGTCAGACCTTTGCGCGGATCCAGAACATATCACTCTTTTAACCGTTTATTGTGTTTATTACAAATCAGATCTATTCTTTTAGGGTCTTTAAGCAAACATTTGACAATATTACCCAGGGCGCGTGCCCAAACAGATTATAGATTCACATTAATAATCATAAAATAGAGATCATAAAAGATTCATAAGATAGAATAAACACAGATCCGCAATATCTCAGAATCACTTAGCTTTATTACTTCCTTCACTTCAAAAAAATCCCTCATCCGGCCCTGCGCACTCAGCTACAGGGGTCCATGCATACAACTATGGACTCTACCAGGCCTCTGCACACACAGCTACAGAGCCTATCCCACTACTATCCAACTCGACTCGGACTTACAGAGTCAGATTTTCCCTTGCTTCCAATAACCCATACATTCAAGACCCAAAAATAAGACTGCCTTCTACCCTTAGAGCCTCGCTCTATTTATACATTTCCATGGTCCGCGACTCATGGTCAGACCGACTCAACTTCTATTATTCTACCCTATTTTCGGGTAGACAACCCTTTGACTCGACCCATTACATATCGCGCTCTACGCACTTCGCGGAGCCTTTACCCTACTCTTACCCAAAATTTCAGACTTTAGGCCCCAAAACCCTCGCGCGGGGGATCCACTACCCAACAGATAGTCTTTAGTGTAGTGATCCTCATCACAGATAAGACAAGGATACTTAGGTTTGCGTTTAGAACCATCATCGGCAAGAGTCTTAGGAGGATCTTGCTTCGGTGGATCGGCCTTATTTTTACCTTTCCCCTTCTTCTTACCTTTCGAAGTTTTCTCTGCCGGGGTGGACTGAACAACATTGATTTCAGAGGTTTTGCCAGTATTAGATGCGGACTGAGAAGCATTTTCACTAGGAGCAGTAGGTTTTTGCTTCGTAGGAGTCATGGAAGACTTTCGAGAAGATTGAGAAACGTAACCAATAACACCGTCGATGGAAGGCGTCGACGGGGCTTTAGAAGTTCCAGGTCATGGAGCATCAGGTAAGACATCATAAAGCGTGCCAGATTGGGAATAAACCAAGTCAAGATACTCAGCACGAGCGATAGCTTGCTCTTCAATAACATATGCCCCCATAGCAATATCTTGGGCTATCAGACCGACAAAAGAGGTAGTAAACCAGTTAGTCAGAAGCTAATCAGGGATCCAGAACTTAATTAAATGGCGCCGCCTTCTCCATTCATGAATATGATCAGAGATGTGAGTAGCCGTGTCCTTTTTCAGAGAAGGTCTTGGAAAAAATTACCAATTGGAAATCCAACTCATTGGAAATGAGGTCATCCCAGTGAAATAAATAATCTCTTTTGTAAGAGTAGTAGAGGACATAAATTATGGATTTTGGGACATTTGTTGTATTTTCTCACCCTATCATGTGGGAGAAAAGTAAAGAAATGCCTCTAGAAGGCTCTCTAAATAGAGAAATGTCTAGAAAGGAAATATTATAAGTAACATGGGAAGTTGGTGAAAGGAATTCTTGAATGATCTTCTTCCCACCTGCTTATGAGTCTAGGAAACTATCTGCTTCTCAAAATTTTAGTGACTTATTCAACTTTGGAGCTTAAATATCTTTCTGAATGCCTTTGGAGTGAGAGGAATTGGGTTCTTCTTCACTTCTAGCTTGATTTTTCTTGTTTTTGGATTAAAATTCTTTGTACACAAATAAACAATTTCATTGAAATCAAAAACCTTTGGGACACATGCATCATTATCTAATCCGCTCATCCAAATTTTGTTGTTATTCTTCTATTCGGTTGACAAGTTCACATACCATTAGTAAGTATCTAACCAATGAAATTTATTGTTAATACAGGGAAGTGAGTTCATTGTATCCCCATAAATAACTTTTCTCCTTGCTTTTCCAACCATATTTGATTTGTACTTATAAATGTGTTGTTAATCAATGATGTTCTCAATGCCACTTACATGTAAATTCCTCGTTTTCCTATATAATCAGCAACTGTTACTTATTCATGTGTGAACTCTTCTAGGCAAGACACACTTAATAAATAACAACTTAATATACTAAGGTTGTCGTTTATGCGAGATAGTGAAGATAAATCTCAAAATTCCAAAAACATTTTGTCCATTTACTTCATAGCTTGCCCCTCTTTTAATATCCACAATATCAATTTCGTGAGTGACAGGGGAATATTTGTGATCACGACAATTGGGATATAAACAGTTAGTAATGTTGAGTGAGAAATCATGTGAGGAAGGACAAATGTGGGGAAATAATGTGCGGAGTAGTGTGTGTGTGGAGGTAGTGTTGTGTGGGATGGAGGAGTGTGGAAGATGTTATGCTCCTATACCAATAGGTGTCATATTGCATGATTGACTGGTTAAAATCCCAAATATGTTCATCCTGTCTTTGCTGCAAAGGTTCCTATATTTTGAAAAGATCAAAAAATTAAAAAATGAAAAGAGGGTATGCCCTAAAAGAAAGATCAAAGGGCAAAAATAATGAAATGGTCAAAAAAAGAAAAGAAATGAACCCCAAATAAAGAAGACCAGGAAAGTGTGCTAGTCCAAAATTCCACCACTATTCTATTTTTGCAAAGAATCTCATTGTGTGCAATTAGTTGACTCTTGTCATAGTTGATGGATGGCCAAACAGCTTAATCTTGGCTAGTTCCTGTTTGAATTTCTTGTTTTAGAGATAGAGAATATAATTTGTCCAAACAGTTCAACCTTGGCAGATAAGTAGTTAGGTAGAGAAGTAAATGAGCTCAACAGTTGAATCTAAGCCCTTGGAAGAAATAAGGGCAGACTTAGATAGGATTCCTATGAAGAGAAAAGAAAATTTGTAAGGGTTTGCTAGTCCAAGTGCACCCATGTAAAAGAAAGAAAAAATGTTAGGTACTGTAGGCTAGGTAGGCAGTTTTGGTGTTGTAGAAGCATGCTTATGATTGATTTTTGTTTCTCAAGAGGTTCATCTCATTTGATATCATAAGTACAATGGCAATGGTTTGGCTACAAATCAGGTGATGCATGTCTAACTTCCCCTCACACTTCTCCCAAAATCACTTACTAACCTCCCCCCAAGGATATTGAGATCTGCTCAATACTCTTAAATCATTCCATTTCATAAGAAAACCTAAATAAAATAGCATTCCTGCTTGATGCACAGAAACCACATTTCTTGTGTAAAAATCCTCTTGTTCCCTCAGCCTAAGTTATCCAACTTTATAGCTCGACGCCCTTTTCATAAACCCATATTAACTACTAACATTATTACTTAAATCCCTTACAAATTCCCCTTCCCGTATTAATATATATTTATAACAAAACCCCCTATGTATAATAATCCCTCCCCTGGTTAATCTATAACCATAGCAATATATAAACGAGGGTTTAATGGTTCACCTGGAATGCATTAAAAACCTCCGCCGCGCAAATATTCAAAAGTTAATTAACACCTGGTTAATTAATAGTCTAATCCCCCTGACAGCCAATAGCAATCGCCCCGATATATTTAAAAACATTGTTTATTACATGGGTCCCGCGGCATAGCCCTGACGCATTTCCGACATACAACCAACCGTTGGATCCGGTCCTGTTGATCGGACGACTCCAGATCATATCACGCACTCCCCATCGTCCGTAGTTTACCGCCCAGGCAGCCGACGGTATTACCGCTGTACCTGGGACACGCGGCGTCCTCCCGGCATGCTCGCGGCCCCTCCACCCGAAACCACCTTAGCGCATAAGCAGTGCGGGCCGATACCGCTTACCGCCCTCCTGTTGACCCCGCGTGCTGACGTCATCGCCACGTCACCCCCACGTCAGCATCCGTACCCCGCATCAAACCAAAACATCACGTCCTGATGACGTCATCCGACCGAGAAGCACCAAAAAAAAACCCCGCGAAGCCAATTTTTGTTAAAAAACCGTAAAAAATGTCATTTTCGCCCATTTTACTCGTTGTTTTCGTGAGACTGTCGCATGCAAATTACGTCCAAAGTAACTGCCAGAGCTCTAGTCCGCCACCCCGACTAGCAAATTCCAGCATCCCGCTGCTCAACTCGTCAATCAACCTACCAATTGCACTCCTGCACTTCCAAAACACAGGTATTTACCCCGTCTCACCTCCCGAACCTGTGTTTTTGGTTTTCCTCTGCAACATTGTACTTGTAGGAGCCAAATTCATGCCAAAACAGTCAATAATTGCCATACTAGCCCATTTAGAACTACTATGTTGTCCTTTTTTCCACAGAAATTCAACCTTCAGTTTAAAAACACAAAGAATTGAACAATGGAAGCCTCTGTGGCCCTCAATGTCACGCCTCATACAGACCAGCATCATTTACCCTTGGCCGACAGAGATTTCCAAATAAAAGACCCAATTGGTTGCCAAAATCATCTTCATACTTTCTGCCTAATCAGAAACAGTCATTTGAACAATTCTGATATCTATGGAATATGGGAATTCAATCTCCCCAGGTATTACCTTCCCTCAGTCAATGTGTTCCCAAATATTATTCGTCACTGCTGTGCCAATAATGACCCTGTCAGTAAAGCAGTTATGACCCCATCACAATCTGTTCTCTTTTACATAACTGATGAGTCTATCAATGAAATGTTGCACTTCCATCGAGTTCAGCCTCTTTCTCCTCTCTCCATGAGATTTTTACTTGAGCAAGGCTCTCAACTGTCCAGTACAGAAATAGCCCGGATTGCTAAGATATTCATGAAACCAAAATGCCAACCCCAAGGCCCACCTCCTTATTTATATGTTTCCTTCAATGAGACTGGAAGAATTCTTCTTGACATGATATCATTAATCTTGGGATTCAGGTCCAGTGAATTTGTGGATGAGATGGTCCTGGTTCTGTTATCCACCTTTACTCTAGGACAACCCCCTGCTATTAAGTATGATTATGCCTCTTTCATTGCTGACAAAATCCATGCTCAATTTATGAATTTGGAAAGAGAAGGAGTGTTTAAATACACAACGTTCATATACCACCTGCTGTTGTATTACCACCCAGACATTTTTATATTTCCCATCAGGAAATTGGATGCCAAAGGAGAGAGGAGGTCTGTAATCTTTTGGACCTCGGTCTTCCACAGAATTGTTGAATCCCCTTATACCTACTGTGAGTTCATTGATTTGTTTATACATCCAGCCTCCACTCTATTGATAGGAGCTCCTCCTCCTAGGCTCTCTGGTGACATAAGGAAGATTTTACAGCTCTCCAAGAACTACAGGATAGGTGACTGGTACTTCTACCAGGATCACACTGAAATTAGGATATATGGCTGTGAGTTGTGCCCTTATAAGCTGCCCAAATATGTGCCTATGAGACTGTTTGCTCTGGAATATTTTAGGCAACTTATTAATGCAGATTTGACTCACTTTTGCAATGTGAAGAAAAAAGCTCAGCTGAGGATAAGAAACCAATTAGGCCCCTTTATCATTAACAAAAGGGAAGCATGGGAAGATGCTGATAAAATATTAGGGGAAGACCTTAAATTGAAGAAAAGCTTCTGGTGGGTACCATATGACCCAAATGGCTTTATAAGTGAAAGAAAAGTAAAAAACCGGTTGTCAGCTTACACACATCATAGGATCCCGAAAGTAGAACAATATGCTAATCAGGATGAGTGGATAGAGGGTACATTAGTAGAAGAACTTACTTGGCAAGAAAAAATGGAACAAGCTATGAAAGATTTAGAAAAGACCCTTGACCTGGACTCTTTTGGACAGGTATCTTTCAAGCTGCCTCAGCAAACCAGAGTGGGTACATCTTCTGCTGGGACTTCACAACAACCTATACAAGAGGCCAGCACACCAGTTTCAGGTTCTTCAAAGGGCAAGGAAGTAGCAGGCACAGAGAAGCAAGCCATGACAGATTAGCAGGAGAAAATTCCTCCAGTACAGACCAAAGCACTAGAGATACCAGCATTAGAGACTCCTCTAAATGAGGAAAAGGGCAAGAAAAGGGACAGAGAAGAGGCCACGCCCATCAGTGGACCTGCAGAACAGCCAAGTGCAAAAAGGCAAAGACTGAATCCTCTATCTGAAGAGGAAATCATTGAAGAAACAATAGAAAGCCTAAGGGGTGAGAGAGAAACCAGCCCACAGACCTCCCTAGTGATAGATACATCAACCAACTCACACAGGCAGGAGCTAGAAAGGCAGCATAGTGTGGAAGTTTCATCCACAAGGCCACCAAGCAAGCAGACCTCTGATGTCAAAAGAACATTTACAGAGATAAAGGCTAGAAATGATCCATTGAGGCTACAAATTTATGACCAATATCTCAAGATGCCCCCCACAAAATAGCAAAGATTAATGTCAACATATGACATTAAAGAGGGCAAAATGATCATGAGCTATTTCAAGCCCAAGGTGCAGCAACCACAATTGACAGCTGATTATATTAGGACAAATCTGGAGGTCTTGGCCAAAGACATTCATCCGATAGACCAGATTGAGCTGCACAAATAGACCGGAGAAATGGTGTATTCCACACTAGCTGACAAAGAAATGTTGGCTCATAAATTGCAAAACTCATTGGAGAACACCTCTGCTCAGCTAGATTTAGAGAAAGCTTCCTCTTTAGCAAAGGACAACAGGATCAAATCCTTGGAGGATATTATCATTGAACTGGGACATGATCCCAAAGATTCCAAAGGCATAAAAGCATTAATGAGGAAGAAGGAAGAGGACATTGCTGCCCTTAGAAAACAGCTCAAAATGCCTCCTTCTATGCATCCATAGACAACAGATGTTGTACAACAGAAGTCCGAGGAGGACATGATGGACCTGCTCATGAGGTTGAATGAAAGATTGAGTGAGACGGAGTAGGCATTGGAGAAAGCACTACAAGAAAAGCAGGGAGAGTCGACCTCCCAGCCACCTGAAGTAACTCCAACAGCCACAGCTGCCCCTCCCACAGTTATAATAGCAGTGCCTCCCACTGTCCCAGCATCAACAACAGAAGTAATCACAAGAGCAACAGCACCAGGCAGCAGCACTACTATGACCACAAAGCAATTAATTAAAGCCATGGAGGAGTTGAAACTCCAAGTATCTGAATTGAAGCAAGTCAAAGAAAAACTGGCAAAGATTGAGCAAAGCTATGATAAATCTAAAATGAATGTGGCAAAGAAAACAAGGGAAGTCAAAGCATTGGAAAATAAGGTAAGATCCTTAGAAAAGGATCTCTCTCTGCATAAGCCTCTGGCAGAAATCAGAGGAATTTTGTGGACCAACATCATTCAATCACTTAGTGGTGTATGGAGGTCTATTCAGACCATTTATGAATAGATTGATTTGATAAAAGTAGCCCAAGTATAAATTCATAAAACAAGAGCTATATTGGGGCAAATGCGTGAACAAGCTAACAGGCTAATCCATTTTTTGAATACCAAGACCAGTGAAGAACTGGAAGCACTGGACATTAGAGACAGAATAGGTACCATTTTGGACATTAAGAGAGTTATAACTATGAGAACTCTAATGCAAAACTTGGACAGAAGATGCCAGGACATGCAGGTAGAAATTGATTCTTTCATAGACAAATTTACAATCCTGAATCAAAAGGGTCTGCCGAGTCCTCTGGGAGATAATGATCGTTTGATAAAGCACAAGGACTATATACACAAACTAAATACATTTTTTGTCAATCAAGCTAGTGCATCTTCAAGTACTTTAACAGAAAAAGCACTTCCATCTGGCCAGTCCCTCTATGACAGCGTGGAAAATCTTTTCTACATAGAGCATGAGGTGAAGCATCTGTTCACCATCCCACCTAATTTCTTCTGGTACAAAGAGACTGACGAGACTTTAAGGAAGCTGCAGAGACATAAAATACCAGGACCAGAGTGGTGGCAAAGCATGTTAGAAATCTTGTAAATTCATCTTTGGTTAAATGCAAAATTGTACACCATCTGTCACAATGCGCAGAACAGAAATGAACCACGGTCCTGCGGGTCAAAATGTATCACATCAGTGTTAAAGGAAGTTCGGCCAAAGCAGAAATTTCAGCACAGAGGATCAGTAAAAGACAACTGGGAACCGACTTGCAGCACCTACCTCCAGTACTTCTCAGAAAGATGGATCAACCAGCACAACACGAATTTATTACATCTATTTATTGTCTCCATGTTTTCGAGACTGTCTGTCTCTATCTATGTAAAGAAACATTAATTGTCAACAAATATTATTTCTATCAGATATTTTGTGTAATATCTTGTCATTTTTGTATAAATACCCCCCCCAAATGAGGTGTTTGGGGTTGGTTGGTGGTGGATGTTCATAGCTGTGACTGTAATACTGAGCAATTTTGGAATAAAAAGGCTGTTGGAACCATTTTGTCTTGCTCACTGGATGAAAAATTGATGCTAAGGACCATGTTGTAGAATTCTTGAAACATTTCATGGATCAATAAGTCTCTTCTAACTTGTGTTTTACAGTTTCTGTGTTTATTATATCATCTATGTCTCATGATCTAAATAATATAGAAAAAGAATAGCTCAGAATTTGCTTGGCTGCACTCTGTGTTCAATCTCTGTTATTATTAATGTTTTCTTTAGAATTAGCATAAACAGTGAATTCTTAATTGCTCTTGTTTCCCCTGGTTCTTTCATCTTGAATATTAGCTAAGGAATTCTTAATTTCTCCTTGGCAGTAATCATCCCTTATCTCTCTGTCAACATAATGAAGGATTCTTAATTGCCCTTCACCCATTGACTCCATTCCATCTAATTCCAGCTTATAAATTGTTCCATATTTGAGTACCTTGCTCTGTAATAAATCCTCTGATAAGAAACTTAACCCAGGAATCCACCCTTCTTGACTCCATCACGCCCATTGGACTGAAATGTTTCAGTTTTACCTAACTGTTCTATTGAGTCCCCATCCTTCCAACCAAAATTCAAAACAAACCTTTGCACTTCATAACTAGCCTAATACACCTCAAAACAAAGCTAAATCATAAAGAGAGAGCCCTCTCTGGATGCAGATTGGCTAGAATCTGTGTCTAAAAGATTGGTCTGTGGTTACCTCGGCCGTATTCCCTTTCTTACAACTTTTGGGAACAACCTGAGTGATAACATCATTGGCGTCTCCACTGGGGATCCGAATAATTGTTTGTTATTGCTGTTTATTTCTAAAGCTGCAGATGGAGCCTGAAGTTAGCCAGGTAGCCTTTGAAACTGTTTTTGCTATGCAATTTCAGGAGTAAATAAAAGCTGCTTCAGTCTATCTCAAGTCTAGTTTTAGGCTTTGAATAGTGGTCTCAAATACTTGATCAGTTCCCTGTTTCAATAGATCTTTAGGAAAATTTAAAACTCCCATATTTTAAAACTTCCTAGAAAGATACTGTCAAAAGTTGTATCCTTCAAATATTTCAAGAAAATCCAAAAATATATTCAGAAGTTGGCTCCAAAGAAGAAGATCCGTTACACTAGATCAAATCTGGATCCGAATCCCCCACCTGTGTTTCAGAATCCTAATATGATTCCTAAGAACGTAGAAGCCAATAGAACATTACCCAATATGAGCTTACTCCTGCAAAAGCATCAATCCTTTCTGCCATTACTGTTGCTTCTCCTAGTTCACCATCAGCACTTCAGACCACCTTTTCCACTCCCCCATCCACAACACATATTTGAACTAGTATCCTTGCTCTTCCAACTGTTACGTTTATCTCTGCAAATATGGCAAACCGATATGATCCCCTCCAATTACCTGCAAATCCAGGAGCTATGCCTCAAGATTATCAAAGCAAAATCACTTATTTTGATGGTACTGGCACTTACACAGCTCAACAACACACCAAGAAAATGATGGATTATTTTGAGAACTATGAGATTGATGATGATGATGTAAGAATGAAAGTTTTTGTCCAAAGCTTAACTGGAGATGTTAGAGCCTGGTTTAGAGCACTCCCTACAAACACTATCAATGATCCTGAAGCTCTTTATCAGACTTTCTTGAACAGATGGGAAAAGAGAAAAGATCCTCTACACATTTTATCAGAGTATGAAAACTTAAAGAGAGGTCCACAAGAGACTGTTCAAGATTACTGCACCAGATTTAACAATGTATACAACGCTATTCCTCAGAATCTTAGGCCTCCACCAGACTTGGCCTTGATCAAATTTCCTGATGCATTTGACTCTGACATGGCATACCAGCTTAGGGAAAGAGCTCCTCAAAGCCTAGAAGACATGCAAAGTATAGCTGTCAGTGTTGAGGCCAACCTGATTTCCAAACGAGCTCGAGCTAGAGCTGAAAGGAGGATACCCATCAAAGAAGAACCTTCTGCATTTGAGCAGAAATTAGATGCTATCATTAAAGGAATGGACAGACTTGGTGATAGGGTAGAAACAATTGAGAGAAAGTCCCCTTGGGATGGTCAACCAAGCAACACTGCAAGAAACCCAAATTTCAGAAAAAATCAAAATCCCAATACCGGAAAGGCTGGCCCTGACCAAAACATTAGACCTCCATTCCAAGAAAACTATGCTAAAGCTTCAAATTCTAGTGAACCAACAAAAGAAACTCAAATTAACTTAATGGGGCTTAGTAGTGAACAACAAATTTTCTTGTCCCAAGAAGACCAAGAAGCTCATACTCTTAATCAATTTCAAATCCAATCAGGTGAATCATTTGATTTTAGGGAGGGATATGACATAGCCATTTATGAAGTCCACAAGCAATATAATTTAAGAAGCAGGAGAATAGATGTCCCTAATGACAATAAACAGAAAGAAACCAAACAATCTAGCAGAGCTAAAATCAAGAACCCTCATATGCAAACTCCTCCTAAAACAGTTCCTAACCCAAACAATCCAACAGTTGAAGATGTTACAGATAATTAGTAGCCTAATAAACAATCTTCAGATCCCATTTCTTCCAAGGAAATTGCGGGAGAACCGACAGAAATTGACATACAAGCAACCTCAACCCCCAACACTACTACTGATAAAGGAAAAAGCATTGAAAAAATAGCTGAAAAAGAAAATTTCGCTGCACAAAATGAGAAAACTCAAACAGAAAAATCTTTTAACCTTGAGACCGAAATAGGCAAATTAAAGATAGCAATTCCATTGTCAGAGTTGGCTAAGCACGATGTCTATAGAGAACAAATCAGCAGGTCACTTCAAATTTCAGAAAACATAGATGCAGTAAATGTCCTTGATGACCAACCAGAATTAATTTTTGGCCCAGAAGTAAACGACAAAGCAGTAGACGGAGGGGTTCCTCCTTTCTATGTTAGTTTGAACATTCATGACAAAATACTACACAATGCAATGTTTGATTCTGGAGCTTCCCATAATTTAATGCCCAAATCTGTAATGGAAAAGTTGGACCTAGATATCACGAGGCCATACAAAGACTTGTTCTCTTTTGATTCAAGCCAGGTCAGATGTCTAGGATTGATCAAAGATTTATGTGTAGCATTAGTTCAATACCCTGCCAAGACAATTTTAATGGATGTAGTGGTAGCTGATATTCCACCAAAATATGGCATGCTGTTGTCTAGATCTTGGGGTGCAAAACTCCAGGGATCTTTACAATTGGACATGTCTTATGCCACCATTTCAGTATTTGGCCAACCAAAGAGATTGTACCGAGAGACCTTGATGAAATACGTGGTCAGCAGCCAGGAGAAACCCCAGAATTTTCCCATCTATTCCATGCATTCTGATATGGACTCCTTCATCCTATACAATACTGAAATTTACCCTCCAACTGATGACAAGGCTTTAGCTTTAGAGCAGTAAAAAATTCATAAGTGAGAAAACTAGTGTTCAGATTCAAGAAATTTCTATGAACAATGATATAACACACACGCAAGGGAAACCACATGAAACTGAAAATCCAAATCTACCTAGCAAGCAAATTTCTAAGATCCCTGATACTAGCTGTAGTCAAGAAATCCTATGGTATTTATAATTTGATGGATCAATCAATAAGCTAGGAGCAGGGGCAGGGATTTGGATACATAATATGGAAAACGATTATGCTGAAGGGAATGCATACAGGTTGAATTTCAGATGCACTAATAAAATGGCTGAATATGAAGCCCTATTGCTAGGACTCAAATTGATCAAAAGCTTAGGGGCAGTTAAGGTATCAATTTTGGGAGACTCTGATTTAGTTATTCAACAAATGAAAGGAAACTTACTCACAAATGATCTCAGATTAAGGTCTTATAGAGGGGAAGCAATTGAAATACTCAATACCTTTCTTGAAACTCAGCTTGCCAAAATTCCAAGGAAACACAATTTACATGTTCACAGTTTGGCAACATTTGCTTGCACTTGTAAACTGTCGTTCGAGCCTAATCATCATTTCACAGCTGAGATTAAACACCGACCAACTGTACCTGACAATGTGAAAAATTGGCAAGTGTTTGACAATGACACTCAGATTAATAATTTCCTGACCTTAAAAGAAGAATTTTCCAGCACCAATATAGACACAGGCACCATTTGTGAAGTTGATCAAATAGACAAAGCTGAAACACACATTTCAGCTGAAACAACAACTCAAATACTACATCCAACAAAATTTACCAACAAAGAGTTGCAAGAGCTTAAAGAAATAGACTTTGATGAAACTATTGGAGGAGAATCTGAAGTTATTGATTTAAAGGACAATTACTTACCCACAGGCTTGACTCCTCTGGAAGACATTTTTGATTCTAATGATATCCCAAGGAAACCCAAAATGCAGCCATTAAACGCAGACATTGAAGACTGTAACATAGGGACTGAACAGAATCCTAAAATGATAAAATTGTCCAAAACTTTGCCTTTTGACCAAAAGCTGAAATATATTGAACTGTTCAAAGAATTCCAGGATGTTTTTGCATGGAGCTATGAATATCTCAAATCTTATGATACTTCTGTGATTCAGAATACTATACCCCTCTAATAAAATCAAAAACCTTTCAAGAAAAAACTCAGAAGGGTCAACCTTGTACTCCTCCCTCTAATTGAAAAAGAAGTCAAAAGAATGTATGAAGCTGGGATAATTGCACCCATTAGATTTTTAGAATGGGTCTCCAATTTAGTGCCCATTAGGAAGAAAACAGGAGAAATCAGACTGTGTGTTGATTTAAGGAATCTAAACAAAGTCTCTACCTAAGATGGACCACATTGTACAAAGGGTATTAGGTGCCTCTAGAATTTCACTTCTAGATGGATTTTCAGGCTTCAACCAAATTTTAGTTCACCCTGATGATCAAGAAAAAACCGCTTTTACAACTCTATGGGGAACTTTCAAATATGTGAAAATGCCATTTGGACTCAAGAATGTAGGGGCAACCTTCCAACGTGCAATGGACATAGCTTTTGCTAAGGAAATTCATGATTTTCTAGTCATATACTTAGATGATCTCACTGTATTTTCCAAATCAGATCAGCAGCACCTAGATCATCTCAGACAAGTAATTTTAATCTACAGAAAATATGGTATATCATTGAATCCAAAGAAGTCATTATTTAGCCTAGAAGAGGGCAAACTGCTGGGTCATATAATCTCAAGAGATGGCATCAAAATTGACCCTGACAGAATACAAGCCATCTTACAAATACCTCATCCCAGAAATGTCAAAGAACTCCAAGCTTTCCTAGGGAAAATCAATTTTCTAAGAAGATTCATACCCAACTTGGCTGAACTAATAAGATTATTGAATAATATGCTGAAAAAGGATTCCAAGGTCAAATGGACATTAGAAGCCAGACAAGCATTTGAAGAAATCAAGATAGCCTTAACCAAAACACCAGTCCTCACGAGCCCAAAATTTGACAGAGACTTCATTATATTTTCATTTGCATCTGAACACACTATTTCTGCTATTTTGCTACAGAAATATGATCAAGGATGTGAAAAACCCATAGCCTTCTTTAGCAGAGCACTGAGGAATGCACCTCTGAAATACCCAATCATGGAAAAACAAGCTTATGCACTGGTGAAAGCCATCAAAGATTTCAGAGTCTATGTACTATACTCTCATATAATAGCTTATGTGCGAAGCACTATTGTCAAAGATATCCTGACCCAAGAGGGGATTGAAGGCAAAAGAGGTAAGTGGATTGCTACTATATTAGAGTACGATATTGAGATAAAACCTACAAAGCTCATAAAAGGACAGGGATTGGCTAAACTCTTGACTGAAACCAATCTCCAAGCCCTATATATTAATGAAGTGGATAATGAACAGGAGATGACGACTCCACAAATCAGCCGGCCTTCCTTGAATCACCTTGGTACGCTAATATATGTTATGTATTATTAAACCTGCAGGCTCCTCCAGGGTTATCTGGAACAAAGAAAATGTTTATAAAAATGAAAGCTGTAAAGTTTTGTATTTTAGATGGTTCTCTCTTTTGGAAAAATCATGAAGGTCTTCTATTAAATTGTCTAATAAAGGATGAAACTGACAAGGTACTCAAAGAATTTCATGCATGGGACTGTGGTGGACATTTGCATTGAAAATCAACTGCTGATAAAATCCTAAGGGCTGGATTTTACTGGCCCACCTTGTTTGCTGATGTCAAAAAGTTTGTTACTGCTTGCCATAAATGTCAAATCTTTGAAGGCAAGAAAAAACTTTTGCCTCTACCCCTTAGACCAATTTCCACCGAAAGACCATTTCAACAATGGGGTTTAGATTTCATTGGGGAAATTCACCCTCCCTCTTCTGGCCAACATAAATGGATTTTTACTGTCACAGATTATTTCACCAAGTGGATAGAGGCCATCCCTTGTAGACAAGCCAATGATTCAGTGATCACGCAATTCTTAGAAACCAACATCCTGTCTAGATTTGGCTGTCCTGAAAAAATTATCATAGACAATGCTGCTGCTTTTAAATCCAAGAGAACGATTATTTTTTGTCACAAATACCACATTACCTTAGGCCACTCCACAACCTATTACCCTAAAGGTAATGGTCTAGCCGAGTCATCCAATAAAATCCTCATGAATATCATTAAGAAAGTATTGGAAGAAAACAAGAAAAATTGGCATAAGAAGCTTATAAATGCATTATGGGCAGACAGACTGACTACCAAGAGATCCATTGGAACTAGTCCCTATGAGCTTGTATATGGTGTGGAGGTTGTATTTCCCTCCTCCTTTGGAATACCTATAATGAAATTGTTGCAAGAAGTCCAAGTACAACCCAATGACATCCAGAGAAGAACAAATCAGACTATACATTTGCAGCAGACTAGAGAAGAGGTGTATCAAAGATCTCAAGTGCTACAAAAAAAACTCAAAAGGATATTTGACAAGAGGACCAAGGAAGAGGATTTTTTCATAGGAGACAAAGTTTTGAAATGGGATTCCATAAGAGAAGATAAAGGAAAACATGGGAAGTTTTACTTCCTGTGGAAGGGACCTTTTGTCATTCAGGCCTCACAAGGAAACAATACCTACTTTTTGAAAATCCTGGATGGTACAGAAGTAGAAGATGGACCAGTTAATGGTCAGATGCTGAAGCATTATTTTGATCCAGTTTGTTGATATATTAGGACTCTAACTTGTACATAAGAATGTTTAGTTTCTGCAGTTTAGTAGAACAATAAAAATGGGAAGAAATGTGTAGGGAATTTTGAGGAATAGTCAAGGAACTGTGCCACCTTTTTGTGTTATCTTTTTTCAAAAAATTTACCAGAAATTGTAGGAGACTTGGGAGCTGAAAACATAAGGAAAAACATTCAAACAAAGTATCCAAAACAGGTGTAATTGTTTGGATCAGCTCATGAGAGATGGGTCTACTTTACATGGTCCTTTGTACAGTTTGTTTGTTTGCGGCAAAGAAAGATTTCAGAACGCAGCAAGAATTGAACATAAGGCCATCTGACCTGTTGTTCTTGACTTTTCACTAGGAAAAGCCATCCCCAAGTGGAGCCAGTGTTATGCTCCTATACCAATAGGTGTCATATTTCATGATTAACTGCTTAAAATCCCAAATATGTTCATCCTTTCCCTGCTGCAAAGGTTCTCATATTTTGAAAAGATCAAAAAATTAAAAAATTAAAAGAGGGTATGCCCTAAAAGAAAGATCAAAGGGAAAAAATAATGAAATGGTCAAGAAAAGAAAAGAAATGAACGCCAAATAAAGAAGATCAGGAAAGTGTGCTAGTCCAAAATGGCATCACTATTCTATTTTTGCAAAGAATCTCGTTGTGTGCAATTAGTTGACTCTTGTCACAGTTGATGGATGGCTAAACAACTTAATCTTGGCCAGTTCCTGTTTGAATTTCTTGTTTTAGAGCTAGAGAATATAATTTGTCCAAACAGTTCAACCTTGGCAGATAAGTAGTTAGGTAGAGAAGCAAAGGAGCTCAACAATTAAATCTGAGCCCTTGGAAGAAATAAAGGCAGACTTAGATAGGATTCCTATGAAAAGAAAAGAAAATTTGTAAGGGTTTGCTAGTCCAAGTGCACCCATGTAAAAGGAAGAAAAAATGTTAGGTACTGTAGGCTAGGTAGGCAGTTTTGGTGTTGTAGAAGCATGCTTATGATTAATTTTTGTTTCTCAAGAGGTTCTGATACCATAAGTACAATGGAAATGGTTTGGCTACAAATCAGGTGATGCATGTCTAACTTCCCCTCACACTTCTCCCACAATCACTTACTAACCTCCCCCCAAGGATATTGAGATCTTCTCAATACTCTTAAATCACTCCATTTCATGAAAAAACCTGAGGAAAATAGCATTCCTACTTAATGCAAAGAAACCACATTTCTTGTGTAAAAATCCTCTTGTTCCCTCAGCCTAAGTTATCCAACTTTATAGCTTGGCGCCCTTTTCATAAACCCATATTAACTACTAACATTATTACTTAAATCCCTTACAAATTCCCCTTCCCGTATTAATATATCTTTATAACAAAACCCCCTATGTATAATAATCCCGCCCCTGGTTAATCTATAACCATAGCAATATATAAACGAGGGTTTAATGGTTCACCCGGAATGCATTAAAAACCTCCACCGCGCAAATATTCAAAAGTTAATTAACACTTGGTTAATTAACAGTCTAATCCCCTCGGCAGGAAATAACAATCGCCCTGATATATTTAAAAACATTGTTTATTACATGGGTCTCGCGCCATAGCCCTGATCCATCTTCGACCTACCGCCAACCGTTGGATCCTGTCCTATTGATCGGACGGCTCCAGATCATATCATGCACTCCCCATTGTCCGTAGTTTACCGCCCGGGGAGCCGACGGCATTACCGCCGTAGTTGGGACACGTGGCGTCCTCCAAGCATGCTTGCGGCCCCTCCACCCGAAACCACCTTAGCGCATAAGCGGTGCGGGCCGATACCGCTTACCACCCTCCCGTTGACCCCACCCGCTAATGTCATCGCCACGTCACCCCCACATCAGCGTCTATACCCCACATCACAACAAAACATCACGCCCTGATGACGTCATCCGACCGAGAAGCGCCAAAAAAAAAACCCCGCGAAGCCAATTTTTGTTAAAAAAACCCATAAAAACTGTCATTTTCGCCCATTTTACTCGATGTTTTCGCGAGACTGTTGCATGCAAATTACGTCCAAGGTAACTGCCAGAGCTCCAGTCCTCCACCCCGACCAGCAAATTCCAGCATCCCATTGCTCAACGCGTTAATCAACCTACCAATTTCACTCCTGCGCTTCCAAAACACTGGTATTTACCCCGTCTCACCTCCCGAACCTGTGTTTTTGGTTTTCCTCTGCAACATTGTACCTATAGGAGCCAAAATCATGCCAAAACAATCCATAATTGCCATACCATCCCATTTAAAACTACTATGTTGTCCTTTTTCCACAGAAATTCAACCTCCGGTTTAAAAACACAAAGAATTGAACAATGGAAGCCCCTGTGGCCCTCAATGTCGCGCCTCTCAATGCGCCTCATACATACCAGCATCATTTACCCTTGGCCGACAGAGATTTCCAAATAAAAGACCCAATTGGTTGCCAAAATCATCTTCATACTTTCTTCCTAATCAGAAACATTCATTTGAACAATTTTGATATCTATGGTATATGGGAATCCAATCTCCCCAGGTATTACCTTCCCTCAGTCAATGTGTTCCCGAATATTATTCGCCACTGCTGTGCCAATTATGACCCTGTCAGTAAAGCAGTTATGACCCCATCACAATCTGTTCTCTTTTACATAACTGTTGAGTCTATCAATGAAATGTTGCACTTCCATCCAGTTCAGCCTCTTGCTCCTCTCTCCATCGGATTTTTACTTGAGCAAGGCTCTCAACTGTCCAATGCAGAAATAGCCCAGATTGCTAAGATATTCATGAAACCAGAATGCCAGCCCCAAGGCCCACCTCCTTATTTATATGTCTCGTTCAATGAGACTGGAAGAATTCTTCTTGACATGATATCAGTAATCTTGGGATTCAGGTCCAGTGAATTTGTGGATGAGATGGTCCTGGTTCTGTTATCCACCTTTACTCCAGGACAGCCCCCTGCTATTAAGTATGACTATGCCTCTTTCATTTATGACAAAATCCATGCTCAATTTATGAATTTGGAAAGAGGAGTGTTTAAATACACAACGTTCATATACCACGTGCTGTTGTATTACCACCCAGACATTTTTATATTTCCCATCAGGAAATTGGATGCCAAAGGAGAGAGGAGGTCTGTAATCTTTTGGACCTCGGTCTTCCACAGAATTGTTGAATCCCCTTATACCTACTGTGAGTTCATTGATTTGTTTATACATCTAGCCTCCACTCTATTGATAGGAGCTCATCCTCCTAGGCTCTTTGGTGACATAAGGAAGATTTTACAGCTCTCCAAGAACTACAGGATAGGTGACTGGTACTTCTACCAGGATCACACTGAAATCAGGATATATGGCTGTGAGCTGTGCCCTTATAAGCTGCCCAAATATGTTCCTATGAGACTGTTTGCTCTGGAATATTTCAGGCAACTTATTAATGCAGATTTGACTCACTTTTGCAATGTGAAGAAAAAAGCTCAGCTGAGGATAAGAAACCAATTAGGCCCCTTTATCATTAACAAAAGGTAAGCATGGGAAGATGCTGATAAAATATCAGGGGAAGACCTTAAATTGAAGAAAAGCTTCTGGTGGGTACCATATGACCCAAATGGCTTTATAAGTGAAAGAAAAGTAAAAAAACGGCTGTCAGCTTACACACATCATAGGATCCCGGAAGTAGAACAATATGCTAATCATGATGAGTGGATAAAGGGTACATTAGTAGAAGAATTTACTTGGCAAGAAAAAATGGAACAAGCTATGAAAGATTTAGAAAAGACCCTTGACCTGGACTCTTTTGGACATGTATCTTTCAAGCTGCCTCAGCAAACCGGAGTGGGTACATCTTTTGCTGGGACTTCACAGCAACCTATACAAGAGGCCAGTACACCAGTTTCAGGTTCTTCAAAGGGCAAGGAAGTAGCAGGCATAGAGCAGCAAGCCATGACATATCAGCAGGAGAAAATTCCTCCAGTACAGACCAAAGCACCAGAGATACCAGCATTACAGACTCCTCTAAATGAGGAAAAGGGAAAGAAAAGGGACAAAGAAGAGGCCACGCCCATCAGTGGACATGCAGAACAGCCAGGTGCAAAAAGGCAAAGATTGAATCCTCTATCTGAAGAGGAAATCATTGAAGAAACAATAGAAATCCTAAGGGGTGAGAGAGCAACCAGCCCACAAACCTCCCTAGTGATAGATACATCAACCAGCTCACACAGGCAGGAGCTGGGAAGGCAGCATAGTGTGGAAGTTTCATCCACAAGGCCACCAAGCAAGCAGACCTCTGATGTCAAAAGAACATTTACAGAGATAAAGGATAGAAATGATCCATTGAGGTTGAAAATTTATGACCAATATCTCAATATGGCCCCCACAAAATAGCAAAGATTAATGTCAGCATATGACATTAAAGAGGAAAAAATGATCATGAGCTATTTCAAGCCCAAGGTGCAGCAACCACAATCGGCAGCTGATTATATCAGGACAAATCTGGAGGTCTTGGCCAAAGACATTCATCTGATAGACCAGATTGAGCTGCACAAACAGACCGCAAAAATGGTGTATTCCACACTAGCTGACAAAGAAATGTTGGCTCATAAATTGCAAAACTCATTGGAGAACACCTCTGCTCAGCTAGATTTAGAGAAAGCTTCCTCTTTAGCAAAGGACAATAAGATCAAATCCTTGGAGGATATTATCATTGAACTAGGACATGATCCCAAAGATGCCAAAGGCATAAAAGCATTAATGAGGAAGAAGGAAGAGGACATTGCTGCACTCAGAAAATAGCTCAAAATGCCTCCTTCTATGCATCCACAGACAACAGATGTTGTACACCAGAAGTCCGAGGAGGACATGATGGACATGCTCATGAGGTTGAATGAAATATTGAGTGAGACAGAGCAGGCATTGGAGAAAGCACTACAAGGAAAGCAGGGAGAGTCGACCTCCCAGCCACCTGAAGTAACTCCAACAGCCACAACTGCCCCTCCCACAGTTATAACAGTAGTGCCTCCCACTGTCCCAGCATCAACAGTAGAAGTCATCAGAGGAGCAACAACACTACTATGACCACAAAGAAATTAGTTAAAGACAGGGAGGAGTTGAAACTCCAAGTATCTGAATTGAAGCAAGTCAAAGAAAAACTGGCAAAGATTGAGGAAAGCTATGATAAATCTAAAATGAATGTGGCAGAGAAAATAAGGGAAGTCAAAGCATTGGAGAATAAGGTAAGATCCTTAGGAAAGGATCTCTCTCTGCATAAGCCTCTAGCAGAAATCAAAGGAATTTTTTGGACCAACATCATCAATCACTTAGTGGTGTATGGAGGTCTATTCACACCATTTATGAACAGATTGATTTGATAGAAGTAGCCCAAGTAGAAATTCAGAAAACAAGAGCCGTATTGGGGAAAATGCCTGAACAAGCTAACAGGCTAATCCATTTTTTGAATACCAAGACCAGTGAAGAACTGGAAGCACTGGACATTAGAGACAAAAAAGGTACCATTTTGGACATCAAGAGAGTTCTAACCATGAGAACTGTAATGCAAAACTTGGACAGAAGATGCCAGGACATGCATGTAGAAATTGATTCTTTCACAAACAAATTTACAGTCCTGAATCAAAAGGGTTTGCCGAGTCCTCTGGGAGATAATGATCGTTTGATGAAGCTCAAGGACTATATACACAAATTAAATACATTTTTTGTCAATCAAGCTAGTGCATCTTCAAGTACTTCAACAAAAAAAGCACTTCCATCTGGCGAGTCCCTTTATGACAGCCTGGAAAATATTTTCTACATAGAGCATGAGGTGAAGCATCTGTTCACCATCCCACCTAATTTCTTCAGGTACACAGAGACTGACGAGACTTTAAGGAAGCTACAGAGACATAAAATACCAGGACAAGAGTGGTGGCAAAGCATGTTAGCAATCTTGTAAATTCATCTTTGGTTAAATGCAAAATTGTGCACCATCTGTCACAATGCGCATAACAAAAATGAACCACGGTCCTGCGGGTAAAAATGTATCACATCAGCGTTAAAGGAAGTCCGGCCAAAGCAGAAAGATTAGCACAAAGGATCAGTAAAAGACAGTTGGGAACCGACTTGCAGCACCTACCTCTAGTACTTCTCATAAAGACGGATCAACCAGCACAACACGAATTTATTACATCTATTTATTGTCTCCCCGATTTCGAGATTGTCTATCTCTATCTATGTACAGAAACATTAATTGTCAGCAGATATTATTTCTATCTGATATTTTGTGTAATATCTTGGCATTTTTGTATAAATACCCCCCCCAAACGGGGTATTTGGGGTTGGTTGGTGGTGGATGTTCATAGATGTGACTGTAATACTGAGCAATTTTGGAATAAAAAGGTTGTTGGAACCATTTTGTCTTGCTCACTGGATGAAGAATTGATGCTAAGGACCATGTTGCAGAATTCTTGAAACATTTCATGGATCAATAAGTCTCTTCTAACTTGTGTTTTACAGTTTCTGTGTTTATTATATCATCTATGTCTCATGATCTAAATAATAGAGAAAAAGAATAACTCAGAATTTGCTTGGCTGCACTCTGTGTTCAATCTCTGTTATTATTAATGTTTTCTTCAGAATTAGCATAAACAGTGAATTCTTAATTGCTCCTGTTTCCCCTGGTTCTTTCATCTTGAATATTAGCTAAGGAATTCTTAATTTCTCCTTGGCAGTAATCATCCATTATCTCTCTGTCAACATGACGAAGGATTCTTAATTGCCCTTCACACATTGACTCCATTCCATTTGATTCCAGCTTATAAATTGTTCCATATTTGAGTACCTTGCTCTGTGATAAATCCTCTGATAAGAAACTTAACCCAGGAAGCCACCCTTCTTGACTCCATCACGCCCAATGGACTGAAATGTTTCAGTTTTACCTCACTATTCTATTGAGTCCCCATCCTTCCAACCAAAATTCAAAACAAATCTTTGCACTTCATAACTAGCCTAATACACCTCAAAACAAAGCTAAATCATAAAGAGAGAGCCCTCTATAGATGCAGATTGGCTAGAATCCGTGTCTAAAATATTGGTCTGTGGTTACCTCGGCTGTATTCCCTTTCTTACAACTTTTGGGAACAACCTGAGTGATAACAAAAGGAATTGTGTGCGAAGGTAATGTTGTGCAGGATGGAGGAGTGTGGAATGAATTATGTGCGGAGGTGCTGATGCACAAAGAAAGGAACATGTGAAAGGGGAAACACATATGAAAGGGGAATGTGAAAAAGGAAAATGTGCAAAGGGGAATGTGTGTAGAGAAAAGGATGTGAGTTTCCTTCCACACACATAAAATTTAACAAATTAAAAACACTTAAGAAGGTGTAGTTTTGAGGGTCAACAACTCCTTTTCCTCATGGACACCTTTTCCCAAAGGAAAATTGTGGGCTTGTCTTGATATTCAAGTGGATTCTAATCCAGTCATGATATAATTGACTGCTTTGACAAACAAATATAAGTTCCCTTTTTGATAATGTAAATTCAATTGAATTCAAGTTTTTAAAATTAAATTTTGGTTTGAATTTGCTAAGAAATGGGTAATAATTTTAAGTATCATTAGAATTTTATTATGGATAATATTTATGTATGATGATATACTGCTTTTCAAAATTTTCCCAAACTTGAAATGAACCACATTGTCAAAAATTCAGTGTTGAATTCTTGGCGAAAAGAAGAATTTAAAGCTGAATTCCCAATGCCACTTAACTATAAATTCCTCATTTTCTTATATAATTACGAGATGTTACTCTTGCATGTGAATTTTATTGGGAAGGATAGGATAATAAATAGAACCTTAATAGATTAAGGTTGTCATTTATGGGAGATGGTGTCAATAAATCTCGAAGTTTTAAAACCATCTCATACATTTAATTTGGAGATTGATTCACTTTTAGAACCCTTGATATCTTTACCATTGAATGATAGGGAAATTTAATGAGGCAAAATAAATATTGTGCCTCAAAATCTTTTGATCGTGACAAGTGGTGTGCATGAAATCAATAGTGTGGAGTGGGAGAATGTGTGAGAAATAACAAGTGTGGAAGACGTAGTTGTGCGGAATAAGATGTGTGTAGAGTCGACGATGTGTGTGGAATAAAGGATGTGCGAAAGAGGGGGTATGTGTAGGATAAGTTTTTCCTTATAGTTGACCATCTATGCAATACCATGATTCATTGCTAATAAATGCAATATGGATTAAGAAAATATAGTGTAAGAAAAAAACCATAGTTGACAAAACATATACAGTATTGAACCCTTTGTTTCATATAAAGTTGGTTATGTAATTTTTTATTATTACTAAGTTCATTATGGCTATATGGTGTGGCTCACATTCTTTCTCATCATTGTACATGCTCATATTACATAGCGATAATGATATTGACTTATCGTTGTTTAAATGGATTTACATCAAACAATGAATTATTTTGGAGAAGAACGTCTTAGTAAATATCAATCACGAGATGTGATAAAAATCGAACTATGAGATCACACAACATTTGTCAAGTGTAGACTATTTATTTTCTTAATATGCTCCATGTCATCCAAAAAAATAAGAACCTAAAGCCCTTGTTGACGGCCGTGAAAAATACCCATTCCATATTTGGTATCTTCAATATGGAAATTACAACCCTACAAATCTTAAAGGAGCTTTGATTTGGATTCTCTCAGCTACCGAAATTAACCAAGATATTTTACTTCTATGATGTTAGTAGAATTGCATATGAAAGAGTATGAAAAACTACATGTGCATACTTTAAAGAAGGGGAAACACAAAGACAACCATCAAATCAAAGAACACACACAACTTGATAACAGAGTTCGTCGAGTGTGGACTATGTCTCCGGGCCCAGTGTCAAGAGTGGGGAGGTCAATTCAATAATTGTTGCAAGATGATGATGAATACATGATGTGATCTCTACTAATACAAGGATGAAACCCTTATCTAGAGTGGAATGCTCTCCACAAGACGTTCTCCTATAAGAACTCTCACTCATAAAAATTCTCCTCCAGTATGACAAAGGAACAATCTCTCTCATAAATTGGCATATAATGATCCTCTCACAAAGTGGCATACATGGATCTCATATACAAATCATCATCTTAGGAAAAACCAAATGAAAACATGGCAATAATGCACCTTATACCTCCTATTCTGGGGACAATCGAAAAATTGGCTACTCAGATGAATAAATGACATGGAACATCACATTCCTTATGAAAAACTATGAAAAATGAGTATAAAATCAACCCCTTTCTGACTCAGTCAAATTTAGGCTCCCCGAGAATCTCAAAGATTCCATTTTGTGGGCTGACTTAAATTCGACTTCTCAAATGAAGAAAATGATCACACCATCATGTTCTTTGCGAAAAACTGAGAAAAATGAGTTTCAAGTCAGTCTGGTTATGAAATTGTCATTTTCGGGCCTTTAGAGAATCTTTCATATTCCATGCAAATTCCTACGTCATGGTTCCACCTTCATGGTTCAGTTGTTCAATGTCTGTCTCTGGAAAAATGGTTGCTGAGATTAAAAAACTGTATGCACCATCAAACTCCTGGCGAAATTCTGGGTAATCTGAGTATAAAGTTGGCATATTTCTGACACTGTCAAAATTCAGCTCCAAGGGAATCTTTTAGATTCCTTACAGATTCTGCATAAGGAATATTCTTTAGAATATTCCCCTGAAATATGATCGTCTTGAAAAATTCACCCCGCCTAGGCCGCGTTCCGCACGGTTCTGGTTCCACGACTCTCTTCCTCCCGTTGAATGGTGAAAAGCGCGAGTTTAAATAAACTTCTCGGCAGAGATTACAAAGTTTGGCCATGTGGGTCGTTGCCAAAAAGTCTGGTTGGTTGTTATTTTTGTGTTATATGGTGGTTGGTTGTATGGGGTCACCCGATGGGCGGGCTGGTCGGCTCAGGCAGGCGGGTTCAATCCCCGCCGACCCTAGTATATATATCATTGAAATCTATTGGCCGATTTTTGGGGGTCATTGATTTTTTTAGGTAAGCGACAATTTCACCCTTTCCAAACGCCAGAAACCGTCACCGTGAAGTTTCATTTTGTCGCCTCGTTAACTTCCACCAAATTTAGAAGGTCCAACATTTTTAGCTGGGCTCCAAATTTAGTTGGTGCTCTACTAAATTTAGCCAATGGGCCAAGTTTACCAAAACTTTGACTAGCCATAACTTTCACATACAATGTCAGATTGAGGAGTCATTTACACCATTGGAAAGCATGTGATGAGCTCTTCGATATGAACCTAGTTTCATTTCAATTCAAGTACTTTTATTTTTTGATCTTTTCAAAAAGCCACCTTTGATCTTAGAGCCACCTAAGATCATTCTTCCCCACTAAGGACCTTTTGGTCCTTTAAAAGCATGAACACAATCTACAATATGATGTACTCCCTCATTTATACAAAACGTTCCTTAACAAGCCACACTTCCTTCTCCTTCACATTTATACTTCAGAGCCATAAGTGATGAACCGACACTTGTATCCTATGCAAACATGTAGTACATCTTGCAAAATACATGTTCTTTTACAAGACCTATCATGACCCAAATAAACCCCATACTTTCCAAGAGTTTATGACACACTCTTTGGTCAAGTTTACATCAGAATCATAATATAAACCAATACCCAAGCTATCAACAAAAATTCCAAAAAGATCACTATGTTTCATTCATAAGTGATGGAAAATACTTCATCACTTTTGCAATCGTTTCACAACATGTGATTAACAAAATGCGGCCATGACAAGCTACTATATCTAATAAAACCATATCTCACTCAACAAACTGAATGGATCATCATTCTGGAGTTGATTCTCTTGTCGAAAAGTTTAATTGACGGGTTCTTGCACAAGCACTTTGTCCTTCCCGAGACGCTGCTCTAGATGAAGCTCCCAACATGTGGCTCTCTAATGTCCACCTTTGTTACAATGACTGCGAAAAATCTTCTTCCTCTAGACTTGCTTAACCTTCTTCCTTCCCTGATGTGGAGAAGGATTTCCACGTCTTGCCTTCTTACTTTCTACCATTCTTTTCCAACACTTGGAAACTACATGGTTATACAAGCCACAAAAACTACATGGTTTTATATGCAATAAACTTTTTGCATCATTAGCAATTTTCCTGTAATCAAAAGTAACATTAGAATACTGAGACTTTTTATACCTCTCTTAGTTGTCTCTGGTGTAATCCTAGCGATGAGGGCTTGCCTTAGCTCTTCCTCTGCAATGTGCACTGTCATGGAAATATTATGATGTGTTCTCATCATCCTTTTTCCTTGATGGTTTTTGTTGTAGCATCCATTGTCATTTTAATTTTATTTTCAGTTTTATCGCAAAAATGAAAAAAAATCAAATATTATATTCTAACGGGAATTAAAAGAGAATGCGGAAATCCGAAAGAAATGATTTATTTTATATTATTGATGGCTTTTGAACATGAGAAACCCAGGAGAAGATCTGAGCCGTTCGATCGACAGGCAATAGATCTAATGGTAATCACGTGGTTAACAAGGATGAGGTTTACTCCAAAATCATACGCGAGAAATTATAAAACCGAGTTAAAACCTCAGTTAATCGGGGTTGTCCGCTTGAAGGATTCAAATCCGACGGTAATCGCGTGGTTAACAAGGACAAGATTTAATTCATAAAATGGATGCGATGGTTTATGAAATGTGATTTAATCCGTTGAAGTCCAGATCAATCACATCCGCTCATCAAGAAGGGACGAGATCCAACGGATATCGCGTCAAAAAGTGCACGGGTTTTATTATAAATTTCGGACCCAAGAAGTCTATGAACTGCAGTTTTGTTTCCTTTCGGTTCTGTGGGGAAGGCAAAGGTGTGTGGAAAAGGCGGACGCGATAAGATTATGAACCAGAGTCTTGTTTCCTTTTGGTTCTATGGTAACTGAAGGTTTGCCATATTCTGCGTAAATCAACCAACTCCGTTGTTTTAGCAGAATAACTAAAATTATAGGCGGATGACCGAAACTCCAAAGGAACGGTGATTGGTTGGGTTTCTTTGTGTTTCCGCCAATCAAAACACTTCTGATATATACGTGGGCCCATAACCCACAGGTCCACGCATAGAATTTTGTAAAGATGCAGTTTTGCTGTGTTAAAGCAGTTTAGCTGTCATCAGGACATCTACAAGATTACAACTTGCAGATACTCAAGCCACAGATTCGAACAATGAGCAAGCATCACCAGTCATATTCTAATTTTTGTTACTTCTTGTTATTTTATTTTCTTGAGAAGAATGAGGTGTCTTTTACCCTCCAATGTAATATTTTGTAATGAATTTTACTTTAGACAGTTAGGAGATAGTTAAGCAGTTTGATAGTTTTGGTGATTACCAACTGTCCCATGATGTATAAAAAGAGGCAAAATTATAGAAAAAGGGTTCGAATTTTGAAGAACTTGGAGACTAGGCTATTGTATTCTTGATAAGGCTGATGATTAATGAAAGAATCTGGAGTTTTCCACACATTGTTGGGTATGATTTGTAATTTCTCTGTTATGTGTCATCATGTATCTTCCTTTCTTTAAGTATGGTAATGAAGCTGCAGGTCTTTGTTTACTTATGTGAATGAAGTTAAAATTCCTTAAAAGAGCGCTCCTGTACTTAAAGTTCCTACTTCTACATTTATTCTAAGTTATAGATAATAGTTTCTGTGAAAAACAACATATTGTCTTTAACTTCTCAAAGCGTTACATATAATAGTTTCTGCGAAAAACAACATATTCTCTCTAACTTCTCAAAGCATTCTTCACTCAACATTTATATTCAGTAATCATATGGCATTCTGAGACTTTCATATCACCTAAGTATTAAGAGTTAAAAGTCAAGTCCTTCAGGCCCTTCACTTGAGGATACATCAAACAAATAAGTGACAAGAATAATAAACATTAATGTCTTAAGCACAATTTCTACACAGCCAAGAAATTGGTTTCTTAAGGGACAACCGTTTCGACAATGGATTGGATTCTTTCTATGAAGAACCCCTTGCTTCTGCTGCCTTTGAGTGTTCTCCTTCAGTGTACCTCAATCCTATAAAGAAAGGTCTTTGTACAACCTCCAATGGCTGAGTCATTCCTTGACTATTAACACCAAGTCCTCTTTTATAACCCATCTTAGTAAGGAGTCTCATCTTGGTTCCTGAAATGGGTACCTCAAGGCTTCCAATAGAAATAACATCATGTGAAAATGAAACTGAAGAAATACAACATTATTTACCTCAATTTTTTATTCTGAAGCGGGTGATGATGACTCCGCTAAGCCTTCGTTGTGCTTCAACTTTTCCAAGGCCTCTTCCGTGGCTCGTAATTGGAGTTGCAATCTCTTCTTCTCCTCCTATGCTTATTGTAGAATTTTCTTCAATTCAACATTCTCCACTCTAAGGCTTTCGTTGATATCTTCATTTGAATGATGAGAAGAAGATGAAGATGAATTATATTCACTTGAAGATGGAGATGGAGCATCGTCCTCTACTTTCTCTTTCTCCTTTCCCTATTTTTCCATTTTCTCCTCATAATATGAATACATTATATCTACCATGCATGCCATCCTCAGGACTTCCTCATAGAGATCTTTTCCATCCTCCATTTTCCTTCTTGTTGCACGATCAATCATTGGTTATCATTCACACTTGCAATTCACATCAGCAAGAAGACCGCTTTGATACCAAACTTGATCCGAATTCTCTCAGCCACCAGAATTAACCAAGATATTTTACTTTTGTGATGTTAGTAGAATTACACGTGAAAGAGTATGAAAAACTATAGGTTCATACTTTAAAGAAGAGGAAACATAAAGACAACCATCAAATCAAAGAACACACACAACTTGATAATGGAGTTCGTCCAGTGTGGACTATGTCTCTGGGCTCGGTGTCAAGAGTGGGGAGGCCACTTCGTTAATTGTTGCAAGATGATGATGAATACATGATGTAATCTCTGCCAATACAAGGATGAACACCTTATCTAGAGTGACATTTCTCTCCATGAGATGTTCTCCTATAATAAATCTCAATCATAAAAGTTCTCCTCCACTGTGATAAAAAAAATAAATTATCCCATAAAGTGGCATACATGGATTTCAAATACAAATCATCATCTCAGAAAAATCAAATGAACACATGGAAATAATGCACCTTATACCTCCAAGTCTAGGGACGGCCTGAAAAATCAGCTACTCAGATGAAGAAACGACATGCACCATCACATTTCCTGCGAAAAACTATGAAAAATGAGTAGCAGGGACTCAATCAAATTTGGGCTCCTCGGGAACTCAAAGATTCCTCTAAGATTCTCTTCTGCGGGTTGACTGGAATTTGGTTGCTCAGATGAAGAAATTAATCACACCATCACATTCCTTGCGAAAGACTGAGAAAAATGAGTATAAATTCGGCCTGGTTCTGAAACTGTCATTTTCGGGCCTTTAGGGAATCTTTCAAATTCCATGTAGATTCCTGCGTCATGGCTCCACCTTCATGGTTCCACTATTCAAAGCATGTTTATGGAAAAAGGTTGCTCAGATTAGAAAACTGTATGCACCATGTTAGCCTCCTGCTGCAGCAGGTTAATCATCTTTCATGATCGACAATTTTACATGCCAAATATGTCGTACTATGCATGCTGAAATGCTCCATATTTGCTACAGATGGCCAAAGAGTATCCATAAGAGTAGGTTGGTCTAAAGGCCACTGCTGTGTTCCAGTTTTGATAAAGCAATCCATTTTTGCTTTGAGGCAGTTTTTCAGTTGGAGGTACTCAGGCTGGAGTTCACTAACATCTCTCTTTTCTCATCACCCTTATTATGTAACTCCCTATTAGTTTTTCCCTCCCCCTATTAAAACCATGTATATAAATCCCCCTATGTAAATACCCCTTCCTGGCACTATAGCCATAATTCTACTAAGTCCGGGAAATCTCAGTCCATCTGGGACTGTTTTTAGCCCATCCGCGTCATTGAGGAACTGGTTTGACATCTGGTCAGCCAGTAACCTCTCCCTTAACCCCAAAAACCCCCAAAAAACCCATGTTTTCACCTTCCCCCTTGTAAAGATCCACCCCACCGCTGTAAAAACCCCTTAAACCCATTTCCCTAAGTTCTAACCCACCCGCCGCGCACATTAAACTCGGAATATTCCTGCAAATATTCCTGCCCATTAACCTCCTGTCTCGTCGCGTTCGCCGCCAGCCGTCCGATCCACAGCCCCGCAGATCAACGGCTGGCGGGCATCCTCATCCCCGACGCGCCCGGCCTTTAACGTCCGGGAGTTCGGCGGTTTTGCCGCCGTACTCCCGCCACGCATCAAGTGCCGGGCTGTGGCGGAGCCCCTCCCTCCGAAACCGCCAACCCCCATAAGTGGTGCGCCACATACCGCTTACTGCCCGGTGACGTCACCAGCCCACGTCACCCCTGCCCAGTCAACAACCCACGTCACCCCCCTGTACAGTCATCCGATGAGTCACCCGCCTGCGTGGCCTCCTGCCATGTGTCCCGCCACCGTACCTGCCACGTCATCGTCTGTACATGATGATGTCATGCTAACGTCATCCCGCCACGTCGCCATGCTGACGTCACCCGCCGTACAATGCTGACGTCATCAACCTTTTTTTGGATGCAGAGGCGCGAAAATCGCACTTCGGAGCCCCGGAATCGAATTCTGAGGCAGTTTTTGATGAGCGATAATCGCTCATCGCAGGATTTTTTGGGCCAGAATAGAGAATATTTAGGGAATATTTAAGGAATCTTCGCCCCATGCGGCCCCAGGAAGCCCGAAAAGGCGCAGAAATGATCCGTTTTCTTCACAGAGCATACCAAAATGATCAGAAGATAATTCCAGATGATACAGAGGCCGAACAACGGCCATTTACTGGTGATTAGACACGCAGCACAACAGATCAGCAGCCCAGATTTTGTCAGAGAGTATCAGTGGAAGAAAGGATGCCAGAAAGAATCAGTCATGATTTTTTAGGGGCTCGAGGCGGCTAAACATTGATGAAGCCCCCAGAAAATAAAATCGATAAGCATCAGCCCATCCTTGCTTTCAAATCACCGTCAAGACATTTAAGGCACCAGGACAACAAGGAAGCAGAGACCCATACCCATTTATTGCAGAAAGCACTGCAGCAAGCCACCAAGGACAACATTATTCATTCAGTTTTGACACATCGGCCCTGAGCACGGCCTGAGACATTCTTTGCATTTATTTCTAGATAGGATTAGGTCAAGTAGTCATTTTTATGACCTAATTAGGTCAAAATGTAATAAAGGAAACTCTGCAGAGAGTTTTGCCCTATATATACCACCCTTTGTATAGTTTTAAGGGTTGGTCAATTGAGATTTTCACGAGAGACTCGCTGTGTATACCTGAATTTTTCTGTAATCAAAGATTGCTTAAAGCTTGGAGAGCGAACTGTCTGTTGTTGATGAATGTGTCGAAGAGTTGGAGATGGAATTTCTGCGCTGCGGCCTGAAGCAATAAGTGCCTCTTATCTCTGTTTATGTGTTTGCCATTATCTAAATAGCAAGAAGAAAGAATAGCCTAGAATTAGTTAACTACTCTCTATGCTCAATTCCTGCTGTTTCTTGATGTTTTCTTCTGAACGAATTGGTTATGAACATTGAATTCCTTCTGGCTCATGTTTACCCCAGTTCACCTGTGCTGGCCAATTATCTAGGGATTCTTAACTGCTCCTAGGTAGCGCCTTGTTGTTTCCTCTGCTAATCTGTTGGAGAGATTCTTAACTGCCTCTCTTTCTTTAGCATTCTTGCCATCCCTTGAACCTGAAAGTTGCTTCTGCCCCAGTTATCTCACTCCATTTTCCCCTCACTATTATTAAAGAAAAACACCAGCAGTTCCCCTCCTCGACTCCACGCCCAATGGTTTGAAACATTCAGACTATACTCAGCCTCTCTACCTGAAAGTGTTAGTTTTCCCGCCAAAACTCAATCAAAACCCTGTGCATCATATCTAGCCTAAAATCACCCCTTTCAACAAAGCTAAATCATAAAGAGAGAGCCCTCTCTGACTGCAGGCAGGCTAGGGCCTGCAGTCCAAAGTTGGTTTGTGGTTACCTCGGCCGTATCCCTTTGGGAGTCAAAAGGGACAACCTGAGTGATAACATAATGGCGACTCCACTGGGGAATGAATCATATGTTTATTAGTGAAAATCCTCAATTTTGACCAGTTCGCCTCGTTTTCTGGAGAAAGTGTTCCTTTTCTTCAGGGTTTTTCATGTTCAGCTCTGATCTGTGACGGTGGACAGAGATCAGGCACTTTAAGGTTACATCATCCACCTGGCGACTCCACATCATCCCCATAATAAAGACTCCGTTGGAGAAATGAACCCGAAGGAATTATATAAGCAGATCAGGCTCTCGACTTGGACTATCATCCAAGAAATCATGTTCTTTCTCTTGCACCAAATTTTGTTGTGCATATTGTACTTTAAAAGCGATTTTATGTCAAATTTTTGTGTTTTTACTTTGGAAGATATTGTTGAAAAGCCTCCTTGCACATCAGAGCAACAGCTTTCAGATGCTGTTGAAGATCATCATACAGTCAGGGAGGAACCAAAAATAGAGTCCAGTCTTCCAGTTCCTGTACATACTCCCGTGCCTCGTAAAGTTCCTGAAAGATATAAGCCACTCATTTTGCCTCCTGTGCTTGGTCCCCTGCCGGCGAATCATCCTGAGTATCTCCCTAGATTTGATGGAGAGACTGGCGCTACTACCCAGAAACATATCCAGGCCTTTGAAGATTATCTTAATACATTTGAAGTGGAAGATGAAGATGTCAGTCTTAGACTATTTTCCCTTTCTTTGCAAAGCGAAGCTAGGACTTGGTTTAAAGCGTTGCCTGAGGCGAGCATCTCTATGTTTCAGCAGTGTGCCAAGCTTTTCCTTGATAGATGGATGATCAGAGGTAATCTCTTCTTGCTGATCGAAGAATACAATCATTTAGAAAGGCATCCAGATGAATCTGTTCAGCAGTTTTCAGACAGATTCAATCAAGTTTATCAAGCCATGCCTCTAAATGTAAGACCTCCCCTTGATTTAGCTCTATTGCAATATCCTAGAGCATTTGACGCAGAAATGGAATTCTGTTTGAGAGAAAGATGCCCGTCCACTTTGAAACAGATGCAGGACATAGCTGTGGACGTGGAGGCAAATCTAAAAAGAAGGGAGGAACAACGCAAAGCACAGCAAGAAGAAAGATTTCATAGCGTGTTACAAAAGACAGAGGAAACGATGTAGCTGATCACAAGGAAAATAGAAAGTTCAGAGCACCAGGACAGATCTGTTTCACAACAGGAAAGTAGTGACATTCACGAACAAACCTGTCACAAAACAGATGACATATTCATCCAGCCATACATGATGGAGCAGCCTCCTGATATACTGTGTGAATATAACAGCTCCCCTTCTTTCAACTGTCTGCCCAAGTACGATCTGTATGATGAGGATTATGAGCCTAATGGTCAAAACAGCCTTGCAGAGGAATCAGATCCTGGCAGGAAGTAGTATTCAGGTTCAGCAACGTGAACCTAATGATCAGCGTGCCCATATGAGCTATGAAGAAAAGAAGGAAGACGTAGAGTGTGCCAATTTCAGTGAAGGAACTTTACTGTTTTGTTTTGAATCTTTTCAATTTATTAAGGATAACTATCATGCTATATATGATCAAGTGTCACCACCTGTTGCTATTGACCGTCTGGAGGTTAATCAAGATACTGTTCCAAAGGTATCGCCTCTAGTTTTGCAGCCCCAAAGAGCCATTGAATATCAGATTGAGGAGGACCCAGAAGCAGAAGCATATGACCAGATGATCCAAATGGATCCCCTGCCTCTTTGTTTTCAGCCATCTGAATTATTCAAAGAAGAAGAAGACCAGCAGCCCGCACAGATCAGTCCGGCCCTATTCGAGCCAGATTGTAATAAATTACAAGCACCTCTGCAAGTACCGAATGACCTATCCGCTGGCAGGAAGAATAATGAAAGGAATCAGTGCACATCGCCATCAGCAGGCTACAAGGCTCAGTATCGAGTTGACAATGATCTCCCGACTCCAAGGCATGGTAGTGATCCTGAACCTTTGTACAGTTCTTTAATTCAGCCAAAAAATTGTATATATATGTTGCAGGACAGTTTTGTACAGTATTTAAGCACCGCAAAGGAGGTCAGTAGCTTCCTGATCTTCTCAAAGATTGACAAAGCCATAGCAAATTGCAAAATCGCGGTTGATGTCACCAGCAAGCATAAGCAACAAAGCCCACTCATGATATTATTACTTAAGTGGCTGCATTGGTTATTTCACTTCACCTAACAGCAAAGTAAGTGCTGGTTAGGGTAGGTAGGTAGGATCAATAAGGCAGCCAGCCAAGAGAAATTTGCAGAACATAGTGACAATTGAATACAAGGCAGTCTGACCTGCTGTTCTTGACTTTTCACAAGGAAAAGCCATCCCCAAGTGGAGCCACTGTTAGCCTCCTGCTGCAGTAGGTTAATCATCTTTCATGATCGACAGTTTTACATGCCAAATATGTCGTACTATGCATGCTGCAATGCTCCATATTTGCTACAGATGGCCAAAGAGTATCCATAAGAGTAGGCTGGTCTAAAGGCCACTGCTGTGTTCCAGTTTTGATAAAGCAATCCATTTTTGCTTTAAGGCAGTTTTTCAGTTGGAGGTACTCAGGCTAGAGTTCACTAACATCTCTCTTTTCTCATCACCCTTATTATGTAACTCCCTATTAGTTTTTCCCTCCCCTTATTAAAACCATGTATATAAATCCCCCTATGTAAATACCCCTTCCTGGCACTATAGCCATAATTCTACTAAGTCCGGGAAATCTCAGTCCATCTGGGACTGTTTTTAGCCCATCCGCGTCATTGAGGAACTGGTTTGACATCTGGTCAGCCAATAACCTCTCCTTTAACTCCAAAAACCCCCAAAAAACCCATGTTTTCACCTTCCCCCTTGTAACGATCCACCCCACCGTTGTAAAAACCCCTTAAACCCATTTCCCTAAGTTCTAACCCACCCGCCGCGCACATTAAACTCGGAATATTCCTACGAATATTCCCGCCCGTTAACCCCCTGTCCCATCGCGTTCACCGCCAGCCGTCCGATCCACAGCCCCGCAGATCAACGGCTGGCGGGCATCCTCATCCCCGACGCGCCCGACCTTACGCGTCAAGCGCCGGGCTGTGGCGGAGCCCCTCCCTCCGAAACCGCCAACCCCCATAAGCGGTGCGCCACATACCGCTTACCGCCCGGTGACGTCACCAGCCCACGTCACCCCTGCCCAGTCAACAGCCCACGTCACCCCTGCCCAGTCAACAGCCCATGTCAGCCCCCCTGTACAGTCATCCGATGAGTCACTCGCCTGCGTGGCCTCGTGCCACGTCACTGCCACGTGTCTCGCCACCGTACCTACCACGTCATCGTCCGTACGTGATGACGTCATGCTGACGTCATCCTGCCACGTCGCCATGTTGACGTCATGCTGACGTCACCCGCCGTACAATGTTGACGTCATGCTGACGTCATCAACCTTTTTTTGGACGCAGAGGCGCGAAAATCGCACTTCGGAGCCCCAGAATCGAATTCTGAGGCAGTTTTTGATGAGCGCATCGCAGGATTTTTTGGGCCAGAATGGAGAATCTTCAGGGAATCTTTAAGGAATCTTCGCCCCATGCGGCCCCAGGAAGCCCGAAAAGGCGCAGAAATGATTCGTTTTCTTCACAGAGCATACCAAAATGATCAGAAGACAATTCCAGATGATACAGAGGCCGAACAACGACCATTTACTGGTGATTAGACACGCAACACAGCAGATCAGCAGCCCAGATTTTGTCAGAGAGTATCAGTGGAAGAAAGGATGCCAGAAAGAATCAGTCATGATTTTTTAGGGGCTCGAGGTGCCTAAACATTGATGAAGCCCCCAGAAAATCAAATCGATAAGCATCAGCCCATCCTTGCTTTCAAATCACCGTCAAGACATTTAAGGCACCAGGACAACAAGGAAGCAGAGACCCATACCCATTTATTGCAGAAAGCACTGCAGCAAGCCACCAAGGACAACATTATTCATTCAGTTTTGACACATCGGCCCTTAGCACGGCCCGAGACATTATTTGCATTTATTTCTAGATAGGATTAGGTCAAGTAGTCATTTTTATGACCTAATTAGGTCAAAATGTAATAAAGGAAACTCTGCAGAGAGTTTTGCCCTATATATACCACCCTCTGTATAGTTTTAAGGGTTGGTCAATTGAGATTTTCACGAGAGACTCGCTGTGTATACCTGAATTTTTCTGTAATCAAAGATTGCTTAAAGCTTGGAGAGCGAACTGTCTGTTGTTGATGAATGTGTCGAAGAGTTGGAGATGGAATTCCTGCGCTGTGGCCTGAAGCAATAAGTGCCTCTTATCTCTGTTTATGTGTTTGCCATTATCTAAATAGCAGGAAGAAAGAATAGCCTAGAATTAGTTAACTACTCTCTATGCTCAATTCCTGCTGTTTCTTGATGTTTTCTTCTGAACGAATTGGTTATGAACATTGAATTCCTTCTGGCTCATGTTTACCCCAGTTCACCTGTGCTGACCAATTATCTAGGGATTCTTAACTGCTCCTAGGTAGCGCCTTGTTGTTTCCTCTGCTAATCTGTTGGAGAGATTCTTAACTGCCTCTCTTTCTTTAGCATTCTTGCCATCCCTTGAACCTGAAAGTTGCTTCTGCCCCAGTTATCTCGCTCCATTTTCCCCTCACTGTTATTAAAGAAAAACACGAGCAGTTCCCCTCCTCGACTCCACGCCTAATGGTTTGAAACATTCAGACTATACTCAGCCTCTCTACCTGAAAGTGTCAGTTTTCGCGCCAAAACTCAATCAAAACCCTGTGCATCATATCTAGCCTAAAATCACCCCTTTCAACAAAGCTAAATCATAAAGAGAGAGCCCTCTCTGATTGCAGGCAGGCTAGGGCCTGCAGTCCAAAGTTGGTTTGTGGTTACCTCGGCCGTATCCCTTTGGGAGTCAAAAGGGACAACCTGAGTGATAACACACCATAAGACTCCTAGCGAATCTGAGATAAAGTTCGCATATTTCTGACACTCTCAAAATTCAACTCTAAGGGAATCTTCTAGATTCCTTACAAATTCTGCATAAGGAATATTCCCCTAGAATATGTTTGTATTTAAAAATGTGCCCCACTTGGGTTGTGTTCTACGCGGTTCTGGTTCCACAACTCTCCTCCTCCCGCCGAATGGTGAAAAGCCGTGAATTTAAATAAAATTCTCGACGAAGATTACAAAGTTTGGCCCTGTGGGTTGTTGGCAAAAAGTTTGACTGTTTCGGGGCCTGCCCAAGGTCAAACCCCATGGGCTCCCCACTTGGTCGTGGTTGGTTGTTTTTTTGTATTATAGGGTGGTTGGATTTATGGGGTCGGCTTGCTCGGTCGGGCGATTCGATTCCTGCCGGCCCTGGTATATAGATATATATGCACAAGTTGAGTGGGCCTAATGGTTAAGAGAATTTGTTTCCTCCTAAGAGGTCACATGTTCAAAACTAGAGGGGGGTAGAGTATGTATGCCTTCATAGACTTAGTAGTCAAATCGTTACGTGGAGGTGGGTCCCTTGTCCCACAATTAATGGGGTCGCATACACCAATTAGGTGTTTGGCTTGGTTGTGACCTTAAAATTGGATAATAATAATAATAATAATATATAACAGTTGTTGGAAGTATTTAATATTTTTTATATGTTGGATGGGTTGGCGGGTTCACCAGTCCAGTGGCCTGCCACCCATATATATTTTTTTGTATTTATTTTTAATACAAACCGTTGAAATCTGTCGAGCGAGTTTTAGGGTTCATCGATTTTTTTCAGTAGGTGACAATTTCACCCTTCCCAACCTCCAGAAACCGTCACCATGAAGTTCCATTTTGTCACCTCATTAACTTCTGCCAAATTTATCAGGTCCGCCATTTTTAGTTGGGCTCCAAATTTAGTTGGCGCTTTGCTAACTTTAGCCAATGGACCAAGTTTACCAAAACTTTGTATGGCCATAACTTTCACATACGATGTTATATTGAGGTGTTGTTTGTGTCGTTGGAAATTTTATGATGAGATATTCGATCTGACTCAGGTTTCATTTTAATTCAAGGACTTTTATTTTTGGGTTTTTCAAAAACTCACCTTTGATCTTGGAGCCACCTAGGTCAAGCTTCCTCTGTAAAGAGGGTAAATATTTTTTTATGACGTAAAAACAAAACAAGACCTACTATAATCCTAACGTTTGAAGTTATAGATATATGTAATGAGAGTTGACTTGCCTACTCCAGCCATTCCTGCAACCCCCATAATCAATGTGCCTTTTAACTCACTATGTTTCTTAATTTCATCCTTTATTTCCTTCACGGACTGATCGAGTCCAACTAGGTGTTTATCCACCTCCAATAGTTTCCATTTTACCTTTTTTAAGACATATTTGAAAATATCCTCCAAAACCTCTCCATGGTCACTACAAAAACATCGAACAAGTACATGCAATCATAATTGTCAGAATTACAGGAAGGAAGAGTTGAATTTGAAAAATCCAATATTCCTAATAAATAATGTACTCAATTTTCATTTGTTTCTGAATGGTAGCTCAAAAATCTCTACGGCTTTGTTGAAGGTTTCCTTCCATTGCTTGATGTCTTTCATGGTGACTTTGCCTTTGTGTTGGTGTTCGTTAAAAGCTTTTCCGATAAAATGAACAGGTACACACACTAATGAAGATAATGCAAAACAAATTTGGGAATAACTTGCCCTTTACATCATTAAATAACTTTTACAATATTTGGAGGAATATTTAGAATTATCTAGCACCATTAGATTCTTCACATATCTAGAATTAACTAATCTCTAAAAATACTATTTATCTAAAATTAGTTTGGATTGACAACTAAGTGTCCCACTAGAGTTAACATGCAACTCATTGCTAGCTCTAGTTAACAAGAGAGCTTGATATATTTTAACACTCCCCCTTAAGCTCAACTATTACATTTACTCACAATGCCTAAGTGTTATCTCTAAAACTCAAAAACATATGATATCTGTTAGCTAATCTCTAGATCCACAAAATTGAAGATATATATCCCCATTGTTGAAAAGCTCACGAATGAAGGGATATCTGGTTCAATGTGTTTACTTTTGTGGTGAAACACATGATTTATGGAAAGTGCAATAGTTGAATTATTATCATATAAAATAGGAGTTGGACCCTTCTTATTTTCAATATTAATATCAATTATTAATATTCTTAACCAAACTACTTGGGATGTTTCTCATATTGCTGCTACATACTCTGCTTATACTGATGAAACAGTGCAAATGGGATGATTCTTGGATGCCCGTGAAATCAATCTTGTACCTAGATGAAATGCATAATCTGAGGTACTCTTTCTGTCATCAATACTTCTCGCAAAGTCACTATCCATGTAACCAATAAGATGGTTGTCATTTAAATCAGTGTACAAAATTTCACACTGTATTGTTCTTACAATATACTGTAAAATCCTTTTTCATTTTTTCTAATGAGTTTATTTTGGTGACTCCATGAACCTTCATAAACACTGACCGAATACATTATTAGATCTAAGATTTTTGTGATCCATAATGTATATATCAGTCTTTCAGATTAATCACATCGTTGAAATTGGGTCGACGTTTCGAACTAGCTAATGGGGTTCATCTTCATGACAAGGTGAGAAATCAGTAGATCTGAGGGAATAAATAGCAAGGATGCATCACTACTCAGAGTTAGTTGTTGGAAATTAGCCGTTAGGTAATTTGTTAAATTGTTTAATAATTTAGTTGTTATGTAATAAATAAATATTATGTTTCAATATTATAATTTGATAATATAAATTTAGCTGGAAAATAGTTGTTGTGTGATAAATGAATATTATATCTCAATATTATAGATGGAATAATAATTTTAATATTATATTAAATATTATAATAATATTGTTAGTTAGGGTTTGACCCATAATATTAGAAACTAGTTGTTATGAAGAAATCATAAGTTAAATCATCTATAACTAATTGATTAAATAATGTAATTTATTAATAATTTAATATTATTAGTGCTTGTAATAATATTAAATCTAATCAATAATGTGTTGATGGTATTCTTATTATTATTATGATTATAGAGATTCATTATTTTAGAACTATTATTGTAAATTTTTAAAATAATTATATTAATTTTTGTAATAATAAAATTTAATTATTTTTATCTATAAGGATAAAAAGGCTATAATTGGAATTTGGTAAATAATGTATTGATGGTATTCATATTAAAATTATTAATTTAAATTATTATTATAATAATTTGTATTAAGTTATAATTCAAAGAATGGTATTCTTATTATTCTAAATTCAATATATTAATTATTTTGATATTTATAAAAATAAAAACTGTATATGGAAGGAGGAAAACTACACTACCAAACAAAGAAAAATAATATTGGATCCAGGGGGATAAAGCCAGAAGGCGAGAAGGGAGACCCAGCAAGAACAGAAAGGGGAGAGGAGAGGGAAGGGAAGAAGGGTCAAGAGGAGAGAGCTGGAATCTAGCTTTTACTTAATTTCTAGCCATCATCCCTATTGAGGTTTTCGGCATGCCTCTCTATTTCAATTGCTTCTCTGAGTTTCCTGTGATGGAAATGGTCAACCCTAGCAATGACTTTGGATTCTTCAATGCAGACAAGGTGTTTCGATTTCACAGTTTGCTCGGCAAGGGCTGATGTGCGAGAGCGATTGTGTCTAATGTCAGCTACATGCTCACCAATTCTCTGTTTAATAGATCTACCTATCTCTCCAATGTAGGGGATACCACAGGAGCAGGGAATGAGGTAGACCCCTTTCGTGTCTTTAGGGTCAATAGGGTCTTTAATGGATCTCAAGGAATTTTTAATGGTTTGGAGAGGTTTGAAAGAAGAAGAGGCATTCATCTTTTTAAGGATATGGGCAATCCTATCCGTGGTCCCTTGGATATATGGGAGATGAACCTTGGCGATAGGATCAGCATGGGTGGGTTTTTCTCTAGGCACTTTGCTGGCTTTGTGAAAGGCCTTGAGGCACTCGGTCCTTCTATACCCATTATTTTGAAAAACTTCAAGAAGATGAGATTTCTCCTGATCAAGGTGGATATCATCAGAGATTCTTCGAGCGCGAGTAGCAAGGGTGCTGAGAACCCCGAATTTCTGAGAATCTCTTATAATCTCCTAGAATCTTTAAGAATCTCTGATGATATCCACTTTGATAAGGAGAAATCTCATCTTCTTGAAGTTTTTCAAAATAATGGGTACAGCAGGACCGAGTGCCTCAAGGCCTTTCACAAATCTAGTAAAGTGCCTCGAGAAAAACCCACCCATGCTTATCCTATCACTAAGGTTCATCTCCCATATATCCAAGGGACCACAGATAGGATTGCCCATATCCTTAAAAAGATGAATGTCTCTTCTTCTTTCAAACCTCTCCAGACCATTAAAAATTCCTTGAGATCCGTTAAAGACCCTATTGACCCTAAAGACACGAAAGGGGTCTACCTCATTCCCTGCTCCTGTGGTATCCCCTACATTGGAGAGACGGGTAGGTCTATTTTACACGAGAATCGCTGAGCATGCAGCTGACATTAGACACAATCGCTCTCGCACATCAGCCCTTGCCGAGCATTCTGTGAAATCAAAACACCATGTCTGCATTGAAGAATCCAAAGTCATCGCTAGGGTTGACCATTTCCATCATAGGAAACTCAGAGAAGCAATTGAAATAGAGAGGCATGCCGAAAACCTCAATAGGGATGATGGCTGGAAATTAAGTAAAAGCTGGATTCCAGCTCTCTCTGCTTGACCCTTCTTCCCTTCCCTCTCCTCTCCCCTTTCCATCCGTGTTGGGTCTCCCTTCTCGCCTTCTGGCTTTATCCCCCTGGATCCAGTATTATTTTTCTTTGTTTGGTAGTGTAGTTTTCCTCCTTCCATATACAGTTTTTATTTTTATAAATATCAAAATAATTAATATATTGAATTTAAAATAATAAGAATACCATTCTTTGAATTATAACTTAATACAAAATATTATAATAATAATTTTAATATGAATACCTTCAATACATTATTTAGAAAATTACCAAATTCCAATTATAGTTTTTTTATCCTTATAGATATTAAAATAATAGATTAAAATAATTATATTTTATTATTATAGAAATTAATATATTTATTTAAAAATTTTACAATAATAGTTCTAAACTAATGAATCTCTATAATCATAATAATAATAAGAATAACATCAACACATTATTGATTAGATTTAATATTATTACAAGAACTAATAATATTAAATTATTAATAAATTACATTATTTAATCAATTAGTTATAGATGATTTAACTTATGATTTCTTCATAACAGCTAGTTTCTAATATTATGGGTCAAACCCTAACTAACAATATTATTATAATATTTAATATAATATTAAAATTATTATTCCATCTATAATATCGAGATATAATATTCATTTATCACACAACAGCTATTTTCCAGCTAAATTTATATTATCAAATTATAATATCAAAACATAATATTTATTTATTACATAACAACTAAATTATTAAACAATTTAACAAATTACCTAATGGCTAATTTCCAATGGCTAACTCTGAGTAGTGATGCATCCTTGCTATTTATTCCCTCAGATCTACTGATTTCTGACCTTGTCCTAAAGATGAACCACATTAGCTGGTTCGAAACGTTGACCCAATTTCAATGATGTGATTAATCCGAAAGACTGATATATACGAATACATTATATCAGGCCTTGTTGTAAGATATATAAGGTTGCCTACTATCTACTTGTACAAAGTGGAATTGATTGCTGGACTACTATCATCTTCGCTTAGTTTTGTTCCTAGGACAATTGGTGTGTCTGCTGGCTTGCATTCACTCATTGTGAATCTTGTCAAAATGTCCCTTGCATGCTTTCTTTGACAAATGAAGACTCATTTTTCAGACTACTCAATTTCTATCCTTAGAAAATATTTCATATGACCAAGATTGGTCATCTCAAATTCCTTCTCCATGGTTGTTTGAAAATATTCACGATGGAAATTTCCTATGTAAATCATACCATCAACATAAATGCGAACAATTAAAATATTACCTTGCAGATATGTTTATGTATAGAGAGTCAGTTCATTCATGTTGTGTTTGATTCCTTTGTTGAGCATATATGAATCGATTATATTGTATTGTGCTATGCAAGTTTGTTTTAAACTATACAATGCCTTCTAACATGCAAAATTTATGTTTTTGACCCTTGATTTCATACCTTAGAGGTTGATCTACATAAACTTACTCCTTCAAGATCCCATTTAAAAATTTTGATTTGACATCCATTTGGTAATCTGACCAATATTTTTTTGTTTTTATTGCTAATATTGTTCTAATAGTATCCAATATTTCTACTCGAGTGAAGGTTTCTTCATAATCCATTGCAGGTTGTTGTACAAGTCTTTTGCTACTAATATGACTTTATTCTTTTCAATTTCTCCCTTTTCATTAAACTTGGTTTTATATAGCCATTTTACTCCAATACTTGTTTTTCCTTCTGGTAGATCTAAAAGACTCCATGTATCATTCCTCTATATGGCTGCAATTTCTTCATTTATAGCTTCAACTAATTCTTTCTTTTTTACTGCTTCTTCCAAATATGTTGATTGGAAATGCAGTAAATCAAGATGTACCTATTCATTATCTAGTTATTCATAAATCTCTCTCAAACTTCTTGTTTTCTACAAAATGTTTGATTCACATTCATTGCTTGAGGATGGACTACACACATTCTGTCCTCCTTGGTTTTCAACTTCAATTGGAACTTTTAGGCATGACAATCCTTCTCTTGGTTGTTCTACTAATGTTACATCACCTGGTTCAAATGTATGTGGAGAAATTTAATTCTCGTTTTCCTCTTTATCTTGATCATTTCACGCTTGATATTCAAAGAATTTAACATCTCTTGAAATTATCATTTTCTTAGTGATAATATTGTATAATTCGTAAGCCTTGGATTCTTCACTATATCCAACAAATATGTATTTTTCACTTATGTCTTCCAATTTCCTCTTTACTTCTTTTGTAACATGTCCACAGGCTACACAACCAAATATCCTCAAGTGTTATACACTTGTTTTCACACCAGTCCAAAATTATGAAGGAACTTTGTCTTTGACACTTTAGGCTGGAGACATGTTCAAAATACAAATTGAACATGCTACTACTTTTGCCCAATACTCATTTGGAGAATTATTTTCCTTCACCATGCTTCTTTCCACATTCATGATGGTTTGGTTTTTTCTTTCTTCTACTCCATTTTGTACTCGAGTGTACCTTGTTGTAAATTTCCTCTTTATACCTTAATCCCTATAATATCCTGCAAACTCTTTGGAATCATATTCACATCTTCCATCTAATCTTAATACTTTAATTTGCTTACCACTTTTCTTTTCTACCATGGCGTTCAATTGCTTGAATTTTCCACATGTATCAGATTGGTTTTTTATGAAGAAGATCCATGTCATTCTATCGAAATCATCATGTTAGAAAGTAAAAACTTCCTCCTATTTTTTGGGTTTGCATTGGACCACAAAGGTCTGTGTGTACTAGTTCAAGTGGACTTTTGGCTCTATAAATGGAAGCATTTGGAAAATTGTTTCTTTGGTGTTTGGAAAGGATACAACTTTGACATCGATTATGATTATGATGGACATCTATCACAAGTGTTCCTAGAACCATCAATTTTTTTTGCAAAAGATCGGGACTATTAAAAGTTGAATTCCAATATCTAAGATGCCCTGACCAAGTTTCATTAGAATTGGTTACGAACTTAGCATATGATAATGAATGCTTGACATTTCTCATGACTAGAAGAAACATCACCTTTTTGGTCTTTTGGATCCTTGCGATGACTCTTTTTTTGTGTTTCCTGTAATGACGACACCCCACATTTACCTGCATTTACAAGCCCTCCTGGTAAATGTGAAGCAGAGTGACACTATGACATGACCCGACCTCCTAGTTCCAAGTAAGAAAGTGGGGCCTATAATTGAGACTTCCTGACCACAAACTAACATCCTACAGGGACTACAGATCACCCAAGAGTTGAAGAAACACCCCAAGTGGTCAATCCCTGAGTTGGAACCTTGTTTCAGTGACCTAAAGCTATAACCACACCATTGACACTGCCTGCTTTAGTTATGACCCTCCAACCACACTCACAAGCCTTGATCCATGTGGTTATGATGCCAGATCCTCAGTTATGTGCCTGCGGTCCCTATATCTAAGCCACTTTTCTAGGCTAGCCTCTAGACCACTGCCAATAACTTCTTGTAACTTTCCATAATCATATTTCTCATAAAGACAATGCTAATCATTCAAACTTGAAGATACAACTTGACCTAGACTGACTAGAACATACTAGACATTACATCAAACACATGGTAGCATGTAAGCTATAGGTCATGAATGCATATATGAGTGTAAATCTCTGTACTTTAGCTAAAAATCGCTGAGAAGGACTAATTCCCTCTTAAGTAGCTTCAACAACACTTGTTATCCCATGCATTCATCAACCATTCATTAACATATCAAAGAATAATAAGAGCCATAGCCGGAGCACATCATAAACCATGCTTATAACCAACATATAACTAGAATATTAACCATGATAGAACAACCATCAAATCAACATATTAGCAAGTACAAATGGCACTCATAAATCATAATATGAAAATATATATTATTAACATATGCAAAAGCCAACCAAGTTAGGACTTCCATGTACCACCCGACCATAGATTGAGCTGAACCAAAAATTTATTTTAGCCAATCACCCCCATGCCATATTCCAAGCATAAATGTTGGATCTCATGGGATAAACCAAGACATAAACAACCAAGTGAGTCCATAGGTTAAACCACCTCCACCCTTAAACTACCGCGATCTCGCCAAAACTAGTCAAGAAATCACAAAACCAAAACAAGCTTGGATGCCTTAGAATTTCTTCACCATACCTTAAGGAATTTTCCTGTCTCAACCCACCTATCAAGGGCTTCCTAGAGAAAACCATCTCCACCCCCAACCCTTAGGAATTTTCCTGAGACCACCTCACCTGGTTCCAAAACCTTCCGAAAATTCAAAGCTCGACAAAGAAATGAATCCCATCACACCATGGTTATGTAGTAAATGGAAAGGCAAGGCTAAAACCACTGTCAAACCAAGAAAAAACACATGCCAATGAAAACAAATGAACCAAATACACAAATTCATGTACCATGCATTCACACCTTAGCTAGGAAATGACACATGCAACCTGTTACCTACAAAATATTCCTATTGAATTTGTTGATCCAACCTTCTCCTTGCTTTCCTTGCTTGTCCTTTTCCTTCCTTTGCTTGCTTGATTTCTTTCTCGTCTTGGTGCTCTCTCTCTTTGAAACAAATTTCGAAGCCAAACTGACAAAAAGTTGTGAACTGATCCTTAGAAGCCTTTTTATCTTTGAGGCCTCTATTTCCTTGATTTTCCTTCTAATTTCTCTCTCATAAAAATCAATGTCGCTTCACCTTCCTTTTCTCGTATTTTCATTTATTTTCATAAATAAATGCCAATTAATGCCTTTTTTCCTTTTTCAATGACTTTGCAAATTTCCTTAGCCACTAATAAACTGAAAGTGATGCCGACTATAATGTTATTCCCAACATTCAGCTTGGAATACGTGTCCCATGATCTTGGTCTTATTTTTCCTTTATTAACCTTTATTACATGAACTTTAACCCGGGGTTGTTACAAACCCCTCCTCCTTAAGGGAACACCGTCCTCTGTGTTCTATGACACCTATAACCAAAAAACCACTGAAAACAAAACATACTGCCTATGGAGCTTTATAAAACAACTTGCTACAATATTTACAATGAATAACTACTACAAACCATGACCAACATGAAAAACATGACAATCATACCGCTTATTGGAGCTTTATAACATAGCTCATTGTGCTATCTATAACCATAGACATATATACATACATATATCAAAAGTCATTTGCTTGACCCAAAAAATAATGAAGGATACAAAGCGTGCATCTCATCAGTCATCTCCTATGGAGCTTCATCGGGCCCAAAGTGCTTCCACTACACTTTAACTAGCTCGATTGCTCTGTTCTGGAGCATGCGATATTTCGGATGCAATATGCATTGTGGTTCTTGCTGGAATTCTCCCTTTGGTTCCAACTACAATACAGACCATTCAATCACATGATCAACATCCTTCACATATCCCTTAAGCAATGAAACATAGAAAACATCATGTACTTTCACTATTGGAGGTAGTGCAAGTCTATAGGCCACTGGTCCAATTCTCTCAAGGATCTCGAAAGGCCTGCAATACTGAGGTGTCAACTTGGCACAAGATCCAATCCTCAAGGCGCTCCTCTTTGGCTTGATGCACAAGTACACATAATCCCCAACCTGAAACTCCTTAAATTCCCTGTGTTGATCCACATAACGCTTATGCATGTCCTATGTTGCCTTCAAATTCCTCTTAATAACCTGCATTTTTTGTTCCATGTCTGCCAACATATCTACTCTGATCAATACCTTATTCATTGGATCACTCCAGCTGATAGGAATATTATAACTCCGCCCATAAAGAACCTCAAACAGACTCAGCTTTAAGGATTCCTAATATCCATTATTATATGCAAACTCTACCAGTGGAAGATACTCTTCCCACTTCCATTGTTGATGCATGACATACATCCTCAATATGTCCTCAAGAATCATGTTGATCCTTTATGTCTGTCCATCCATCTGTGGATGATAAGTTGTACTGAAAGCCAACTTTATCCCCAAACCTGCAAACAACTCCTTCCAAAATTTGGAAGCGAACTTGGTATCTCTGTCGGATACAATATTCTTGGGAACACCATACAATCTCACTATCTCCTTGATGAAAATATGAGCTACCTCACTAGCTAAATTTGTAGACTTAACTGCAATGAAGTGAGATACCTTAGTTAACCTATCAACCACAACCATGATGGAATCACACTGCTTTGATGTCCTTGGAAAACATGTAATGAAGTCCATGGAAATGACCTCCCATTTCCACTCTAGAATCATAATTGGCTATAATAAACCATGTAGATGCTTACACTCTACTTTTACCTACTAAATATCCAAACATCTCGCAACAAACTCAGTCACCTCTTTCTTCAAGTTTGGCCAATGATAGAACTTCTTAACTGTTGTCAATGTCTTTTGATATCCTGGGTGACCTAAATACAATTTAACATGAAACTCCCTCAAGATAAGCTTATTGAGCTCACTACTATCCGACACATAAATCATGTTCCTAAATCTGACCAAGCCATATGTCGTGAGGTGATATTCCTCATCCCTATTACCTTCATCTTGTTGTTGTAACATGTGCCTCAATAGTTGATACTTGCCATCATGTTGTCCTGCCTCCAAGATACGCTCCTGCAAATATGTCCTATAAGAACTCACTGTTGCAATGTGATTCACCTGCACTCCCCTGCTAAGAGCATTTGCAACCATATTCTCCTTACCCTTGTTGTACTTTATCTCGAAGTCAAACTCACTGAGAATAACCGACTATCTAGCTTGCTGGAATTCAAATTGGGTTGGTCAAATAAGTACCTCAACCCACTGTGATCGCTCATCAAGACGAACCTCCTGCCAAGAAGATATTGTCTCCACATATTCAATGCATGAATGATAGTTGTCAACTCAAGATCATGAGTCACATAGTTATGATTGTGTTCATTCAATTTCCTCGACTCATATCATAATACATGTCCTTCCTACATCAAGACTCCACCAGGTCCTCTCTTGCAAGCATCTGTACATACCACAAACTCTTATTCTAGGTCTCTAATCTTCAAAATTGGAGCATTTGTAACCAAATGATTCAACTCCTCGATACTATCTACACCCTCCTCAGTTGATCTAGGTGGCTCTAGACACATTCATAATTCAACAGTGGCTATGGAAAAGCTCAAAAATAAAATTCCTCATATTGAAGTGCAACCAGGACCAGATTGTAGTGCTTGTCACCCTGATTCCAACGGTGCAAATGACACTCAAATCTGAGTTCGTATGCTCAAGTTATAGCTGGTCAAAGTTCTGGTCAAACTTGGCCATGTGGCAGGCTTAACGAGGCAACAATTTGGTAGCAACCCAGTACATGGAATCTGGCCATCGGAATGAGCAAATTTTTTGCCTACTTAATTTTCCTAGTGACTCTTATTTTTCGATGAATTAAAAAATACCATATTTGTTATAAACGAAGAAAAAAAAATATTGTAATAGGGGTGGCGGGCTACCACCCCCGCAAGTGGTTATCATATTAAGCACAAAAAAATAAAGGTTTGGCACCACGTTCACCGCAAACCCCGCTTGAATCATATCATTTGACCGTTGTCGGAGCCGACGGGGCTTGAACTTGCCCGGCGCACGTGGCCGGGCCCCCACTGGGCGGCCCCAAAATTATATTAAATACCAATTCAAAACCGTAGACTCCACTATTGTAAATCCCACCAACAAAAAAAAAAAATTTCAATGTTATTTCGGGTCGAGCGGGGGTTGGAACCTCTGACCTCTATCGACCTAATCTCAACCTCCACCAACGGCCCATGGGGCCATACCTTGTTTACTATGTCAACACAATGATATATGAACCTTCAAACTCATTTGACCAAGGCAGAACGTGGAGGTCCGGGCTGAACCTTAAGCAGGCAGAGGGTGCAAAACCCTGAGTGAGGGGATCAAGAGATGCCAAAAAGATTCCCTTATAGGGCTAGAGGTGCCAGTGTCAGAATTTGACAAGTTGATAGTCATTTTTTCACGTTTTCTCGCCAGGAGTCTAACCGTGCAATTTGTTTCCCCATATGAGCAGTAGAAATTCAGGTGCGTAGCAACAAGGAATCTTGGCAGAATCTTGTGGAATCTAAAAGATTCCCTTGGAGGCTAATTTTTGACTGAGGCAGAATGATGCGAACTTTATAGTCATTTTTCACAGAATTTCCCAGGGAGTGCAATGATGTGCCCAAAATATTCATCTGAGCAGCGGATTTTTCGGCGATCTTCAGGAAGGAATCTTTGGAGGAATCTTCAAAATGCCCGAAGGTCCAGAATTTGATGGTGTAAGAAAGGGGAAATGTTTATAGTCGTTTGACACGATTTCACACCACGAATTCAGTGGTGGTGTCTGTTTCAACAGCTAAGCTTTGCATTTTTCGGCATCCCCGAAAGTGGAGATATATGATGCAGTTATGTCATGCTTTTCTTCTGATTTGCTGAGATGATTTTTTTGTTGTCGAGATCCTTGTTTCTATTATGTTGAAAGGATGCTTGTATGCAACATCATGTGAGATTTATTAGCTTGTCATGTTGAAGGAAATCACATTTGAGTGAAAGTTCCTATAGGACATCTCGTGGAGAGACCTGCCACTTTGGTTGAGGGTATTTATCCTTGTAATGACAAAGAATATACCATGTACTCATCATCATCTTGCAACATTAATGAAGTGGCCTCCCCACTCTTGACACTAGGGTCCATAGATGTAACCCACATTGGGTGAACTTCGTTATCAAGTGTGTGTGTTCTTCGATTTGATGGTTATTATGTTTCATCTTCCTTACATTATGCACATGTGGCTTTTTCATGCTCTTTTGAATGAAATTCTTTTAATATCACAAAAGTAAAAGATGCTTGTTTCTATTATGTTGAAAGGATGCTTGTATGCAACATCATGTGAGATTTATTAGCTTGTCATGCTGAAGGAAATCACATTTGAGTGAAAGTTCCTATAGGACATCTCGTGGAGAGACCTGCCACTTTGGTTGAGGGTATTTATCCTTGTAATGACAAAGAATATACCATGTACTCATCATCATCTTGCAACATTAATGAAGTGGCCTCCCCACTCTTGACACTAGGGTCCAGAGATGTAACCCACATTGGGTGAACTTCGTTATCAAGTGTGTGTGTTCTTCGATTTGATGGTTATTATGTTTCATCTTCCTTACAGTGTGCACATGTGGCTTTTTCATGCTCTTTTGAATGAAATTCTTCTAATATCTCAAAAGTAAAAGATCTTGGTTAATTCTGGTTGATGAAGAGATCCAGATCAATTTTGGTCTCAGAGAAGTCTTCTCGCTGATGTGAATTATGAGTGTGAATGACTGAACGTGCAACAAGAAGGGAAATGGAGAACAACAAAGATCTCTGTGAGGACCTCCTCAAGATGGCATGCATGGTGAACATAATGTATGAAAATTATGAGGAGAAGATGGCAAGAGGGGAATGGGAGAAGGAAAGAGCAGAGGATGACGCTCCATCTACCCCCTCGAGTGTACATTCATCTTCTTCATCATCTTCTCATCATTCGAATGAGGATATAAATCAGAGCCTTCAAGCAAAGAATGTTGAATTGAGGAGACTTCTACGAGAAGAGAAAGAGGAGAAGCAGAGATTGCAGCTTCAGCTATGAGCCATGGAAGAGGCCTTCAAAAATTTGAAGCACAACGAAGGCTTATAGAAGCCATCATCATCTATTTCAGAATCAACAACTGAGGTAAACAATGTTGATCATTCTCCATTTTCATTTTCACATGATACTATTTCTGTTGGAAATATGGAGGTACCCATTTTAGGAATAAGAATGAGACTCCTTACCAACATGGGATATAAAGGAGGAGGTCTTGGTGTTAATGGCCAAGGAATAACTCAGCCATTGGAGGTGGTACAAAGACCTCGACTCGCAAGCTTGGGATACAGTGAAGGAGAGTGCTCAAAGGTGACAGAAGCTTCCAAGACATTGTTGAAACCATCGAGAAAAGAGAATGATGGGAACAAATCACCATCCTCCCATGACAATGCACATCGCAAAGGAAGAGCTAAGGAAATCTCTCATCGCCATAATTGCACTAGAGACAGCCAAGAGAGGTATAACAAGTCTCAATATTCTAGAGTTCATTTTAATTACAAGCATATTGTTAATGATGAACATAAATCATGGCATTGAAAATCATGTAGTTTTTGTGGTTTACATAAACATGAGATTGCTAAGTGTTGGAAGAGAATGGCAGTAAGAAAGAGGATGAGGTGCGAAAGGCCTTCTCCAAATCAGGGAAGGAAGCAGGTTAAGTAGGTCTGGAGGAAGAATAATTTTTTCACCCATTGCAACAAAGGTGGACATCAAAGAGACACATGTTGGAAGTCCATCCAGAGTAGCGTCTCAAGGACAAAGCACCCGTGCAAAAAACCAGCCAGTGAAGGTGTTCAACAAGCAAATCCGCCACATTCTTGGTGGTTCACTTTGTTGAGTAAGAGATGGTTTTACTAGATATGTTAGCTTTCCATGGCCACATTTTTGTAAATCATGTGTTGCAATATAAATGTAAAAGTGATGATGTGTTTTCCATCGCTTAGTAAAGCAATGATGATGTTTTGGCCTTTATTGATAGTTGTGGTATTGATTTCTATTACGATGTGAACTTGACCAAAGAGTGTGTCTTATAAACTCTTGGAAAGTATGGGGATTCTTGGGTCATGGTTGGTCATGTAATTTGCAAAGATTGTAATATAGGTTTGCAGAGGAAGCAGGTGTCTATTTCAGTAGCCGATCTTTGCATTTTTCGGCCATCCCTGAAAGTGGAGGTATATGATGTAGTTATGTCATGCTTTTCTTCTGATTTGTTGAGATGATGTTTTTATTGTCGAGATCCTTGTTTCTATTATGTTGAAAGGATTCTTGTATGCCACATCATGAGAGATTTATTAGATTGTAATGCTGAAGGAAATCCCATTTGAGTGAGAGTTCCTATATGACGTCTCGTGGAGAGACATGCCACTCTTGTTGAAGGAATTTGCCCTTATGAGTGAGAGTTCCTGAGAACGTCTCGTGGAGAGACCTTCCACTCTATTTGAGGGTATTTATCCTTGTAATGAAAAATAATATACCATGTACTCATCATCATCTTGCAACATTAGTGAAGCGACCTCCCCACTCTTGACACCAGGGCCCAGAGACGTAACCCACACTGGGTGAACTCCATTATCAATGTGTGTGTGTTCTTCAATTTGATGGTTGTTATTATGTTTCATATTCCTTACAATATGCACATGTGGATTTTTCATGCTCTATTGAATGCAATTCTGCTAACATCACAGAAGTAAAAGATCTTGGTTAATTCCAGTAGCTAAAGAGATCTGGATCATTAGTCCATTCAAACTTCTTTCCTTTTCGCTACAGACGTAATAGGTTAGGAAATCCATGAGAAGTTCCTGATGAACCACTTGTAATAACCTGTTAATCCCATGAATGACCTTTCATCATCCACATTCTTAGGAGCTGCCCACTCCATGATATCTCTGATCTTTTTTGGGTCCACCACTATACCTTCCTTGGAAACAACATGTCCAAATTAATGAACTTCAGTTTGAAAGAAACTTCACTTACTAAGATTGACATACAACTGATGTTCTCTCAAGAATCTTAACACTGATTCCAGGGGTTTTTCATTCTCTTCCTCATTCTTAGAATATATCAATATGTCATCAATGAATACTATCACAAACTTGTCCATATAACGATACAACACATTCATAAAACACATGAAAGTAGATGGAGCATTAGTAAGACCAAACATAACTACTACAAACTCATAATGCCCATACATGGTACGGAATGCAGTCTTGTAGATGTCCTCTTATTTTATTATGTACCTGATGATATATTAATCTCTAGTCAATCTTCTAGAACACTGGTGCTCCCTTCAACTGGTCAAACAAGTCATCAATATGTGAAAATGGGTATCTATTCTTGATCGTCACCTTGTTAATTGCCTGTAGTCAATACGCAACCTGAGAGTACCATCTTTCTTCTTCACAAACAACACTAGCGCACCCCAAGGCGACACACTTGGCCTTATATATCCTTTATCAAGTAGTTCCTTAAGTTGCAACTTCAATACTACAAACTCTAGAGTAATCATTCTGTAAGGTGCCTTTGATGTTGGTGTTTCCCCTGGTACCGAATCAATAGAAAAGTCCACTTCCCTATGAGGTGGTAACTCTGATATCTCTATTGGAAATAGTTCCTGAACCTTCTGCAAAATTGGATACCTCTTCAAGACTTCAGCATCCTCAACATCCTTCCCTTTTTCACTGGAAGTGTGGACTACAAACAATACACACCCTTTGCTACGACTGCACTTAACCTGCATAGTTGAAACCATTCTCACTGATGTAGGCTTATTCTTACCCTGCAAGATTCTCTTCTCTCCATCATCATCCAAGCACTCTATAGCCTTCTCGTAATAATCTACCTTAGTCTTCTAAAGGTACAACTAATCCATACCTAAAATCATATTGTATGAACCCAAAGGAATCATAAATTTGTTGATATAGGCATACCATTCAAATCAAATGCATAAGCTCTCACCCAATGATGAACTCTTTTCTTATTACCTGTAGCCAACTGCACCAACCAAGACTCTGCGTGCACTTCTTTACTCAGGCCAAGCTTATCCATTAGGTTAGGATTAACATAACTATAATTAGATCCAGGATCAATCAAAATGGAAAAAAATCAATCACAAAACTTACCTTCCATCTCAATAATGGATTCCTGGTGATCCCCTGCTTGTTATCAAATGTTGCATAAATATGAGGAATGCTCTGGCTAACATCCTTAACTGTCTATGCCTCCTGAGCACTGTATATATGAGCTTTTCCACCCTGATACAATGGACAATCCTTCTTGCAATGATCTTTACCACAAATCCAACACTGCAACGGTTCCCTGCCACTGCCCTTATTCAACTTCTCTCCAAGATGAGAACCATGTCCCTTCTTTGTTGTACTGAACTTCTTGTAAGGGGCCACATTCTCTTTCTCACCTTCATCTTGAGGTCTTCCCCATTTCGGAGGCCATGATCCTTTGGTCTTTTCATTGCCTTTCTAGTCACGCTTAGGCTCATTCTTTCACTTCGAATGCTCATAACGGAGCTTCAACTTCCCAATGACTTCCTTGAACCATCGAGGCTCATCATACTCAATCCAATCCTTGAATGCTAATGCAGTCCATTGATAAATCTCTAAACCTTCATCAAGTTCTCATCCTTGAGGTAAGGCACATACCTCAACAACTCTAAAAAATTAGTTGTGTACTCTTCATCTCTCATAGACCCCATCTTCAATTCGTAGAACTACTTAGCCTTACTGTCATAGTAACTCTCTGACAAATATTTCTTCTTGAAGAGTCTTTTGAACTCATGCCAACTCAACTATTCTGTCATGATGCCTTTGACACACTTCACGTCTTCCCACCAAATGTCTGCCTTTCCCTTGAGACTGAAAAATAGCTATCATGGCCTTCACGTTCTCTGTATAATCATGTAGTTCGAATAACTTCTTCATCCCTAGCAACAATTCTTCTACATCCTCTAGTTTCTTCAACTCTCCATCAAATGTAGGAGGCTTGGATTTCTTGAACTCATTTGGAAAGTATCCCCTCTCACTCCTTCTGTAAGGATGATAACGATGATGACCATGATGCCTATATGAACCAAAACTATAATAGAACCCATAACCACTACCTCTCATGTCACGTGTATCCATCCATCTTCCACCTCTGACTGTGTCATCCCTGTCCGACCTGTTCCCTCCATGAGACCTGCTACCATATCCCCATTAGTCCAACTGCACTTACATGCCTTTCTCCATTCAGTTATGACCCTAGATCCTTAAATTTGTCTCTGTGGTCACAAGATCTGAGCCACTTTTCTACGCTAGTTTCCAGAACACTTCCAACAACTTCCTGTAACTTTCCAGAATCATATTTCTCATAAAAGACAATGCTATTCATTCAAACTTGAAGCCATAACTTGACCTAGACTGACTAGAACATACTAGACATTTCATTAAACACATGGTAAGCATGTAAGTTACATGTCATGAATGCATATTTGAGTGTAAATCTCTATAATGTAGCTTAAAATCACTAAGAAGGTCTAATTCCCTCTCAAGTAGCTACAACAACACTTATTAGCCCATGTATTCATCAACCATTAATTAACTTATCAAACCATAATAAGAGCCATAGCTGGAGCACAACATAAACCATTCTTATAACCAACATATAACCAGAACATTAACCATGACAAAACAACCATCAAATCAACATAATAACAAGTACAAATTCTCATAAATTACAATAGGAAAATAACTCTTATTAACATATGCAAAATCCAACCAAGTCAGGGACTTCAACGTACCACCCAACCATAAATTGAGTTGAACCAAATCTTTCTTTCAGCCAATCACCCTCGTGCCATACTCCAAGCATGAATGTGGGATCTTATGGGATAAACAAAGACATAAACAACCAAGGGAATCCATAGATTAAACCACCTCCACCCTCAAACTACCGTGATCTCGCCAAAACTAGTCAAGAGATCACAAAACCAAAACAAGCTTGGATGCCTCAGAATTTCTTCACCATACCTTGAGGAATTTTTCTGTCTCCACCCACCTATCGAGGGTTTCCTAGAGAAAACTATATCCACCTCCAACCCTTGGGAATTTTACTAAGACCACCTCACCTGATTCCAAAACCTTTTGGCAACCCAAATCTCAACCAAGAAATGAATCCCATCACACCATGGCTATCCAAGAAATGGAAAGGAAAGGTTAAAAACACTATCAAACCAGGAAACAAATCATGCCAATGACAACAAATGAACGAAATACACAAATGCATGTACTATGCATTCACACCTCAGCTAGGAAATCACACATGCAACTTGTTACCTGCAAAATCTTCCTACTGAAGCTGTTAATCCAACCTTCTCCTTACTTTCCTTGCTTGTCCTTTTCCTTCCTTTCCTTACTTTCTTGTTTTCTCCTCTTGGTGCTCTCTTACTCTCTGAAACTAATTTCAAAGCCAAACTCAAAAAAAAAATAATAATAATAATAATGAAATAAAATAAAATAAAATAAATAAATAATTAAAACAAAAATAAAAATAAATAAATAAAAATAAATAAATAAATAAAATAAGTAAATAAATAAATAAATAAACAATAAATAAATAAATAAATTGTGAACTGATCCTCTGAAGCCTTTTTATCATTGAGGACTCTATTTTCTTCATTTTCCTTCTAATTTCCCTCTCATGCAAATATTGTCTCTCTTCACCTTCATTTTCTCCTATTTTCCTTTATTTTCATAAATAGATGCCAATTAATATCTCTTTGCCTTTGCCAATTTCCTTAACCATTAATAAACCAAAAATGATGCCCACTATAATTCTATGCCCAACATTTAGCTTGGAATACGTGTCCCATGACCTTGGTCTTATTTTTCCTTTATTAACATTTATTACATGAACTTTAACCTAGGGTTGTTTCATTAGAATTAGTTACGAATTGAGCATAAGATAATGAATGCTTGACATTTCTCATGACTAGAGGAAACATCCTATTTTTGTTCTTTGGATCATTTCTATGACTCTTTGATTGTGTGGCCTATCGATAATTATGCAGGTATGACCTTTAAACTTGACTTCAAAACCATTTTCATTCACTTGTCCTACACTTAACAAGTTATGTTTCATACCTTGTACATAATGGACATCATGAATGTTCTTTTTTTTTTTTTTTGCTTGGTTACAACTGTAACAATACCTTTTCCTAAGGAATTAACAAGATGATCATCACCTAATTTAATCCGAGTTTTAATTGTTTCATCAAAACTTGAAAAAATATCTTTATTACCTGTCATACAGTTACTACAACCATTTTCCATTAACGATACATCTTCATTGTTGTTTTTTTGAGTTGTTGAACAAGAAAGAAACATAGATGATGTTGTGCCTTCATTGGTGCTTGAAACATTTGTGCTACATTTGTTCAAATCTACTTGCTTCTTCCTGCATTCACTTTCAAAATGGCCATACTTATTGCAATAATATTGTGTATTTGACTTGTCCATCCTTCCTCTTTCTTTTTTGTTTCTGTGTCTTCTTATTTGATTTTGTGGTTGTTCAAGATGACTTGACTCATTGATTATGCTACGAGAACATCCTCTTCTTCTTATGCATCTTCTTCTACTACCTCTACCTATTCCTCCACTGATTATGGCCTAAGTTTGAAAGGCATTTATAATGAGATCTTTCTACCTTTAATTCTTGACTCATGATTTGACATTGAGCTTGTTAGTTCTTCAATTCAAAATCGGGCCAGATATTTAATTTCTTCTATGGTTTCCATAAGAAAAATAAATGAAGGTGGTAGGTTTCTGATAATATTCTCAACCACCTTGTTATTTGGGACATCCTCTCCAAGAGTTCTAAATTTATTTACCACTTCAATGACCTGAGTCATAAACTGATCTACTGATTCAACATCTCTTATTTGCAGAGCTTCAAGCTTCTTCTTGAGAATTTGAAGCTTGACATTCCTCACTTTGTATACGTCTTGGCATGCCTTTTCCAAAATCTCCCAACCTTGATGGGCATTGGTTGTTGCAACAATCTTAGGAAACATGGTGTCGTCATCTCCACTATGTAAATTCCATAGTATTCCTGAATCCTTTCTTTTACTCTTTGTTGAAGCATTTCTTTGGCCATTTGTCATTTCTGCTAAGTCTGCAACTTTTGGTTCCTGTGTTTTGTGACTACTACTTCCCAATAGTCCAAATTCTTAAAAAAAAATCTTATTTATTGCCCACATTGGATAATTGGTGTCATTCAATATGGGACCCTATGTATTGTGATCATTGGTGGAAGCCATGACTGACTTCTATAATATCTCCCCCTCATTGTGGATTGGAGGGATTCTCCTTCATTTTGAAACCCTAACAAAGGTCTCAATGTTGCACTAATAATACTCAAACACCCAATAGCCAAACCACTTTTATTTTTTAAAATAGCCAAATCTCCAAAAATAAAAACTTTTCTTTTAAAAAATTACCCAAATCTCCAAAAAAAAAAAAAAAAATTTCCTTTATTTTCATTTAAACCTTAAATCACCTTTTACTTTTATCATATCTTTTTTTATACAACGCCGGGAAAAAAACCTTTTTATAACATAATCAAATTCACTTAGAAAATATATCTACAATGTAAAATGGAAATACCTTTAGCTATAAAATTCTTTGACCTATCCAAAAAGAAAAAATTCTGTAAACTTTGATAGTGATGAATTTACGAATTAAACCTTTCAAACCTTTGTATGATAGCTCCCCTAATTCCTACTTTCCAAACCAAGAAAATTCCTATGGTGGCTCCCGTTATTTCTTTGTTGGATACTGTAACTATGCCAGTGGCTCAACCACTTAGGCATTCAACCCTCACTTGTTAAAAAAAATTGACATCTATGGTTAGAAAGATGGTTGCGACTCTACTAAAAAATTGGGAAACTCTTTGTCTACGACTTCTTCAAACATGGATGGGTTAACATACCCTCAAGCACCAATTGTACAGACTATTTTCCAAATGGTATCCAACTTTCATAGCTACTTTAGCTTTGATACCATGATAAAATTAACAGGGACACACTATTGAAGACAATGAAACTTTTACAATATTTAGAGACTTTTCTAAAATTATCTAGCACTGTGAGATTCTATAGATATATAGAATTAACTAATCTCAAAAAATATTAGTGATCTAAAATTAGCTTAGACTAACAACTAAATATCTTGTTGTCACTCACTACTTTATCAGTCTTCAGTTGCCTCAAGTGCTAACTAGCAGTGAAGTTTGAAGCCATTTTTGAGCCACAAGAGCTCTCAGTGCTAAATATGACCCTCCCCATTGCATATTGCTCGGAAAGAGATTTCCAACAGTATATGGAAGTCCAAAAATGGACTCTTGGAGCAGAATTTAGAGCATGTTGAAGTACCCTTGGGAAAGCTGGAAAACAAAGAGAAAACACCAAAGAAGCAAAGCAGATCACAATCGGAGGTCCCGGGGAAAATCACAATCCCGCATCCCATAGGTCCTGCAGTCCCACAGTCCCGCAGTCCCGCGATCCGGTAGTCCCACAGTCCCGCAATCCCGCAGTCTCGAAGTCCCACGATCCCACAGTCCCGCAATCCCACAGTCTCGTGATTCCGTGGTCCCTCATCCTGCAGGTCCCGCATACCACATCTCGCATATCAGCCTTCCTACAGTCTCACATCCTGTAGTCCCGCATTATCGACAATGTAAAGGGGGGCGCCACTTTAATATCCCTGCGAACTGTCGATTTTTAATATAGTTTTACATCGTCTAGGAGGCCGAGAATCATTAATAAAGGAAAAACATGAAAAAACAAAGGTCAGACCACCCCCTTCTCTCTCCTCCACATGGCATCGGCGCATCGTCATATCGACGATGTCCCGGATATCAGCGATTGGTGGGGTTTCCATTCCAAGGTCGTGCGGGGGGGGGGCAATTCTGCGATATCATGTAAAAATTCTGGGGAAGGCCGAAAACCAAATACAAAGGAATTTCATGGAAAAACCAAGGTCGGGTGGACCCCTTCTCTCTCCTCCACGTGGCGGTATGGATGCTGATGTGGTAGTACGGGTGACACATGTCACTCAGTTTCAGTGTTTTTATGGGTCTTATGGGGCCATTTTTGGGTGACACATGTCACCACTCATAGGATAAAATGTGGCAGTGATGATGTCACCCCGGGGATTGGTAATCGACCATCTCACAAAGTAAAAATTCAGTTCCTCACCGGCTGCGATTGCGATAAGGAAAAGGTCCCCCGGATGCGATAATTTATTGAGGTGTATTATATAAGGGTTTCACATTCGAGATATCGGTCGATGCGGTATAAAGAGTTAATGAAGGTTGCTAGAGTTATAAAGGAAAAATGCTCCCAGACAGGTTTCCATAGGCCTTAGCACCTGAGGGCCAAGTGCTCGGTCAAGCCCCCGATCACATGAAGGAAGAATTACAAAGGGGTTGAAAGCATGAGGGGATAAGGGACAAATCAGAAAGCAGTCGGAACTCGCCTGTTTCGTGTGTTTCTGTAATAAAAGTCACACCCGAAAGAATAATCTGCTACACTGTAATACATGTCCTGAGGCAGATCAGGGTGCCGATTGTGTTCAGCATGAGGTTTAAGGCTAAAACGACAGAGTCAGCCCCTAAATCATCTTTAGCAATAAATCATGTGGGACAATGCATTCAAAACAGGTATGGGCGCATTCAAGGAATGATCAATGTGCAATACACCTCTAGAGTCGGCGCCGAAAGCATTTAAAGGAGAATAGAGAGTGAACCACTTCAACAGAAGAGAAATGCATCACGGTAGGGACGTGGCTCGACCAGAGGCCTCCACAAGAACAGTAGAGGGACACCTCCTCCTTCCTCTTTCCAACTTCCTTCTCTGTTCATTAATTTCTGTAAGATTCCAAGAAATGTAGGAAATCCCTATTGTAATCATAGTTTGGGTAACAGAGCTTCACCTTGGCCGAGACAGCCAACTGATCTGACAACTGAGACTCGGCCTAGGGATATGTTGTATTGAATCAAGTTTGATAAATGCTCCCTCTCCTCTTATAAATAGGGGGAAGAAATTTTGTAAAGAAGGGGGGGTTTTGGTTGGTTGGTTGGGTAAGCTAGTTGGTTCCAGAATTTCTCACCCACTCGGTCTGAGTTCTGAGATACCATTTGTTCTACTTGTTGTATTCATGGAGGGGACTGAACTGATGTTGGGATTAATGTATGGACTGGTTGTTTGGACCCTTTGGATTAATGAAACTCCCTGTTGATTCCAAGCATAATGGATGTCCAACATGTTTTCTTGGTAATTTCATTTCACTTGTGTATTTCTTTCCCTGGAATAGTGTTAATGGGGCTGTTGGTTTCTTGTTGGTTCACAGATTTATCTTAGTTTCTCAATAGAAACAGTACCTGTGCATATCACATATTTACCTCTGTTATTCATTAGCATGCAGTACCTATAGAATTATAGATTTACTTGTGTTTGTGATTAGCTTATAGTACATGTGGTGGCTCATATTTACTTTGGCTGTTAAGCAGAGAATGATACCCATATTAATATGTAGCCTGAAACCTTAATCAGTGATCAACTATTTCTTCCATTTCACCTTCCTTTATCTTCCATATTTCTTCTGGAATATTATTGCTAAGGATTTTGTTCATTTACAACCCTCTACATATGTTTCCCTCCTTCTTTTCCTCCTCTCCACCACTACTCCAACTTCAGTTTTAAAGCTGTCTCATTGTTGTGTGTCGGCCACCAGGAGAAGACATTTCTATTTTAAGATTGTCTCAATATACCCCCTCATTTGAATCCTTGTATTGGCTTGAGTCCACCTTAATGAAGGCTTATTGAACCAAGCCCCTCCTATTACCTTTTTACGTGACAATTGGAGTGCTGATAACCCCTCACATATAATATTTCATGCACTCCTCTATTTAGGATGTCCTAGGCACTTGTCTACAATCAACCTAGAGGCTGTCTCTAGGAAGATTTCTTTGTCTCCCGAAGCACTTGTACCACAGGGTGCTAGATTTAGCTACAACATCTTTTTGGCGTCATTGTCGGGGAACATATTAGAATATTTTTCCCTGGGTACGAAAAAGTTTTACATTTCCCCTGTTAGGTGAGCAAAGGGAAGTGTGGGTTGAAGATCTCTCACCTTGGAAAATCCATTGTCAAATTTATGGTAAAAATCCTGGCGACTCCACTGTCCCTATCTCTATTTGATCATCGTGGATTTCAAGCAGCCCCGTACTCACTCAGATGCTACAACAACCCGAAACTCTCCTTACATTCGAAGCTAAAATCAATCACATAGGGAGGTTTTCAAGGTGGCCCTTCTTGTATTCCCGGCCAACCAATTTTCCCCACTAGATTTCTCTTCTACTGTTGTTTATCCCAATCATGTCATGAGTGGAATTCCTATTTGCCTAGATTTAGTGGGAACACAGAGAGAAGCCCTGAACAGCACCTCAAAGACTTTCATGAATGCATGGAGAAACAAGGTATTTTTCTTGAATATGTACAAATGAAGTTGTTCAAGTGGTCTTTAGATGAGGATGCTAGAGTTTGGTTTAAAACGATACCTCATGGCAGCATATCTTCTTTGAAATTTTTTCATACAACATTCTATCACTATTTCAAAAGATTTTATCCATCAAATGCTCTATTTGAGGATTGTTGCACACTTTGTAATGATGAAGATATTTATGAGGTAAATAACCCTGTTGAAGATGTATGTGAGAGCTCATTCCAAGAAGATATCTACTCACATCAAGAAGCATCTCCCCATGAGAAAGAAAGAGAAGAAGGAAACACCATTGAGCTACCAATAAACTCTCAGAGGGCTTATTCAGTTGAGTCTAATGTTTCTCCTTCTTATGATGAATATAAATCTAATGGAGAGTCAGGTGAGGTAGAGCTACCATACTCCTAGTTATGGGAAGTTTAACACGAAGAAGAGGCCCATCAGGAGGTTAGAAAAGAGGCTCCAGTCCATGATGCATATCTTTCACATGGAGACCAGGATCAAGGATCTCCTCCAATCTATGATTCATATGATTCAGAGGAGGAGGAAATGGTCATGGAGGTTCAGAAGGAGTTGTTTACCAGTGAGTGGGGAGAATGCTCCCAACAACAAGTTTTCCAAGAAGAGCCCAAAGCTGAATTGTTGTAGAAATATTTTTGCCAAGAATTCTCAACAAACCCTCCAATCTATGACTCTTACAGTTCTCACAGTGAAGAGTCTGTTGAGGATTTCCAAGATAGTTGTCCCATTGAAAAATGGGCAGTAAAAGATCAGCAACCAGTTTTTCTTGAAAAGGCTGAAGTTGAGGCGCTGAAAGGTGTTTGTGGATGCCCCGTCCAAGAAGCTATTGGTCAGCAAATTGCTTATGAAATTAAGGCAGCTACAAACTTTCCTTTCCTATTCCATGACCCTGTGGCTGAGTACATGAGTCTATTCTTAATCCAGCAACAGAGGTTATTTCAGCAGCATGTATCAAGTTCTTCATTTGTTGATTTTTCATGGTGCATGCTTATTTTGATTTTTCTTTTTCAGCAGTGTGAAGGCATATGGTCTACTACTCTAATGTTGGTCTGGCTCCATTTGAGAGAGGAACACACTTAGGTGAATTAAAGCTCTGGTGCATAAGTAGGAATGTACATAAATAAGATCACCAACTGAGCATTTATTTTTCAGTTGTTAGAATTTTTATTTTTGCATTTTTTGGATTGATGAGGAAAGTCCCATGGAGATTTTGATGGTTACAAAGTTCATATATTTCTGAGTACATGCCCAATGGTGAAGGATACTAGTCTGCAGGTTCTCAACACCTTGCCAGTAAGACACTGTCCCCAGTAGGAGCCAATGTTGTCACTCACTACTTTATCAGACTTCAATTGCCTCAAGTGCTAACTAGTAGTGAAGTTTGAAGCCATTTTTGAGCCACATGATATCTCAGTGCTAATTTCGACCCTCCCCACTACATAATGCTCAGAAAGAGATTTCCAACGATATATGGAAGTCCAAAAATGGACTTCTGGAGCAGAAGTTAGAGCATGTTGAAGTTACCCTTGGGAAAGCTGGAAAACAAAGAGAAAACACAAAAGGAGCAAGGCAAATCGCAATCAGAGCTTTGGGGGAAAATCGCAATCCCTCATCCTGCAATCTCGTAGTCCCCGATCTCGCAGTCCCGCGATCCCGTAGTTCTGTAGTGTCGCAGTCTCGTGATCTCGTAGGTCCTGCATACTGCATCCTGCATATCGGCCTTCCTGTAGCCCCACATCCCGCAGTCTCACATTATCGACAATCGACGATGTAAAGGGGGCCACCACTTTAAAAGCCCTACGAACTACCGATTTTGCGATATAGTGTTACATCACCGGGGGAGGCCGTGAATCATGTGACAAAGGAAAAGCATGAAAAAAAAGGTTGGACCACCCCCTTCTCTCTCCTCCACATGGCATCGGCATATCGGTGAAGTCCTGGATATCGGCGATCGGCGGGGTTTCCATTCCAAGACTATGCGGGGGGCCGATTCTGTGATACATTGTAAAAATTCTGGGGAAGGCTGAAAACCAAATACAAAGGAATTTCATGGAAAAACCAAGGTGGGGCAGACCCCTTCTCTCTCCTCCATGTGGCGGTACGAATGCTGATGTGGCAGTACAGGTGACATGTATTACTCAGTTTCGGCGTTTTCAGGGGTCTTATGGGACCATTTCCGGGTGACACATGGTAGTGATGACATCACCCCGAGGATCGATGATCAACCATCGCACAAAGTAAAAATTGAATTCCTCGCCGATATCCTCCCCGGTTGCAATTGCGATAAGGAAAAGGCCCCCCAGATGCGATAATTTATTGAGGTGTATTATAAAAGGGTTTCGTGTCCGAGATATTGGTCGATGCAGTATTAATGAAGGCTCCTAGAGTCATAAAGGAAAAAGGCCCTCGGACAGGTTTCCATAGGCCCTAGCGCCTGAGGGTTAAGCGCTCAGTCAAGCCCCCGCTCACATGAAGGAAGAAGTACAAAGGGGTTGAAAGCATGAGGGGCTAAGGGACAAATCAGAAAGCAGTCAGAACTCACCTGTTTCATGTGTTTCTGCAATAAAATCTGCACCCAAAAGACTACTCTGCCACACTGTAATACATGTCCCCAGGAAGATCAGGGCACCGATTGCGTTCAACAGGAGGTTTAAGGCTGAAATGACATAGTCAGCCCCTAAATTAGCTTTAGCAGTAAATCATGGGGGGCAGAGAATTCAAAACAGGTATGGGCGCATTCAAGGAAGGATTGGTATGCAATACGCCTCCAGAGTCATCGCCGAAAGCATTTAAAGGAGAATAGACAGTGAACCGCTTCAACAACAGAGAAATGCATCACAACAGGGACATGGCTCACCAGAGGCCTCCACAAGAACAATAGAGGGATACCTCCTCCTTCCTCTTTCCAACTTCCTTCTCTGTTCATTAATTTTTTTAAGATTCCAAGAAATGCAGGAAATCCCTATTGTACTCATAGTTTGGGCAACAAATCTTCACCTTGGCCAAGACAGCCAACTGATCTGAAAGTTGAGACTTGGCCTAGGGATATGTTGTATTGAATCATGTTTGATAAATGATCCCCCTCTTGTTATAAATAAGGGGAAGAAACACTGTAAAGAAGGGGGGGTTTGGTTGGTTGGTTGGGCAGGCTGGCCGGTTCTAGAATTTCTCACCAGTCGGGTCTGAGTTTTGAGATACCATTTGTTCTTGCTGTATTCATGGAGGGGATTGAACTGATGTTTGGATTAATGTATGGATTGGTTGTTTGGACCCTTTCGATTAATGAAACTCCCTATTGATTCCAAGCATAATGGATGTGCAACATGTTTTCTTGGTAATTTCATTTCACTTGTGTATTTCTTTCCTTGAAATAGTGTTAATGGAGATGTTGGTTTCTTGCTGGTTCACAGATTTTTCTTAGCTGCTCAATAGTAAACGATACATTTTCATATCACATATTTACCTCTGTTATTCATTAGCATGTAGTACCTGTAGAATTACAAAGTTACTTGTGTTTGTGATTAGCTTACAATACCTGTGGTGGCTTAGATTTACTTTGGCTGTTAAGCAAAGAATGATACCCATATTAATATGTAGATTGAAACCTTAATCAATGATGTTGGCTTGATGGGGCCTGACCTAGGTTCAACATTAGTTAGCCAAAAAAATCCCTACACTACTAGCCCTTTCGGCATCAGCCCACAGAGTGCGGACCGAAGTCTCACCTGAAGCAGTATGGGGGGATGCTGGAACCAGGTTTTCGCACCCTTGAGATGGATGTGATTTCAGTTTATTCCAGCTATACCTGCTTTCATGCAGGTTTCTTAGCCCTTTGTTCCACCCTTCAATACATTCATGAAAGGGTACAATTGGATTTCGCACAGCCCTAACTTGCGGCTCAGGGACTTTCACGCTGCCAGGGTAGCGAACTGCGATATCTCCCAAACTAGGCTAAGGGTTTTACTTATCTTATTAACTGATCTTAGTTAGCTTCGCATAAAATGATGATCTTACTTGCGTTCACTTAACCAACACATGTCAATTCTTCTTCCTTTTAAATACTTAAAGCTTAGCTCTGGGTAGATATTTTACAACCGATATTACATTTCCAAAATAAAGGCGGACAATCCTATGACTCTCTAACACCTACGTGCTCCACGACAACAAAATGCTGAGTCTTTACACTTGGATTACAAAATTTGACCAAAATATGGGCTTTTAGCCCCAAAACTACCCTTGGGGGATCCTGCGCCCAACAGGCCCCCAACACAAACATCGTGACTTACCCTCGAGTCACTCTGCAAGTGCAGAGATCTTAGCGCAAGACCTCCCAACTCCATTTGGATAACCGCAACCTCGGCAGTGCACTGAGTGGCCGCTTGCTGGACTTCTTCCACTCGTTGCTTGGTGACTGCCACTGAACTGCTACCTTGAATCTTCTACTGAGTTGCCTGCAGTGTTGCAAGCTTTCCTTCAATGGAAGCTGTGATTGTATATGCCTCGTCTATCCATGGCTATAGGCGTGCTTTTAGGACCACTTCTTTGTGCCGAGCGACATCCACCTGTTCCTTAAGCGTCTTTGCCTCCTGCATCTGTGCGAGCCTCTGTGTAAGGGTGACTATCTACACAGTCCATTTGACCTCGTCATATCTTTTTTGTAGCTCACACGCCTCTGTCTCTAGGCACTCTACATTCGTGTCCTCCTGTAGGGTGGTTAGGACCTCGAATGATTGTTCAAAAAGTCGCATGCAGTTTGCTACTGCACTGTCGACCGCCACTATTGTTGTTGTAAGAGTGGTGGTACGTTATTCCTTGACTTTCGGTGGAGTTGAAGGCTGAGCCCTCAATTGTAATTTTGTGATCTGCAGGTTCAGCTCCAGATGAATCCTGGCCATCTCTGTTCGAGTGTCACACGCCCCTGTGGCCAACTTGTGGACGCGCGCCTCAACCGGTTCTTCTGCTTGAATGTCCAATTCCGGGAGCATTCGGTAGGCTTCCTCTACTACTTGCATTATTTGCTTATTCTGTTCCACTGCCTCGTTGCGCTGCAAGCCCAACTGCTCGATATTGATGTGTTGCTCGCTCATCACCTGTAGAGCGCGACTCTCCCAGGCCCTAAGTTCCGTGGTGACTCCATCCTGCAAGAGGTGGAGCATCTCCCGAGGGAACGCGGCCATATTCAATCCCACCCCTTTTAGACTGCTATCATGGGCTTGTCAACCTCATTTTCTATAGTAAGTGCCCCATCTGGTAGCAGTATCGTGTTGGTCACCCTTGTGCGCAACATCTCCTCGGCAGCTGAAGTGCCGATCGCGAGGCTAGTGGACACTGTGCCAGCCTGTGGAGTGTGAACCTACAACTCCTGCAGCTCTATCCGTAGAGCCCCCAATACCAACTACTACTGCTCTTCGAACTATTGGAGGGCCTCCGTGGTGACATCCCTCACCGTTTCTCCAATATCGTGCAAATCCCCCTCAGTGAGGGTGATTGGGTCCAGGGATGTCTTTGAAGCCTTGGTTTTCTTCTGTGATGCTTCCTTCTTTTGCAAGCGCCGACGCTTGAGTTGGGTGGACGTCGTCTGCGGGTCTGTGCCACCTTGTTCTTTTGATTCCTTTGTTTCTGCTTTAGCCCCGAGTGAAGGTGACTTCTGTCCTTCACGCTCTTCTCCTCCTGCCTTCTACTATTCTGCCAATTTCGTGGTGTCGTGTGCTGCCTGTGCCTTAGCCTCTGCTTCCTCTTTTTTGCACTTCTCAGCCAGCTGTGCCATTCTGAGCTTTGTTTCTTCCTTCTCAAGCTGCGCAGCGGACTTTTCCATTTCCACCATGAATCCTACTCGAGCGCGCCACTCCAGTGGCCAAGACTTGAGGACTGTGAAGATAACATCATCTGTTGCTAGATATGGTAAGTTATGCCATGTCTTCATGGGGTACTTTCGCACCTTGATAAAGACATGGTGGAAATCTGCTTTGAACTCTGCAAAGCTCTACAAACTAGCATATACTGTGGGTGACAACCACGACTTGCGATTGATCCCCATCCGGATACTCATCTGCATCAAGATCCAAAAGATCTTGCTTTCTTTTATGCGTTGTGCATCCTTGGTCGCCCACAGTGAAGCATACTTCGCTACCTCTGGAAGGTCCGGCACGACCGAAGGGAATTGGCTGTCTTCTGGCAGCTCCCATGCTACCAGTATGATTGACAGCAGGAGCCACGCGTAGTGAAACGTCTTGCGTTGCCCCTGTGCCTTGCGACAGTTCGTAAGGAACTCGATGCATAGGTAATTCGCCCAGTTGAACTGGACTCCTTCAGCGCATTGGGCTGCTAGTGAAATCACGAGCACGGGCACCTCATCCGCGCGGCACTTCCGCATCACCTTCCCTGCTAATATTTGCATGGCTACCTTGACTGCAGGGTTGTTAATGCTGGATATGGCATATCCCTGCTTCTTCTTCTCCAACTTGAATTTCTTCTTCATAGCTTCCGCGAGGGCTAACTCGCCACCTTTTCCTTCTGATATATTGGCTGGATCCTCCCCTGAGTAAGGCAGTCGTGTGATTCGATGGATCAAGTGGTCTGTGATGGGAACGGGCTCCTCCAGCCACAAACACCCATTGTGCACCAAACAGAGCAGCTGCCTGATGACGAAGATGGTCATTGGGGAACGGTGGTAATGCGACACCTAGAGCAGGTTAAGCAACCTAACTTTCTCTACACCCTTGAGCCATGTTCGCGGCTCTAATTCAATCATTCCAGTAGTCATGTCAATCCGTCAGCGCATTTGCTGCTCAGTCACTAAATGCAGGAATTTCTCGTGATCTACGAGGTCCCAATCTTCAAACTTTAGTACAGGAACTCGCCCTAAGTGTGGCCCCTCAAAAACAATGTCATCCAGGAGCAACGGAGTGTGCAGGGAGCTCTTTCTCTCGTCTATGTCCTTCGGCACCTCGCCCTTGCCCTTGCGCGGAGGAACATATTCTGGTAACCTGGTAATAGGGTCCACACCCTCGGTTTCAACTTCCATTTCCAAATCCTCCTCATCCACTAGGATTTCTTCAGATTCTTCCTTTTTTGCCTCCAGATTAATGGCCTTCCCCTTTTCCTACAAAGTGAGCTTGGTCCTCTATGGGTTTCTTGGTGAGATGTGCACCGGGAGCATAGTCTACTTATCCTTCTTTGGTCTCGGTGTTCTGGGTGATTTAGGGACTTCGACTATTACTTTGACACTCTCTGGGGCAGCTTCTACTACCTCAATTTCCTACGTGGCTTCCTCGGGTGTCGACATCATTCTATTCAAGAGGTCTTGCGTTTCCTTTGGCAATCTCTCAAACGTTGAACTTGCTCTCAAAGCCTCAAAATTCACACGGTCCATACACACTTGAGAGCACAACAACTGAATTTTCAAAATGCCAAGTGTTTTTTGCTGGACAACCACTTGTAATTTATAGGGCCTTTTGAATTCAAATCCGACCGTTCCCCCCATATTCGGCCCATCAATGCTAGATTGGCGGCAGATTTTCAAGAATCTAATCCATAAATTTCGACTTAAATGCCTGCCGCCCACTCCATTTGGCCACAATCCGACCATCAAATCATGAACAGTGAATTTAACGGTCACTTTCCGACAGACCTGCGCATTATTTCCACGAGTAGCGCAGCTGCCTTCGCGCTGTCGCGGACCCTGTGACACTTCGCTACTTCGCACAGTCCTGAAATTGCTCAGCTCCCCAACTCAGGAAGTGTAGTTTATAGTCCCACACCTCCTTTCAGCTGCTTGGAGCGCTAAGAGTGTGCTACTTTCATTTAGTCACATGGTCAGACCACCAGTGTATGGCTTCAAGCGACTGCCATTCACCTTTCCCACGAAGGGTTCTCCATTTAACTTGACCAGCTGTATCGTGCCTCCATCAGTAATCTCCTTAATAACATAAGGCCCTAACTAGTGCATCCTGAATTTTTCAGGGAATTTATCAAACTTACTATCATACAATAAAACCAAATCATTTACCTTGAATGTGCGCAGATTGATGTGTCGATCATGCCATGCCTTTTCACGCTGCTTTTGGACCTGCTGGTGAAATCCTGCCAAAAATCTTTCTTCCTTGAGTTCATCCAGCTGCGCGAGCCTCTCTTCCAGGGCTTTGCAATCTGTCATACCTGTGAGCGCTGCTATGCGCAAACTAGGCACAATGTATTTCATAGGCATTACGACTTCCACACCATAGACAAGCCGAAAAGGGGTTTGTCTCGTTAGCTTCTTGCATGTCATTCGATAAGCCCACAATACTGCAGGTATGCGTAGGTCCCAATCACTTCGCTAAGCATTGCAAACCTTGGTCAACGTGTTTTCAAGCACTTTGTTGAACACCTCCACTGTCCCGTTAGCCTGTGGGTGATAAGGTGTGCTCTTCCGGTGATATACCTAAAATTCCTTTGTTAGTGTGTTGATCGTCTCATTCATGAAGTGCGTACCACGATCACTCATCAAGATCTTTGGACATCCAAATCACGTTAGTACATGTTTAGATAGGAACTTTGCGGTTGTCGCACCCATGCAATCCTTCACCAGCTGTGCTTCTACCCAACGAGTCAAATACTCCGTCGCAGTGATAATGTACCTCGCTCCTATATTCCCTTGTGTCTGAATGGGTCCTATAAAATCTATTGCCCACTTTTCGAAGGGTTGCAACTTCATTTGGGGATTATAAGTCATTTCATCCCTCCGTGATGGCCTACCTATTCTTTGACATACATCACACGCCTTGCAATATGCTTTTGAATCCTTATGAAGGGTTGGCCACCACAACCTGTCATGTAGAATGTTCTGTGCGGTTGCTCTCCCTACATAATGTTCTTCCACGGTGCCCCCATGAGCGTCCACGAGGATGCTGCTTCGTTCAAACTCAGGTACGTACCGTCACAATATCTTATCAGTGCCCATCTTGTATAGATGCCTAACAATGACAGAGAAGTTTGCTGCACACACCACTAATTCCTTCTTTTTCTGGACAGAATATCCTTTCGGTGCAGTTCCTGTTGTTAGGAAGTGTATGATATCTTCGAAATGACCATCCGCGACGCGCACTACAAATAGCTACGCATTAGGAAATCCTTCTTCCAAGTTAGTAGGTTCCTCCCCTGTTTCGATGCATGACAGATGGTCTGGTCCCACGTTCAATCATCCAGGCTTCACAACAACTTCAAAATCGTACTCTTGGAACAATAAGAGCCATCTACAGATTCGCCCCCCCAACACAGGCTTATTGACCAGGTACTTCAGCGCGGAGTGATTCGTATACATCTTAAAGTGGCCTCCTAGCAAGTAGTGTCGGTACTTCTGGAGTGCATACACCATAGCTAGCCCCTCGTGTTCAGTGGTAGAATAGTTCTTCTCTGCTTTGGATAATCTGCGGCTTGCGAACGCGATAGGGTGGTCCAAGCCTTCTCTGCCATCATGTGTTAGTATTGCTCCCAATGCTATACATGACGCATCGACATGTACATGAAACTCTTTCTTCCAGTTCAGGAAGACTAGAATCGGCGCGGTAACCATATTTTCTTTGAATATATCCAAGCTTTTCTTATAGTCATTGTTCCATCAAAACGTGACATCCTTCTTCAACAATTTCTCCATCGGCATGGTGATCTGGGCATAGCTTTTGATAAACTTCCTATAATATCCCATATGTCCCAGAGTAGTGCGCATCTGTTTCACATTCCTCGGTGCTTCCAAGTTCAGAATCACCGTGATCTTCGCGGGGTCTACCATCAGCCCTTGTCTACAAACCACATGCCCCAATAGGTTCCCAAAAGGAACGCAGAACAGACACTTCTTGAGATTGAGCGCGATCTGGTATCTTCAACAAGTATCCAGCATCAAACGCAAGCTTGCTACATGGCACTTGACCAACCCAAATACAGTCCAATCATCAAAATATACCTCCAGGAACTTATGAATAAATTCCTTGAATGTCGCAACAACCACGCACGAGAAGATTGCAGGCACATTCTTCAATCCAAATGGCATTATAGTATATTGAAAGAAACCCCACTCAGTCGTGAAGGTTGTTTTGATCCTATCCTCCGGCGCGATTTTGATTTGGTGGTACCCAGAGAACCCATCAGTGAAGGAATATGCTTCCTAGCCACCTACATTGTCCAACACTTCATCTGTGAACGGAGTCGAGAAAGGATCATGCACACAAGCGTCATTCAGTTTTCTGAGATCCACGCATATCCTTATCTCATCCTTATGCCTCTTGTCTTTCACCACCATTGGGATTACCCAATCAGATTCTTCCATAGGCTTAATGATGCCTGCTACTAGCATTTTTTCTAGCTCTAAGTGGACCTTCTCCTTGTATTTTGGATTTAGGCGGTAAGGCCTCTGCTTAACCAGCTTCGTGTCGGGTTTTAACGTGATCTTCATCACTCCTAGATCTCTAATTATTCCCTTCAGATCTGTAAACTTGGTAGGGAATAAGTCCTGGTACTCACGGAGTAATTCAGCAACCTTATCCACCATTGCGTCGTCCCAGTAGTCTCCAATCTTCGAGAATTTGGGTTCTCCCTCCGTACCAATGTTCACCTATTTAGTTCTCACCAACGCAGTTATATCAGGGTTCTCAATCTGTGGTCCTTGAACCTCGTGGTGGCCTTCTATTTCTAGAATGTTGATCTTCCGCGGATCATCATCCTCATCTTCAGCAGTTACATTATAACACTCGAGCGCTTGACTCAGCTGAGTAGCCCATTCAGGCTAAATCAGGTCTAAAGGATCTTGTGGTATCCTAAAGATGGCTGCTTTCACCTCTTGTAGTGCTTCATCAATACTATCAAACCCATCCTCAAAACTAAATGTCATCATGAATCCTTCGCGCAGGATATCCCATTCACCTATCCCATGGCGGAGCTCTGTTTCTATATACCAATTCATAGGGATAACATCCAGGGTATGACAGAACAGGTGCACCCATTCACGTTGTGGATTTTCTCCATAAGCCTGTGTCCATTTGGCCAGATGCACGTGCGGATCATTCTGTCCATCATACTTGTCCGTCAGTCGCATCTTAGGCTTCCAAAATCCTGCTTTCATCATCCTCCTACATTCACGCCAATCATCAAAGCTTCCTTTGTGCATACCCCACCATCTTGCGGACGTAGCATGCAGTGCCCAGTCCAAGGCCTGGAAGAGTTGCTTTTCTGGCACCTCCCTTTCAAATGCATCCAAAAGGATATCTACCTCATTTAGACCATCATAAATAGGAAAATTTATTTCCTCTGACGGCACACATCGCAGCGACTGGGTCATCATGTTGCAATTCAGCATAGTTACTTCGTGTAGCCAATTCTTCCAGCGTTCTATTTCTTCATCGAAATCCGAAGTGCAAGAACTCTCGCGCTCCCATGTAATCCATCCATCCATGGTGGGTGTTGGGCGATTTAGTTGTCTGCTAAATCCCTGTCATTTAATATATCAATCTGGGGAATCGTAAACTTAGAAGCAAACCAAAATATATGGGACCTTAGATGAAACAGGTGTAGGAAGTTTGTTTAGAATGGAAATTCATATTACAAATCTAAACTATCAGATCTATTTTACGAAAGCATAAAAACATGTTTGATCAATGGAATTATTTTACTTTAGAAGATAGAGAAGAGTCTCTTGTTCAAGAGTCCTGATTGTCCTTCTACAATCTTCCTATAATAACATTACCAAACACCTAAGAAAGCAAGAAAGAAAGCATATAAATGAAAGCAAGTAAATATTGTTTTCAGTTCAATTCTTAGCTCATGGAGAAGAGTCCCCTAACTTAGGAGGACTTGATTGCCCTTCTCACATAAAAATCATATAATGAAAGGGAATCAATATTCACATAAATGTAATCTAGGAAAGCATATGAGAAAGTAAATCTTATTTCAATTTAATCTAGCTCATGGAGAAGAGACTCCTAACTTAGGAGTTCCTGGTTGTCCTTCTCCCATCAAAACTAGCTACTGAAAGGAGATCAACCTTCACACAACATGGCCACAACATGAATTCATACTAAAATTATCTACAAGTATTTACAAGAAAGAAATAAGATGAACATCATAATTAAAATTAGTATATTCACAACATTACTTTACAACAAAGTGCACTTATCTCAGTATGGGGATCCTTCCATTCCTCAATGAGCACACATGAACAACTATCACACCTTAAGAATCAAACAACACTCATAACTCATGATTTGGAGAAAGTGGTATTATTCATGTTGAATGAACATAAATCTAATGCTAATGAATAACTGATAATTGTTTTCTCTCCCTCCTCCTTTCTTTGAAGGATGCTCCTCTTATTTATACATGAATTAGGGATATCTACTCAATAAATGTAGATCCCTTAAATATCTACTAGACCCATACTTGTCTCAACTTATCCCTAAATACTAGATACAAATCCCATGGCACATCAAAATCTCCATGATCTTTCTCCTTGGAATATGGTCCACCTCTTGAGTTGAAATTCGAATTTGATCTTGGGAGGCCACATAAGGGTGCCTTGGAAACTTCCAAATGATCTACACATGTCATCAAACTCAAGCCACTTTTAGGTATAAGCAAATACATGTTATTTCTCTAACTTTTAATCATAAATTCACTCTAAATACATGAAATTAATAACTTTGGAAAATGAAAATATAAACTCATATGGTAATGGAAATATAGGGTTATGTAATGATAATATGGTGAAATGAGATGACAAAATGAGGATAAAGGTGAAAATGGAGTGAAAATTGATGTTAATTTGGCGGCCCAACAAACCCCCCAACTTAAGTTATTGCATGTCCTCATGCAATCTATTACATTGATCATGATTTGATATTTTGAATTGTCTTGCTTTTACATGAACTTTGGCTGATATCGATTTTTTTAACTTCACATAATTTTCTTTTTGACAACTTTGTTCCTTTTTGCAAAGTCTTCTCTCTTAAAAACATTTGATTGCAACATATTATTTTGGTTGGTTCTTGTGTGACAACCAAAATTTGTTTAGTATTGGTTCTTGTGTAACAATACTTTCATTGTTTTTGTGTTGCATCAAAAGACTTTGAAAACATTTAATCAACCATTCTTTCTTTGATCATTATTTGCAAAACATGTAACATTTGAATCATAATGCAATAATAGTTGTTTGGAAAAAGTATGTTGGTTAGGATGATATGTGTAGAAAGGACATATATGACATATGGAAGGTGATAATGGAGTATGGATGTGAATATGAACATGGTGAAACATTTTCCAAAAATTATAATTTTAGTATTAAAGGAATTGTATGATAAAAAGCTAGAAAAGAACATACCTTTACTTATCTGTTGGAAATAATACTGAGAGGGGGGGTGAATCAGTATTATCAGATCAATCAAACTTTTCAATTCCATACTCAGAAACATATACGCTACTTCAATTAAGTGAACCCGCGTGTACACGCTACTGTGTCTAATGAAACTCGCGTATATCTAGAGATCTTATAATTCAGTTAGCTTAATCTTCAGTAAATGCATCAGATCATTATTAAGCATATTAACAGTAAACAGGTGCAGAATAACAGAACAGAACATCACACACATGAACACAAAGATATAAGGTGGAAACCCGATGTGGGTGAAAACCACCTGCTGCAAGTCATCTCAATCTTCTTCTTAATAAGAAAATCCTTTTACAATATTTGTACTAGTGCAGTCTTATACCAGTACGGGAGCTACAACCCCCTTTGCTCTTGTACTAGCCGATCCATTTACTAGTATGCAGGCTGCTACCTGCTACAATGCTCCAAAGATCTCCTTTAGCTTTTGTACTAGCTTAGATACTAGTACGTAGGTGCTTGCCTACAATCTTCTCACCTCCAGGTACCACGTTTCATCAATTTTCAGACTGGATACACTGAAGCACAACACATAATCTGAAAGGCCACTTTTCATCCAATTTTCATACTGGACCCATAACTATCATTGAAGCTCAAAACAATCATCAAACTCTGAATCACTGAAACCCTGTTAACAACAGTCACCAGAACACAGAGCAGACACAGAACTCTGTAATAACCATCAGATCCATCTGCAACTTCAAATATCAAGCTTTACAATGTATACGCTACTTCGATGAATCAAACCCGCGTGTATACGCGCTTTTGCCAAAGACAACCCGCGTACAGATCTAAAAATAATTTCTCATAACTTGCAGCTGTACCAGACATCAGTCATACTCATAACACTTATAGAACAATACATGCGTCAGTATGTAGATCTAGAATAAGCATCATAAAGATAGTTCATTTCAAACCATTTGATCCCGATCTCTCCTTAGATCTAGTTCTCCATCAACAGGTGAGATCTCTCCTTAGCTCAGATCAAGCAATGCATCATCAACCCATAACCCTGCATACTGGATCTAATGCTTCATCAGATATTCAAGACATTTCAGATGCACTTGCCTAATGATTTCCTTCTCCTTATATAGCCTTAGGCCTTGCTCAATACCAAGAGCCAAAACCATAGTAACACAATACCATCAACTTCAAAACTAGGGATCGACACGCCCGTCGAGACACAATGGTCCGAAACCATAGGCACAACTTCCAAGGACTAACCGCCATGGACCAAAGGTACTTTTCCACATACACGCGCTTTTGCTGAAGCCAACCAGCGTGTACACGCGACTTGGGCTTAACGAACCTGCGTGTATGAACTTTCTCTTCTTCTTATAGTCTGATCATCAATTCCTTGCTGCTGACCTTCTGTACTATGATTTGTCATCAGTGAGGTTTGCCATCAAGGACAACACTTATCTCATAATGCCAACAATCTCCCCCTTTGGACTTGATGGCAAAGCTAACTTGTCACACTTAGAACTATCATCTAATTCCTTTGAGCTGTCCTCCATCAGTCACATCTGATATCTCTTCTGAAGATTCATCATCTGATTCCTTTGAGCTGTCCTCCATCAGTCACATCTGATATCTCTTCTGAAGATTCACCCAGTTATACATAAGTGAGATATTCTTCTATGAGAGGGTTGCCATCAAGTACAACACATGCATCATAATGCCAACAATCTCCCCCTTTGGACTTGATGGCAACAACACCAAATCACTCTCCCCCTTTGACATCAAGGGCAAAGGGTGGACCAAGATATTCTCTTCCTTTGCTGAATCATTCCACTGTCCATACTCCCCCTGAGTACCTGCTGAAATCTCTGAATAGTCTCCCCCTTTGTATATGCCAAGGTGTACCAATCTGTCCATGCTCCCTCTGAGTACATGCTGAATCTCTGTTCTTGCTGAAGTGTGCTGATCATGCTCTCCCTGACTGTAAGCAAGGTCTACAAAAGATGTTCTTCAAGAAGAACATGACTCTATACATCATAAAAGACCTTCCTATCACTTAGGACTCATACATACATCCATCTCTCAACTAAGTGAGGATAAACAAGAAAATGACTCATCCACCCAACCAAGTGGGGATACATCAAAAATTTACATATGACAACCAAACACATTGCATCAATCATCCCAGGCATAGTGGGGAAACCAAAATAGGCCGTTACATGACCTTGACACCATGAAAGAGATACCACAAAAGAGATATATGACATAGAGACGAAATAACTAGACCAAGACTTATGAAAGTCACTAGCAGCATCTGATAATCACCATTCAGATCAGCATCCAAGAGATCCTTCTGTTCTCCTTTCGCCTTTGTTCCTCCTGAAATCAACACCAAATGTGAACTAGAACCAAAAGCTTTAAGATAATGCCAACAATGCATCATTGGAAGATTATCTGCTCCCCCTGAACTTGTGCCAGATGATCTCTGTCAGACCTATATCAGACTTTCTGCAACCAGCATCTGTCCCTGCTGATTTTCTTCAAAACTCCATATACGCGTCTGTATACACATAAACAAGCGTATATACGCGGATATTCCTTACGCAACACGCGTATACCATATACGCGACTATCCTCTTGTAAAACGGCGTATGCACGCGAATATTCTTTAAACAGCACGCGTACACAAATTTCCATATCAACAACCTGTAAATGTCCTGCAGCAAGGTATGTCTGAACATAGATGTCAACTCCTCCTTTTAAACATCATCATGAAATCATTCACATTACATGTGAAACCACCATAGCCATTACATCAACGTCAAGATCTACAAGCTCCAAGTATCATTTCTTGGGAACATCTGCATCAATCATCATATGTAAGTATCAACCTATCATCATATAGATAAGAACTCATCACCATGTCTCCAATAAAGCAACTTTGAGTAGTCATCCATGTGTCAGCACTATGTATCTTGAGCTCAAGCTCATTTGACAAAACTTCTTGATATCATCAACAGCAACAATCCTTATCCACATGAGTGCCTGCATCATAACTGTATGATCTTTATGCATATGACAATAGCAGTATATAAGTGACTCATCATCAAGTGAGGAAGATGTGTATTCAAGCTTTGTACTTCTCCTTGTTCTTATGAAGATCACCATGTAAGCACCATACATGCATCATCAAAGAATCAACCATAAATCTGATCTGAACATCTTCTATGTAACTTCAAGAATCATAGACAACTCACAACATCATATCATAGCAAGATATATCATTTATCCATATAAGAATCATCACCAAGGTTTATTAACCATAATGCCAACAATGAATTACTAAAGGCATATGCTCCCCCTCAACCAGTGCCATTTGTTAGATCTGATCATGCATATATCAGCAGAAAGCATCAAAACATCTTCATCCTCAAGTTAGGATCAAAACACTTCTAGACATCATACAAGTAACAAAACATTTCCACACATCCTCAGCAGACTGTAACCAATAGAGCAAATAATAGACTGAATCATATCAGATCCTTTTTTTTTTTGGATCCTGTTCCCACTGCTTTTCCTCAGACTGACATATACGCGACTTTGCAGTGTCTAACTCGCGTATATACGCGATTTCCCTTTAAGGAACTTGCGTATGAGATTCAGGACACTGAAGTTTTACACTTTCAGCTCCCCCTGAGTCTGATATGTCCGTGCTGTGCTGTGTCTCAGTACATTGTGCTGACTGTACTTCCTTCTTCCTCCATATCTTCAAGTGTGATGAGGTTTTCTTCTTTTGGTGTGATGTCCATCCTTTGTTCCTGCATTCCTTTGCTATATGTCCAATCGTGTTACATGCATAACATCTTACATGTTTCATATTCCTCCTGTAGCAATCAGCAGCTTTGTGACCATACATATTACAAGCAAAGCAATATCCATTAAAGTACCTTGATTGAGATGACTTGTCTGCATAATGGTCTTGAACTCTTCTTCTTTTACATCTAGCTGCAACATGTCCAAGATTATGACATACATAACATTCAACATTATTCATAGGAGGAGTAAAAGATTTTCTTTGAAGACTTTCTTTCCTTGGTTGACCTTTCATCTCCTTGTTGATCATTTTGGATTTCTCTTTAGAGTTCCTTGCCCCACCTTGTGAACTAGATTCACCTTCAACAGATTCATGAAAACCAAGACCAGTCTTGATAGCAGGAGACCTTTGACTACTAAGAATATCACCCAAGACTTTAGAACTATCTTGAAATCGTAAAAGCTTATCCTTTTCTTCTATTTTACCTTTCAAGATATTTACCTCAACTTGAAATTGTTCCTCCTTTTCTAGACATTGCTTCTTCATGTCTTCTCCATCTTTCCTTCCTTCTTCCAACTGATGCCTTAGTTTGAGAATCTCCTTTTCTTGCTTTTCATACAGATCCTGCTGAATTTGACGAACTCTGAAGGCACATTCCAACTGTGATTTTAAGCTGATGACTTCGTTTTCTTGTTTTGCAATAGCTTGGAGTAGATCTGTATTCTGCTTCTTTGATTCTTCAAGATCTCCTTTTAGTGAGGGGATTGTAGCTTCAAGATTTTCATAGTAGCTGGATCTATCTTTGAGTTTCTTGATGGTTGTGCTTCTTTCGTTGACTTCTTTTCTTAATGATGTCACTTCATGCTGCAATTTTTGACATTGGTCTTCCTTGTCCTTGAGTAGCTTTCTTACCTTGTTTCCTTCTTCTATTTGGGCCTTTAGTTTGGTAACTTCTTCTTTGAAAGCACAATCCCTTTTGTTCAATAGATCTTGTTGATCTTTAACTTTGTCTGCAAGCCTTCTAAACACTGCCTCTATTTGACACTTTTCTTGCTCACCCATAAAAGCATGTTCAGTAGTTTCACTATCACTTCCATCACTTTCACAAGGAAATATAGCAGGAACATCAGAGGATAACACATTCATACCTGATAATGATTCTGAATCTGATTCTGAATCTGAAGAGCTTCTTATACCTAATCCCCAATCGACTCTCCCACTGTCATAGTCCTTCTGAGATGTCTTCTTCTTCTTATGAGCTTTCTTCTTAAGCTTCTTTCCCATTGTTCCACGGATCTCCTTCAAGCGATCAAGCTTCTACCAAAGGACCTGCTCTGATACCAATTGTTGGAAATAATACTGAGAGGGGGGGTGAATCAGTATTATCAGATCAATCAAACTTTTCAATTTCATACTCAGAAACATATACGCTACTTCAATTAAGTGAACCCGCGTGTACACGCTACCGTGTCTAATGAAACTCGCGTATATCTAGAGATCTTATAATTCAGTTAGCTTAATCTTCAGTAAATGCATCAGATCATTATTAAGCATATTAACAGTAAACAGGTGCAGAATAACAGAACAGAACATCACACACATGAACACAAAGATATAAGGTGGAAACCCGATGTGGGTGAAAACCACCTGCTGCAAGTCATCTCAATCTTCTTCTTAATAAGAAAATCCTTTTACAATATTTGTACTAGTGCAGTCTTATACCAGTACGGGAGCTACAACCCCCTTTGCTCTTGTACTAGCCGATCCATTTACTAGTATGCAGGCTGCTACCTGCTACAATGCTCCAAAGATCTCCTTTAGCTTTTGTACTAGCTTAGATACTAGTACGTAGGTGCTTGCCTACAATCTTCTCACCTCCAGGTACCACGTTTCATCAATTTTCAGACTGGATACACTGAAGCACAACACATAATCTGAAAGGCCACTTTTCATCCAATTTTCATACTGGACCCATAACTATCATTGAAGCTCAAAACAATCATCAAACTCTGAATCACTGAAACCCTGTTAACAACAGTCACCAGAACACAGAGCAGACACAGAACTCTGTAATAACCATCAGATCCATCTGCAACTTCAAATATCAAGCTTTACAATGTATACGCTACTTCGATGAATCAAACCCGCGTGTATACGCGCTTTTGCCAAAGACAACCCGCGTACAGATCTAAAAATAATTTCTCATAACTTGCAGCTGTACCAGACATCAGTCATACTCATAACACTTATAGAACAATACATGCGTCAGTATGTAGATCTAGAATAAGCATCATAAAGATAGTTCATTTCAAACCATTTGATCCCGATCTCTCCTTAGATCTAGTTCTCCATCAACAGGTGAGATCTCTCCTTAGCTCAGATCAAGCAATGCATCATCAACCCATAACCCTGCATACTGGATCTAATGCTTCATCAGATATTCAAGACATTTCAGATGCACTTGCCTAATGATTTCCTTCTCCTTATATAGCCTTAGGCCTTGCTCAATACCAAGAGCCAAAACCATAGTAACACAATACCATCAACTTCAAAACTAGGGATCGACACGCCCGTCGAGACACAATGGTCCGAAACCATAGGCACAACTTCCAAGGACTAACCGCCATGGACCAAAGGTACTTTTCCACATACACGCGCTTTTGCTGAAGCCAACCAGCGTGTACACGCGACTTGGGCTTAACGAACCTGCGTGTATGAACTTTCTCTTCTTCTTATAGTCTGATCATCAATTCCTTGCTGCTGACCTTCTGTACTATGATTTGTCATCAGTGAGGTTTGCCATCAAGGACAACACTTATCTCATAATGCCAACATTATCTGAGTGGACAAACTGTGTATATGTAGAAAATTGTAGCTTCTGCTGTTGAATCATGGAATGAAGAATACAAGAATGTGATCTGTGCCTTGGTTGCATATATGATGGATGAAGTCGCGAATGTGGATCTTTTATTACTCTTACTGAATCTGTTCCAAAGTATAAAATAATCTGCTCCTGAATCATATAGCCTTCATCTCATCCCATATCGTGGCACAATTCTTTCCATGTGAATGAATGTGTCGATGTCGAACATGGAAAGAAGTCATTGGATTACCGACCATTGATGAATGTCGTTAACCAATGCGAGGCAAACTCACTATTAATGTCAATGAGTGCCAAGGTACCTTAAGTACATGTTGCGAAGTGCGAATGAATGAGGTGATGTCGAGCCACTAGCAAGATCCAACAAACAAGAGACATTAATGTATTCCCATTGTTCATTGGCGAGAAGACTTGCCATTAGGGCATGCAAGCCTCAAGGTACTAATAATAACTCTAGTCTTTATCCCAAATAAGGTGTTGAGGTCGATGGGTCAAGACTTGTTGAAAGGTGGGCCTTAAGGAATCCCACATCAGTCAACGCGAGTTCATACAAAATGATTGGTAGGACTATAGATACAAGATGTTATGGCCATACAGTTTTTATGGCAAGGAAAGCAAGGCAATGTAGAGAGATGGATGGTTTATTCATGAGGCAAAAAGATGAATTGAAAGGTAGGAAAAAATGTATGCGACTCAGAAAAGTAGACATGTATGAAGTCATGATCGATAAGGTAATGAACCAATGTACTTTAACATGGATGACTGATGAGGCTTTGAAGGAGAAGTGTGGTTAACATATCATGATGTAAAAAAATTTCTCTGTGGCGACAAATGTCATGACATATGTAACTAACTCCTTCAAGCTTTCAATAATGAATGTGATTTCGAGAGATCACATCTGCATGGACTTGGATCATCGCGCACCTGTAAAAGCTTAGTACATATCCTGCATGAAAACTGTAAGAGATTTTTGAAAGATATAAAATGCAAGAATGAGTATGAATGCTTAGCAACCAAAATAAAATGAAATGAATTTTTTTACTTGTTGCCTTTGCGCACTAGTTCCTAACTCCAACAAGACAAGTTAGCATAAAATATTTTCAGCTGTTATGCAATATCCATTTGCAATTTGTTTTATTTTTTTTTTAATTGGTTTTTTTATTTTTTATTTTTTTGAATTGTTTTAATATTTTTTATTTTTGAATTGCTTTTTTATTTGTTTTGATTTGTTTTTTTTTTTTTTGGTTAAAATTAAAATTTGTTTTGGATTGTTATTAAAATAAAAATAAAATAAAATAGAAAAATGTTTTGCATTGTTTTGATTTTTTTATTTTATTTTTATTTTGAATTGTTTTAATTTTTTATTGTTTTGGTATTTTTTTTTTTGAATTAAAAACTTTAAAACTAATATTTATTTTGTATGGTTATTAAAAAACTAGAAATAAATAAAAAAAAATAATAAAATCAAATCTCTTAATTTTTTTTTTTGTTTTGTTTGAAAACAAAGTGCAGTGAGCACTATCCATGGAATTTTATTAATTAAACACGAGCACCCTGAGAATCAACCCATGCTCCTTAATCACTTTGATGGAGAGAACTCGTCGGCCATCATCAATTCTTGTTTGTTCCTTCACAGCTGAAAAGACCAACCCGTACTCCAAACCATCAGCTCCCGCAAAACCAAGTTCTCTGCATCCTTTTCGGCTTCAACATTTAAAAGAGAATGTGGCTCCATATTTTGCATTTCATCAGAGAGATAAGAGCAGTGGTGAGTTTCAGATAGATTGGAAGAACTCCTTATACATTTTTGACGTAATGCTAACTGGTGCTGAGATTTGGAATTTTTAAAACTACCTGTATTGCATCTTGAAGTCAGCTGCATTGGTTGCATATTCTGTGCAGGAAATGAAGATTGATGATACTCTTCAGAGAATTCAATGTATGATTGCGGCAATAAGTCCTTGCTACTGGAGTCTGCAAGGTTCAGTTTAGCAGGCTCTTGTATCGAAGAGACAGTATCAAACATGGATTGAGCAGGTGAAGATACGAAAGGATGTTTATATGTGCCAGAAATACTATCACATTCTGTGATGCTGGAGTCTCCCTTGAATGATCTTCCAGCTGGACTATCTGGCTGCACATTTGAAAGACCAGAATGGAGATCACTAAAGCCCCTCTGCTGAATCTTTTCTTGCAGTTTCTGACACTGTTCCCTGGCCTCGTCTCTTTCTCGGCAAGTTACATGAATAATATTCAATAGTTGTCTCACATTCTCTTCATGCCATTTGACTTCATCTTTTGCACCTAAGCGAGTGGTTTCCAACTCCAACGTTGTGCAGAACAGAAGATGCTTCAATTCCTCAGGACTCTGTCCTTGATAAAGCCAGGGAGTTAAAGGAGACAGCATTGTGCTTTGCATGGTTCGACCACCAGACCACCCCTACTTACAGAGCAGTAGGAAGGGCAACTTATTTTAAAATTGGACATCCTTCTCATCTCTGTCTGCTCGTTGCCTTTTGCCCCAGAGTTTGATTACGGTTGACCGGGTAGTAGAACACCCTATTCTTCCTGCCGTTGCCAATTACCCAGACGTCCATATCTGTTGGCAAATTCGTCCATGAGCCACCCACAGTGAAGATGCATAAATTCCCTGCACCTGTTTCCCTTCTGCGTACTTCAAATCGCTGGCTATTGGTTCTGCTAGAGCATCACATGAATGTCAAGCTCCATGTTCGACCTTGAAGAGCAGTCCATTCTGGGATGCCACCCTCTGTTCGCAAGGGAGAAATCTAGTGAAAAGCCATGCCTTTCCTTCAAATGATTGTATAGTACCCTTCTTTGATCTCCATGACGCAGATGTGGTTACGACAGTACCCCCGGTTTAACTTTGGCGACTTGCCTTAACTACTCACGTGTCCCTTGCAACATTTGGATGCCACGTTCTTGGCATGCATGATGCCTTTTGGTAAGGTTATGCATTGAAATATTCATCACTAATGTTCTATGTTATTGTTGCTTCTTACGAGGTTCCATTGACACTATATCGTTCCAATAAATCAGGTTTTTGAATGATTTGCGGCCTGGGATATTGAGATCATGCAGAGAGAGATCACAGGAAATCAGATAAAGATAGGATAACATTTAATTGAAACAGAAAGGCCGATTTTTGGAGGATTTTTCTCTGACCAAGCTTAATGGATGCGTAAAAACTGAGGGCAGTTGAAACCGCCATAAAAGAATTTACATCGATGATTGTTCTGGAGCTGGAGATTGCTCAGACTATTAAGGAATATGGTTTTGGTTAAAAGGATCATGGCGCCAAAATGGATATGATTCACTCGATATGAAGTTTCCTTAGATGATGGCGTGATTAACAACCTTCAATCCAAATATGAGACATCATGCGATTTCAGTTCTAGCTTCCCGGATCTATAGGTTGTCAGTAATGGGTGCTTGAGCCAACCAGAGTTATGAATGACTTACCTAACGATTCTCCCTATAAATGCCGGGATAAACTTTGATGGTGACGGGTTTCTGGTTATTCGCTGGAATTAAATTGATAGCAGCTTGGATCATAGTGAAATCACGTTGACCTGTCGTCCTACATACTACAATCTCATTTCCTTCGCTCGCTGAAAGCTCAGGGACCCTCTAACCTTCGCTAACCTTCGCTCGCTGAGAGCTCAGGGATCCCCTCCGGGTTTTGAGTCGAAGTCTCTTCGAATCTCGTGAAATCATCCTCCCAATCACAGTAGGTCGGTTCCACAATGAACAGTTGCAGTGCTGCAGGTAAAAAAAAAAAGGATGACCAGCAATCCTCTAAAATTCGCCATGGATGATATTTGAATTATCAGCACTTTCGAAACACGGAAAACCTGAGGGAGTCCCATACGGTCGCTCCACGGAATTGTATGTTAATCAGATTGGTGAGTTTTAGCGATTGTTTGTTTTATTTTATATTTTATATTTTTATTTTTAAATTAGGTTTTGTTTTTATGTGATTTTTATTGTTTTGTTATTTTATGTTTTTTTTTAGATTTTATATATATATATATGTGTTTTTTTTGTGTTTGTTTGGTTTACGTTTGTTTTTAATTTTTTTTTAATGAGTTTTGTTTTATTCATTGTTTTATTGTTTTGTTTTATTTATGTTTTTTTTAAACTAAAATTAAAAAAAAAATTCTATTTTTAATTTTTTTATGTTGTAACAAAATAAATTGAATTGAATTTCATTCCTAAATATTTTTTTTTATTTTTTTTTAACTTGAATTTTATTCTAATTTTTTATATTAAAATCATAACTTTTTTTCTTTAAGAAAAAGAATTTTATTCTAATTCTTTTTTAAAATCAAAATATTTTTGAAAAAGAATTTAAATTTTATTCTAACCCTAAAAAGACCTAGATTTTTTTATTGATCTACGATGATTTTTTAGCAAATGGAGACAAGTATATTGCTACCCTGAAAACATTTATAAAAATTCTACTTTCTGATCCTCGAGATCGTGCAAAGACGCAGGAGGAGAGCATACTTATTTGAACTGAAAATATTATCCTACCTACTCTATGCTAATTGAAAATTACAAACTATTACGTGTAATTAAATTTCCAGTGTAACCATTCACGCAATAGTAGTAAAAATATATTCATTTTCAATTTCCCAATTTTAAAATGAAAATATACAAGGATGATCGAATCTAGTTTTTGTGAGTATGATCTAATGAAATAAAAACAAAATCGATCTAACCTCGTACTTGTTTGAAACCATCGAAACCACTTGTCGATAAGGCTTTCATAGGCGTGATTTCCACTCTGATTCAGATCATGCTGCAACTTCTCTTCGTCCTCCTCAATTTCCTGTTCAAATAATTGTTCATCGTTAGATATACAGGATGATTCTTCAAATGTTAATTCATTGTTTTCTTCTAAAGGAGTAGTTAAGCTTTTGGCTGCTGTCAAGATCTCTTCTTCGCAAGAAGAGGAGATCCTGACACTTGCTAGGATCTGAGCGAGTTGTTCCAAACTTATACTCATCGTTTTTATTGTGTTTTTGTTTTTTTTTTAGTGAATGGGGGGTTTTTTATTTGTGTTCTATTTCTATGTTTTCTATATGAGAATAAACTTAAATGAAAATTTCTAAATGCAACTAACCCTAAATGATCCTAAATACAAATTCTTCCTAAACAATCTTCCTAACTAGCTTACATCTAAGTTTGCTTCCCCGGCAACGACGCCAAAATGTTGGGCGATTTAGTTGTCTGCTAAATCCCTGTCATTTAATTTATCAATCCGGGGAATCATAAACTTAGAAGCAAACCAAAATATATGGGACCTTAGATGAAACAGGTGTAGGAAGTTTGTTTAGAATGGAAATGCATATTACAAATATAAACTATCAGATCTATTTTATGAAAGCATAAAAACATGTTTGATCAATGGAATTATTTTACTTTAGTAGATAGAGAAGAGTCTCTTGTTCAAGAGTCCTGATTGTCCTTCTACAATCTTCCTATAATAACATTACCAAACACCTAAGAAAGCAAGAAAGAAAGCATATAAATGAAAGCAAGTAAATATTGTTTTCAGTTCAATTCTTAGCTCATGGAGAAGAGTCTCCTAACTTAGGAGGACTTGATTGCCCTTCTCACATAAAAACTATATACTGAAAGGGAATCAATATTCACATAAATGTAATCTAGGAAAGCATATGAGAAAGTAAATCTTATTTCAATTTAATCTAGCTCATGGAGAAGAGACTCCTAACTTAGGAGTTCCTGGTTGTCCTTCTCACATCAAAACTAGCTACTGAAAGGAGATCAACCTTCACACAACAAAACATGGCCACAACATGAATTCATACTAAAATTATCTACAAGTATTTACAAGAAAGAAATAAGATGAACATCATAATTAAAATTAGTATATTCACAACATTACTTTACAACAAAGTGCACTTATCTCAGTATGGGGATCCTTCCATTCCTCAATGAGCACACATGAACAACTATCACACCTTAAGAATCAAACAACACTCATAACTCATGATTTGGAGAAAGTGGTATTATTCATGTTGAATGAACATAAATCTAATGCTAATGAATAACTGATAATTGTTTTCTCTCCCTCCTTTCTTTGAAGGATGCTCCTCTTATTTATACATGAATTAGGGATATCTACTCAATAAATGTAGATCCCTTAAATATCTACTAGACCCATACTTGTCTCAACTTATCCCTAAATACTAGATACAAATCCCATGACACATCAAAATCTCCATGATCTTTCTCCTTGGAATATGGTCCACCTCTTGAGTTGAAATTCGAATTTGATCTTGGGAGGCCACATAAGGGTGCCTTGGAAACTTCCAAATGATCTACACATGTCATCAAACTCAAGCCACTTTTAGGTATAAGCAAATACATGTTATTTCTCTAACTTTTAATCATAAATTCACTCTAAATACATGAAATTAATAACTTTGGAAAATGAAAATATAAACTCATATGGTAATGGAAATATAGGGTTATGTAATGATAATATGATGAAATGAGATGAAAAAATGAGGATAAAGGTGAAAATGGAGTGAAAATTGATGTTAATTTGGCAGCCCAACAGTGGGATTCACCCCGCCTTGGTCTCTTATTGTTATCTGATAGATGCAGTCCAGATCATCATCACTCTCATAATCGCGGATTGGTTTCGTATAGCGCGATCCTTCAACAGGATCCAGGGGTATTATTACCCGCAACGATTTCTTCTCAAAGATCATCTTTCGCTTCTTCATATTGATTACCCCGTTCATATCAGTAGCCCAGTCAATTCCCAGGAGCGCAGGGTAGGGATTGCTGTCATCCACAATCTCTATTACTTCAAAATCTGCCAGCGCGCTCGCTCCCTCAATATCCACGGTCACCCCCTGCAGCCGCGCCATGGGTATGATTTTCTGCTAATTTGCCATACTTAGCTAAATTGGAGACCATTGCAGCGTAGGTCTCCCCATTTGCTCCCAAGTATGTTTTGTTGGCATTATGACACAGGTTTGGCGCTATGGCACAGGTGTTGTACTTGATGGCAACTCACTTTGATGACAGATCACAGTTCAGGTTCTCAGAATGCAAGAAAACGATATATACACAGGTTCCCTTTGACCAAACCACGTATACACACGGGTTAGACGATCAAAAGACGCGTATGCGTATACACACACTTTCACACAAGGAAAAGCACGTACATGTGGGAGAACTTATTTTTGTTCCATGATATTTAGTCCTTGGTATTTGAACCTATGGTTTTGGACCATGGTATCTTGTCCAAAGTATTGATCCCTAGTATTGGGTCCATGGTATTGATTTGTTATGGTTTTGGACCGTGGTATTGTGAAAGGCCTAAGACTATAAAAGAGGAAGGAGATCATTAGGCAAGTGCATGATCTGAAGTATTGAATATCTGATGCAGAGCTAGATCTGGAATACAGGTGATTGGGTTATGGTGCATAGCTGGATCTGAATGAAGGAAGAACCTAAGCGCAAAGAGAAGGATAAGTTCTATGATGGGTCAAAATCTTAAGGCTTGAATAGTAGTATCTTTATGTGATTTTGATCTGTTATATTTGGCGCATGACTTGATCTATAAACCTGATAATTTGGGTATAACTAATGTCTGAATATTTGAAAGAGTGAATTATCTTTTATAGATCTGTACGTAGGTTCAGTGAAGCAAAGGCGCGTATACACGCTGGTTCAGTAACTAAAAATAGCGTATACGCAGGTTGGCCATCTTTCAGAAGCGTATGCACGCAATTTGTACACATTGAAGTAGCGTACGTCTCTTGAAATATGTTTTAGCTACTTCTGTTTATTGTTGCAGTATTCTGGGTTCAGAATTGGTGTCTGGTTACTGTTACTATGTTCTGGGTACAGCTATCAGAGAAGTGTCTATTTGATTCAGTTTTGTTTTGTGAAAAGGAGATTGTTTGATGCAGAGATTCTTAATGTTTGATTGATGTTATTCATGGATCCAGTCTGAAAATTTATGCAACGTGGTCCCTGGAAGAAAGAGAAGGTTGTAGCCTTTTGTATGTTAGCACCTACGTACTAGTACCTCAGCTAGTACAAGAGCTAAGGGGGTTGTAGCTCCCTTCCAGGAGAGGCTGGAGAACGAGAGAAGGTTGTAGCCTTCTGCAGGTAGAAGCCTACGTACTGGTATAAGTCTGCACTAGTACAAAATCATTGCAAAAGAAGTTTCTAATTAAAATAAGATAGAGATGAATTGCAGCAGGTGGTTTTCACCCACACTGGGTTTCCACCTTATATCTTATGTTCTTGTGTATGACTGTCTTCTGCTCTGTTTTACTGTTCCTGGTTACTGTTTATATGTTTCTGATGCACAGATTAATGATCAACATATGAAGAATAAATTAAATTATAAGTCTACAGGGTATACGCTGGTTTCCTTATCTGTAGTTGCGTATACACGCAGTTTTCACTAACTGAAGTAGCGTATATGATCTAGTTGTGAAATAAAAATAATTGTCTTAATAATACTGATTCACCCCCCTCTCAGTATTATTTCCAACAATTGGTATCAGAGCAGGTGCTTCAGAGGAAGCTTGATCGCTTGAAGGAAGATCTATCATCACGAGCAACTACAAGAAAGAAGCATCGATCAGGCCACCAATTTTTTATGGGAGAAACTTCGTCTATTGGAAGGTAAGAATCACAACCTATCTTCAATCTCTTGGTACAGAAGTCTGGGATATCGTGGAAACAGGATACAAATTTCCATCAGCAACACCCACAGATCCGCCTGGTAAGAAGCAGTATGAAACAAATGCAAAGGTTGTCAATACTCTATTAGGGAGTCTATCTCAAATAGAATTCGTCAAGGTTATGCAGCTCAAAACCACAAAAGAAATATGGGACAAGATCGTTCTGAGCTATGAAGGAGATGAGCAGGTAAAACGAGCAAAACTTCAAACTCTCAGAATTCAATATGAAAATCTCAAAATTCACAATGATGAAAGTGTGGCTAACTACTTTCTACGTATAGATGAGATTGTAAATTATATGAAAAACTTGGGTGAAGAAATAAAAGAGGTCATTTTGGTTGAAAAGGTTCTAAGATCTTTGTCTTCTAAGTTTGAATCAAAAGTTTCTGCCATAGAAGAAAAATAGAATCTACAGAGCATTACCATGTCACAGCTACACGGAATTCTAACCGCTTATGAAATGAGGAAAGGGGGACCATCAGACAAGAGAGAAGCCGCATTCAAGGCCTCAGGAAAAGGAGATTCCAATGACTCAGGACATATGTCAGAAGAAGAGGAAGAATCAAATTTTGTCAAGAACCTTCAACGGGGTTCTGGAAGATTCAGAGGTAAGCTACCTTTCAAATGTTTTGCTTGTGGAAGAATCGGTCACTATGCTGCCAAGTGTCCTCATAAAGATAAGATTGACAAAGGTAAGGAACCAATTAGATGGAAAATAAAACATAATGTAATTAAGAAGAGCTATTACACTCATGAAGATAGTGATGGACTTTCAAATAATGATGAAGATAAACAAGGTAATAATTATAGACTTTTGATGGCTTTTGAAGATGATGATTTCTTGGATGTTATAGATGAAGAAGGTCTTTATGAAGAAATTTCTAAACTCAAAATTTGTTTAGAAGAAAAGAATATGATTATAGATACACTGACATTCCAACTTGCTGAAAGGGAAAAACATCATGAAAAGTTAGAATGTGAAATTGTGGGACTTAGAAAAGAGATTGTGAAAACAAAATCTCTTAATCTTAGATTTGCTAAAGGATCTAAAACTTTAGATGAGATTATCAAAGTGCAGAACTCTCCACTAATCAAGACATGTATTGGATATAATAAAGAAGCATCTCAAGCATAGAAACCATCCACCTCCAAAAGTTATCTTGATGCAACAAGGAGAAGTGAACAGGTTGAGAATTGGCAACAAAGGCACAATGCAGATCACCAGGTAAATCAGGGACATTTTACTTCAAGAGTGAACAGAGATCACCAAGTAAATCGGGGGCAATCTACTTCAAGGATGAATAGAAGCTACAACCAACCGTAGGTAAATCATTCTCAATTTGCCTCAAGAATGGATGTCAATGAAAACTACAATCATTTGGTCCGCAGGTTTGATAATCGCAGGAATTTCTTCAATGGCCAATGTTTCTCTTGTCATAACTTTGGACACAAAGCTTCTCAATGTGTTGCCTACAAGACCATCATGACTAGAGAAGCTCAAAAACAAAGGAGTATGACGGGGCTCATGAAAAGGACCTACAATAACTTTTCTGCTCTTGAAAATGAAATAGAAAGTTCTATTTGTAACAACTTCGTTCATGAAGATTCTGAATGCAGGAGCAGGTATCGGCAGACAACTCAAAAGGAGCAAGCTTCAAGTGCCAAAACATGGAGAAAGAAAGAACCGCAACCAGAAAGATGTGGCATAGCCTTATATGCAAAAGGGCAAGAAAATCAGTGGTACATCGACAGTGGACACTCGAAACATATGACAGGTGATAAAGAAAAACTTCAGTCATATAGTGCCTTAGAAAAGGAGAAGAAGGTATCATCTGGAAATGACACCCCTGCACTCATAAAAGGTAAAGGTTCTGTTCTTTTAAAAGAAAAGGTCAAAGCAGGAAATGTTATGTAGGTTGATGGCTTAAAGCATAATCTATTGAGTGTCAGTCAAATGTGTGATCAAGGAAATGAGGTGACATTACGATCAAATGGATGTATTGTTCGTGAGATTGATACAGGAGAAACGGTGATCAAAGGCATAAGAACTCCAAATAATCTATACATTCTCAAGGGAGGACAACAACAATGCTATCTGAGCAAGAATGATGAACACTAGCTATGGCATAGAAGATTGGGGCATCTAAGCTTCTCTCAGATAAGGAAAGCATGCAAATACCAGGCAGTTCATGGTCTTCCAAACATCAGAATTCCAGAAAATACAATATGCAAATCATGTCAGTTTGGTAAGCAAACCAGAACTAACTTCCCTGAGAAGAAAGGATCAGCTAGCAAGCCACTTGAACTTGTCCATACTGATGTATGTGGTCCATCTAGGAAAAGGTCACCTCGAGGAGAAGAATACTTTATATTATTCATTGACGACTTTTCCAGGATGTGTTGGATAGGGCTTATGAAGCACAAAGACGAAGCTTTCGAAAAGTTCAAGTCATTCAAAGCCTTAGTTGAAAACAAATCAGATCATAGAATCAAATGCCTCAGGTCTGATAGAGGTGGGGAGTTTACCTCGAATGAATTTTTCGATTTTTGTGAAGAACATGGAATAAGAAGGGAATTCTCTACTGCAAGGACTCCTCAGCAGAATGGAGTAGTGGAAAGGATGAACAGAACGGTTCAACAAATGGCTTGTGCTATGTTGGATGAGTCTGGAACTCCTGCAACCTTCTGGGGTGAAGCTGCATTTGCTGCAGTTACTATTCTCAACAAAACAAATGTCCGGGTGAACATCACTCTAACTCCTCATGAATGATGGTATGGTAAGACGCCTACGGTAAAATACTTCAAAATTTTTGGAAGCAAATGCTATATCAAAAAGACTGATGAAAATCTTGGCAAGTTTGAACCTAGAGCATATGAAGGCATTCTCCTTGGGTACTCTCCCCACAACAAAGCATATAAGTGTTACAATAAAACACTTGGAAGAATTGTTGATAGTATTGATGTAGTGGTTGATGAAGAAGGAAACATTCATAGGCAAGTAAATTCCAAACATTTCGAAGATGATGAGGACTATCCTTCAACATCAAATCAGACTTATGATGAAGAAGAAACCCATGAGGCACTAGAAGAATAGATAAGGATAGAAGAGAAGACTCCATCCAGGTATGTTCAAAAGAATCATCCAGAAACTCAAATTTTGGGGCAAAAAGAGGTAGGTATACAAACAAGACGAACAATTTCAGAAGCTTCAAGCTATTTAGCATTTCTCTCCTCCACTGAACCACAAAATGTAAGAGAGGCATGCAAAGATGAATGTTTGGTCAAGGCAATGGATGAAGAACTTGAGCAGATTGAAAAGAATAGCACTTGGGAGTTGGTTCCTAGACCAAAAGATAAGAATGTCATAGGGACAAATGGATATTCAAAAACAAGCTGAATGAAAATGGGGAAGTTATTAGAAACAAGGCCAAACTTGTTTGTAAAGGGTATGCTCAACAAGAAGGAATAGACTTTGAAGAAGTGTTTGCACCAGTTGCTAGACTTGAGGCCATAAGAATGTTCCTTGCTCTTTCTAGCTTTCAGAAATTCAAAGTATTTCAAATGGACGTGAAATCTGCCTTTCTGAATGGAGACTTATAAGAGGAAGTGTATATTGATCAACCAGATGGATTCATCCTTGGAAATGATCCAAAACTTGTATGCAAACTTAAGAAGGCTCTCTATGGTCTTAAACAGGCTCCAAGGGCTTGGTATTATCATCTGGACAAATACCTTCATCAACAAGGTTTTTCAAAAGGATCAGCAGATAGCAATCTTTATATAAAAATTGATAATGATAAATTGCTAATACTTGTTGTGTATGTTGATGATATCATCTTTGGTAGCAATGAAGAAGCCATGAGTCAAAACTTTGCTTTGGTGATGCAGAAAGAATTCGAAATGTCCTTGCTTGGTGAGCTGACATATTTTCTTGGTTTACAAATCCAACAAAATAAAGACGGTATCTTTTTATCTCAAACCAAGTACCTCAAGCAGATCTTGAAGAAATATGGCATGGAAGATTTGAAACCAGTATGTACCCCTATGGTAACATGATGCAGCCTCAGTGCAAATGATGAATCAACAGCAGTGCATCAACCAACATATAGATCCATGATTGGAAGTATGCTCTATTTAACAGGTACCCGACCAGACATCATGCATGCAGTGGGAATGGTTGGAAGATTTCAGGCAAATCCAAAGGAAACTCATCTTCAAGCAGTGAAGAGAATTTTCAAGTATCTTCAAGGAACTCAAAACTATGGCTTATGGTAGCCTAGAGATACAGATCTCACACTTCATGCTTATACAGATGCAGATTGGGCTGGAAGCGTGGATGACAGAAAAAGCACTAGTGGTAGTGCGTTCATTATGGGTTCCAGATTAGTATCTTGGTTCAGCAAGAAACAAAGTTAAATTGCATTATCTATAGCTGAAGCAAAATATGTGGCTGCTGCATCTTGCTGCACAAAACTCGTTTGGATGATGCAAACCTTGCAAGATTTTCAAATCACTTGTACTCCACCTATCTCCATTTTATGTGATAATACAAGTGCAATCAGTATATCAAAGAATTGAGTCATGCATTCAAAGACCAAGCACATACCTATCAAATATCATTTTCTCTGGGAACAAGTGCTTGAACGAAAGGTTAAATTGGAGTATGTTCCCTCTAAGGAACAAGTTCCTGATATACTCACCAAAGCACTGCCCAGGGAAACATTTGAATACCTCAGACAGAAGCTGGGAGTAGTTGATGCATCATCTTGCTGTTGAAACCTGTCTGTCTCAGAGAAAAGTGGTTGTACGTGAGTTTCATGAGGAGGATCTGCGTACATACGCCGGTTTATGTGGATACAGTCGCGTATATGTTGGTTTGAAGGAACACAGTGGGATCAGACTCAGGTTGAAAAGAGTCTGATATGGGTTTGACAGAGACCATCTGGCACAGGTTCAGGGGGAGCAGATATACTTCTAATAATGCATTGTTGACATTATCTTAGAAGCTCTTGGTTCAAGTACACAGCTGTTGTTGGTTTCAGGTGGAACAGGTGCAGAGGGAGAACAGAAGGAGAACATGGTTGTTGATCTGAATAGTGATTGACAGATGCTGCTGTTAGTAGTTATTGGTGACTTTCATAGTCTTGGTCTAGATATTTCGTCTCTATGTCATGTATATCTTTTATTATCAAGGTCATGTAATGACCCATTTTGGTTTCCCCACTATGCCTGGGATGAATGATGTAATGTACTTGGTTGTCATGTGTAAACTTCTGGTGGATCCCCACTTGATTGGGTGGATGAGTCAATATTGGTATATCCCCACTTGGTTGGGAGATGGATGTATGTATGGAGTCTTTGGTGATAGGAAGGTCATTTATGATGTATAAGTCATGGTTCTTTTTGAAGAACATCCTTTTGTAGATCTTGCCTACAGTCAGGGGGAGCATGATCAGCACAGCAGAGCAGATATTTCAGCATGTACTCAGGGGGAGCATAACCCTTTACCCTTGATGACAAAGGGGGAGAATGACTTTGATGATGTTGGGGTTGCCATCAAGTCCAAAGGGGGAGATTGTTGGCATTATGACACAGGTTTGGCGCTATGGCACAGGTGTTGTCCTTGATGGCAACTCACTCTGATGACAGATCACAGTTCAGGTTCTCAGAATGCAAGAAAAAGATATATACGCAGGTTCCCTTTGACCAAGCCGCGTATACACGCGGGTTAGACGATCAAAAGATGTGTATGCGTATACATGCACTTTCACGCAAGGAAAAGCGCGTACATGTGGGAGAACTTATTTTTGGTCCGTGGTATTTAGTCCTTGGTATTTGAACCTATGGTTTTGGACCATGGTATCTCGTCCAAAGTATTGATCCCAAGTATTGGGTCCATGGTATTGATTTGTTATGGTTTTGGACCGTGGTATTATGAAAGGCCTAAGACTATAAAAGAGGAAGGAGATCATTAGGCAAGTGCACGATCTGAATTATTGAATATCTGACGCAGAGCTAGATCTGGAATATAGGTGATTGGGTTATGGTGCATAACTGGATCTGAATGAAGGAAGAACCTAAGCGCAAGGAGAAGGATAAGTTCTATTGATGGGTCAAAATCTTAAGGCTTGAATAGTAGTATCTTTGTGTGATTTTGATCTGTTATATTTGGCGCATGACTTGATCTATAAATCTGATAATCTGGGTATAACTAATGTCTGAATATTTGAAAGAGTGAATTATCTTTTATAGATCTGTACGCAGGTTCAGTGAAGCAAAGGCGCATATACACGTTGGTTCAGTAACTAAAAATAACATATACGCAGGTTGGCCTTCTTTCAGAAGCGTATGCACGTAGTTTGTACACGTTGAAGTAGCATACGTCTCTTGAAATATGTTTTAGCTACTTCTGTTTATTGCTGCAGTATTCTGGGTTCAGAATGGGTGTCTGGTTACTGTTACTGTGTTCTGGGTACAGCTGTCAGAGAAGTGTCTATTTGATTCAGTTTTGTTTTGTGAAAAGGAGATTGTTTGATGCAGAGATTCTTAATGTTTGATTGACGTTATTCATGGATCCAGTCTGAAAATTTATGAAACCTGGTCCCTAGAAGAAAGAGAAGGTTGTAGCCTTCTTTAGGTCAGCACCTACATACTAGTACCTCAGCTAGTACAACAGCTAAGGGGGTTGTCGCTCCCTTCCAAGAGAAGCTGGAGAACGAGAGAAGGTTGTAGCCTTCTACAGGTAGAAGCCTGCGTAATGGTATAAGTTTGCACCAGTACAAAAACATTGTAAAAGAAGTTTCTAATTAAAAGAAGATAGAGACGAATTGCAGCAGGTGGTTTTCACCCACATTAGGTTTCCACCTTATATCTTGTGTTCTTGTGTATGACTGTCTTCTGCTCTATTTTACTGTTCCTTGTTACTGTTTATATGTTTCTAATGCACAGATTAATGATCAACATCTGAAGAATAAATTAAATTATAAGTCTGCAGGGTATACGCTGGTTTCCTTATCTGTAGTTGCATATATACGCAGTTTTCACTAACTGAAGTAGCGTATATCATCTGGTTGTGAGATAAAAATAATTGTCTTGATAATACTGATTCACCCCCCCTCTCAGTATTATTTCCAACATGTTTTGGCATAACGTTTGCATCTGACCCCAGGTCCAAAATGACCTGATCCATTTCATACTCTCCTATTTGTGTAGTCAGTCTCATCTCCCGTCCCGTCCTCGTTTTATGCTTGCCAATTTTTCGTACTACGCGCGGCTCACCTGGCGCGGTCCCAACACATCTATTGATGAGTTCTTGTAACCCTTTCATAGCCTTACTATCGCGTAGTAACTTCATACAGGTTTCTAGGAAAGTTGTGAGCATAGAAGGGTCCATCTCTAGCTCAGGCTTATCCTTGCTTCTTGAAGTGGAGGCCTCATCGAAGCTCTTCTTAGCTTCCATGAATGCTTCACGAGCATGCTCCAAATCAAACTCAACTTGTTTTGTCAGGGCTTTGCGAACCCATGTACTGTCTTCTGGTTGTTTCCCCTTGTTATCTACCATCACGATTCCACTCCAAAGCACTATATTTACGTTCGGATCTTCCTCGCGTGGCTCAGACCTCATCATCTGCAGGTATTGAGTCGGGGGAGGTGGTAGTGCTCCTTTGTCATGTATCCTAGCTATCAGAGTAGGACAATCTTCTATTTCATGATCAAACAGTGTGCAATACTTGCACGACAAACGCGTTGGATTAGTGAAATCGCGAGCATAGTGTCCTGGTCCTCCGCAATTGTAGCAAATCAACTGTCCTCGACCTCTACTAGGTCCTCCTCTACCTCGGCCTCGTCCGCACCCCTGAAATCCTATCCATGCCATCCCTGCATTTTGGTCAAGGGGCCGCATTTCAGACTAAACCCTATAGGTGGGAGTTCTATCCATCATCAATTCATAGCTCCTGCAAGTACACTCATCATGTCCTACCAACCTACAAAAGTTGCAGAACAACTGTTGTGGTGCTTGCACATACTTCTATAGCAAGTGACAGTTATCCGTGGCATGTTTTCCGGCTACTTGATAGATAGCGCACCATAAAGCAGGCGCCACGCTAGGTCCTGCTTGAGCTTTCAGCCTTAAAGGCATCGATCCTCCTCTTGCAAGGTAGTTTGTAAAGACCGGGAAATGGTCTTTGTCATGACCCTGACTCTTGCATTTCAAGCACCATACCTCTTCACGTACCTCTGGTCGAACTGTCCTATCCTGCTTCAGACTTTGCATCTCAAGGCACAGATTCTTCAACTGTGCATGGATCTGCTGGACTCCTAGATTAGGATCCTGCATCGGAGTCTCATGTAGTCTCATGGCAATCTCCAAGGCCTCTGCCTGAGTTGTTATCTTCTGTTGCGACAGTGCACTCCTTAAGTGAGGTAGTAGCGAAGCCAAAAACCACTCGCGATGCTGTCCATATGTCAAATTCATGTTGGCTTCGCGAATTGTACATTTCAGCCTCTGATCTAGTTCCCAAGGCATCTCTCCTAGTTGCATCGCGATCTCTTTGAATCCCACAATCGACTGTGCCTCAGATTTAGGCCTGCTAAATTCCCTATTTAGTGCTACTTGGATGTTTTCTACTCTAGCATTTGGGTTATCATTAGAGTACTTAATATACCAGGTTAGTGCACAATATTGCAGAGCACTAACCAGTGTCGCATTCTTTATATGATCATCTGTAACACCTTGAGCTTCCCATACAGCCCTCACAACGAACCAGAATTGGTTTGGGTCCTCATTTCCCAGGCCTTTGAACAAATGAAACTTCACTGTATTTTTGATACTGAACCGCGGTGGAGGTGGAGGTGGTATGGCTGAAGTTGGAGGTGATGGTGGTGAAGTCGGAGGTGGTGTGGGTGGAGGTGCTATTCGCAGGAATCCTTGTCTTATTAACTAAATAGCACTTCGCGGAGAAACCTTCGCTATTGCTTCTTCGTCCCTTCATGGAGGTGAAATCAAGGGGCTATACTCCAAACCCTTATTTCCTTCGTTCTTGAAAGTTTTTCCGCTTCGCATAGTCCCAAACATCAAGGTAGCTGCATAACCCGTTTTTCGCACAACAACATTTTAATCCAAGTATTCAATGATTTTACGTACTTACCTCACGGTCCCTTGAAAAAGCGTCGCTCTGCCTCGCTATAGCTGACTGAGGTGTCGACCGCGAATTTAGTCACAAATCCTCCTATGACACGATCAAGCCAATGATTGATAGCGCGGGCGATATTATCCTTTGATGCTTCCAACCTTTGTACTAGCTCTGGGGTCCACAGAATAGGACCGTCAAGTTTCCACCTTCCTTGGCTATTTGCTAGCTTCGCGGTCACTCGTATATCTCAGTAGGAAAGGAGGCAAAAAATATTTTGTGGATCTCCATATACAAGTACCTTTCTAGCCACTGTTCTTTTGTTAGTCGCGGATTTCTTTTTTCTTGTGCTGCGAACTCGTGGATCCTTCTGTCCAACCAGCCTTTGATTTCTTTCTTAGTTGGATTCCAGTGATAGGACATCACACATCTCTTATGCAGATTCTGGTCCCGGCAACGAAACCATTTGTTGGCTTGATGGGGCTTGACCCAGGTTCACTGTTAGTTAGCCAAACAAATCCCTACATTACTGGCCCTTTTGGCATCAGCCTGCGGAGCGCGGATCGAAGTCTCACCCGAAGCAGTATGGGGGGATGCTGGAACCAAGTTTCCGCACCCTTGAGATGGATGTGATGTTGGTTTATTCCGGCTATACCTACCTTCGCACAGGTTGCTTAGCCCTCTGTTCCACCCTTCAGTACCTTTGCAAAAGGGTACAATTGGTTTTCGTGCAGCCCTAACCTGCGGCTTAGGGACTTTTGCACTGCCAGGGTAGCGAACTGCGATATCTCCCAAACTAGGCTAAGGGTTTTACTTATCTTATTAACCGATCTTAGTTAGCTGCACGTAAACAGATGATCTTACTTGCGTTCACTTAACCAACACATTTACATACATTCGCGAATCATATAAGCATTATAAGTGAAATTCATACCCAACATAACAAGATGCATAAATAGGAAATAAAGACGCAGAAATTGTAGAATACTTCTCTTTATTGATAATTTCGAACGATTATAGACTCGACCTGCCCTGCGCACTCAGTTGCAGGGGTCCGCGCCCTCAGCTACGAACTTCTAGGCCTCTGTGCACTCACCTGCAGAGCCTCTACTTACGCTACAACCCAAGACTTAGACTTCTTGCTTTAAAGCTATGACTCTCTTACATGTTGATTCTTCTTCCTTTTAACTACTTAGAACTTAGCTCTATTTATACACTCCCATGGTCCGCGGACCATGGATAGATCTTTTACAGCCGACATTACATTTCCAAAATAAGGGCGGACAACCCTATGACTCTTTAACACCTACGTGCTCTGCGACCACAAAATGCAGAGTCTTTACACTTGGATTACAAAATTTGACCAAAATATGGGCTTTTAGCCCCAAAACTACCCTTGGGGGATCCCGCGCCCAACAAATGATCAGCTATTTCTTCCATTTCACCTTCCTTTCTCTTCCATATTTCTGCTAGAATATTATTGCTAAGGATTCTGTTCATTTACAGCCCTCTGCATATGTTTCCCTCCTTTTCCTCCTCTCCACCACTACTCCAACTTCAGTTTTAAAGTTGTCTCATTGTTCTGTGTCGGTCACCAGGAGAAGACATTTCTCTTTTAATATTGTCTCGATATACCCCCTCATTTGAATCCCTGTATTGGCTTCAGTCGACCTTAATGAAGGCTTATTGAACCAAGCCCCTCCTATTACCTTTTCACATGACAATTGGAGTGTTGATAACCCCTCACATATAATATTTCATGCACTCCTGTATTTAATATGTCATAGGCACTGGTCTACAATCAACCTAGAGGCTGTCTCTAGGAAGCTTTCTCTATCTCTCAGAGCACTTGTGCCATAGGGTGCTAGATTTAGCTACAACATATCCCATCAAAATTAACATGCAACTAATTGCTCACTCTAGTTAACAATGGAAATTATTATATTTCAACATTTTCTATAACATCCACTCTTGTCAATGTAACGAAGGTTTGTAGGCTCAACACCATAAAACACATGAATGGTCTTCCTATTGCATCTCAAAATACCAATTGTGATTTAGCATAACACTTACTAAAAATGGCAATATGAACTGACACACTCTTAATGGCTCCGAGGATTGCAGGAGTGAGCTCATCTCTGGTGTGGAAATCATTTTCATCGAGAAAAATGTGTAGCCCACAAGATTTGAGGTGATGGTAGATGAGGCTAGCCAGAGTCTTCTTGACATCAGAACCCTTGTGATTATAAAATCGTGGTATGTTGGCGACACTTGTGGCAGTTGTCTCCATAGCTACTATGTCTTACAAATGGGAAGGGATAGGATCAAATGGAAACAAAGATGAGTTGAAAATTTGGTCAGTTAATCTGTTAAGATCGCCAAACCAAGAGAAGAGGTGGTGTCTAAAAACATTGTTGCTTGGGATCCTGATGGCCCCAAGGGAAAATTTACTCAAGTGTTTCTACCTTTAAATATGTTATATTGCATATAAATACCATGGGTCAATAACATGAGTTGTCATAAACCTAGAGTTTGAAAATCACTGATAACTTGACTGAATCAAATTTACCTAAATTACCATAAAAAAAAAATCAAAACACTAATTACGAGATGAGATAAATGTAAAATGTTTCCAAGGAGAACTGTGAATCAGTCATTTATAAACCGCAAAGGACAATGAATGACTTTGTTTAAGGGAGTTATAGTCCACATGCATCATACTGTATCATTATGTTGAGAAGCAAAATTATGTCTATTCGTTTTGGGTTTACAATTATTCACAATCAACGTGGTTGTTTGTGTAGTTTGTTGTTTCAGGTGCACAACAAAATTAAATAAACACAAAATTAACACAGCAGAACAATCAAGCACATAGGAGACAATTTTTAACGTGGTTCACCCAACCAATCTGGGCTACGTCCACCAAACATAGGCATCAGGAGTTTATTAATCAAATCAGGAGATTACATCATGAAAGCCTCACAAAAATCTCACACTCACAGCAAACCATCCGAATGGTTTCCTGTTATATAGCATAGAGAATCTAACAGCCTCATTAATTCCCTCACATCAAATATAGGAGGCATTAACTCCCTCCCAACAAACTCGAGCTAATCTAGGAACTGAAATTCCTATTGTTGTCACCTTCAGAGATTTTTGCCTATTTCATCCTAAACAGAAAATCTCAACAATCTCCACCTTGACAACAATTCGCCTGATGCCCTGTTATTATTATTTTATCTTTTCTGCAAGCCAAGAGAAGCTAAATACCAGCGTAGCTTCTCTAACAAAACTGGTTTCGTGAACATGTCTGCACAGTTCTCCTTTGTATGCACCTTTTCAAGAGAGACTCCCCTTTCAGTGATAACCTGTCTTACAAAATGGTATTTGATTGGAATATGCTTTGATTTACTATGATAGGCCGGATTCTTAGCCAAATGTATTGCACTTTGACTGTCACAAAGTAACCTGATGTTGTCCTGTAACCTACCAAACTCACCAAGCAAACCTTTCAACCAAACCGCCTCTTTGCAAGCATGAGAAGCAGCAATGTATTCTGCTTCAGTAGTGGACAAAGCAACAATATTCTGTAGCTTTGACATCCAGCTGATAGCTCCACCTGCAAGAGTAAAGACGTACCCTGAAGTTGACCTTCTCTTATCCAAATCACCTGCAAAATCGGAATCAACATACCCGCAAACAAATTCACTACTCTTATTGTAAGAAATACAATAACTACTTGTGCCTCTCAAATACTGAAGCACCCATTTCATTGCTGACCAGCATTCTTTACCCGGATTTGCCATGTACCTGCTGACAACCCCAACTGCATGTGAAATATCTGGTCGAGTACAAACCATCGCATACATTAAACATCCTACTACATTGGCATACGTAATTTGAGACATATAATCCTTTTCTTCATCTGTATTAGGACATAAACTCGAAGAAAGCTTAAAATGGGAAGCTAAAGGGATTGACACAGGCTTCACATTATTCATACCAAACCTCAAAAGTATTTTCTCAACATACTTTTGTTGTGATAGCCGCAGCTTACCATTACTCCTGTCTCTGAAAATCTCCATGCCCAAAATCTGTCTTGCCGCTCCTAGATCTTTCATATCAAACGTCCTTGCCATTTGAGCCTTCAACCTGTTGATTTCTACTATGCTTTTGCTTGCTAAAAACATATCGTCAACATACAATACCAAGATAATGAATATGTCATTATTCAACTGTTTGAAATAAACACAATGATCATATTCACTTCTAACATATTTCTGACTCAACATGAAAGAATCAAACTTCTTATACCATTGCCGAGGTGACTGCTTCAGGCCATATAATGACTTCTTGAGCCTGCAGACAAATTTCTCATTGCGATGGTGAACAAACCCTTCCGGTTGTTCCATATATATTTCCTCATCTAAATCACCATGTAGAAATGCAGTCTTAACATCTAACTGCTGCAACTCTAAATCAAGCAAAGCCATTAATGCTAACATAAGTCTAATTGAAACAATTTTAACCACTAGTGAAAATATCTCATGAAAGTCTATGCCAGCTTTCTGAGAAAACCCTTTTGCAACCAGTCTCGCTTTGTACCTGTCTTCCGTATCATTCACGCCCCGTTTCACCTTGAACACCCACTTGCATCCCACAGTTTTCCTACCTTTAGGAAGTTCAACCAGATCCCACGTACCATTCTTACCTAAGGCCATCATTTCTTCCTTCATGGCTGCTTTCCATTTGTCACTATTTGAACCTTCTACAGCTTCCTGATAACACAAAGGTTCATCATCATTAGCGATCAAAGCAACTGAAGTAACATGATCATCATACCTTCTCGGAGGGCGTTTGATCCTTATAGACCTCCTTAAGAATGTTTCTGGTGCTTCCACAATTGGCTGTCTATCATCTGTAGGAACTTCTTCATGATCGCCATCTGAGACCTGTTCATGACCTCTATCTGAACCGTGTTCATAATCTGATTCTGAAACCTGTTCATGACTAGAATCTGAACTATGGTCGTTATCACTATCATTAGAAATGTTGTCAAACTGAATATGCTGGAAATCAGATACATCATCCTGTTTCAATCTACTATTTACATCTAACTGTACAAGAGAGGATTCATCAAACTTTACATCTCTGTTGATGATGATTTTGCGGGTAGTAGGATCCCACAATCTAAACCCCTTTGTTCCATCACCATACCCAACAAAGACATATTTTTTCGATTTTGGATCTAATTTAGTTCGCTGATGTTTAGGAACTAGAGCATATGCATCACAACCAAACACTCTGAGTTTAGAATATCACAAGGGTGTCCTTTCCATACCTCTTGCGGAATCTTGCAGCCTATTTCCGTTGATGGAGATCGGTTTATCACATAACATGTTGTTGCCACTGCTTCCGTCCACAACTCCTTTTGCAACCCGGCGTTACTCAGCATACACCTTGCTCTTTCTAGAAGAGTCTTGTTCATGCGTTCAACAACTCCATTCTACTGAGGAGTATAAACCGTGGTCTTATGTCTCTCGATCCCTGCATCCTTGCAATAGCTGTCAAACTCCTTGGAGGAAAACTCACCACCATTGTCAGTTCTTAAACATTTTATAGTTCTACTAGTGTTGTTTTCTACCAATGCTCTAAACTGCTTGAAAACTGAAAAAACATCAGACTTTCGCTTCAACATGTAGACCCAGAGCTTCCTAGAAAAGTCATCAATGAATGATACAAAATAAGACGAACCACCATATGACGCTGTAGGGCTGGACCCCAAACATTTGAATGGATATAATCAAGTATGCCTTTACTAGTATGTTTGCCTGTTTTAAACTTTTGTTTACTTTGTTTACCAAACAGACAATGTTTACAGAAATCCAATTTTCCAGATCTTAGATTAGGAAGTAACTTTCGGTCAGCCAAGTAAAAGTGATAGAAGCCTTGAAGAGATCAAAGAGTGAATGGTAAAAAGAGTTGTGAAGGCGGATAATTTTTTTCGAATAAAGAGATTATAAATTTTGGGAGGTTTATTGATGTATTTAGAAAATCATTTAAATATTTAAATAGTATAGGATAAGGTAGTTGAAAAATATTGTTTAAATGTAACTTCATTACTCATTAGTGAGGTAATTCGTCATTCCATAGAAGACTTGGGATTTTTTTTAAAGGAAAAAATAAGAATGTACAAATTTTATAATGTGTATACAGAAATTAAGTTTTAACTATAGGATACATTTTATATTTTTTCAAAATAATTTGGGAAGAAACATATTCGATGCGTAATATAAGGGTGGGGTCGTAGTAGGGTGTCTCCTAATAGGCGGAGTACGATGCACCGCCCCATGTGACAACGATCATTGCTTCCTTTAAAATATAGAAGAAATGACATGATATAGACATGACACGTGATTACACGGATGTCGCTTAGTGGGATAAACCCCACGCGGAATGGCCTAGTGGGATAAACCCTAGATGGGGTAGTTGAGTGAGGTGTTTTTTCATTTTCCGTTGAATTTAGTAAAATATTTTTAATTTTTGGTGAGGTTGTAACGTTTTATTTATATTTTTAAATATAAAAATTAATTTAGTGTTTTGATAAATTCTTAAAATATTTGATAACTTAAAATTACAACCTTTTTAATTTTTTTATTGAATTTTTTGTAAAATGAATTGAAAAATTATTCTATATTGTTCATCAATTTTGCAAGTGTGGATTAATACTATGTTATGTCATAATATATTGAGTATGATGCATCATTTTATTTGAAAATCACATTATTTTACTTCACAATTATTATTGATATTGAAAATCTAATTTGAGGACAAATAGATTTATTTCTATCTTCGATGCAAATGACTGAGGAGGGTTGATGAATGGAATCAATCAGGGGTTTACACTATCCCAAAGGGCATACATTCTCAATTGAGTCTTGCATAATCATGTGACAACACCTTGCTATTGATCATATCATTCTCCCATCAAGGATATGACATAACATTAGCCTAGGTATGATTTAGTAATGAAACAATAAAAATAGCGATTCACCAACATATATGGCTAATAAGACAATGTTGACATAAGACCTAATCATGTGTATGTTGGATTAAGTAAGGTCCATTTACAAGGAAATCTAATGAATGTAATATAATGTTTACGTATGATGCAAGAGCATCTCACGATTATCTTAAAAATATAATTTTCTTAGTTTAAGAAGTTTTTAGAAATTCGAGATTATATAAAATTCTAGAATATATGTAATTGAAATTGTTTGCATTAGTAACATGTAGTTAAGATAGTTTCCTATGTTTGAGAAGATTTCTCTAAACTTCTTTCAAATTAATAAGAGAGGGATTATATTTTAAAATATCCAGATCTTTCTATCTTCAAAAATATATATAGAATTGTAATGCACACAATGGAACAAACCAAAAAGGTCTCTATCTTAATAATAAATAGAAGATTATTGTTGGATGCAGGAATTGCGCTTGAGCAAACTCCTCAACACTTAATTGTCAACCCGAGAGTTTCGTAAACTTAGAGACAAAGCACAGGCAATGCCAGAAATGGTATGAACTTTTCCTATCTCTAATCCTACTTCTTAAAGGAAATGCTTTGCAGAATCAAACAGAAAACAATTGGAAAGGTAATTGACACCAAAGCAACTCTAGTGCTGGGATGTAAAAGACAATTTTCATGTAAATCAAGTAAAGAAATTCCACACAATGAAAACAATCTTAAATGTTGTAATGAAATGCTATGTTCATCTTCAGATGGATGGCTAACAGTCTGAAAAGTGGGCCCTTGCAGAATTCTGTCTTCCTTCTGATCTTCCTTCCACACAAACAACCTGTCCTTGCACTGTTGCCATATGCTTGCACTAGTGCAGGTACAGTATCTATGTGAAAAAGTATATGTGGCCTTCCATACTGAAGACTTATGTCTTAGTGAAGGTGCTATAAGCCTAAGGGCTTAGAGAACTCTGTTTCTGTGACAAGAGACCAACTCTTGCACCAAGGCAGAGCTTCCTTCACCCAGTTTCCAAATTACTTTTGAAAGGACTAAAAGATGTGCTGAAAAAGAATTGCAACTATAAATGAAATTCTGAAGTAAATTATCTGTGAAAAAGGAAATTCTTCAATTCATTAAACCTTGCAAAGGAAATAAACTTCATGAAATAAAAGCACTTCAAAAGAATCAGACTATAGTTTAACTGTTTTGCATGCGTTAACTAACTTTAGTAATCCATTCAAAATTCTTATGTTCTTTGCAAGTATAATATGTTTATGGTAATTTTATGCAACTGCTTCCAAATCCTCTAAAGATGTACTTTTAATACTGAAGACAGTTACTAAGTTAATGATTCATTCACTTGCGAAATAACTGGAAATAATATGCAGAGAAGTGATTCACTGTTCACTGCAAACAAATGATTAAACCAAGGTGCAGGCAACAACATGCACTGGTGCAGGAAAGAGTTCCTTGCATGATCCGATCAAAAACGAGTTAAAACAGAGATTGAGAGTAAAGGAAATGCAAGAAAGATATTCTGTAAACAAAGTAAACACAACTAACTCTCAAACCACAGATCCGTTTCACACGTTAGCTACAAAAGATAATTTAAATCAGAACTTAAAAAATAATAATTAAAATTATAACATCACACAGCTGCAAAAGAAATATCCACACCGTCTTCCTAAACAAAGAAAGCGAGAGGGGTAAACGAGCTGGGTTGGCTGGGCCCTAGCCAACCAGCTCGTTCCCCTTCTAAGGAATGAAAAAGCTCAGCACTTCAAATATACATCAAAGACAAATTAGACGTTGTGTATGCAAATCATGGCAGTTCTCTTGTATTACTCGATTCGTAAAATATACATAACATAGCAGTCCAGCCCTAGAGTTGAGGTGATAACCAGATTACATAAAACAAAAATACAATCGATGGTTCGCTGCCTAGCCTCCTCCTACCTATAATCTATATCTTATATATCCTTTCGGCTCTAGCCGTTTTCACTAATTACAGACATTTCTTGTTCAGGCCTTTCAGCCGAGCAGACTTAGAAACCAAAATTACAAACTTGGCCAGCAGTTATAATACACATGAATTCCGCTTGGCCATAACCTAACTTTGGAAAATATTCCTTGATTGTGCGCCACCTGTTATCCTGCTTCAGTTCATTAGCAGCTAGACTCGGAGTCAAGGATCGAGACTCGTCCTCGTGGAAGATTTGGCTTCTCGAAAATCTCGGACAGTCTTCGTGGCGGTGTAGGAATCTACCTGTGCTAGTCACACTCATTCATAATTAATACTAAGTTCCATGATTACTCTAGGAAATTAATATGAGTTACAAGAGATATGTAAATAGGCATGAAATCCATATAAAATGATTAATAAAGTGTTGTAATAAATCTTAATATAAAATATGAGCATGTGCAGGAATGGGTAACTATCTTGTACTAGTGCAGGAAAGAAGGGTCTTTTATTGAGATAAAATAGAGGTTGATTTTGATGGAAATGGGGTAGAAAATAGGGCAATTTAGGCTACCTGCTCGATGAAAGGAAGGGGGAAGTAATGTTTGAGAGTGGCTTTATTCAATTCTCTGTAGTCAATACAAATGCGCCATCTCCCATATTTCTTTTGGACTAATACTAATGGAGAGACCCACTGGCTGTCATAAATGGGATAGATAAAATCAGCATCTAAGAGTTTTTGTAATTCTTCCTTTACAACGTCTCTTAGAGCTGGGTTCATTTGCCTTTGGGGTTGTCGAACAGGTCGGGCTCCATCATGAATATAGATATGGTGTGTACAAGTTTCAGGAGGGATGCCTTTCATATCTTCATAATCCCATGCAAACGCATCAAGATGGTTTCGCAACAAATTCACACGCTGCTCTCATTGAGAAGGATCCAAGTCTGAACTGATATACAAGGATTTACTTGGACTAATCTCAACAAGAGTAGTGTCAAGCTCAAGAGTACACAAAGGTTTCGCTAGAGATGGTGATGATGGAGGTAGAGAGTCATATCCTTCCTAAAAATATAGACTAAAAATCTGACTCAATGACTCGAAATTAGGCATGGTGTCTACATTATTTAGGAAGTCTTGAATCTCACCCTCATGTGAGGACTCAGCATTCTGGTGTATCAAGGAAACAGGCTAAGCCTCCTCATCACTACTGTAGTCTAACCATAAAGTGTCTTGAAGCTCCTGAATGGATCTAGCGGGTGGATATAAGGTGACTTTCTTTTTGGAATCTCCATGGGAAATATACATATCACCAGAATGACATCTGATATAAGCATTGGCCATAGAAAGCCATCGTCACCCCAAGATCAGGGGATGCCCTCCCACAAGATTTTTGACTGAAGCACAATGAAATTTGTGGGATATTCCCAAGAATCTAGGGAAACGACCACATCATTCAATACTCCTTCCGGCTTGATTTTAGATCTATCTTCCAGTTCAAGCATGTGGGAGTAGGATGAATATGGACCAATCCAAGTTGATCCATGGTTTGTTTGGTCATAATATTAATGGTTGCCCCTAGGTCTATAAGTACATTGGAGACAAGAACATCACCTATCTGAACATAGACAACATGGTTTCTGGGGTCGGTATATTTTTCCATGTGCATACATCCCGTCATTAACTCTGCTGCTCTACCAACAAATTGAATGGTTTGGGGTTCCAATATTCTCCTTCCTGGCTTCTTGAGGCAGAGTTTCCTAATTATTTTTGTACAGATGGGGATCTCTTTGATAGCTTGGAGCAAAGGTACCCTTATAGAAAGGTTCCTAAGCTCGGAGGCCAGGCTAGACTCAGGAATGGTGTCTTTCTTCTCCACAACTAACCTCTTTGGATAGGGAGGTCGGTTGGAAGAAGATGACAAGGGCTCAGAATGTACAGGGATAGGCTGAATGGTGTCATCTTTTTCAGAATGGCCAGGAGTTTCCTCCTCTCCTTTCTCATCGATAATCACCATGGGCTGCTTTTGATTTTCTGAGGTGACTACCTTCCCTGATCTCAATTGGATATCATTGACTCCAACTGGCATAGTCTAAAATATGGATGAAGAAAGCAGGGTCATAGAATGGATCATTTGTACCACTTTATTATTGGGGTTGGGTAAAGGTTGAGCAGGCAGCTGAGAAGGTCAAAACGGTGGAGGTAATGGTAATGGTGGCATAGGTTGACTCAACTGAGGTAATGATGGTTGAGGCATTGGGTAAGGTGCATATGTAGGAGGGTATGATTGCATAGGTACATGATAGGAATTATATGGATGATGTGAATGGTTTGGCTCTCTCCATCCTTGTTCCCGATATTGGGAGGGTTGTCCATATTGATATTGATTCCCATGCTACCAATGTTGAGAGTGACCAGTGTTAGGATAGGAATATGAATGTGCATTATAACCAAAAAAATGTGGTGGAGATTCAGGAACCATACCTGCACTTACCTAAGGCCAATTCCTTCGTGCTCCCATAACATGCAACGATTCAGCTTCAGAATATCGCCCTTCAAATACAACTTTTAGCCTAGGTATAGAGGGACATTTATCCGTAGCATGGTTATCTGCACAAATTGCACATTTATTAGTTTCTTTAATATCTAGAGGACATTCTCTTAAAGGATGCTTTCTTCTACAGGTTTCTGCTGAAACTTCAAAGAGTCTATTTGTTTACTAACAATATTCATTATTTCAATTTTCATATTGTCCATTTTGTTTTCTAATCCAATAATCATAGCATCAGTAGATTCAGTTTTTTATGTTTTTATTCTGAATTCCTTTATCGGATCTATATTGGTTCCTTGAGAATTTCCTGCACAAGTCACAGATCTGATCAAAAGTATTTTGAGCAATATCCCCTTTTCCTAACAAATTTAAATTATTTCTAGCATCATCAGTGAGCCCACGTAAGAACAAGGTTCTAATGGTACTTGGATCAAATTTGTGCTTTGACCTTTGAAGGATATACATGAATCTCTCCAAGTAGTCCTCTAAAGTCTCATCATCATTTTGCACAATAGTAAAGATTTCATCTTGAATATCTCTAGTTTTACAATATTCCTGATATTTTGACAAGAACACTCTCTTCATTTGCTCCCTTGAAGATATAGTGTTTCCTCCTAATCCCATGAACCAACGGAGTGCTGCATCCTTGGGAGTTGCAGGAAACAACTTTAACTTCTGGGCATCAGATGAATAATCATAAATTCTACACAAAATATCAAACTCAAATAAGAAAGAGTCTGGGTCTTCATGTACCTTACCATAAAAATGAGGAAGAGTTGATGGTGAAATATTTTTCATTTGTACTTGTGTATCGAGATCCACAATCGGGAATTCGAAAGTGGATTGTTCCTCATTTACATGATTTTCACCACTTCCTTTTGCATGGTCTTCCATATCTTCCATTGTTGTTCTTCCACTCGAACCGCTTTCAATAGGCTGAGAAGGCTGACTATGGATTCCAACAGTCCCCTTCTTCCCCTTTATGGGTTGTGTCACACCTGAACCACTGCTACCAGGGCCTAGGTGGATTGTTCCTGCGTGATGAGTTTGAGTTTGTTTGGAATTTTTGCCTACAAAAGAAGGCCCAATATGAGTTTTGGTTTCAGATTTTTCAGTGTTTCTTTGGCCCCTAGTGGGCTTCGCACCCCTACCTCTTTTAGGCATTGATTTCAAAAAATGACAAAACGAAATTCAAATAAAAACTGCAATTTTCAAAAAATAAATCGGCACCTATAGATTCCTTCAAACAATAGAAGCACACTGTAGGGAAAAAAGAATAGCATACTTACCCGTATTGCAAAAATGGAAAATTCTTACCAATTCAAATCGCCTCCCTGGCAATGGCGCCAAAATGATGGGTGCAGGAATTGCGCTTGAGCAAACTCCTCAACACTTAATTGTCAACCTGAGGGTTTCGTAAACTTAGAGACGGAGCACAGGAAATGCCAAAAATGGTATGAAATTTTCCTATCTCTAATCCTACTTCTTAAAGGAAATGCTTTGCAGAATCAGACATAAAACAATCGGAAAGGTAATTGACACCAAAGCAACTCTAGTGCTGGGATGTAAAAGACAATTTGCATGTAAATCAAGTAAAGAAATTACACACAATGGAAAACAATCTTAAATGCTGTAATGAAATGCTATGTTCATCTTTAGATGGATGACTAACAGTCTGACAAGTGGGCCCTTGTAGAATTCGGTCTTCCTTCTGATCTTCCTTCCACACAAACAACTTGTCCTTGCACTGTTGCAATCTGCTTGCACTAGTGCAGGTATAGTATCTCTATGCAAAAGTATATGTGGCCTTCCTTACTAAAGACTTATGTCTTAGTGAAGTTGCTCTAAGCCTAAGGGCTTAGAGCACTCTATTTCTGTGACAAGAGACCAGCTCTTGCACCGAGGCAGAGCTTCCTTCACACAGTTTCCAAATTACTTTCGAAAGGACTGAAAGATGTGCTGAAAAAGAATTGCAACTGTAAATGAAATTATGAAGTAAATTATCTGTGAAAAATGAAATGCTTCAATTCATTAAACCTTGCAAAGGAAATAAACTTCATGAAATAAAAGCACTTCAAAAGAATCAGACAGTAGTCTAAGTGTTTTGCATGTGTTAACTAACTTTAGTAATTCATTCAAAATTCTTATGTTCTTTGCAAGTATAATATATTTATGGTAATTTTATGCAACTTCTTCCAGATCCTCTAAAGATTCATTTACTTGCGAAATAACTAGAAATAATATGCAGAGAAGTGATTCACTGTTCGCTGCAAACGAATGATTAAACCAAAGTGCAGGCAATAGCATGCACTGGTGCAGGAAAGAGTTGCTTGCATGATCTGATAAAAAATGAGTTAAAATAGAGATTGAGAGTAAAGGAAATGCAAGAAAGATATTTCATAAACAAAGTAAACACAACTAACTCTCAAACCACGGATCCGTTTCACATGTTAGCTACAAAAGATAATTTAAATCAAAACTTAAAAAAATAATAATTAAAACTATAACATCACACAACTGCAAAAGAAATATCCACACCATCTTCCTGAATAACGAAATCGAGAGGGGTAAACGAGTTGGGTTGGCTGGGCCCTATCCAACCAGCTCGTTCCCCTTCTAAGGAACGAAAAAGATCAGCACTTCAAATATACATCAAAGACAAATTAGATGTTGTGTATGAAAATCATGGCAGCTCTCTTGTATTACTTGATTCGGAAAATATACATAATAGAGTAGTCCAACCCCAGAGATGAGGCGATAACCAGATTACATAAAACAAAAATACAATCGATGGTTCGCTGCCTAGCCTCCTCCTACCTATAATCTTTATCTTATATATCCTTTCGGCTCTAGCGTTTTCACTAATTACAGACATTTCTTGTTCATTGATGATCCCCGAAAATGGACAATTATTTGGGCTCATTCAACCTCCTAATTTGAATTAATCCACCATTCTCATTAGTTTATTGCATGTTTTTTATTATATTTATGTTAATAGAGTGAATTTGGTTAGTCATTATTCCAACAAGTCTAATGGGTGCTTTGTGTAGCCTTTTTGGTCAATTTGGAGACAAAATTGAAGGTCTTAATGAGCACTTGGCAGCCAAATTCGTGGGAAGACAAGGGAGAGGATTTGTAGGAAGGTGTCCCCTTCATTTATGGGCCCTTACCTCAAATTCTCCACCATCAGTTCGGAGTTCAAGGGCCACCAAATCAATCAGCACAAGGGCAGCCAAGCAAGTCAAGTAGGACTGCTGTTAACTCCAAGTTTTGGGCAGCCGAGTCCCTAAAGTTTAGGAGGACTGTTGGGTCCTCAATTTGTATAAATAAGAAGGCTTAGGGCCTCATTTTGGTTAGCCAGTGGATGTTAGCTAGTGGCTAGTCATTTTGTAGCTAGTAGTTAGTCATTTCATAGTCTTGTTGTAGTCATTTTGTAGCTCGATTTTTAGGCAATAGATTAGTTTTGCTGTCAGCTCATTTTCAAGTTCTCCTTGTGGACAGTTTTGATGTAACTCTTTATTTCTTGATCAATAAAGATGAATCCAGCTTTGCACCAGCTCTAAATCTCTCTTAGGAGGCTGTAGCTCTTGGGGTTGGGCCCATCTCAAGCGCCCAATACCTCCTTTGATTATCTTTATGTGTTTTTGCTGCATTCTTAGAATAAAATCTGCTATTTAGATCTAACTCTTGTTTTGTTATTTAGTTTATTTTTTTATGTGTAAAATAGCTTTTCATGCTTAGATTTAGTTGATAGGTTGTTAACAGAAAAAGCTTCAAGAAAAGGGCCAACAAACATCTGTGGTTTCACCTCTCCCTTAGTGGGATCAGGAGCTGTGACTAGGATGACTTTGTTGCCCACAAAAGCACTGACTTTGCTTTGCCATGCAATCATTAGTGTTTGGTTTTCATTTGCAGAAGTTGGTTACATGTTCAGATATTTGAATGCTTCATTGCACAGTTAATATACATGGTTTCCTTGCAAATAAAGCTGTTTTCCATTCTTGTTAGTGTTAGCTAGATCATATTAGGGTAGCATAACTAGATCTTTGTTTTCTTGCATGTCTTTGTTGGTTCAATTGGAAACACCACTTGCAGAGCACCTTTTATCCTTCTCTATCTACCCATAATCCATCAGATAATCTACTCCAACCCTTAGTCCATGATTCGCACCCTTCATTTTCCATACTTTCCCCACCTTGCCCTAATTCCTACATTCTTGTGCATCATCGCTTCCTCCATCCTTGAACAAATCCAATCGCTCCTTAGCCTCATCCACCAAGTCCTAGGCCTCTTCACACTCATATTTCACCTCCATACTCATTCCCCCATCTTTTTCCCTCCATCCATGCTCCAAAATCCCATTTTGAAACATCCTATAGAAGAATTACAGAACATCCTGTAGAAATCCTGAACATCCTGTAGAACCCCTGCAGACTTCCTGTAGAAGCTCATAAACACGGTTTCTTGGTAGCCAAACTTGGTGAGACTCTCTGCAAGGGTGTTAGGGACCCTTTAGACCCTCTCTGAACCTTCCCAACCTTTCCCAAGCGCTTCTCGTCCTTGATCCACCTCTGCACAGTGAAAAGCTAGTTAAAAGCACATGCATGATAATTCTAATAACTTAATCAAAAATACAAAAAGATGTTTTCTTCAGATAGTGATAACTTAGACACATGCATTTTACCTTCCTAGAAGTAATGGCATCTCTTTCAGTAGTTTTCATGCTCTCCTTTGCGTCAGTAGGACTAGCTGGTAGAATTAGGGTTTGCTAGGGTTTGCGTTCCTTTTTGGCTTTCATTTTATTTTCGCAATTAGATTAGCTTCCTTCGAGTTATCTTTCATCCATAAATTAAAAAGCTTCTTCTAAGAGCTTATAGAAGTTGGCTTAAGCTCCTAGCGGACTTGTGCCAGCTGACCAAGTGACAGCTGCAGCAAGAGCTAGTACTTGTGCATACAGCACCGTCGCTTCCAAGTTTGTTACGAACTACCGGGTTGATAAAATTAAAGAAGGGAGTTCCAGGAGTTGTAGCATTATTGCTACAATACTGGGGCTCGCCATCTTTTTGGCGCCGTTGCCGGGGAAGCGTCAGAGTATTGGTGATTGTCGCTTTTCTTCTATTTTCCACTACAACCTTCTGCTAAGTAGTTTATTTCATTTCCATTATGCAATTTCGTTTATGCAGAAGTAGATTAGCATTTCAATTCCGCAAGCGTAGCTTAGCATTTCATTCCTGCAATTTCATTTGAGCAAAATAGATTAGTCCTTTCCTGCTTTCATTTCAATTCCGCATTTTCATTTCAGCAAGATAGTTAGTTGCAGTTCAATCTATTTTAGTTTTTGCAGGTACAAGAAGAAAAATACAAAAATCAACCAAAAAGATTTCCTTTCATGCTTGGTAGGAGTAGAGATAAGTTAGAAAAATATTTTCACAACACCCCCCCTTTGCTTCACACAGCCAATCTTCTCTCTTCTTCGATGGCTGTGACTAAGAAGAACCCCTGGGTGGACATCAAGACATATCTGAAGAACCTCTAGGGGAGAAGAAGAAGAAACCATTCCTCTGGAGCAAATGGCTACAAGCAGGAATGTTGGGAGCATTACCTTGTCCCAACACGAATTTGCAAATCAGCTGGAAGATTTCAAGAGTGATATGAGGCAGTTTCTTGCCATGCAACTGGATACCTTGCGGACGCAAAAGAAGCAAGAGGAATCCAAGAGGGCTTTGGTCATCTTTTGTCCTAGGTGCACTAGAAAGCATCCTAGGAACGAATGTCCAATGCACTCCCTAGAAGTGTGTTTCATCTGTGAAGAATACCATCCTACAAATCAGTGCCCTTCCTTGCCTAGACTTACAGTTGCATATTAGAGAGCCAAAGGAGCCACTCAATCACTCTATCATATGAACCAAAGGAAGCCGCCTGGACCTAAATATTACCAGCAGGAAGTGCAAGGGACATCCGAGACCTATTATGACCCCTATCAAGCCACTTTCATGCCTTCTTGGGATCCCCCTGCTCATCCTTCCTGGTCTACACCTCCTCCTTGGTCATATTCTCCTTGTTCCTTCACAGATCCATATTATGCCCAACCAGTTGCTCATTCGTTTCACTCTTATGCTCAGCCACAGCCTCAGTGGAATGCACCTTATCAGGAGTGGAGGCCCCAGTACAACTCTCATCCCGCTCATTTTCCTCCACCACCTGCTCATCCACAACCATCGCCTCCTCCTCCACCAAGGCAACCCCAAATGCCTACCCAACCACAATGCCATCCATCTCCATCTCAATTTCACACTTCCACTCAACTACCCATACCACCATTTCCAAATCCACACATTGGAGTAGCTCAACTCCATTACAACGCTGAGGCACAACATATCCAAATGACTCCTCTTGAGCTCAATGATCTTCACCATAGCTCAGGAAAAGCATTGCAACAAAGAGATTATCTTGAAAGCATTGAAGGACCACATCCGGAAAAACAAGATTCAAAAGAGGAGATCAAAGAACCATGGGCTGCACTTGATGAAGAGAATAGATCAGAATCAAAGATCGAGAGAGTTTCCTCATGGTTACCATCAAATCTTCCATGTATTCAAGAGAAAGATCAGCAAAAGGAGGAAGATGAGAAAGTCATGATAGAAGGTGACATGAAGAATGATCCAGATCAGCAAAAGGACCAAGGATATCAAAGCTATATTGAGATATGGTTTCAGAAGGTGACTAAGTTGTAGCGGTACTCTCTTCCTCAGCTATGTTTGATCCCTTCAAAGTCAGATCATTTGGTCTCTAAAGTCCGGATAGTTGTCCAAGCATGCATTTCGAGCCTTCACATCATTTTTTCTCTAATCGCGACGTGCACATGGCTCCATTGGAAGTATTCTTATACCTGAAAAGAATTTTATTTTTCAAGTAGGGTAGGGTAGAAAAAAAAAAGAAAAAAAAAAAGAGAAAAAACTGAAAATAAGAAGAAAATAAAAATCTAAGGTGAAAACCTCCTCGGAGGCGCCTTAGATTGGCTCATTGATTGAAAACCTCCATGGGGCCGTCAATGGGTTGGAAAGAAGAGAAAATAAAAAGGCAATAAGATCTTTGGGTGAAAACCTCCCTTGGAGGCGCCTAAGGCAGGCAATTAGGGTGAAAACCTCCATTAGGCTCCCTAGTTGTTTTTCAAAAAAAAAAAACAAAAGAGAAAAAGAAAAAGAAAAATAAAACTAATTCCATTGGCTAATTGCAGGTTGCAAGAAGGACGTTTCATGACAGGAGGAGCACTCAAATCAAGGTTAAAGGAATTTTTCTTGTGCCTTCTACAGGAAGCTCTGTATTTCTACAGGAAACATCCTGTAGAACTTTTGGACGAACCAAATTCAAGTCTAAAGTGGAATCTGATGGTGGGAATCTGTTGATTAGGCCTACAAGCACTTGTGTGTCCATCCCTTGCCTTTCTCCATCATTTTTTCCACCTCATTGTGCTTCTCATTGTGCTTCTACAGGAACTTCCTGTAGAAATTGTGGGAAACTAGACATGGATTTCAAAAAGTGGTTTGGCGAACATGGTATCTTCCTCAAGGGTTCAGAAGTCCTCATGCAATCTTCCAACTCCTCCTCCATCATCTCCATACCTGCATCACAGCCAAAATTCAGTTTTTTCATACCATGCAACAAAAATGCAAACTGCCTTGAAGCAAAAACACATAGAACAAAATTTGTTTTTGCCATAACTTGAAAACCATGCATCCATTTGACAAACCATTTTATGGGGAATTGTACAAGGGTGATGAAAACATGCCTGAGCAGTTTCATGCCGTTCCGGTGCACGGTTTCCAAGAAATCAGCCTCCATCACCATCAGCCATTTTTGCATTTTCTCCATATCCGTGCATCCGTTTCAAAACTTGTTTCATGGGGATATGCATGTGAGTGATAGTAACCTACCCAAGCAGTTTCAGCCGATTCTGATGCACGGTTTCCGAGAAATCGATCTCTGAAATCTTCAGCCATTTTCCATTTTTCTCGAAATCCGTGCATCCATTGATCACGATTTTGCTATGGGAGATGCATCATGATGATAGAAACATGCTCAGCAAGTTTCAGATCAATCCACTTTACCGTTTGGGAGAAATGGCGAAAACAAGTTCTGGTTTTGTGACATTGCAGCAGTAGCAGCTTGAAGGTGCAGATTTGAACGTGGAAACAAATGCATGCAGCTTAGATCTGGTCAGAGGACACCTGCACAAGGAAAAGAAACCAAAAATCATCATCCAAGCCCTCATGCAACCAAAGGATCCAAGCATGCAGCAGCAGAACATGAGCATGCAGTAGCAAAAAGCTTCACAAGCAGCCGTTTGACTTCAGGTACGTGACTAAACCTTGTTCATCTATTGCATGAATCTAGTCTAAGCATTGCATGAACGAATGGAATGGTGAAATTAAGCCATGAATGTAGCAAGACACCCAGTTCTCTAGCACTCACGAGAAAATCACGCAGCATGCGTGGATAGTCATTCATGTGGAAGATGAGAAACACAGGCAATGGAAGATTTGTTGAACTTCAGTGCACAGGGCATCAATTGATTAACAAATAGAAGAAGACATGCAGTTCATGATAGCACAGCAGTTCATATGGGCCAGCACACGTTTTTGCCACCTCACTCCACCAAAAATCACGCAGAATTAATGAGCGCTCAGCCGAAACTCATAGACTGCTATTAACTTGCACTTGCATCATGTTCAACTGAAGTATACATCCTCTGCTTCCTCAAAATGATTAACCTATCATCCTTCGCTGATTGTTTTGGCCTGTTCAAAATTCTTCCGCATACCAAGATCGTGCAGAGGCTTATAATAACGAGACATCCACATCTGTTTTGGGTCCATCTGAGTCCTACACAGTATAGACAAGTACCCAGACGATGCTCAGGTCTGGAAACCAATTGGGTCTTCCGAATATTGATCAGATCTGATTTTTCAAGCCCTCTTCAGCTATGGCCGAAACACAAACATGGACGAGGCGGGGCAGTAATCCAAAGCTTGAACAAGAAGTTATTGACATACCTCCAACTCCAACAGGAGAAGGAAAATATGGTGCATTTCCTGTGTCCCAGACTATTACAACAGCTCTCATTATTGCAGCTTGGTACTCTTCCAATATTGGTGTGCTATTGCTTAACAAATGCCTACTTAGTTTTTTTGGATGCAGATACCCAATATTCCTCACAATGTTGCACATGTGTGCCTGTTCATTTTATGGTTTTCTGGCAATTTCATGGTTAGAAATTGTACCAATGCAGTTCATCGTCTCTAGGAGACAGTTTCTTGAGATATTGGCACTGAGCTTCATTTTCTCCTTCTCGGTTGTTTGTGGCAATATTTCTCTGCGCTATTTGCCAGTCTCCTTCAATCAAGCTATTGGGGCAACAACTCCCTTCTTCACAGCAATATTTTGCATTTATAGTAACATGTAAGAGGGAGTCTTCTGTGGTTTATATGGCCTTGGTACCTGTGGTATTTGGCATTGTTATTGCAAGCAACAGTGAGCCATCATTCCACCTTTTTGGCTTTTTGGTTTGCCTAGGATCAACTGCTGCCAGAGCATTGAAGTCAGTTGTTCAGGGGCTCCTGCTTACCTCTGAGGCAGAGAAGCTTCACTCTATGAATTTGCTCATGTACATGGCACCAATTGCTGCGCTGTTATTGCTCCCTGTTACTCTTTTTGTGGAGGGTAATGTATTAGCTATTGCTATTGAAAAAGCCAGAGAAAACACCTTTATCATATTCCTGTTGCTTGGAAACATGACCATGGCTTATCTTGTGAATTTAACCAACTTCCTTGTTACAAAACATACGAGTGCCCTCACGTTGCAGGTTTTAGGAAATGCCAAGGCCACCATTTCTTCCATATGATTGCATATACTTGCACACTCATAACAAGGCTGAGAATTCACTAGGAAAAGCAGCAGGCAGTGGGAAGAAGAAAAGAAGCATGGTTTCATGACAGGAAGAGGAATGAGGGAAAAGGACAACCTGTTGAGGCCAAAGCAGGGGGTGGTAAAATAACAAAAATGCCAAGGGAGAAGCGGTTGCAAGCACGAGCAGAGAAGACTGAAAAAGGCCAAACAAGTAGGGACACACCCAAGGCAGCCACATCACAGTTCAAGGAGAAGGCACCCCCAGCCAAGCAAGAAAAATCAGATTGGTTCTACAGAAAGTTAGCAGACTGTTTCTACAGGAAGACAGAGGACTGTTTCTACAGGAAGCCAGCGAACTGTTTCTATAGGAAGTTTGAAAAGAGGGAAGCCAAAGGAGGAATCGGCCGAGATGTTAGCCAAAGAAGCCACCAGGGCTATCAAAGACGAGGAAAGAGAGATTGGTTGCTCAGAGGATGAGCAACACTTTCAGTAGGGGGGTGATGATGAGCCCCGGAAATGGATAATTATTTGGGCTCATTCAACCTACTAAGCTGACTTAATCCACCATTCTCATTAGTTTATTGCATGTTTTTGATTATATTTATGTTAATAGAGTGAATTTGGTTAGTCATTATGCCAACAAGTCTAATGGGTGCTTTGTGTAGCCTTTTTGGTCAATTTGGAGACAAAATTGAAGGTCTTAATGAGCACTTGGCAGCCAAATTCGTGGGAAGACAAGGGAGAGGATTTGTAGGAAGGTGTCCCCTTCATTTATGGGCCCTTACCTCAAATTCTCCACCATCAGCTCGGAGTTCAAGGGCCACCAAATCAATCAGCACAAGGGCAACCAAGCAAGTCAAGTAGGACTGCTGTTAACTCCATGTTTTGGGCAGCCGAGTCCCTAAAGTTTAGGAGGACTGTTGGGTCCTCAATTTGTATAAATAAGAAGTCTTAGGGCCTCATTTTGGTTAGCCAGTGGATGTTAGCTAGTGGCTAGTCATTTTGTAGCTAGTAGTTAGTCATTTCATAGTCTTGTTGTAGTCATTTTGTAGCTCGATTTTTAGGCAATAGATTAGTTTTGCTGTCAACTCATTTTCAAGTTCTCCTTGTGGACAGTTTTGATGTAACTCTTCATTTCTTGATCAATAAAGATGAATCCAGCTTTGCACCAGCTCTAAATCTCTCTTAGGAGGCTGTAGCTCTTGGGGTTGGGCCCATCTCAAGTGCCCAATACCTCCTTTGATTATCTTTATGTGTTTTTGCTGCATTCTTAGAATAAAATCTGCTATTTAGATCTAACTCTTGTTTTGTTATTTAGTTTGTTTTTTTATGTGTAAAATAGCTTTTCATGCTCAGATTTAGTTGATAGGTTGTTAACAGAAAAAGCTTCAAGAAAAGGGCCAACAAACATCTGTGGTTTCACCTCTCCCTTAGTGGGATCAGGAGCTGTGACTAGGATGACTTTGTTGCCCACAAAAGCACTGACTTTGCTTTGCCATGCAATCATTAGTGTTTGGTTTTCATTTGCAGAAGTTGGTTACATGTTCAGATCTTTGAATGCTTCATTGCACAGTTAATATACATGGTTTCCTTGCAAATAAAGCTGCTGTCCATTCTTGTTAGTGTTAGCTAGATCATATTAGGGTAGCATAACTAGATCTTTGTTTTCTTGCATGTCTTTGTTGGTTCAATTGGAAACACCACTTGCAGAGCACCTGTTATCCTTCTCTATCTACCCATAATCCATCAGATAATCTTCTCCAACCCTTAGTCCATGATTCTTACCCTTCATTTTCCATACTTTCCCCACCTTGCCCTAATTCCTACATTCTTGTGCATCATCGCTTCCTCCATCCTTGAACAAATCCAATCGCTCCTTAGCCTCATCCACCAAGTCCTAGGCCTATTCACACCCATATTTCACCTCCATACTCATTCCTCCATCTTTTTCCCTCCATCCATGCTCCAAAATCCCATTTTGAAACATCCTGTAGAAGAATTACAGAACATCTTGTAGAAATCCTGAACATCCTATAGAACCCCTGCAGACTTCCTGTAGAAGCTCATAAACACGGTTTCTTGGCATCCAAACTTGGTGAGACTCTCTACAAGGGTGTTAGGGACCCTTTAGACCCTCTCTGAACCTTCCCAACCTTTCCCAAGCGCTTCTCCTCCTTGATCCACCTCTGCACAGTGAAAACCTAGTTAAAAGCACATGCATGATAATTCTAATAACTTAATCAAAAATACAAAAAGATGTTTTCTTCAGATAGTGATAACTTAGACACATGCATTTTACCTTCCTAGAAGTAATGGCATCTCTTTCAGTAGTTTTCATGCTCTCCTTTGCGTCAGTAGGACTAGCTGGTAGAATTAGGGTTTGCTAGGGTTTGCGTTCCTTTTTGGCTTTCATTTTCTTTTCGCAATTAGATTAGCTTCCTTCGAGTTAGCTTTCATCCATCAATTAAAAAGCTTCTTCTAAGAGCTCATAGAAGTTGGCTTAAGCTCCTAGAGGACTTGTGCCAGCTGACCAAGTGACAGCTGCGGCAAGAGCTAGTACTTGTGCATACAGCACCGTCGCTTCCAAGTTTGTTACGAACTACCGGGTTGATAAAATTAAAGAAGGGAGTTCCAGGAGTTGTAGCATTATTGCTACAATACTGGGGCCCGCCATTCATGCCTTCTGGCCAAACAGACTTAGAAACCGAAATTACAAACTTGGCCAGCAGTTATAATACACATGAAGTATGCATGGCCGTAGCCTAACTTTGGAAAATATTGCCTGATTGCATGCCACCTGTTATCCTGCTTCAGTTCATCAGTAGCTAGACTCGGAATCAAGGATCGAGACCCATCCTCGTGGAAGATTTGGCTTCTCGGAAATCTCGGATAGTCTTCATGGCGGTGCAGGAATCTACCTGCACTAGTCACACTCATTCATAATTAATACTAAGTTCCATGATTACTCTAGGAAATTAATATGAGTTACAAGAGATATGTAAATAGGCATGAAATCCATATAAAATGATTAATAAAGTATTGTAATAAATCTTAATATAAAATATGAGCATGTGCAGGAATGGGTAACTATCTTGTACTAGTGCACGAAAGAAGGGTCTTTTATTGAGATAAAACAGAGGTTGATTTTGATGGAAATGGGGTAGAAAATAGGGCAATTTAGGGTACCAACAATTATATTTTTTAGTTACATATGTTTTATTGAGTTGGGCACCAACATTGATTAAGAAATAATGACCTTCGATAATATTCTATTCATTTAATTTGTTTATTATAATTGAGAGAATAATTTATGGAAAAGAAAAGCTGGGATGATTGATTAACAATCAAAACATGTGATATTTGTTGTTATCAATTTACATTGGTGGATTTATATGGAATATGCTTTATTAGTGGATTGTAAATGAATAAGTTTCTTCTTTTTGCTTGGCTTAAGTATTTACATTATAAAAAAGTCCATTCATTTAATTTTGGTATGTTTTTTTTCAAAAAATTAGCTTTTAAGATCAACAAAAATTTAACTATGTTGTTTGTACATTGTTGAATTTACATTTAACTAATTAAGTAAAGGGTATGAACATTTCTTATAACATAGTTATTTAAAAATATTGACCAAAAAGATGATGTGTTTAGTGTTCTAACCAAAAATCAAATTCTCTTAAATGCATATTTTGACAAGCCCAAAGAAAACTCCCAATATGCTCATGCAACCATTGTAATACCCCCAACACTTAACCTTGTTGACATTACAATTGTAATTAATTATGCTATTGATCCACGTATGGGCATGTCAATGGGAAGAAGACTCAGAATAATTGTAATTATAATTTAGAGACCAACTGATGAAGTGGTGAAATCTTGATATGATACAGACCATGTGAAGCCATGAGGAGGAGGGAAGCCAATAAAAGGGAATTAGAGGTTAATAGTTTTGAATGGAATATTGGCTAAGCCAAATGTTCATGGGGATCAAAATCATCAACATTTCCCCAAGAAAATCCCTAATCGGAAGATGCAATAATGATTGTCAACAATTATGAGAGGAAAGGGTAGTAGTACCATAATGTTTCTATGGAATGGGCAACACACCATTAACTGGTATGGGTAGACTTGACAAAAATACCATCAAGGAAGAAACCCGAGGGAGCCGACATTTGAAAGTTAAAGAAAATACAAAGGAAAACACTCTCTCCCATGAAAAAGGAAGGAATCATGAGAGAGGATGCGAGGATAGTGAAGATTCTTCTAAGAGATAGAAGAATGGAGACGGGAGGAGGGATCTCATGTGAAGGAGAAGGGAACCCAGTGCATGATTGGGTTCACCTGATTTCTTTGAACGAGGTTAGGGGTGAGTCATAGCCTAAGGCATAGGTTTGAATGGATTGATGAGGATTGTTTGTCTTATACAAAAATACACTGGAAGGAGGCATTGAGGGACTCTTGAACAAGCAAAGGGCCCCTTTCATGTAGTATGTGCATAAACTAAGCATAAACAATCTATTTGTAGGTACTAAAGATTGGAACTATTTAAAACAACAAGGTTTCCAACTTCTGCAATTCTCATGCCATATAAATATTTCAAATGGAAGCTAAAGATTCTACTTGAGCTCAAAAGTAGAGGCGTGTATCGGATATCCGTGGAAAAAAAGATTGAACCAAATTTCACAGTTGAAAAAACCAAATATTTCAACCGCATGGATGAGGCCTTCAATTTCCTATGCTTATCTATTTCTCCAAAATTATTGTTTCATGTCGAAGCATGCAACACTCTAAATAAAGTTTGAACCACTTTGGAGACACTCTTTGGGAAGCAAGATGAGATGTGGGGTGACACCCTTGAAAGTGAGCTCAACTCATTAGATCCAAGCAGTTTCAAAAACATTCAGTATTTATTCAGAAGGTTTAAGGCCTTGTTACTCCAATTGAAAAAATGTACAATTGAAAAATCCAAGCAGGAAATACAATTAAATATTGCTATATTATCAAAATTGGGTCCATAGTATGCTATATTTCTCTCCACTTTTCAAACAATGAGGCTTGCATCGGGAGCGACTTGGAAAATGCCCACACTTAATGTTTTTATTAAGTACTTGATACATGAGAAGAATATGCTCATAAATATATAATTTAGATTGGATCATTATATTTTTTGACATCCATTTCAATTCTTTGAGAGTGGAAAAGTGGAGGAATTAGCTCACATGGCCATTTTTATCAACGAGACCCAGTTTGGAAAGCTAGGGTCTGAAACCTTTTGCGAGCATTTTGAGACATAAAACGATGCTTGTTAGGGGGAAAAATTTTCCACTTTAGCATAACACATTTTTTCATATTATACACATAGATACCTTTCCAATGATGCAACAATCGCCTTAATCAGAGTTTGTATGCAAAAGTTAGGCCACTCAGAAGTTGACCTTCCTATTTCCACCACCATAATTTGAGAGGATGGCACGTCAATCTCGATTATTCATGGAAATGGGGCTAGCCACATGGTTATGATGAATAATACTATAGAAGAGTCCATATTGTAACTCTGGTTAAGAGTTGACGTAGTCAAACATAATCACTAGTAGGCTATCGAGTTGTGTTATAATCGAGCCACAAGAGGCAAAGGGGTTCCATTCTTTTCGACTGCATTTGTTCCATAAATGAACAAAAGTAGTTCAGAGGGATAGGAGATAGAGCACACGTACAGGATTTGGGCAGTGTAGTAGCCCACGAGCCATAGGCCATACTTCTTTGTACTCGTAACCATTTCTTATTTAGAAAAAGAGAGTAGGGAAACCTCACCTTCTAGTTGGGTTTTCTCTTGAAAGAGTTTCCTAGGTTATATCATGTATTAAATCATGGTTTGTGATTTTTTATTTCGTTGTTCTCTATTTTCTACATAATTTTAATTTTCTTGCATACACAATTAATAATAATCTATATAACTAGAAATCTAAAGAGAAATAAGACCATAATAGTGTAGATTTCAAATTGTTAAATATAGTTTTATTAGATCTATTGTCACAAACTGTCCAATGGAATATCCATGAAAGTTTGTGGATCATATTGGTATCAGAGTAGGATTCTTTGGTTATATTGTGGGTATTTGTAGGGGATCTATATTGTCTATGGCACAAGTCATAAAATCATAGTCATGCTCGATGAATCTATTAATAACCCTCCGGATTCGGTAAAGGAGAGATTTTAATGACTATAAGCATAAGTTGCAGATGTAAACCATAATGTAAATCTCCTCATGTCAGCCCTAAGCAATAAGCTTTGGCTATTAAGATATGGTATTTCTAATGTTGAGGGCAAATCAATGGGGAGATCAGGAGATCAAGAATAAACAAAGAACTAACCGAAGCAAAGACCTGAAAAAGATCAACCCAGTTCGAGTGCCATGAATCATTCATAACCCTTGGTCAAAATGGAAGTGAAGGTCAGTATCAAGTTGTACCAAGGTGATATCAATTCTTTGAAGCTAAATCATTGGTTGCAAGAATTAAAAGTGTATTTCAATGTCCATCATATTGAGAAAGAACATAAGATTCCATTTACGCAACTGAGATTAGAGGGCCATGCCCTGACTTGGTGGGAAAGCCACATGGAGACCTTGAGGTTGGAGGGAGATGCTACAGTGACTAAGTGGGAGGACTTCAAAGCTCTCAAAAAGTCACAATTTTACCCTATTAGGTATGTAGAGGACTAGTGGATTTGATGGCACTACTTTAGGCAGAAACAGAGGAAGAGTGTATAAGAGTACACCACAGAGTTAAAAAATATAGCCATAATGTTGGGTATCTCCCCAAAGAATACATATGTACTCCTCAAGTATCTAGGGGGTCTGCACAACTATTTGTGGAAGAAAGTGATAATACTTAAGCCCAGATTGGTGGATGAGGCTTGTGTACGTGCACAATACCTAGAGAACATTGGCCAAGAAGAAAGCACAATCAAGTAGATCAAAGCAGAAGGAGAAACAAGATGCTTCTAAGGAGGGGAAGAGGAAGTGGAAAGGGGGAAAAGATAAAAGGACAACAACCAAAACTCACCCATGAAAATATCCCAACAACCACTGCAATTTTGACATCCATACAATGGAGAAGTGTTGAAAGTGGCATCCGGAGCTTAGCCCGAAGAACAAAAAGAAAGATAATAAGAAGAAGAATATCTAGGCCGCCAATTGGGGCAATCAAGATAAAAGTAGCTCAGACATGGATGATAAGATCATCCATATGTCAGTACAAAATGAGGTGAATTTGAGTAGCCTTCAACAACAGGAAGAGATATAAATAATCAAACTCTTCCACATAACGATGTAGTCAAAAGACAAAGATATATGCTCTATTTGACTCAGGATCACATGCAAGTCTCATTGCAACAAAACTGGTCAACAAATTGAGATTGTATGTTTGTGATCATTTGATCCCATATCCATTGGGATGGGTAAATAAGGATGCAGAGTTGAAGGTAACAAAATAATGCAAAATTAGATTTTCCATCAATGCTCATTTTATTGATGAACTAGAAAAAGATATAGTTCCCCTTGATGTATGTGGAGTCATGTTTGGAAGTCCCTACATGTACTACATGTGAGATTCAATATTCACGCAAAAAGATAACCATTATTGGATCATCAAGGATGAAAAATCATTCACCATCCACGTGCACAAAGGCAAGTCAAATTTTCACTTGTAAGTGCCAACCAAGCCAAGAAATTGACCAGTTCCAGGAAGAAGTATATTTTACTATTTTTAAGAGAAAATAAGTCGACAGAAGAGTCTATAAGAGGTCATTCATCCCTGGAGGGGTATACTAAGAAATAAGAAAAAACACTGGAAGAGTTGATACATGCATATAGGGATGTGTTTCAGGAGCCTAAAGGGTTACCACCCAAGAGCGAAATGGAGCATGAGATCTAGCTATTGTCAGACTACCCATTGCTAAACGTTGGGCTCTACAAGAACTCCATTATAGAAGCAAGTTAGGTGAATAGATAGTTGCAACAACTACTAGAACATGGTGTCATTCAACCGAGTACATCACCATGTGGGTCACCCATCATCATTGTGCCAAAGAAGGATAGGACTTGGCGAATGTGTATTGATTATTGGGTGTTGAACAAAATCATACTCAAGAGTAGGTGCCCCCTACCCAGGATAGATGATCTGCCAAATCAATTACAACAAGAGAAATACCTCCCCAGGCTAGACTTAAAGTCTAGATATCACGAGGTTCGAGTTAAATAATAAGATACTTGGAAAATCACCTTCAAAACTAGGTAAGATTTGTATGTGTGATTAGTAATGCCATTTGGCTTGTTGAGAAATGGCAACAAGAAATTCCAGTTTAATTTTTCCTTGAATTAAACTGTGAATTAAAATCGAATTCTATTCTCATAAAAACTTGTATATAGTTAATTAAGATTAATTAGCTTAATTAGATTAGGAAAATCGTATTGGAAGTATTTTTGTAGTCATCTATATGTTATCCCTAAATTTTAGGGGTCCAGGATGAGTTTATTTGATTTTTAATTAGATTAACTTAGTTTATTGAGTTATGGTCAGTTAAATTAGTTCTAACTATTTGTGGAACTAATAGATGACTAATAGTAAGTTGGTGCACTCATGCATCCACAAGTGCTACTCCAGTTAACTGAAGATTCCCTCATGAGAAACTCATGCATGTCAGTTCAGAGAAAGACCCAGTTGAGACTAGAGTGCAAGGACAATGTACTATCAGTTGTATGATTTACTGAGTTGTAAATATCATGCATGAAATTGGAGAAGGGACTATGTTTGGATTGTGCAGTTTTGGAAGCATGAATTCCCTTAAAATATGGGCTATTCATCCTAGGAATTGCGCAAAGAAATAGGGGCTTGGAAGGCAGTGAAAATTGTCTAAGTGTTGGCTTATAGCGGGCTTGTGAGGTACAGAGTTGAGCATACTTGTGCGGAATTTTTCTTGTGGGAACAAGATTTGCATTTTCACTCATATTTCTGATTAACGCAATACAGATAGGCAGGGTTTTGAGCAGTGGATTTCCCCAGGAAATCTTATTGTGTTATGTGCCATTGATTTGTCTACTTCTTGTTCATATTGTTTTCATCGATCTATTGGCTTCCACTGGTTTAAGTAGAAGTAGATTCTTGTCCTGTGATTTAGTACATTTCATGAGCTTGTGAATATACAAGAAATTCTACATTGTATCGGAGCTAAATTCAATATACTAGAGGAGATTTCGAAGTTTTGAGTTTTGGGTTACATGTGAAATTCGAATTTGCAATACATACTTCAGATGGTGTTCTATGGTTTACAACTCAAGTATACCTTAGAAGGAAGATTGAATTATATATCCTGGAGGGACAGAATGGAGGTTGTGCTAGAGGATAATTTCTTGAAGGAATTCGTTGATCAAGACATTCCTAAGTCAGCAGCATCAGATGCACAAAATGTGCCCAAAATGAAGAAGTGTGTGGCGAAGGTGAGGCAGATAATCCTTGAGGGAGTTCGAGACCACATTGTCTCAAGTCTCCATGGAAAGGAAACTCTGTATGCTATGTGGAAATAATTGACAGAATTGTATCAGAACAATAGTGACCAAAGGAAATTGGCACTAAAGGACAAACTTTGAAAAATAAAAATGGAGAAAGACGAGACTATTCCAAAATACTTTACCAAGTTCACTCAATGTCGTGATGAACTTGGAAATGTTGAAATCACGGTTGCTGAGGATGATATGGTGAGTCTTTCTCTTCTGGGACTCCCAAAGAGTTGGCATAGTTATCAAGACTTTGTCAATGGTCGAGAGAAGCTGCCAGATTGGGAACGACTATGGTCAGATTTGATGCAGGAGGAGATAAGGAGGAACACCGTGGATGGATCTTCATCAAAGACTAATGATGAAGAGAACTATGCCTTAGCGATTAAGGCAAAGAAGGGGAAAGGGAAATCTTCCCATTCCAAATTAGATTCTTTCCATGGAGGTAAGAAGAAAGACATGATGAAAGTGAAATGGTTTCATTGTCATGAGCTAGGCCATTTTTTTACAAATTGTCCACTCAAGAAGTCCAAGAAGAAGTCCTCAGGAGGAGTGATGGGTGAGGCTTTGGCCCCTTAATTTGAATTGGACTTTTACCTCATCGAATTCATGGTGTCATCAATGATGGGAAGTGTATGGTACTTAGACAGTGGACCTTCATTCGACATGACTAGCAACAAGGAGTTATTTAGTGACCTGGAGGAGAAAGATCTCTGGATGCATATCGAGATCGGTGATCATGAGAGGTATTGTTAGGCCCCTATACTACTAGTGTAACCCCTTATTGTTATTAGTACAACCCACTTATTATATTGATGTACCCATGTAGTGCCCATATTGTTGCTATTGTGCCACATAGAAGTCCACTATTGTTATTATTGTGCCCTTACATTATTATTGTTATGGCAGCTCTGATTATGTTATGACCCCTTAGACTGAGGTCTTTTCATTTGTATCATCCAATAATTGTTCATTTGTGTAATGTAAAGGAGGTTGCCCCCCTTGAAGAGGCTGAATTCTAAGGCGTTGATCTCTCTTTTCTATCTTTTTGTGAGCTAGTTTCATAACATTTGGTATCAGAGCTTTGGATTCTAGGGTTTCACTGCTCCAAATAGGTCATCATGGAATTTTCGCTATAAATTTTTTTCTATGACGTTTCAGACACTAAAAAGAAAACCCATTTGAGAAGCAATCTCGCTAAATCTCGGGTTTGAATTTCAGATATTTTCGTGCTATATTGGCGGAGATATGATCTGTGGACGTTGGTCTTTTTGTAGACTCCTGAATTACATTCCAAACAGGTGACCTGGGGAAAATCATCATAACTTTCTCTCTAAGCATTGGATTGAAATTTTGTAAGAAGGTACAGAAATAGGACGGACTGTAGTTTCTTGTACATATTTTTCAGAGCCAAAGGTCGAAACAGTGACACGTGGCACTTCATAAAAGTTTGCTCTTCTGGAAAGGTCTATAATCAAGTCATCTTGGGAGATTTTGCATAAATCTTTCTTGGAGAATCCAATTTGTTAGACTGGTGGCATTGGAAAGAGAATGCAGAGGGCTACTACAGGTCACAATTTCAGAACTTAAAGATCCGAAAGTACAGAGTTACAATCATTTCAAGATTGAGCTCCTAATATCAAGAAAAAGCAATATGAGGAAGTTTGATGGCAAGGGTATGGTAAATTGGATACTTCAGATGGAGTAATATTTTGATCTACATGGTGTACCACTGTTACAAAAGGTATGTATTGCATCTTCATATTTATAACCGGATCAATTTTTATGATATGAAGGGCTTTGTTCTCGTAAACAACTTGTTATGTGGTCAATTTTCACAGAGGAAATGATAGTACATTATGAGGATACAAAGAGCAACACTTTCTTTAGAGCAACACCACAACAATTGGAAAGAGTAAAAGGGCTTTGTGACATAGTGGAAAGCAAAATTATGGAAACTAGGAAGCATACCCCTCACAACTATAAAGATGGAAGTGTTGTTTCTCCCAGCCTTCCACAACCTACAAGGGTTACACCACAACAATTGGAAGAAAAAAAAGAAAAAGGGCTTTGTTACAATTGTGATAGAAAATGCACTAAAGGTCATAAGTGTGCTGAGAAGAAATTATTTTACATAGAATTTGAAGAGGAGTAAGAAAAGGATCAAGAAACATCAAAAGTAGAGGATATACGCCAGGAACCCACCCCAGAGAAAGAAGAAATGAATCAAACCATATCTTGTAAAGAATTGGCAAGAATTACCACTCCTCAAACTCTCAAGATAGAAGGACATATCAAGAAGAAAAAGGTGCAAGAAGTGAAAGATCACATCGAGAAAGAATAAATGAATCCAACCATATCTTGTAATTCATTGGTCGAAATTACCACTTCTCAAACTATCAAGATAGAAGGACATATCAAGAAGAAAAATGTTCAAGAAGTGAAAGATCACATCGAGCATCAAGAAATGAATCCGACCATATCTTAAAGGATTGGAAGAAATTACCACTCCTCAAACTCTAGAGATAGAAGGACATATCAAGAAGAAAAAGGTTCAAGTAGAGAAAGATCACATCGAGCATCAACAACAAGTTCTCCAACTTTTAAAGGATAATGCCACTTCAGTGCAAAATCAAATGAAACAACAGGTAAATCAACATGGTAGTGAAAAATGTTTTGATGTAGGTGATTGGGTATTTTTACTGCTACATCTCAAGCAAGCTATTTATGGGAAGGAAATGTTGGCAATACTACATGCACTTAAAAAATGGTGACCTTACTGAATGGGAAGACTCTTCAAGGATGAGGATGTGGAAGCATTGTTTTGTGCTATTTCTATTATCCAACCAGATTGGATAAACGAAGAAAGGGATGAATGGAAGAAGGATGAAGAAGTATGGCCACTTATTCAAAAGTTGCAAAAGATCCCAATTCAAACAATATTGCCAGAAATTGAAGAGGAAGGAAAAATCATATTGGAACCTAGAGCAGTCACAGAAACAAGAGCCTGACAGCTACGAAATCGATCAATTTCATAGTATCTCATCAAGTGGAAGAACTTACCCGCTGAAGATTCCACATGGGAGGACAAGAATTTTATACAGAAGCATCAAGAACTACTCAATCGTTGAGGACAACGCTTTTTGAAGGAGAGGGGCATGTTAGGCCCCTATACTACTAGTGTAACCCCTTATTGTTATTAGTACAACCCACTTATTATATTGATGCACCCATGTAGTGCCCATATTGTTACTATTGTGCCACATAGAAGCCCACTATTGTTATTATTGTGCCCTTACATTATTATTGTTATGTCGGCTTTGATTATGTTATGACCCCTTAGACTCCTATATATAGAAAGGAGGTCTTTTCATTTGTATCATCCAAGAATTGTTCATTTGTGTAATGTAAATGAGGTTGCCCCCTCAAAGAGGCTGAATTCTAAGGTGTTGATCTCTCTTTTCTATCTTTTTGTGAGCTAGTTTCATAACAGGTATAGTGCTACTGGATTGGGTAAGGTTACTTTTCAGAGGTAGCATGGGGCTCCACTAACCTTGAAGAATGTAATGTATGTGCCTGGGCTAAAGAAGAACTTGGTATATGTTGCCATGCTTGAGGATAGAGCCTATGATGTGATCTTCTCAAAAGGAAAGTTGTTCCTTCGACATGTATCCACGGGTCAGGTAAAGAAGATATGGATTCAGGTGAAGAATCTCTATAAGCTAGAGGTAGAGGATTGTGCTTCTTTGAGCACAAAAGCAGAGATGGTGTGGAGCTGAGATGTTGTCGAGTTGTGGCATAGGCGATTGGGTCACTTGCATCATGGGGCTTTGAAGATCATGCAGCATATCTCCACCGGTTTCCCCAAAGGTACGATAGAGCAAGTTGATACATGCAAGGGGTGTACTTTGGGCAAATACACCAAGTCTTCCTTTCACGACAGAGACAGTCAAGAAGATTCTATTCTAGAGCGAGTCCATTTAGATGTGTGTGGACCATTCTTGACAACATCCATGGCCAAACACAGGTATTATGTTATATTTGTTGATGAATTTTCTTGAAAATGCTGGATATTTTTTATGTAGAAAAAGGATCAAACCTTCACAAAGTTTTTTGAGTTTAAATCATTGGCGGAGAAAGAGTCAGACAAGAAGGTTAAATCTCTACGAAATGATAATGGTGTAGAGTATGTCTAAAATGAGTTTAAGAACTTTTGTGCATCAGAAGGGATTAAATGGGGGTTTACGACACCCCATAACCCTCAGCAGAATGGGGCCGCCGAGAGGAAGAACAAAAGCATAGTAGGGGCAACGAGGGTGATGTTGAATGATCAGGGTATCCCACTACACTTGTGGGTTGAGGCATGCAACACAACGGTTTATGTTCAGAACTATAACCCACATAGAATACCTGGGATGAAGACACGAGAGGAGGCTTATTTCGGAAAGAGGTCATATGGTTGTCACTTCATGATTTTTGGGTGATCAGTATATTTCCATGTGACCAAATATGCATGGAAGAAGCTTGAGCCAATAGCAGAGTTGGGGATATTTGTGGGGTACACAGATACACCTCACAACTATCGGGTGTACTTACCGACTACCAGGATGACAGTGTGTTGTAGTAGCTACAACCACCCTCCAAAATTTTGGCCTGCACCAACTTCAGAGCCTCCCTTGAAGAGTTTCACTTGATGACTCCATACACCCGGGTTCTCTCCGTGAGCTCATGTGAGTCTTTACATTCGCCTTGCTTACTTATTGCACTCAAGTCTCTGCATGTTGATGTATAAGTCATGCTTGTGACCGTGTTTTGGTTATCCTCAAAGCCTTTGCTTCGTATATGTTTGTTGTGTTTGCCATGAAGGCATCTATCGCACTCACACATGGAGTCACATTCACTGTCGTGCAAGCGTCGTCTCGATCATGAATGATCAATCATGAGTATCGCGCTCGTCGCTTCACTGTCGGTTAGTCATTTTGAACATGTGTGTTTGATGGTTTGGTTGGTTCATCGTTAAGTCATGTGAGTGTGTGTTCATATGATTACCTATGCATCTTTCAACTGTTCACACACTTAGTCATTTTTTGCTGAAGTACTGGCGACCAGACTCCTCATTGACAGCAAGGCCATCACCCTGCTTCCAACTTGATTGATTGTCATCAAGAATAATGCAGAAGCACCAAGCTAGTTCTTTGAAGCTGTGCTGCCCGCAACCAGCTCAAACAACACTCATGCTGGACACCCGGACAGTCGATCGGTTGTTCATCTCAGAAATTGTGCAGTGCTCATGAGCAGGCCTCCCGCTTCCCATCAGTCATCTCAGCTCAGAAATTGCACATAGATTATCAGCAGGCAAGCCTCCCAGCCTTAGTTTAGTTTTCCCAGTAGCAGACTTCCTGTTCCCTCCAGGAATTGTGCAGTTTCTACTGCCAGTGACTGAGAAACCAACTGGCAGTTCCCTCTGGGAATTGCATAGTTCTGGCTGCCAGTGACCCCATTAGCCAGCTGGCAGTTCCCTTTAGGAATTGCTCAATTCCAACCACCAGTGACTCTAGCAGCCAACTGGCAGTTCCCTCTAGGAATTGCGCAGTTCTGGCCGCCAGTGACCCTAGCAGACAACTAACAGTTCCCACTGGGAATTGTGTAGTTTTAGCTGCCAGTCTCCTGGGCAGTTCCCCAGATAAATTGCACAATCCCTGCCTGCTGAACCTTCATGCAGCCTAGTCTATTCCTCTGGAAAATTGTGCAAATTTGGTTGTCTAGCCCCTGGTGACTGTTCGTTCTGGAAAATTCACAGAGCATGCTTGCCCTGCCCTCCTGCAACCCGGACTGTCCCTCCCAAAATTTGCACAATTTTTCCTCCCAGCAGAGCCAGACCTTGCAAACAGTCACTGTCGACTCAGAATGTCTGTCTCCATCCCTCAGTGACTCTTACGCAGTTTCCATCAACAGTTTCCTGGAGCCATCATCTCAAATTACATCCCTGTTGCCTCTCCTGGTCACCCCCATTTGAGTGATCATGTGTCATGGTAGACTAGGAGATTTTGGATTTGATGTCATCTCGTCATGAGTGAATGCAGGTATAGGTACACCAACAAACATGTCATGACGATGAATGAAATGAACGAAGGGAGCACAATTAGATGGACAGGTTCACCAACGGACGAACGAACGAAGCATGTGAAGTGGACAAATGCGACGAACATGCACCTTCACGAACAAGTGAACTTGTCAAGCCTTACAACATGAAAGCAAGGAAAAACATGCTAGAGCTTCATCAAGCGAACCAAGGACCATCAAAGACTTCCCACACTTGACCATGTGGAGGTGAAGCTATGTTACACCATGAAGACATCCATCACTCAGTAGCACTGTAGCTCGACATGCACTCCCGCAACAACATGAATGTACCAGCATTGTCTTGTCAAGTCACGTCGAGCGAAGTCATGAGTCATGTTTCCCACATCTCCACTAAGGGCTTGTTGTTAATCAATGTGATGTAATGTGGAATTCCAAGAGACCCACTTGTGAACAAGAGTCATGTAAGTCGAAAAGTCATGGAAGTCGAACAGTCATGAGGGTAGTTGAACAGCCACAAGGGTTAGTTTCACCCTTGGCTATAAATACCCCCTCATTTGTAAATAGAATGACTTTTCACCTCAGCTCCTCCGACATAGCCAAGAGAGTCTGTAATATTTTCTTTGAGGAGTAAGTACTGGCTCCAACGCCCCGCTGAGGGGATTAGTGATGTATGGTGTAACGATGTGTCTTGGAAATTTTTCTTAATTCAGAAGCCTGTTAACAGGCCAACACGTTTTCATACATGTATTGTATTTGTCGTAAGACTGATCTTTAACACTTGTAATGCATGTTTCTTTAACCATGTGTTCTACATCTGAACTGATTCATTTGTTGTAATGCATCATCTATTAATGGAAATATGTTGTATATGTTGTTAATGATGTCCTGTCCGTGTCGACTGCTCTGTCGGACATCAGATGGGCCTTTCACATGAACCTTGCTATAATAACCATCGCACTCGTCTCGGACTGATCTGTGAGTGTTGTACGTGTTATCTTACCTTGCTTGTCGTGACAGTTGCATCCGAGTGGACTACTCCACCAAAATTTGTGCATGTCCTTTTGTGTTATGTGTTCCTAGCCGAGTTGGGACTGATCCCTTTCAACCTAGAACTCACCTTCACTCTCTTCCCCTCACAGTGAAAGAACCATTGACATAGGTACACTTACACTCACAAGGTATGTGAACCTCACTTCTTGAAGACAAAGAGAACCACTCTCCTCTACTAACAAACAAGAGTTGAGGAAAATCTTTAAGGCAATGGAAATCGGGCCATCATACCGGATGGGACTCCCACATAAAACGGTGTGAGGTCTAGTTGGGACTTCATACCAGGGTGATCCCCTAAATGTTGGTGGGTCCAACACCGTCAACATTTCTGGTATTAGAAGGAGGGCAACCAGTTGTACATGGCTGAAATTTCCCTCACAATCACTCATCAACCATCTGGTCAAGGCAGTAACTCACAACCCCTATCTCGCGACTCTATAGTTGGTTACTCCTTACCTCCGAGAATTGAACACGAAATTTCATATCAACACCTTCACTCTGTCTGTCCCATCACTCACCAGTTCGCGAAAGCAGTTGGACTGATTCCAGGCATACAATACCTTCCACACCCATCTAAGAAGCTGAAGGCCACTCCGACATGAGCGGTTGTATCATCGGTGGAAGAAGCAGTCCTTTCTACTCTTGAAGGGTTGGAAGAAGCTATTGAAGACGAAGAGGAACCTCCAATCATCTTTGAAGACGAACAAGGCAATCTTATGGTCTTGGGACCAAACTCCGGTGTAGGAAGTGGAGGCGGAGACGAATCGACAGACTTAGATCCGAAACCATCAGATTCGAATAGAGAGGAAGAAGAAGAAGAGAACGAAGAAGATGAAGAGATCGCTGACCCAAATCTTGAATGGATGACTCAGGGACCATTGGCTCTCCCAGATGTTCTGCACAAGATGCCAAAGTGAGCGAAGAGAATGAACATCAAGTTTAACCCTGACAGCATGGTGAAGGCAGAAGACCACTTAGATAACTTCTACCTACAGCTGCAAACCCTTGAGGTACATTATGACGACGTAGCATGTAGACTATTTCCATGTACCTTGGACGGTCAGGCAACTTCTTGGTATCACAACCTTCCACCCAGCTCTAAACAAAACTGGGGTTCTTTGAAACATATGTTCCTTGAAAAGTGTGCTGATGACAAGACTCCAACCATGCTACTCAAAGAATTGGGAAGCCTCAAGATGGAGGGAAAAGAGAAAGTAAAATATTTCAATCATAGGTTTACACATATCTTGAACAAGTTTGCAGCAGACACCAAACCTCATGACTCCATCACTGTCGACTATTACACATTTGCACTGCCAACCACCATTGCGCAGTTCGTCAAGTGAGCTGCGAATCCAACACTCAAGGATGACGAATCAATGAAGGAATCCAAGGATGTGAGCAGAAATCCCTAAGAAATGGTGAGCAAAGGTAGAGACAAGGAAGAAACTGACATTGAGACCCTCACTCACCTTGTCAAGAACTTGACCACCGAAATGTCTGAACTCAAGCAACGGAAGGCAGACACATTCGCGAACATTCATCCGCCTAGACAAAGACAGGAAAGCAGTTCATCAACTGGCTCATCAAGCAATAGCCAGTTCAGCTCCAAATCTGTGCAGAAGCCTGTGTTCCAACTCGATCAATGCGCTGATCCTAAGTATTGTTCATTCCATGAAGAATTTCATCCCGAGAACTCTTGTTCAGATTGGAAGCGAGTTGTTACCTCTGTCTGTACTCATACAGTCGATGCGGATGGTGACAAACAGGAGCAACTGGAAGACACTGATGATAATGAAGAGGTTGCACCTGATGAAGCACCAAGTTCTGGGCATGTGGTGAATGCATATCAGTGCTCGCAAGTAGTCTCGAAGACAAACACTGAGAAGCAACCCCAAAATCAAAATGATCGTTACAATCTTAGGAGTAAAGGGGATCCCCCGACACTTGAGGACATGCAAGAGAAAGTGAGACGACTGATTAAGAAGGTTGATCCACCAGTTGCCTCAAAGCAACAAACACAAAGCAAGTCCGGGAAGATAGCGGCGGATAAGAACACATCCATAGGCAGCAAGTTGCAAAACCATCCGCTGGACAACATGAGAATCCATCCCACCCCAGAAACCTCGGTGAGTCCACCACCTATAGATTACAACATAGTTGATGACATGAAGAAAACGTGAGTGAACATCAATTTGTTTGAGTTAGCCAAAGTCCAGAGTCAGCGAGACATCCTGCTGCGTGCACTGGGGTGTTTTCAACTACAATTTCCATGGCAGCCAATGTCATGCCGCTCTCCATTGCTAAGAAGATCAATGCACAATGGAGCAAAACATCTGCGAGAATCATCCAACTTGATAGAACATCGGTTCCAGCCATTGGTGAACTACGAGATGTGATCATCTGACTATCCCATGACAGTCGAGTCAACCAGTGCATAAACATAATTATTGTGGACATACCGGAAGCATATGGTTTGTTGCTCAGCAAAGACTGGTCCAACAAGCTAGATGGTACTTTGCTACATACTGGTCTCACCTGTGGCTTCTGTACAAGGGAAAATGCAACCAAATCTGGGTGTTATCGGAGAGGTATATGAAACACAATGTCACTCCCCTTAACGATGAGAACGAACCATTGGCATTCACAGAACTCATGTTTGGAAACTACTTCCTGGAAAAAACATTGGAGTGTTATCTTACATGGCCAACCCCAACCTCATCAAACAAGAAGTTGGGACTCCTTCCTCGCCCAACTGATGATAATGAAACTTGTATAGTTTGTTTTTCTAATAGTAGCAGTAGTAGCAACATCGGTAGTAGCAGAAGTGCCAGCATGCCAAATGGTCCATGTACAAAAAAGTTGCAGACCATGAGTCTTGATAAATCAGTAACACATGATGACTCAAGGACTGAGTGCATCTCAGTCATCCAAAACAATGAACAATGCATGATTTCAAGTTGTTTGAAGTTTGGAGTCACAAATAAGGATACTAAAGCACTCATGTTGAACACAAGGAGGACCAAAACTATGAACAAACAAAGCAACTTGGGAATCCACCATGATCCGAAGATGGCTAATCTCGGTACAAGTTTCACACTACAGCAGTGACCAATCGTTGACCGCTTGATCGAACAGTACCAAGATGGGCTTACATGAGTAGATGATGACCTGAGTACCCACTACATGCAAACAATCCAACATGAGGTTCTAGGTAAAGGAGAAGACAAGCCATTATAGCAAGGAATAGGTAACACATACATGTTGTTTATACTCCTTTCATTGAATATATTGATTAACATTTCAAGTGTTTGAATTACTTGCAAAGTTCGTCATCACACTTGGTTTTCTATTTTAAATCCTCCACATAAGAAATTTGGGAAGATCCGCTTACGCATTGACTTCAAAAACTTGAACCCTTCCCAGAGTAAAAACAACTACCCCGTGCCATCATTCGAGCCCATGTTGCACATAGTTCCTGAAACAGTGGTGTTGTCTTCACTTGAAGGTCTTCTGGAATGCCACCAGGTTCTGGTAGCGGAGCCCGGTGGACCAGCACTGGTCCACGAGAAACTTGGCTCACACACCTATCATTTGAAATCACTTGATGGGAGGATTGATAATCTTCCAATCAAAGGCCAAGTCCTCAAGCATTAGTTCAGTAGGTCGGGCCACACCCGTGCCTTGTACATAGTCTGCTTGCTGCTTGTTGTTTCATTTGGTTTGTTTTTCTTATTATATTTTCTTTTGCTTTGTTGTGCTTACTCTTTTTGTTCACGCGCTTTTCGTTTGTTTAATATATTACTACTTCTATTTCTGGAAATAAGCACTGCCAACTACTACGTTATGGCTTTTGAATAGAGTATGTGGCAGAAATGTGAAGAGACTTGTGACACTGCAGCACTTGGCTAGTCTTGTGTCCATTTTCTCTGTGCTTGGTTACAAACTTTGGCCGATGAAGTCCTGATGGAAAATACGAATCAACCGTAAGGGAAGCTTTGGTCCAACTGTGAACCTGTGTCCACACTGGGAAACCCCATGCCTGTACTCAGCCTTCTGCTCTATGTGTTGAAGCTAATCCAATTAGTAGAAATGGAGAAGGGGAAAAATCTAAACGAGAAAACCTATGTTAGAGGTCTTACATGCTTCTCTGAAGGAACAACCTCTTCTTCTCTCAATAAGTCGGGATCCCTCTTCCACCCCAAAAATAAATAAGTGCATATGCACAGTTCTCTTTAAAAAAGACAAAGGCGAAAGAAGAGAAAGGCTTCCTGCGCAGAGAGGTGAAGCATGCAACTCCACCGGGGTACTGACCAAGCTCGTTGGCAGTGGAGCAATGTGTGTGTTCCTACGTGACTTCGTCGGGGTACTTTCCGGGCCCGCTGTCAGTGAAGCAACACCAGAGATGAAAACTTATACTCTGAAAATCTTCAATTCGCGAGCTAACCGGCCCTTCTCCAATTCGAAACACTGAGATCTAAGTTGAACTTTTGATTTTGTTTAATTGAGTCGGCAAGGGGTGAACCATGTATGTCCATGGGGTAAGTGGGGAAACTGGAGTAACCTGTACAGTGATTCAAAACTCCCCGAAAGACCAAGGCCCTGCGCTAGCATGAACTGAAACAGAGAAGCTAGAGTTCTACTAGTTGTTGGCATTATGGATCAGGTTCATAATGACTTATCCTTATATGATCTGGTGGACTAGATCCGGTTGATAACTCTCATTGTATATGTATTGATATGGTGATTGGGTGATTCAGAAGGTTGTTTGATTATGAGCTTCAATGTTGTTGGGTCCAGTATGAAAATTGGATGAAATGTGGCCTTTCAAATTATGTGTTGTGCTTCAGTGTATCCAGTCTGAAAATTGATGAAACGTGGTACCTGGAGGAGAGAAGATTGTAGGTCAGCACCTACGTACTAGTATCTAAGCTAGTACAAGAGCTAAAGGAAATCTTTGGAGCATTGTAGCAGGTAGTAGCCTACGTACTAGTAAATGGATCGGCTAGTACAAGAGCAAAGGGGGTTGTAGCTCCCGTACTGGTATAAGACTTCACCAATACAAATATTGTAAAAGGATTTTCTTATTAAGAAGAAGATTGAGATGACTTGCACCAGGTGGTTTTCTCCTGCATTGGGTTTCCACCTTATATCATGGTGTTCATGTGTGTGCCTTATGTGTGATGATCTATTCCATGTTACTGCATTTGTTAACTGATAATATGGTTGATAATGTTCTAATGCACTCATTGAAGATCAATTAACTTAATCATAAGAAGTTGTGGAAGTAGCATATATGAATCTGATTATGGAAATGAAAAAGTTTTATTAATGTGATAATACTGATTCACCCCCCCCTCTCAATATTATTTCCAACAATTGGAATCAGAGCAGGTCCTTTGGTAGAAGCTTGATCGCTTGAAGGAGATCCGTGGAACAATGGGAAAGAAGCTTAAAAAGAAAGCTCATAAGAAGAAGAAGACATCTCAGAGGAACTATGACAGTGGGAGAATCGATTGGGGATTAGGTATAAGAAGCTCTTCAGATTCAGAATTAGATTCAGAATCAGTTCAGAATGAAGATGACCATTCAGGTATGAATTTTCTATCCTCTGATGTTCCAGCTATCTTTCCTTTTGGAAAAGATGAAAGTGATAGTGAGACTACTGAATTTGCTCTTATGGGTGAGCAAGAAAGATATCAAATAGAGGCAGAATTTAACAGGCTGACAAACAAAATTAGTGAACAAGAAAAACTTCTGAACATAAAGAGTGGTGCCCTCAAAGAAGCTGTTACTAGACAAAAAGATCATCAAAAGTTATGCAAGGAAAAGTATCAAAAGTTGCAGGATGAAGCAACATCTCTAAGAAATGAATTCATTGAAAAGAACACAACAATCAAGGAGCTCAGAGATCGATCCAGTTATTATGAAAGTCTTGAAGCCACGATCCTCTCACTAAAGGAAGAACTTGAAGAATCAAAGAAGCAGAATGAAGATTTACATCAAGCAATTGAAAAACAAGACAACGAAGTCATCAGCTTAAAATCTCAGCTGGAATGTGTCTTCTGAATTCGTCAAATGCAGCAGGATCTGAATGAAGAACAAGAAAAGGAGATTCTCAAACTAAAGGAACAAATCGAAGAAGGAAGGAAAGCTGAAGAAGATTTGAAAAGGCAATCTCTTGCAAAGGAAGAACAGCTTCAGGTTGAGGTAAATATATTGAAAGGTAAATTAGAAGAAAAGGATAAGCTCTTACGATTTCAAGATAATACTAAAGTCTTGGATGATATTCTTAATAGTCAAAGGTCTCCTGCTATCAAAACTAGTCTTGGCTTCCATGAAAATGTTGAAGGTGAATCGAGTTCACAAGGTGAGGCAAGGAACTCTAAAGAGAAATCTAAAGTGATCAAAGAAGAAATGAAAGGTCAATCTCATCATCAACCAAGGAAAGAGATTCCTCAAAGAAAATACTTTACTCCTCCTATGAATAATGTTGAATGTTATGTATGTCATAATCTTGGACATGTTGCAGCTAGATGTAGAAGAAGAAGGGTTCAAGACCATTATGCAAAAAGATCATCACATTCAAGGTACTTTAATGGATATTTCTTTGCTTGCAATATGTATGGTCATAAAGCTGCTGACTGTTACAGGAGGAATATGAAACATGTAAGATGTTATGCATGTAACAAGCATGGACATATAGCTAAGGAATGCAGGAATAAAGTGTGGGCACCATATCAAAAGGAGAAAATGTCATCATCACGCTTGAAGATATGGAGGAAAAAGGAAGTACAGTCAGAAAAAGGCAGCACAGCACAACGTATAGACATACCAGAATCAAAGGGAGCTGAAAGTACAAAACTTCAGTGTCCTGAATCTGATATGCAAACTCCATAAAGGGAAGTTGCGTATATACGCGAGTTGGATACTGCACAATCGCGTATATGATTGTTTGAAGAAAGGCAGTAGGAAAAGTGAAGTTGGAAGTGAATCTATGAAGTATGATCTCTCGAGCACAAGATCAGATCTGAGAATCTGACTGTCAGTGGCACAGAGGAGGACTATTCGGCCCTAACCAGAGGTACGCAGGTGATTAACAGTGAAAGTGTGTGGGTACGCACAACATAAGAAGTCGCACTGCGTGGGTATGCAGCGCAGCAATGGTTCTGGTGCGTAAGTACGCGGAATAACAAAAGCGAACATGCGGACGGACGCGGCGATACAGAAGAAGAGGTGCGTAGCAAGATCAAAGGTACGCGGCGCAATAGAAGGATAACCTGCAGAGGTACATAGAAGTACGCGGTGCGAAAGAAGCAAAGGATGCGTGAGGTACGCGGTGCAATGACGGCACAGGTGTGTGCGTACGCATTGTAGTAGAAGGCTGTCTGCGTGGATACGAAGAAACACAGAAGGTCAGGTGCGTGGGTACGCATTGTAGTAGAAGGCTGTCTGCGTGGATACGCAGAGGAGCGAAAGACAATTTGCGGAGCCACGCAGGTCACATAATGAAAAAACTGCGTATCTGTCTTAAGGCATTTAATGGCTGACTTTTCTTGATAAGATCTGACAGATGGCACCAGTTTAGGGGGAGCATATGTTTTTAATGCATTGTTGGCATTATGGTTAATAGTCCTTGGTGATGATATAGATAAACGATTCATCTTGCTATGAGTTGTTCACATGGTTCTTGGATCAGATTTGTGGTTGATTCTCTAATGGTGCTTGCATGGTAACTTTCATGAGGATAAGGAGAAGCACTTAGCTTGAATTCTCATCTTCTTGATGATGAGTCACTCATATGCTGCTGTGGACATATGCATAAAGATCATTACAGTTATGATGCATGATTCCTTTCATTCTTGGCATATATGGATGAGGATTGTTGGCTGGATACATGGATGATTATTCAAAGTTACATTGTTGGAGACATGATGATGATGAGTTCCTACCTATATGATGATAGGTTGTTTCATATGTTGATTGATGCAGATATTCCCAATTGATGATACTTGGTTCATGCAGATCTGGATGCCTATGGTGTTTCTCACATATGATAGAATGTGAATGATTCTGTATATACAAAATTCTGTTCAAAAGGATGAGTTGATACGGACATACCTTGATGATTCATGCACTAATACAAGTTGTTGGTCTAGTTGCTGAATCAACAACACTGTATGATCTGGTCTAGTGGGGAGAGATGAGATCATCGGGAAGAAGATGAGGGTGTGCTGTGTTTCACGCGTAGACGAGATGACACTGTTCTTATTTCTCTTCTTTACTCACTCACTTCACTTTGATATGAATCACTAAGAGATGTGAGACGGCAGTGCCATTTCTCTGCGCATTAAACCTTCAGTTCCTATATATATCGGCGCTTCTTCATCTATGCAGGGTTAGTATTTTTATTTCAAATAAGGATATTGAGGGACCTCATCTTCACTTATGCGGCGTGGCTTTTCCTCAGAACCGGAGTGAAGTCGTGGTGGTGGTAGCCCATTTTATCCTCTATCGATGAATATCATTTTCGTCCATTTGGACTCTTGAATTTGAGAATACGGGCAGTTCAAAGAAGAAGCCCCATAGATCCCCTTATCTATCCCGTCATTTGGACGGCGCTCTTCGAGGATTTAAGCTCTGTTTTGTGTAAAAGACGCTGCGCGCGATTTTCAGGGGCTGTGAATTTGTTCTAAATTTCTCATCGAAATTAGTTTAGTATTTGGTATGTGTGTTCAAAAATGTTTGAAACCTGGCACCTAATACTATGTGTCCGCTCCATCCGTGATCGTTTCATCTGAGGGTTATCTCTGGTTGGCATGTAAAAAAACACCTATGCTCACTCTACTTCAGGCAGAAACGCCTCTAAGATCAGCCTTCCCTATGCCTGTCAACATAGAACTGTCTCTCCTATTTTTGCCCTGTGTATATAGGGAATATCAACATAATGAGCGTATTATAACTAAAGCTACTTTTTAGTTGGAAGATTGATGGTGGACTTGCTAATGCCTAAGAAGAGATATTAATGGATATCTATAGATCAAAATCTCTGAAAGAGAATACCTAAAGGTGTTCATGTGCACTAAAGCATTTATCAAGAATCGAACTCTCATCATCATCGGTGCCTCTGTTGCATTATTCATTCTGTTCATTCTGTTCATGATTATGCCCTTGCTTCGCTGCGACAGATGTAAATTTATCTATTGATGAAGTTGCCTCTATAACTCGTATGAATCCAGAGAGGGAGACGTTTCATTTGAAATGATCATAAAAAGAAGCAGCATCACCGTGCCCCTTGGTATTATTGTTAAAAGGTGGAGACAGTAATCCCTCATCTCCATCACATAAAGCTGATTGACTCGACATTGTCTTGATGTTACAAAATTCTGATAGAAGGTGCTCTCAACGCTCTCTCAAATGAATCGATTCTCATTTTTTCCCAAAAGTTTTCTATATTTGAAGAAGTGAATTCAAATGCTCCTGCTAAACATAGCATGCACAGTACAGTAGAGAAGACCTTTTATATTGAGCCTACATAACAGCTATTTGCAGAAAATCATTTGTTATCATATTGAAGTGGACTATTGTTTTCTTTGAAAAAAGTGGCAAGATCAGAGGATACTGATTCGTACCCCAGTCAAGGCATATGAACATTCAAGTCCTGTCCATGATAGTGTTATAATTGTTGAAGTTTTGTTAGCCATCATTTCTGATTCAAAAGGGAAGGAGTATTTGAAGGATCCAAGCAAGTTTGCAGTTGCTGCTGCCCTAATTGTGGCATTGAACTTAAAACTCATTATAGTGCATTGTTTCCTTGATTCAACTACTTCATAAAAATTTTGGTGAGCTGATTGTAATCTTTTATGCTGCACACTGATCATTTGCTGACATTTATAAAGGATATTGCTGTGTATTGTGAGTAGATATTATTTTTCTCCATTAATACAGATGGCCAGAATCAGTGAAGTATTAGAGTTCATGAAAACTCTTATACAATCTACTGTTGATGACACATTAAAAATCAGCAAAGGATCTCTCTCAGAAATTCAGACATGCTTATATAATGCCCAGGAAAAGATCGATTTTTTGCAACTTGAATCACAACTACAGCAAGAAGAGCTACAGACAACCACCCATCAGCAGCATGTTAATAATGGTACAGTTCATTCAAATAAAGCAGCATTTGTATATGCAAATGCAGAAACTCAGTGTGCACTTCCCAAGCCCATCATTAGACCTTGGGAACAGCTTGTCCACAACAAGCACAAAACTGGTCTTGGATATGACAAGGACTTGTCCTTTCATATTCCAGACTATGCCAAGCCCATTCAGTTTCAGAGTGCTGGATTCATTCATGACAGTTCACCTGCTTCTCATGACATCTCACCTCCAGCTGTTCCAGATTCTGCCCCTCTTCCACAGCAACAACAACAACAAAAACAACAGATCGTGAAATGCCAACACTGTGACCGAGTTGGCCATCTGAAAGATCACTATTTTGATCTTCATCCATGTGAGCACTGTCATAAAACCAGTCATTCTTCAAACAGATGCTTCAGAAACAAACATCCTGCAAGAACAAAGATTCATCTTAGATGGATCGCTTCTTGGCAATGGGCATCAACAGCCAAGAAGATATTCCAAACACATATCAGAACTTGTTCCAGAGTATTGAATAGTCTTGCAGTTGAGTTTTCTCCATCTTCTCACCTTGTATCTGACAGGGGGGGAAATGATGGTCATCTACAAGCTTCACAGCCACATCAAGCGAGCCTGAGCCACAACCTGCCACACCAGTTTCAAAGTTGAAGCCAGAGACAAAGATGCATGAACATGCCTTCAGTTGGAAATCTGGGACACTTCCTCTAGCAGAAGACTTCAGCTTCTTGCCAGTTTTGGAAGAGTTCCGGGAACAAAATTGAGAACACTTCCTCTAGCAGAAGACACCAGCTTCTTGCCAGTTTTGGAAGAGTTCCAGGAATTGCATTAATCATTCCAGAGTTGTTGGTCATCCTTAAACCATCACAGATTGAGAACACTTCCTCTAGCAGAAAACTTCAGTTTCTTGCCAGTTTTGGAAGAGTTCTGGGAACTGCACTAAGCATTCCAGTGTTGGTGGTCATCCTTAAACCACCGCCCTTTTTACCAACATTTCATAGAGCATATTCAGCCTAGTGCTGCCATGCATTTTTTGCACATTTTGTATTACAGCTCTCTTCTTGGACTCATACATAACCCTTCAGATTAAGGGGGGGAATGTTGGACACCTAATCCTAAAGGGTTAGTGTGGAAGCCGAAAAGACTAAGCAGTCCAAGAGACCTTGGGATCTGAAACCCAAGAGTCACAACATTGTATTATAAATGTACATCTCTTGTTAATAAAAAATGCATCACATGATTTATCTTTCATATCTATTCTTTGCTATCCATGTGTGTTTAACAGATGTAAAGGTCATATCAAGACTCATGATGTAATAGTGTGTCTCTATTTATTGTAGTCATTTAATGAGATCTCTTCAGGTCATGTAATGGCCTATGTTTCCCCACTATGCCTGGGATGAATGATGTTATTCTTTTATGTTATCATATGTAAACTTTTGATATATCACCATTGTGATGGGAGATAGATGTATGTATGAGTCTTTGGTGATAGGAAGGTCATTTATGATGTACAGAGTCATGTTCTTCTTGTAGAACATCTTTTTGCAGACCTTGCTTAACAGTCAGGGGGAGCATGAACAAGCATATTTTAGCAGAGCAGAGATTTCAGCATGTTCTCAGAAAAAGCATGGACATATTGGTGCACCATGGCATATACAAAGGGGGAGCTCATTCAGAGACTTCAGCAGATCTGGTTTATAGTCAAGGGGAGCATGTTCTTAGGGGGAGCATAACCCTTTGCCCTTGATGTCAAAGGGGGAGAGTGATTTGGTGTTGTTGCCATCAAGTCCAAAGGGGGAGATTGTTGGCATTATGATGCATGTGTTGTACTTGATGGCAACCCTCTCATAGAAGATCATCTCACTTGTATACATTCAGATGAATCCACAGAAGAGATGGATGTAGGACAGTTCAAAGGGATCAGATGACAGTTCACAAGTAAGCTTTGCCATCAAGTCCAAAGGGGGAGATTGTTGGCATTATGGCTAAAGTGTTGTCCTTGATGGCAACTCATACAGGTGATGGATCACTGTACAACAGGTCAGTAGCAGAGATTGATGATTAGCTCACAAATAATGAAGAAAACAAGAGGTACGGAAGTACACCTTACAAAAGGTGCATACACACAGGCATGTCATACATAAATTGCGTACATACACGCAGGTATCCCGTGTAAGAGGTGCGTACCCCCAGTTCACTTACTTCAAGGCAGAGAAGAGCGTTCACGTGGGGTTTCCTATGTTTGGCCCGTGGTATTTAGCTCACCGTTCTTGATTCTATGGTTTTGGCCCGTGGTATTGTTTTATATTATTATTATTATTGAGCCCCTATTGATCCATGATTTTAGGGAGAGCTTGCCTATATAAAGCTAAGGAGATCATTTGGCTAGACACTTGTGAAAGTAGAAGATCTTGAGAGCAGCTAGATCTGAAATTCTAGTGATGGGTTTGTGAGAGATAGCTAAATCTAAATCAAGGAGAAACATGAGGATTACAAGTCGGATCTACTAATGGGTGGAGATCTCTTCGACGCATGATCAGATCTGTAGATCTGACAGTCTGGGTTATTCTTGAAGTCTTGAAATTATCTATACCCGCAAGTACGCAAGTACAATGAAAGAAAAGTGCGTAAGTACGCAGGCCCAGAAGCGCTGCAGTTGCGGAGGCACGCAGGCAGTTCATTGGACACAGAGCACAGGTACGCAGGAAGTCAATGAGGCACAGTGCGTGGGTACACAGGGAAGCAGTAGGGAACAGTGCATACTTAAGCGCAGGAGTTATATGGGTGAAGCTGCGTACTTCTCATGAAATCTACTTAGCTGTCCATGTTTATCTTTACTGTGTTCTGGGTTTTTAAGTGATGTCTGGTTTCTGGTATTATGTTCTGATAACAGCAGTGATTGATTGAATGATTATGATTAGCTTCAATATTGATAGGTGAATGGATCAGGTTCATAATGACTTATCCTTATATGATCTGGTGGACTAGATCCGGTTGATAACTCTCATTGTATATGTATTGATCTGGTGATTGGGTGATTCAGAAGGTTGTTTGATTATGAGCTTCAATGTTGTTGGGTCCAGTATGAAAATTGGATGAAATGTGGCCTTTCAGATTATGTGTTGTGCTTCAGTGTATCCAGTTTGAAAATTGATGAAACGTGGTACCTGGAGGAGAGAAGATTGTAGGTCAACACCTACGTACTAGTATCTAAGCTAGTACAAGAGCTAAAGGAAATCTTTGGAGCATTGTAGCAGATAGTAGCCTGCGTACTAGTAAATGGATCGACTAGTACAAGAGCAAAGGGGGTTGTAGCTCCCGTACTGGTATAAGACTGCACCAGTACAAATATTGTAAAAGGATTTTCTTATTAAGAAGAAGATTGAGATGACTTGCAGCAGGTGGTTTTCTCCCGCATTGGGTTTCCACCTTATATCATGGTGTTCATGTGTGTGCCTTATGTGTGATGATCTATTCCATGTTACTGCATCTGTTAACTGATAATATGGTTGATAATGTTCTAATGCACTCATTGAAGATCAATTAACTTAATCATAAGAAGTTGTGGAAGTAGCATATATGAATCTGATTATGGAAATGAAAAAGTTTTATTAATGTGATAATACTGATTCACCCCCCCCCCTCTCAGTATTATTTCCAACACTAGTGTGTCACCAAGTGTTGTAGTGGCTACAACCACCCTCCAAAATATTTTCCTGCACCAATTTCAGAGCCTCCCTTGAAGAGTTTCACTTGATGACTGCACACACCCGGGTTCACTCCATGCGATCGTGTGAGTCTTTACATTTGCCTTGCTTGTTTATTGCACTCAAGTCTCTGCATGTTGATGTCTAAGTCATGCTTGCAACCGTGTTCTGGTTATGCTCAAAGCCTTTGCTTCATATGTGTTTGTTGTGTTTGCCATGAAGGCATTTATCCCACTCACATACGGAGTCACATTCACTGTCGCGCAAGCATCGTCTCGATCATGAATGAACAATCATGAGTGTCACGCTCGTCACTTGCACCGTTGGTCAGTCATGTTGAACATGTGTGCTTGATGGTTTGGTCGGTTCGTCGTCAAGTCATGTGAGTGTGTGTTTGTATGATCACCTATGCATCTTTTGACTGTTCACACACTTAGTCATTTTTGCCGAAGTACTGGTGACCAGACTCCTCACTGATAGTCATACCATCACCTTGCTTTCAACTTGATCGACTTTCAGCCAGAACAGTGCAGAAGCACAAAGCTAGTTCTTTCAAGCTGCACTACCCGCAAGTAGCTCAAAAAACACTCATGCTGGCCACTTGGACATCGACTGGTTGTTCATCTCAGAAATTGCACAGTGTTCATGAGCAGGCCTCCTGCTACCCATCAGTCAGCTCATCTTAGAAATTGCACAAAGATGATCAGCAGGCCGACCTCCCAGCCTTAGTGTAGTTTCCTAGCTAACAGCTTCAAGCAGCAGAATGCCTATTCCCTCCAGGAATTGCGCAGTTTCTGCTACCAATGACTTAGCAGCCAATTGGCAGTTCCCTCTGGGAATTTTGCAGTTCTGGCTACCAGTGACCCCAGCAGCCAACTAGTAGTTCCCTCTAGGAATTGTGTAGTTCTAGCTACCAGTGACCCCAACAGCCAACTGGTAATTCCCTCTGGGAATTGCGCAGTTCTGGCTGCCAGTGACCCCAGCAGACAACTGGCAGTTCCCTCTGGGAATTGCGCAGTTATGGCTGCCAGTCTCCTGGGTCGTTCCCCAGAAAAATTGCATAATCATTGCCTGCTGACCCTTCGTGCAACCTGGCCCGTTCCTCTGGAAAATTGCGCAAATTTGGTTGTCCAGCCCCTGCTGACTGTTCGTTCCAGAAAATGCGCAGAGCATGCTTGCCCTGCCCTCCTGCAGCCCAGACTGTCCCTCCCAAAATTTGTGCAATTTTTCCTCCCAGCTGAGCCAGACCTTGTAGATAGTCATTGTCGACTCAGAATGTCTGTCTCCATCCCTCAGTGACTCTTGCGCAATTTTCATCAGTAGTTGCCCGGAGCCATCATCTCGCATCACAGCCCTACTACCTCTCCCGATCACCCGCATATGAATGATCATGTGTCATGGTAGACTAGGAGGTTTTGGATTTAATGTCGTCTTGTCATGAGTGACTACAGGTACAGGTACGCCAACAAACATGTCAAGACGACGAACGGTATGAACGAAGGGAGGACATGCAGATGGAAAAGTTCAACGATAGACGAACAAACGAAGCATGCGAAGGGGACGAATGCGACGAACATGCACCTTCGCGAATAAGTGAACCTGTCAAGCCTTCCAACATGAAAGCAAGGAATAACGTGCTAGAGCTTCATCAAGTGAACCAAGGTCCATAAAAGATTCCGTGCACTTCGCCATGTAGAGGTGAAGCTATGATACACCATGAAGACATCCATCACTCAGTAGCACTATAGCTCAACATGCACTCCAACAACAGCATGAATGTACCAACATTGTCTTTTCAAGTCATGTCGAGTCAAGTCATGAGTCATGTTGCCCACATCTCCACTAAGGGCTTGTTGTCAATCAATGTGATGTAACGTGGAAGTCCAAGAGACCCACTTGTGAACAAGAGTCATGTAAGTCAAAAAGTCATGGAAGTCAAACAGTCATGAGGGTAGTTGAACAACCACAAGGGTCAGTTTCTCCCTTGGCTATAAATACCCCCTCATTTGTACATAGAAGGACTTTTCACCTCAGCCCCTCCCACATAGTCAAGAGAGTCTGTAATATTTTCTTTGAGGAGTAATTATTGGCTCCAACGCCTCACTGACGAGGTTAGTGATGTATGGTGTAACGATGTGTCTTGGAACTTTCGCTTAATTTAGAAGCCTGTTAATAGGCCAGCACGTTTTCAGACATGTATTGTATTTGTTGTAAGACTAATCCTTAACATTTGTAATGCATGTTGCTTTAACCATGTGTTCTACATCTGAATTGATTCATTTGTTGTAATGCATCATCTATTAATGGAAATGTGTTGTATATGTTGTTAATGTTATCTCGTCCGTGTCGACTGCTTTGCCGATATCAGACAAACCTTTCACATGAACATTATTGTAACAACCGTCGCACTCGTCTCAGATTGATCCGTGAGTGTTGTACGTGTCATCTTACCTTGTATGTTGTGACAGCTACATTCGAGTGGACTGCTCTGCCAGAATCTGTGCATGTCCTTTTGTGTTGTGTTTTCCTAACCGAGTTGGGACTGATCCCTTTCAACCTGGAACTCACCTTCACTCTCTTCCCCTCACAGTGAAAGAACAATTGACACAAGTACACTTACACTCACCAAGCATGCGAACCTCACTTCTCGAAACAAAGCGAACCACTCTCATGTGCTAACAAGCAAGAGTTGAGGAAAATCCTTAAGATAGTGGCAATCGGGCCATCATACAGGATGGGACTCCCACATCAAACAGTGTGAGGTCTAGTTGGGACTTCATACCGGGGTGATCCCCCGAATGTTGGCGGGTCCAACACCATCAACACAGTGGTTCGCAGCGATGTCAGATTCGATGAGGAGAAGGCCATGTGAGTTTCCCTTGAGAGGGAGCTTCAGGTACATGTGGTTGAGGATATTTTAGCTCCTAAGGTTTAGGAGCCTCAAATTGATGTGGATCAGCCACATGCAGAGGATCCAAAAGTGGAGACATCCACTCAAGCAGAGTCTTCCATAGATGGGAGAAAGCACACCAGAGAAGAAGATAGATTATTGTTGGATGCTAGAGAGAATGTGGGAGCACCCACATCACAACGTAGACAGGGGAGGTCACTTGACATGTACACTAGATACATGGATCTTATGAGCAGATGTGTTGTGACAGAGCCATCTTCCTTTGAGGAAGTAGTGTAGAAGCCGGTTTGGGTTGATGCCATGGTGGAGGAGTATGACTCCATAGTTCGTAACAATGTTTGGGATTTGGTCCCAAGACCATAGGATAAGTTTGTGGTGAGCTCTCTTTGGCTTTACAAGGTAAAGTAAGCTGTAGAAGGTAGTGTGGAGAAGCATCAGGCTAGATTTGTGGCCTGTGGCTTTTCATAGGTAGAGAGGATTGACTATGATGAGACCTTTGCTCCTGTTGCAAGGTACTCGTCGATCAGATCTATATTGGCACTATCAGCATAGAAGGGTTGGAAGATACATCATATGGATGTGAAGACAACCTTCCTTAATGGCATGATTGAGGAAGAAGTGTGCATAGAGCAACTTGAAGGTTTTGAAACCTTTGACCGTGAGTCACATGTGTGCCGACTCAAGAGAGCGTTGTATGGGCTGAAGCAAGCACCTCATACTTGGTACACTAGTATAGAAATCTATTTCACCAGGTTGGGCTTCACAAAGAGTGAAGCGGATGCAAATCTGTACCAGATAATGGTGAAAGGTAAACTGTTGATCATAGTAATTTATGTTGATTATCTCATACTGACAGTTGATGATCAGATGATTAAATCGAGAGTTTGAGATGAAGGACTTGGGGCTCATGCATTAATTTCTGGGCATGGAAGTATGGCAGGGTGATGGAGATTTGTTTGTGTCTCAAGGAAAATATGCCAATGAGATGCTCGAGAGATTCCACATGGAGAGATGCAAGTCTATGGAGACTCTTCCAGCTGGTAACTAGAGGAAGGAGGATGCTACTTTGGCAGAGGTAGTGGAAACTATGGTTTACAGGTAGCTTGTGGGTTCACTCATGTACTTGGTGAACACACGGCCAAATTTATGCTACATAGTTAACCAGCTAATTCAAGCGATGGTTAGGCCTACCAAGCTATATTGGAAGGTGGCAAAGCATGTATTGAGATACCTCAAGGGCACTAATCAGTACAAATTATGGTACATACAGAAAGAGCGAGTGAAGCTTCAAGGCTTCACCGATGTAGATTGGTTAGGGAGTCTATCCGATAGGAAGAGCACATCAGGAGGGATCTTCAGTAGTGGGTCAGTGACAGTTTCTTGGTATAACAGGAAACAAATATCGGTTGCACTCAGTTCGACAGAGGAAGAGTACATGGCTGCAAGTTAGGCAGAATGTGAGGCCATCTAGATGAGGAAGAACCTAGTTGGTTTGTTTGGTCAGTACATGGATCCGAACGTCATTTACTGTGATAATCAGAGTTGTATCAGACTCTCTAAAAATCCAGTTTTTCATAATAGGTCCAAACACATTGATATCTGATATCATCATCTCAGAAATTGTATATTGAGGCGGATCATGTTGTTAGAATACATTCCCACGGAGGAGTAAGATGCTGACATTTTGAAAAAGGCATTGTCAAGATGTAAATTCGAGTTTCACAGAGACAGGATCGGGGTAGCAGATAATCCCTTTCTTATTGAGAGGGAGTGTTGAGAAATGGCAACAAGAAATTCTAGTTTAATTTGTCCTTGAATTAAGCTATGAATTAAAATTGAATTATATTCTTATAACAACTTTTAAATAGTTAATTAAGTTTAATTAACTTAATTAGCTTAGGAATTTTGAGTTGGAAGTCTTTTTGTAATCATGTATATGTTCTCCCTAAATTTTAGGGGTCCAGGATGAGTTTATTTGAGTTGTAATTATATTAACTCATTTTACTGAGTTATGGTCAGTTAAATTAGTTCTAATTGTTTGTGGAATTAATATAGGACTAATAGTGAGTTGGTGCATTGGTGCATCGACAAGTGTTACTCTAGTTAACTGAATATTCCCTCATGAGAAACTCATGCATGTCAGTTCAGAGAAAGACCCAATTGAGACTAGAGTGCTAGGAAATTTTACTATCAGTTGTATGATTTACTGAGTTGTAAATATCATGCATGCAATTAGAGAAGGACCTATGTTTGGATTGCATAGTTTTGGAAGCATGAATTCCCTTTAAATACAGGCTATTCATCCTAGGAATTGCGTAAGGAAATAGGGGCTTGGCAGGCAATGGAAATTGGCTAAGTGTTGGCTAATAACAGGCTTATCAGGTAGAGAGTTGAGCATACTTGTGCAGAATTGTTCTTGTGAGAACGAGCTTTCTATCTTCCCTCATATTTCTGATTAATGCAATACAGATAGACGGGGTTTTGAGCAGTGGCTTTCCCCATGAAAACTTATTGTGTTATGTGCCATTGATTTGTCTTCTTCTTATTCATATTGTTTTCATCGATCTATTGGCTTCCCCTAGTTGAAAGTAGAAGTAGATTCTTTTCCTTTGCTTTAGTATATTGCATGAGCTTGTGAATCTACAGGAAATTCTACATGGCCTATGCAATGCACCAACTACGTTTATGAGGTTAATGAATGATATAGTGCACCCTATTATAAATTCATTTGTTATCATCTATTTGGATGATATACTAGTATACAGTGCTACCTATGAGGAGCACATCTCACATTTGACGTAGGTGTTAGAGACATTAAAGAAGCACCAACTACTAGAAAATATCAAGAAGTGTGAGTTTTCATAATAATATTTGGTGTATCTAGGGTATGTGATAGTTGGAGGAGAGCTGAAGATAGATCTTGCCAAGATAGAGGCCATGATGAAATAACCATTGCCTACTAATGTTTCTAAAGTTAGGAGTTTCATTGGGGAAACATAGTACCTTGGGAAATTCATAGCCTCATTTTTAATGATAGTAGTGCCACTCCACACCATAACAACAAGTGGTAATAGTTTCCAATTGTGAAAGGGCTAGTAGAGGGCCTTTGAGGAGCTAAAGAAGAAGATCATTCAAGCACCAGTTCTAGCATTACCAAACTTGCAACAACCCTTCTAGATGGTGACAGATGAGAGTGGGTATGCTATGGGATCAATATTGATTTAGGGAGGAAGGACTGAATGCTATCAGTCATAATTATTTCATGAGGTAGTTCTTAACTACCCTAGCTACAACAAGGAGCTCTATGCCCTGGTGCAAGTTGTGAAGAAGTGGAAGCACTATATAATGGTAAATGGGACATTACCTTTGAGGAGCTAAAGAAGAAGATCATTCAAGCACCAGTTCTAGCATTGCCAAACTTGCAACAACCCTTCGAGATGGTGACAGATGAGAGTGGGTATGCTATGGGATCAATATTGATTTAGGGAGGAAGGACTGAATGTTATTAGACTGTTGAAGCCTCGAAAATCATTGCCTCAACATGGGGGAAAATCGCTTAGTCCGGACCTTGGTTGGCAGCTCCTTTTCCGTTTGGAGTAGTGGCTCCGACTGGGGATAATGGGACCAATTTCCCAATTTGTTTAATGCTTGTGCTAAATGGGGTGATGTGTGATGTTTTTAGAGTAACGTTTAAGATAATGGTAATCTTGTCTAAACTAATTAATCACAAATGCATTTAACTTCTAATTTCTAAAAACTGTCTAATCATAATATACCCAGGATAAACTTGATGTATGTGATCTACAATAATTGTTAGGTAAAATTGACTCATGATAGAGTCAAAGTTGACCAGGTTAAACAGTGATGGTTTTGGGGCACATGGTATTGTGCACCCATAGTATTCTGCCTGTGGTATTATATGTAATGGAGCTTATAAAAGGCTGGAAGGACTTCATTGTAATGCAAGACCTAGAGGCGAGCGGTGAAGGTTCACCTGGTCGGATTGGCCAGGGTTTTGGCCAATGCTAATGAGATCTTATTAGGTTGGGTTTTTCCCCAGATTTGGGGTTTTCCGGGATAAACATTTGTGTTTATGGTTGTTGCTGGTTATTTTCTTATATATATTCCTCTCGGTAATTATTTATGTTATGCAGTAAATTTCTTAACAACTGGTATCAGAGCCAGATATTGGCTTCAAAGGGATTCTTTGATGCCAGGGGTTTATAGTCCCTGATGAGATCAATGCAGTTTTTTACAGATCTGGGTCTGAACAATAATCGTACAAGATTTTGGGAATGTCGAGCAAGCCTCCCGGAATAGTTGCTCAGCAAACAAATTTGTATCTGCGCAGGTTGTGGGGAAACCCAGCGAGGACTTGCCACGGAAACCCAAGTATCTGGTCACCTTCGCGGTGGTTGCGTGGATGAAATATGCGATTAACCGAGCCGTCACTAAAATTTTCGACAATGATGCTTTTCCATTACGACGAGAGCCTCAGTGAGTGGGCCGAGGGGACGAAGATCTGGGGGTCGACAATTTCGACGCCGAAGAATATCTGAAGGTTGTGAAAAGGCACGAGCTGTAGATATCGCAGCCAGCGCTAGATCCGAATAGCAGTATGACGTGGCTGCTGACAAAGCGGAAGCCTAACGTGGATGTCCACAAGACGGAGTTCATGGAGATCATGGCGCCAGTGTTCTTGAGGGGTGCGTGGAAATGCATTTGGAAGATGATACAGAACGACCTGGTGCACGCCTGGGGACTGGATTCCCTAAGCAGGTGTGTGCGGACCTGCAAATTCCAGTATCGGGGTTGTTGATTCCCAGTGGGTTATGCACAAGGAAGACGTGACTCTCGGCCGAATTACACTGAACGGGAGGCGGTATGGGTGATTTTAGGGGCGAATGTTCGCCCTTTGGCGAAATTAAGGGGTTTTAAATTTTTAGTGGGCGAGTATTTTGTATCATAGTACATTTTTACAAATCACCTCAAATAGCCCACCTTATTTTAAGGGAGAGGGTAAAAAAGGTAAATTTAGCCCCTGAAATTAGGAGTTACAACCTTCCATTCGCCCATTTTCAAGAATAGGTTTTATTTAAGTGAGTCCATTCGCCCATTTCCAAGAATAGGTTTTATTTAAGTGAATCCTATGGGCCAAATGCCCAAATACCATATTTATAAAAGAGGTATGGTAAATTAATAAAAATATAAATAAATGAGAGGTATGGTAAATAAATAAAGCATTTTTTATATTTACTCCATAAGTCACCTTATATACATGCAAGGGTGTAAGCAAATAAAAATATAAGTAAAGTGGAGGTATGGTAAATAAATAAAACGTCTTTTTATACTTACTCAAAAGGTATGGTAAATAAATAAAAATATAAATAAACTAGACGCATGGTAAATAAATAAAACCTCTTTTTATATTTAGTCCATAACCCTCGTTCTATTTATGAAGGCTCAAGAAAGAGGTTTTATTTAAGTGAATCCTATGGGCCAAATACCATATTTGTAAAAGAGGTATGGTAAATTAATAAAAATATAAATAAGCGAGAGGTATGGTAAACAAATAAAACATTTTTTTATATTTACTCCATAAGTCACCTTATATTTATACTATGGGACAAATACCATGGACTAGATTGTTATTAATACCATGCAAAAAAAACATTATTAACCCTAATATTAGTATTAATAAAAATAAAAATGGCACATGGTATTGACCCATGGTATTCACCAAAATGGCACATGGTATTGACCCATGGTATTCACTTGGAATGTAGCCTATTTAAATGGGGGAATTAAACCAACATGGATCCATCTTTACTCTGGATCTACTAACCCCCGAGAGGTATCAAATATCGTGATATGCAAACTAGCATAGAGTGAAAAAATATTTGATCCGATCAAGAGTAAAACCGGATGTTGTAATTTAATGTCTGTTAAACATTTTAGCCTGGTTAAAATAAAAATAAAATAAAAATCAACTATTAATTTTATTAATTTTTATAAATTACTAATAGTAATTTTTATAAATTACTAATAGTAATTTTTAAGCTCCAGGTTTATGATAACCCATGGTATTGACCCATGGTATTCATGTGAGCATAGACTATTTAAAGGGGAAATTCTATCTTAGATGCATCTTAATTCTGGGTCTACCAAGTGCTCAAAGGGATAAATAGATTTCATCCCCCTAAGAGTGTTAGATGTGGAGTTAAGATGGATATAGGTTGGTTTTTATGATAATGAAGATATTAAATAGACTTAGGAAATTATATTGTAAAAACATCTTAAGGTGAATGGTTAAAGCATAGACATTGGACAAGTATATTTGTATACTTCTGTTTTAAACTGAAACAAATCCAGGGCTAAAAGGAATGGATTGATTGCACTAGTCATCCTTCTATAACTTTCCAACATATGCTGGAGTAAACAGATTGTAATTTGGGTAATTTTTCTAATTGCAAACGGGAACATACTTTTGTATTGGCAGGGTGGTTACGAGGTCCCTAGAAGTGGAGTAAACAGATTGTAATTTGGGTAATTTTTCTAATTGCAATCAGGAACATACTTGTGTATTGGCAGGGTGGTTACGAGGTCCCTAGAAGTGATGAATTTGAATTTTTCTTGGTTTTATATATAGTATTAGGTTTTTTCTCATGCTTTCTGTGAATGGCACGGGTGAATTTTATCCTACACCCACTAGGTTATCGATATGTAATTTCGGTAATTTTGATTTCAAAAGATATTTTAAAGAAATGCAATGATTTCATTTGTGTATTCAATAAACACAAGATTTTATAATTAAGTAAAATATTTGCCATGCCTGGTGAGAGATTCGCCAAAAAATTATATATACATATCATATTATTGATAAAATCGTCTTCCATTTTTCCTATATACCATGGAGATTCGCCCATTTATTATACATGTAAATTTGGGGGGTTCTTAAAATTTTCCGTGGGAGGCGGTCAGGTTGAGGAGCCAATATGAATGGGATCGTGGCCAACATTGGATCTGTGGACTGCAGGAGCACTGATTTTTCAGGGATGATGATGATAAAATGAGCAAATCATATTGAGAGAGGATGGATCAGAATCACAGCAAAAATAAAAAAAAAAATTAATGAAGTCAAAATTATTGCATGTAAATGGGCATACTACTGTAAGACCTGGTAAGGCATGTGTACCCCTCGGTGATCACCGGTAAAGTCTGGGTTAGACCCAGGTGATAGGGGGGATGTCGGGTTAACAATACCCCGGGTAAAAACTCTGAGGGGGGTAAGAGCTAGAGTGAGCGAGATTGTCTCACTTAGCAGGTTTGGCTAGAGTTAGTCAAGGAACCCCACGTCAAGTTTAAAGGGGGAATTGTTAGGTAAATTTGACTCAGGATAGAGTCAAAGTTGACCAGGTTAAACAGTGATGGCTTTGGGGGACATGGTATTGTGCACCCATAGTATTCTGCATGTGGTATTATATGTAATGGAGCTTATAAAAGGCTGGAAGGACTTCATTGTAATGCAAGACCTGGAGGTGAGCGGTGAAAGCTCACTTGGTCGGATTGGCCAGGGTTTTGGCCAATGCTAATGAGATCTTATTAGGTTGGGTTTTTCCCCGGATTCTAAAAGCAATTGGTAATAAATATCATTCAATTATAATGAGAATTGAATCCGTTTTAACAATAAACGTTTCGTATAAAAAGTTAGTAGAAACGATTGTGAGAAATATATCGCATAAAGAGTTATTCATATATACAACATCAAATAGAGATCATCAACATACAGAAGTGCAATAATGATAATCGAAATTCAGACTTAGCATACGCACCTGCAAACTACGAGAGTCTAGTTAGGTTGTCGAATGGATCGACAGGCGAGTCCTTCCATTGAACATCCATTAATTCATTTTCGGGGTTAGTAGCAGCTATAAGTCCAATTTTATTTTCTTTCTTTGCCTCTTCACCATAGCCTTATGCTGTGGGCTATAGAATACATCCAGAGGGGGTATTTCTTCAATCTTCAGAATTATTTCGGAGGTGGGGGTAACAAGGATATGCTCTACTTCTGGTTCATTTGCAGTTTCTTCCACTGTAATTTCTAGAGTTGTCTTCTATTGTGGAGTTTGCAACTCTAGCACCTATTCCTCTATATTGAGACTTTTATTAAAATTATCCCACTCTACCTCTAAGTCAATTACCATGTGTTTTATTTGTTTTGCATAGGTAGTAGGGATTTCAACCTGCTTGCTAGCTGAAGCTTCTTCATCTATCTTTTGTGTAGATTGGGTCGTATCCTCGATGCTCCTGCTTTTTCCGTTTTGTGATGACTGTAGTGATTCCCCGATAGATTTTTATTGAGACTCTGCCCCAGAATCAGATTTGGAATTTTCTTTGGAGTCACCTTCTATAGTCACACTGGGAGTAGGCTCCCTTATTGGTTCAATTAATAATTGGTCCAATGGGACTATTGCCAGCCTTCTTTCTTTGTAACTGTAAAACTTTTACAGATCTTATTGGTCAAAAAGTAGTTGTGCCATATGTTTCACCTCTGCAAAGGTGTTTTTTATGCAAAAAGATATCATCAAAAACATCCTCCTCATTAGTGAATACTTTTATTTTCACCAAAGTGGTGAAATTCTTAACAATGCCGAATGGGTCATACTGTCATCCAGGGAATTTGGGTAATTGTAGAGATAGCATGTTCTCTGCTTCTTTGAATGCATGTCCCAGGTTGTGTAGTGCAAATGCTCCGCACTATATAAGGAATGCAGGCCAAATGGCCTTCTTTGACTCTTTCAGTGTATGGCTCATTCCTCCCTCACTAGCTGTTTGATAGGCTATCTCCCTAGCCATTAATTTATCTGGAACATAGTATGGGAGGATGTGGGGGGAGGTGATGCTGCCAAAAACTCTGATATATGTAAATATTTCCTCCCCAAACCATCTGGCCACTGGGAGGATGTCAACTTCAGCTTCTTTGGAAAACCTGAGGGTGTCTCGATTATAAAACCGCTTGTGAATAAGGAGCATAACTCCATGGCAAATCTTGAAAAAATGTGGTTGAAAATTGGATTCCCACATCACCTGAATGGGAAGTGGATTTCGAAGAGTCCATTTCCATCCCATCATGGGGAAATTTCAACTAAAACAAACAGCATCCATAACATAGGCGCTCATAAAAATTGGAGGGTAAACCCTCGAAGCATTACTTCTTCTTCTATACTCGATAATTGTTTTCGCTAAATTATACGACAATATTTGGGCCCAATTCATGATAGAATTAACGATTGCATCTATTAACGGTAACCACTCTAGGGAGAACTTGGTACTATCAAGTCTACCAAACAGTCTACATAACATAGCCGTAACAAAACTATAAGGGGGACAAATAGATGCAATAGTGTCCATACCAGTTTTGTCTTTCTTGATTTTCTCTTCATTATTCGACCAGGCGCGGGTGCAATCCACTGGATCGTTGTTCTCTTTAGCAAAATTTTGTAAGAATTTCCTGTTATAGATGACCTGTGGCTCTAGTAGGTGGTACATAAGCCGTAGGTTGTCCGGGGTAAAAGATCCGATGACCCCTTGGCTTCTCGTCTTGAATTCTCTGTCTGAAATATCTGCTTCATCGATAACCCATTTTACCATGTCGGTATAAGGGATTATCTTCGTCCAAGCGGCTATAAGGTATAAAAACGAGCAAGCCGTCTCTAACATGGAAGCGTCTGAGGAATCTCATCCGTCAACTGTAACATTTGTTTCCATAATCCTTAGTTGTTCCTCCTCCAGTATGTTGTACATAGTCTCCCATGTAGAGGTTCCTCCCTCTCTACTGCATGTGGTATCTGTGAACAAGGGATTCATCTCTGTCTTCTCAGAGGCTACAGCTTTGCCTTTCTTCCCCATTGCTCTCAACACTCTGCTCTGCGGGTTTTTCCTGAAATGAAGAACAACAGTTATTGGACACTTAAAGATGAACATAAAAATGAAATAATGAAGATAGCTTGTAAACGTGATAAAAGAAGCATTATCTGAACGCCCGTAACAAGATATCGTATCAAGCTAAATGGCTTTTCACACATAAATTCAGTTATTTCCCACTAATTCCCATTAATGATTCGTTATCCCTTAGCTTTATTGCTCATAAATGTTTGTGTCGTAAAACGGGATGAAAGCTTCTAGGGTGGCGAGCCATTGTACTGCGATGATAGCGATTATGCAATTTGCGAAGCAATATCGCAGATCACAATATCGCAAGATGTGCCTTTTAGCATTCTTACCTCCTGCTATGTGTTTGCGAGATGCGAGATGCGATCCATCCATTAGCTGTTTCACGTATAGTTAATTTCTAGGTTTATCCTATGTAAATAGACTTGGCGGACTCGAAATATTTACTTTTAATATTCTAAGGTGTGGGTCTGGGCGCGAATCGCATTTTGAAATATCAGCTTATGGTAAGTGCAAAATGTTTGCTTGAATACCTGAAATGCAATGCGATAAAAGTCAAAGCACCATCGTGGTTTCGCAACTCGCAAATCTTGCTATATCATTTTTAAGAGAGAGTATTTTATGAGTCGTGATATGCGATGCGAGACTTAAGCATAAAAAGCTTAAGGACTTCTGTTTACGTCGGAATTTATGATAATTTAGACCATGGAGCCCTTATTTAATCACTTTGCTTGATTTTGGAGGCTTTTAGAAAGGTCCTTTGGTGGGTTTTAGATATGCTATATATGAAAAGGTAAGTCTTTAGTAGTTCCCAAAAAGGTTTTGATTGTTATCTTTGCTTTACTCAAAAAATAAAAGAAATAACTAAATGCTAAGTTTTGTTTTTTGGATGAAATTTTTAAAAGGGTCCCCATTTAGTTAATGTAACATTAACTACTATCATTAATAAATGGGGGGTTGTTGAATACCACAACACAGTCATAAGTATTTCATGAGGTAGTTCTTAACTACCCTAGCTACAACAAGGAGCTCTATGCCCTGGTGCAAGTTGTGAAGAAGTGGAAGCACTATATAATGGTAAATGGGACATTAATCCACCCATATCACAACCACTACAGTACTTGCAGGCCTAGAGTAAGCTACAATAAACCAAGTATTATAAGTGGATGGGGTTTCTACAACAATTTCATTTAGTGATCAAGTACAAGAAGGGTGGCAAAAATAAGTTGATCGACATGCTTTCAAGGATACTCGCATCAAATATCACATCTTTGGGACCTCTGATGCACATGAAGCCATTCACCCATGATGCATACAAAGAAGCATATTCAGAGGATGAGCACTTCAAGGAGGTATTTCAGCAGTTGAAAAACCAAATTCATGTGCATGGTAGTGACAACACTATTTAATACCATCTCGAGCATGGGTTACTCTACAAGATGAATAAGTAATGTGTTCCTAAAGGTGAGCATTTGCAACTGATCAGAGAGGCTCACACATCCAAGGTTGCAAAGAACTTTGGTTTAGGAAAGACAACGGCAAACTTGCAGTGGTATGTGTATTGGCCCGAGAAGCAAGAACATGTAGCTAGGTTCATAATATGATGCATGATTTGTTATACCATCAAAGGCTAGTATCATGAAGTAGAGTCTATATAATCCCCTATCCTACCCACTTGTCTTTGGGAATACATTTAGATGGAATTTATGGGAGGTTTACCAACAACCAAGAAGGGACATGACTACCTGTTCGTGGTAGTTGACATGTTCAACAAGATGTGTGTTTTGATGCCCTATAAGAAGACCATGAATGGGAAAGAAGTAGAAAACTTGTTATTTAAACAAGTCTAGGTGCACTTTTGGATACTAAGGAGCATAATTTTAGACAGGGACATGAGATTTCTTAATGAATTTTGGACTACATTGTGGGAGAAGATGGACACGAAGTTGAATAAGTATACAACATTCCATCCTTAGAAATTTGGGCAAACAGAAGTAGTCAACAAGACTTTGGTGCAACTTTTGAGGGGTTATGATCAGAAGAATTTGAAGACCTACTCTTATAACATAGCAGTCCAAAATTCTACTGGTAAGTCCCCATTTGAACTTGGTTTTTATATTTATTTCCTTCACCTTTGGATATTCCATATGGGAAGTAAGGAGGTGTGAGGGAGGATATTACAAGGGGTGCCTTGAGGGCTGAAAAAATTGTTGAGAAGCTGAAGAAGATCCATATACAGGTACAAAGACACTATATAAGTCACAAGAAAAATATAAGGCCAAACATGATTAGCAAAGAACATAGAAGTTGTTCAAGGTGGGAGATAGAGTATGGTTACAGTTGAACAAGGAGAGGCTACAAAGTCCTTGTAAGAAAATCAAGGCTTTGCGATATGCTCACTTTGATATACTGGAAAAGGTGGGAGATAATGCCTACAGACTCAGTCTAACCCCATCCATGAGTATTTACTCAGTTGTGAATGTGCATGAATTTAAGCTCTATTAGCCTTCCATGCTAGATCAAGGAGAGGAACAGGTCCTACCTTCTATGGAGGATTTGGCACTAGATGCTTTGAAAGAGTTGAACGAAGATACAATTTTTGCAGAAGAGGTCCAAAACTACAATACAAATGCAGCATGAACTTTGACAGATTGGGTTGAAAGGACAACTTCCAAGAAAATCTAAATGGTACACCCAAGAGAAGGTGGAGGAAAAATTTCCTCACTTCATTTAGTAGAAGCTTTTGGGGAGAAAAATCCTCCCAAAATGGGGAGGTGTGATCCAGATTGGATCATTATATTTTTTGTCATCTATCTCAATGCTTTCATAGTGGAAAAGTGAAAGAATTAACTGACAAGACCATTTTTACTGGCGAGACCCAGTTTGGAAAATTGGGGTCTGAAACGATGTTTTTTGGGGGTAAAACTTTATTTCTTTAGTGCAACACCTTTTCTTCATATTCTAAAATAAAGACTGTTATAGGCCATTTTGTCACATCTGGTCAATAGGCCTTCAAATAGGATCATTCACATATTTTGAACACTTTTTCATTCTCCCTACACAAATCCCTAAGTATGCCTCTCTCATATCCCTGAGTTTTTGCCTGAAACTGCTTCATTTCAATCATTTTTAGGTCCAACGCACACTGGCCCCTTATTGGCCAGTGTTGACTACCAGTTTGTCCTACTTTGGGCTTGCGTTGATCACCTATAATTCGCTCAGTCTTGAGGGTGTGTTGATTTTATAAATTCAACAAAACAAAAAGAATCCTAAATCTTCCTCTTCCAGAACCTTCTAGGATCTGTTTTAACTATTTACCTTGGATAAAAGTCTCGAATCTTCCTACCTTGGAGTTTTCATCCCTTGTCCCTTGAGCTCATCCTCTCGTCAAGAGTGGATATCAAGCCTAGATTGGTAAAAGGATAATAATTCATGAACTACCTCCCTCATCTATATATTTACAACCATCCATATGAAAGGGGTTGGCTTTTTGAGATCGATTCTACCCTTGTGTTGTTGTTGTGAGAGACATTATTCCATGCATTAGGGTGATTAGAGGTGCACTTTGTGGCAAGGAAAGTACAATTCAACTTGGAGGAGCTATTCTACAAGATCAACACCTATTTTTGGTTGTAACTCACTCCATTTCTATTAATGCAAAGAGTTCTTTGTTTTCATATATATGATGTTATGATTTCATGTATTTCAATAACACGTTGATCTATTGAATAAAGTGATTAGATGCTGCCACATAGATCCCATAGATCATTGGCTTGTGTTGTTTGATTTTGTAGTTTCTAATTATAGCGACTAGAGCTAGGATTGGAGCATACAAGCCAAGGAAGGAGTGAAGCATACGACGGATTTCAGGTAGGCTTCATCATGTTATCTATTTACTTTAAGGAAAACATCAATCTCTTTGTCTTTTTGTTGTTCTAGGTCAGTCCACTATGCCTAGGGAATGTTAGAAAATTATATATTACAGAGCAATGGAACACATAAAATATTGCATAAATATAAACACAGAAAACGTATAAAACAAGAGAGACACAGACATACGTGGTTCACCCAATTTGGGCTACATCCATGGAGAAACAACCAGTCCTTCCTTTTATATTATCCAACAAACTGAAGAGATAAAACCTACAGTAGATCAGCTGTAATTCCCTCTTCTCTCTCAGAATACAGATCTACATAGACGCAAAACAATTCCCTCATATATAGTGAGGAATTGCCTTCTAGGGCAAAAAACCCTAAATTAAACATAACTTCTACCATCAGATCTCCACGTAATGAACAGCCCAGATTGACTATGAAATTACAACATTTTACAAGGACCCCCTGCATCGTAAATATTATGGGTGGCACTGCCGCCACATTATGAACTCAGGTCTAATGCGATGATACCTCTGAATAAAGAAGATAATCAGGCTCCACACCCAACAGGGAAGATACTTATGTCAGCAGTCATAGATTTTGTATAACAAATTGGCGACCATACTAGGGATCGATGTATTCCCTTGGTGGTTTGTTTTTCCATTATGCTTGTCTTACCTATTCTTCAGACCTTTACTATCTTATTCAATTAAGAACAAACCTAGGAAGACCCTTCACTGAGTTTCAATTGCAATTTTTGTGTTGGAACTTTGCATCCCTTGACCAACACACTCTATGGTCTAGAGACAGAGCGTTGCACCCCAGCTAAGACTTCTCTGTGTCTGCGTTGCAAAGAACTGGTTCCTCCTTTTCACTCGCATTGGCCCCTGTTCATGAACAAATTTTCTTTTGTCCTGATTTTCTCTCTGATCAACCTTCTTCCAACTGCTCTTCCTTGATTCTTTGAGTGTCTTGTGGTTTCTCTGAAGCCTCCATTTGGTTTTCTTTACTTTTTTATTGCCTTTGGTAGGGATTTGTTTAGATTTTCCTTTGTTCTTATCATTAGGTAGTTTGCAAACTAATTTTGTTTGATCATTGAGTGCTTAGATGGATTGATGTTTTAGTCATTGTTCTGAAAAGGCTATTTGAATTAATGATTAAACTTTGCATCTTAGTTTTCATCATTTTCAAAAATTAAGTGGTTTGAAAAGAAAAATCTTTTCATTGACATCTAGGGTTTTGTGTGTGAAAATTGGAATTCCCTAGTGTGAAACTGGGTGTTTTTTCTTTCATTTTTGCAAAAAATTCCCCCCCTCAATTGCTAAATTGTGTATGATTGTTAATCACCTCTAAGTGACATCACCATTTTGATAATATTTTGTTTCATTCTTTCCTTATTCTTATCAAATTCAAATTCTATGCATAGATTGATTATTGAATTTGAAAAGACACTTTTATATTACAGTTAAAGTCTATGTGGTTTCTTTTCGTCAGTGATCAAGTTTCATCCATATGTTTCTTTTCATTTGAAACATAAAAGAAAAGAAAAGAAAAACGATCATTTGCATCGCATATAGGGCTTTGATTTTGATTGGAATAGTGAAGTTGAGGAGATCGATTATTGCATTGCTTGTTTGTTGCATCATTGATTGATTTCTTCTTCCCCTACTTAGTTAGGCCTTTCAATGTTAAAAGGAAAATGAAAAGAGTTATTTTCGTCATATTAGTTGCATCATAGGTGTGTTTAGGTGACATCGATTTTTGAGCCTTGAAATCGAAACATAATTCAAGATAAACTTTAAAATTCATCTCAATTAACCTAAGGACACTTAACAACACACTTAGATGTCTAGGCTAGAGTCATGTTCCGACATATTTAAACGTAGGAGTTGTCATTTTTTCCAGCGTTTCATTCCAGGGGTGATATCTCGTTCCATGTATGTAAGTTTATGAGATCCTTCTCCATGTACCTTTGAGTATATTGGACAACGCTCCACGCATGGAAAGTATATGGGAACACTCTCATTGAATGGTTACACATTAAACAACACTACTACAGACTGCACTTCCATTTACCATTGAGTATATTTTGGAAGTCCACCATAGGTTGTTATCCATCCATAGGTAACTAATTCGGCCATTTTGTATACTGTGATACACCGAACACAACATTCAGGGATATTTCTTGCACATACATTAAGTCCTTGGTTCTCCAAGGTGTATATTGCAGTTCACGGTTTCTTGGTAAACCCTTTTGCCTAGTTACCCCTTTTTGTTTTATTTGTGTCTTTAATTTCTAAAATCAATTAATTAACCGTAGAACAACATCCTCCTCATGGAACAACTCCTTAATGGATATTAGGTTAAGACTAATGGAAACAGTTCCTGAGTCTTAGTCCTTTTCCTCCTTTTGGAAATATTGGTTCTCCTTATATGGCAACGTTGTCCCTTCCTGGATTTACCATTAGTTTTCCAGTTTGGTTGTTTTTGAACACTATGGTTCTGAATGCCCAAACTGCTTCTCAACCAATTTCTCCTCCACCTAAACAATATCAACCTCAAGTTGATCCTAAAGTTCACCCTTTGCCTTCTTCACCTATTATTTCTTCATCCATTTCTTCCTCCTCTTCTGGCGAAATTCTTGATTGTAATAACCAAGAAGATAAGAAGAAGAAGAAGAAGAATCAAAATAAGTAGGGGTCCAACCAAGCAACCATTGATATGAATGCAACTAATGTGGAGAAACCTTCCAATCAACCCCGCAAAGTTAAATTCCCTTGCAAGTTATGTAAGGGTGACCACCTTCTTCGAGATTGTCCTAGTATTCCACAAGTATTAGAAGTGTGGTACATAGGCTCACATCAGCCTTCATTATCAGCCTCTAGAGATCATGTTGGTGATAAACCCTCAACTAGTGATAGTAAGGTCCATGGGAAAAAGGGTAAAGTTAAATTTCCATGTAAATTACGTGAAGGGAATCATCCTATTCACCTTTGTCCCTATATGGATTAAGCCTCAAAAGTGTTGGAAAACATTACAACTTATCAACCCCGTATTTTGGTTGGTTATTGGAATATTTCTCCAAATCCTCCACTATTTGATGAAGTGGTTGATAAGAATATGAATCCAATCAATCCCACTTTCTCTGAACGTGAATCCCATGAGTCTGTTCCTGACCAACCATTGTTTGAGAAAATTGTTGACCCGATTCCACCTTTGGTTAATCGTACTTTTCCCTTAGAGAGCCAGGATCATACTTCTCAGGTTATTCTTGTTTCTTCTGATTCTACCAGGAAAGGGGGCATTTCTCCCATTCCTACGAAACCCCCCCAAGAAACCATGCCATTTCCTTTGATTGGAGTCGATTGAAAGAACCTCGTCTCCTTGTCAAAGGAGTATGTCAAAGAAATGGAAGTTCTTGAGAGGCATTTAAAACAGGAAAATGAAAGGTTGAAAGCTCAAATCCAATAAATTCAAAAAGAAAATGAAAAATTAAAAAGGAAAAATCATAGGTTGAAGGTGAGAGAAATCTTAATTTCTAAATAGGCACACAAGTGGTATCATCAAAAGAGGGCATTAAAAACAAAATACCAAAGGCTGAAAGTTCTCCACATGGCACAAACCAATGTAGATGATTTGTTGCAGGAAGCAGAGGAAGTGTAAGAAGAAGAGGAACAACGATAGACACACAGGGACATTGTTTGTGCATGAGGACATGCAATGGCTTCCTCTTGGGGGAATGTTGGGTATCACTTTTGGTGTTTTATCTTCACCACATAAGCCATTTTTGCCTTCATTTTCCATTTTCCACTTCCATTTTCAACCATAAAACCTTTGAAATTAATAAAATCAAGTACATATGTCATTTATTTTTAATGATTTAAATTTTGATAAAGTCTTGCTTTAAAATTAAAAATTTAGTTGTAATTACCGGATGTTGCAACTTCCCGTGATAGCTCCATGGTTTTTATATGTGCAGGATAGCTGGGTGAAATCCAAAGGTTGTTGGGTAATCCTTAGTGTAAAAGGATGGTGAAAATCCTATTTTTCTCCTCAAAAGGTTCACGGAGGTGCTCGATCAACGTTGGTCAAACTAGGCCAGTCATGCAGAAAATCCCTTGTTTTAATCATAAAATTTGGGCAGTTTTTTTATTTTAAGGGATTTCTCCCAAATTTTAGGGATAAAATCAACAACAAAAATTGATCAAAATGATTCAAAAGGCTAAATGGTATGTAAGAGATAAATCATGCTCATCTGGATGGCGAAAACATCCAGAAGAGCATTTATATTTTGAAAGGAGATGGTAACGGTTAAATTGTTGCCATAATTACAAGGTAAGCTCATACAGAAATGATGGCAATAAGTCATATGCAAATATTATTTGGAATATCATCTTCGTTAATGATTTCGATTCTCATTAAAATGAATGTTAGATATGATGGGAAAAACATGGTTGATTTGACCAACTACATCATTATGGGACATTCAACGTCAAGGTTTCAGTAATCATTCATCATAACATTCATATTATGGTTATGAAATGGTCGTAAAATCATTGTTTTAACAACTCTTAGAAATAGAAGTTCTATCACGAGATATTCAACTTATAATTCATTTTCTTAAATTATGATTGGCATCTGTCCAATCACACCCATGATTATCCCATTCAACCATCTCATAAAAAGTTTTTTTTAAGAAAAATAGTGGAATAAAGGTGAGTATTTCAGAATTTGGGATAGGGGCTTAACAACTGTTGGTAATATATTCATTACATGATTGATATGAATCTTAATAGCAAAAAATAAAACACTGACCTCATACCTATATTACAGGATCAATACAAGAAAGCTTTTCTTAGTACCGGATAAAAATTGTTTTCCAGTACTGGATGAACATAGGAGACTGCTTTCCAGTATCGGATGAAAACTGGGAGTTTTTATTCAGTGCCAGATGAAATTTTAATAAGGTACCTGAATGTATAGTCTTAAAATTGGGATCTTGTAGGCTTCTCTTTATAGCTTAGCATGTTTTGAGGGTCAAACTGGAGTAGGTGCTAGCAATTACCGATGTTGCATGTGATATTGTTATGCTTGAAGGATCACACTGGAAAAACTACAAACAACACATTGGTACAATAACTTTGAAATTACAACTCAAGTGTTAGAAAATGAGGCAAAAGAATTCAATGATCGAGCTCCAAGCTCTGTAACAAGAAGGCATTCTGTAGCTGGACAACCTCCTATTGCAATGCAAAAACCTCTTTTAGGAACCAAACTAACCACTACTTTTGTTGCCATTTCCATTTTATTGGAAAATAAACCTAACTACTACTACTGTTCTGTGTATTTTTCTTGAGCTCATATCAGTTAATTCTCACCGGTGTTTTCAATTTTTAGGAGTCTGAAAAACTTAAAGAAAACTCCATTTATTGTCCTGTGGATTTTTCTCGAGCCCGAGCCAATTCCTACTCGCTGGTGTTTTCAATTTTTAGGAGTCTGAAAAACTTAAATAAAACTCCATTAGGATCCTCTTCCATAAGTAATCTACCAGACCTAGATAAAGGAATAAACTTACACCTGGAAGATGCCCTCCTTATTGCTTACCTAAATGAGAACATAACTAGCTTTTTCTCTTGTTATTAACACCAAAATCATTATCCAACAACACACCTATATACATATATGTACAAAGTTAAATTAAATTATACAACAAAACTTACAGTGGTGGATCAACAAGAGGAGAACTCCCCTTTCTAACCAATTGCATTTCAGAATTTTGAAGAATAGGTTTGCTAAAATCCTCTTTAGATAGTGGTTTATGATAAACTTTCAATCGATGTCCATTTATGACAAAGGAAGTCTGATCTTTGTCAATAGTTTTTATCTTAATTGAACCATCGTTGTAAACGATGTCTACTTCATAGGGTCCCAAACATCAAGTGGACAATTTACCCTTGAAATTCTTGAACCTACTGTCATACAGCAGGGCCCAATCATCTAGATGGAAAGACTTATTCTTGATGTACTTATCATGACATTTAGTCCTTTGTTCTTGAATGAGTGTAGAATTCTGAAGAGCATCTTGTCTGATTTCATCAATCTCATTCAACTGCAATATCCTGTGTTTTTGAGCTTCATCTAAGTCCATCCCCAATTGCATAATAGTCCTGAAGGATTTTACTTGAATTTTGCTGGGTTGTGTTATATTCTTTCCACGACTAGCCCACGTAGTTAACCGAGGGGTTAGAGCGGTCCAGGGCAGCGCCCCGGGAATTTTTTTTTTTGGACCTTATATTAGGTTGGGCAGACCTACCTATGGTTTTCGCACATGGTTTTGGACATAATGGTTTTCGGTCCATGGTTTTGGACGCGATGGTTTTTGCACATGGTTTTGGACGCAATGGTTTTCAGTCCATGTTTTTGGACGTGATGGTTTTTGGTCCATGTTTTTGGACACGATGGTTTTCGGTCCATGGTATTGGATGTTTCGGCATGTATAAATATGTATTGTAACATTGAAAGGAACATAACAAAAAATCAATCTGGTAGTCCCAGTTTTGGGATCCAGGGGAAAATCTCTGTGTATATGTGTTTTATGTGTTATGTTCTCGCATTGTTTATTTTCTGTGTTTTAGAATTTGTATGCAGGTAATTTTTGTATGGGGTTAAAACCTACATTTGGTATCGGAGTTGTTTTGGCTTCAAGATGACACCTTTGTTGTTGAGGGGTTTCGCTCGAGCCTGTGGTAGACCCTGTTCAGTGGGAGATCTGTGGGATCAATTCTGGTGGTGAAAGAAGATGGTGAGCAGTGGAAATATAGAGATACAAAAATTTAATGGTCAGAGTTTTGAGTTATGGAAACTCAAGATGGAGGATCTGTTGGTGGACAAAGATCAGTGGATCATGGTAGATCCGGGTACTAAACCAACAGGAGTGTCTGATGAAGAAAGGAAGAAGTTGGATTGGAAGGCAAAGAGAACAATACGATTATGTGTCTCAAATTCAGTATTGTTGAATGTATCAGGGGAAGCTACGGCGAAGGCTTTGTGGGACAAGTTAGGGACTTTGTACCAATCTAAGTCTCTGGTGAATAAACTGTTCCTGCAGAAAAAGCTGTATAACCTGAGGATGAAAGATGGAGACTCGGTGACAGAGAATCTGAATGCATTTAATACTGTGGTAAGTCAGTTGTTTTCTGTTGATATTAAAATTTCAGATGAAGATAAGCACATTAGTTTATTGTGTTCTCTACCAAATTCGTGGGATAGTCTAGTTATTGCAATAGGTAGCAATGCAACTGCCTTGCAGTTTGATGAAATAGTCTCATCCTTGCTGATGGAGGAGATGAGACAGGAAAATATGGAGAGCCAGAATGTTGATGCCTTGTCTCTATGAGGACGGTCCCAGCCAGAAACAAAAATAATTCATCAAGTGGGAGATCTAAATCTAGAGGGAGATCTAAATCTACAGGAAAACATGTAAAGGTGGTGTGCTGGAAATGCGGAAAGGAAGGGCAATACAAAAGGGATTGTAAATCTAAAGCTCCTGACGAAGGAAAGGGATCTCATGATTCTCCTTCTGCGGTGATGTATTCTTAGGGTACGATAGGAAGGCTAGAATCGTTGGTCACGGAAAAGTAAAGTTGAAGTTAAAAGGTGGAAGGGTTAGAACACTTCAGGTTGTTCTGCATATTCCTTCATTGGCCAAAAATCTGATTTCTGTAAGCAAGCTGGATGATGCAGGTGTAAAAATAGTGTTCAAGAAAGATACCTGCAAGATGGTTTGGGGTGCAATAGTATTGATGCAGGGAGTTCGGATTGGAACTATGTACAAGCTGCAAGGTAGCACTGTTATTGATGGGTGCAACAGTTCAGTGGTTCCTGAAAGTGGAGCAGAAAATCTAGTGGTCTCTGGAGAGAAGACCATGTTGTGGCATCAAAGGCTTGGACATATTGGAGAGAAGGGCCTTTGAATACTTCATCATAAAGGTATGGTAGAAGGTATGAGTAATAGCTCTCTGGATTTTGATTTCTGTGAAAATTGTGTATATGGGAAGCAGAATCGGGTGAGTTTCCCCTCTGGTGGTAAGAGGGTGAAATAGATATTAGAGCTTGTGCACAGTGATGTGTTTGGACATGTGAAGGTTCCATCACTGGGTAAGTCTGTGTACTATGTATCATTTATATATGACTTCTCAAGGAATACATGGATATATTTCCTTAAGAAGAAATCTGAAATCTTTGACAGGTTTAAATAGTTTAAGGCTCTGGTGGAAAACCAGACAAAGAAGAAGATAAAGGTGTTGAGGTCAGATAATGGTGGAGAGTTTTGCAGCAAGGAATTTGAAGAATTCTGTAAGAAGTATGGTATAGCACGACAGAGGACTACTCCATACACACTTGATCAAAATGGAGTTACAGAAAGAATGAACAAGACATTGATGGAAAGGGCAAGAAGCATGCTCAGTGGTGCTAGGTTGGGACAAGAATTCTGGGCAGAGGTGGTGGAGACAGCATGTTACCTGGTCAACAGATCACCTTCATCAGCGTTGGAGGATAAGACTCCACAAGAGGTATGGACTGGTAAGAATCCCTCTCTTTCACATTTGAGGGTATTTGGATGTGATGCATATGTACATGTTCCAAAGGAGAAAAGAACCAAGTTGGATAGTAAATCTGAAAAGTGCATCTTTATTTGGTATAAGGATGGTTTAAAGAATTATAAGCTTTGGAACCCAGTAACAAGGAAGGTTGTGTACATCAGAGATGTGGTTTTTAGAGAGATGAAAGATGTTATTAAACATGAAGTCCAACCAAAGGAATCTGAGAAGATAGAGTTTGAGCTTAAACAAGAAGAATTAGACTCTACAACAGAGGAGGAATCAAAAGACGAAGAGCCACAAACTCCGGGTGTGAGAAAATTAGTTGGAGAAAGAAGGCAGCCAGAAAGGTATAATCCATCTACTTTCTGTTCAAATTTTGCTTTATCTGTTAATGATGATGATCCCAAAACTGTGAAGGAAGCAGTAGATTCAGAGGATGGCAAACTATAGAAAGAGGCCATGGTTGATGAAATTGCATCTTTGCACCAAAATGAGGCTTGGGATCTGGTGGAGTTGTCGGCTGGAAGGAAACCCATTGGCAGCAAATGGGTGTTCAAGAAAAAGACAAATGCAGAAGGAAAGGTGGAGAAATACAAAGCTCGGTTGGTAGAAAAAGGTTATTCCCAGGTGCCGGGAATTGATTTTGGTGATATTTTTTCTCCTATTACCAAGTAGCTTCTATTAGATTACTGTTATCTGTTGCTGTTTCTTTTGATTTTGAGGTAGAACATATGGATGTGAAGACAACATTTCTTCACGGGGATCTGGAAGAGGAGATCTACATGAAGCAACCTGAAGGCTTTGCGGTGAAGGGTAAGAAAGAACTGGTATGCAAGTTAAAGAAGTCTTTGTATGGGTTAAAACAGTCACCAAGGATGTGGTATCAGAAATTTGATACATTTATATGGGGACTTGGCTACACCAGAAGCAAAGCAGATCACTATGTGTATTTTAAATTAATTGGTGACCGTGTTATCTATCTGGTCTTGTATGTGGATGATATGTTGCTAGTTGGAAAGGACAAAGAAATTATCCAGGATTTGAAGACCCAATTGTCCTCTAAATTCGACATGAAATATCTTGGTGCTGCAAACTATATTTTGGGCATGGAAATTAAAAGAGATTGGGCAAAGAGGAAGCTCTGGTTAAACCAGAGGAAGTATGACGAAACAATACTCCGGAGGTTTAATATGCAGGATAGTAAACCGGTGAAGGTTCCTATTCCTGTAGGTGTAAAGTTATCTGTTGAACATTGTCCCAAGACACAAGACGAGGAAGAGGACATATCCCATGTTCCATATGCAAGTGCAGTCGGTAGCCTGATGTATGCGATGGTATGTACTAGACCATACATTGCACATGTAGTGGGATTATTGAGCATGTTTATGTCAAAACCAGGGAAGGAGCATTGGACAACAGTGAAGCGGGTCTTCAGGTATTTGCGTGGCACTAGTGATTATGGTTTGTGCTACCAAGGAAGGCCAAGTTTGGATAGAGTTTTGGATATTTATGGCTTTGTTGATGCAGACTGGGCTGGAGATCTGGATCAGAGAAGATCTACAAGTGGGTATGTGTTTAACCTATTTGGAGGTGTAGTCAGTTGGATGAGTAAGAAACAATCTGTAGTGGCACTATCAACTACGGAGGCAGAATACATGGCAGGCACTCATGCAAGCAAGGAAGCATTTTGGTTGCAGAGATTGTGTTCAAGTATGGCATTAGTACAGGGAGCTATAAGGATAGACTGTGACAGCCAAAGTGCAATTTTCTTGGCAAAGAACCCTGCTTACCATTCAAAGACAAAGCACATTGATGTTCAATATCACTTTGTGAGGGATATGATAGAAGACAAAAGGGTGTTGTTGGTAAAGGTGGACACTTTGAAGAATACTGCAGATGATCCGGATTTAAGCAGGAACGCAATAGATTACAGAGATAACCATAAATACAGAGATGCGATAACCATAAAAACAGAGATGCAGCGGAAATAATACTTCATTTCATTAATGGAGAATACTGAAATATGCTTACAAATAGAAATAACCCAGCTAGGGCGATGGTAGCTTATCTCTAAGAAGAGATGTGTCGGCTACATGCCTCTGAACTGTTTCAAACTGTCTTTACAATGAGGCTCGAAGGCCTATTTATTATTGAGAAACAATGGAAAACCCTTCACATTCCAAAACCTAACCCTAGAAGATGAAACGCCAAATTGTGGGCCCCGTTTTGGGGTGAGTTGGACAGCCAACTTCCCGGGGTCGCGAATTGGTCGTCTTATCTCCGTTTGACGCGCATGATAGCCCGTTGGAAAGATCTCCCCGAGGACTATGACGAAAAAGACGATTTTTATCAAAACAATCGTTGGCGGTGGATTTCCCAAAAAACGTCGTTTAGGGCCTCAAAACGGCTTCGGAAGTTTAGGACCCGAAAAACTGCTAAAAATAGTAAACTGCACTATAATTAAGGAAAGTGAAAAACTGAAAGAGACAATTGTGGGAGTCCAAATGGGATAGGTGGGTAGCTACCAACATCCACCTGGATCATTCCTCCCCCCTTAGGAAGCAATGGTCCCCATTGCGTTGAGTTCCTCCCTGAGATGAGGAAGCTTCTGCTGAGCTGGCTCTCTGGTGAGTTGTTTTGCAATCTCTAATGTGCCCAGAAATGGTGGGAAGCATGGTCGACGACGGTCCACATTGAACACTCGGTGCAAGCGAAGGAATGGAGGAATGCTTTGCTTCAAAGTATTGTTGCCCGTAGCCTTGGTACTGGTGTAAGGACCATGTCGGAGTGGCCTGAGCTTCTGATGGGTTCTGGTAAGGCGTTCTTTCTGTCGATGCAACCAAACTTTGTTCCCCACCTGAAACTTGTGTGGTACCCCCGTGGGTGAGAAGAAGTTGTTCCTGTGTTCTGTTCTGACTGTATCCCTCTGTTGTTGTTGCTGCATGGAGGAACCCTTCGTGGGGGTCATGGATATAGCAACGATCTTCCCCTTACTTTGGGAGCGAACCAGAAAGAAAATAAATTTCCTAGTCTGTGAGATGAGCTTGTTGCCTTTCTTAGCAGTGATCAAAGAGGTGGCAGTAGGTGGGGCTACCTCCGGTATCCTGTATAATGAATTATCCAAAGAAATAATGACAGCGCGAGGCCTTGACTCATACACAGCATGTCGCCTCCACAAGTATGGTTGGCCTAATAGTACATCACAAACATCCAGAGGTGTAACATCACATAATACCTCGTCTGTGAAGGGTTTGATGCTGTAGGGAAGGCGACACTGCTGGTGAACTTTGAGATCTCGTCCTTAGTGAAGCCACCCGATACTGTATGGCTGCGAGTGTGGTGTAGTCGGTAGGCCCAACCGCTTCACGACCTCTGCTGAAATGAGGTTCTTTTGGCTGCCACTATCGACAATGAATTGCAGTGGCGAACCCTTCACCCACATTTGTGAGTGGAAAAGACGTTCCCCCTCCTCTGGCTCTTCGGGCTCATTCTTCTGGATCTTGGCAGTGGCAACAGTGGCACTAGGATCCGCATCAATGATCTGCTTCCCTTTGCCATTCCCCTTGTCAGGTTCTGGCTCAGAGTCGGAACATGCATCTGATTCAAAAGCCTTCAACTCGGCCACCAGCGACTGCTTGGTCCGACACTCACTTGTGTTATGAGTGGGACTCTTGTGGAACTCACACCACTTTCCTGTGTCCTTCTTCGGCTTCGTGGTGGTGTTCTTTTCTTGCGGCTTCGAGGGGTTGTCTTGGGTCGCCCTGCCTTGGCTTTGTCCTTTAGGCTTTGGATTTGTAGATCCAAAGTCTTGCATCTTCTGTTTGAACTTTTGCTCGATTTTGACAGCGTATCGGTATGCTGTGCCGAGTGAGGAGATGTTCAAGAACTCCATCTCTTCCTGGATGTATCTGTGTAGGCAACCGCGGTATTTGAGTACCAGATGCAGCTCAGAATCTTTGATACCCAACTGTGTGCGAAGGGTATGAAAAATATTTGTGAACTCTGGCACATCTTGGTCTCGTCCCTGCCGCAGTGTGGTCCATTTGATGTATTTGTCCTCATAGCTTTTGACAGGGTAGTACTGCTCCTTGATGGCATCCCGGAAGTCATTCCAAGTGGGGGCGGATGAAAAAAGTGAGCCTGTACTTTCATCCTTCTGCTCGCAGTATGTTTCCCACCAGTCCTTGACGTGGGGGGCTGCTTTGAGAAGAGCGAAAATAATCTTTTCCCGACTTGAAAATTCATGAACAGAAAAATACCCATCTAGCAGATTTAACCATTTATCTACGGCATCTGCGTCTATTTGACCCTCGAAGATGGGGATTTCAAAATTAACTTGTACCTTAAACGGTGTGGTGTTTCCAGAGTAGCTGTTGGAAGCCGATGCGTCGCCTCTGGGTAGCCGTTGAAGGATCTGCGCAAAGCTATCCATCATCGCGTTCCTTTGACGCTCGAGGGCTTCTTCGAGCAAGATTCTGATAGGATCTCCTGCCCCCTCATCTTTCTTCTCATCCGCCATGGGAGGTCGTCGAGATTTGCGAGGCTGATCTTGCAAAGGTTTGACCAATTCAAGCCCTAACTCCTTATATCCCGACCTCGTTGGGGACATGCAAAGAAAAACAAAGAAAAAGCAGACCGCTCTGATACCACTGATTCGGATTTAAGCAGGAACGCAATAGATTATAGAGATAACCATAAATACAGAGATGCGATAACAATAAAAACAGAGATGCAGCGGAAATAATACTTCATTTCATTAATGGAGAATACTGAAATATGCTTACAAATAGAAATAACCCAGCTAGGGCGATGGTAGCTTATCTCTGAGAAGAGATGTGTCGGCTACATGCCTTTGAACTGTTTTGAACTGTCTTTACAATGAGGCTCGAAGGCCTATTTATTATTGAGAAACAATGGAAAACCCTTCACATTCCAAAACCTAACCCTAGAAGATGAAACGCCAAATTGTGGGCCCCATTTTGGGGTGAGTTGGACAGCCAACTTCCCGGGGTCGCGAATTGGTCGTCTTATCTCCGTTTGACGCGCATGATAGCCCGTTGGAAAGATCTCTCCGAGGACTACGACGAACAAGACGATTTTTATCAAAACAATCGCTGGCGGTGGATTTCCCAAAAAACGTCGTTTAGGGCCTCAAAACGGCTCCGGAAGTTTAGGACCCGAAAAACTTCTAAAAATAGTAAACTGCACTATATGTAAGGAAAGTGAAAAACTGAAAGAGACAGTTGTGGGGGTCCAAATGGGATAGGTGGGTGGCTACCAACATCCACCTGGATCATTCCTCCCCCCTTAGGAAGCAATGGTCCCCATTGCGTTGAGTTCCTCCCTGAGATGAGGAAGCTTCTGCTGAGCTGGCTCTCTGGTGAGCTGTTCTGCAATCTCTAATTGTTATAGACATTTTTGTGCCTCGCAGCATAGAGCATGAAATGTCAATAATTACAGGGATCCTCAGTCCCTAAACATGTTGTTCTTACCCCTAGAAGAACAAGGTCAGCAAACCACAGCACTTCCCATCAGTTCTCCACCTGAAAACACTCAAAAACAGGCACTTTTTGGATCATGTCAGCTGCTCCACTGAGCAACTGCGCTGAATGTCAACTGCTCCTCATTGTACCTGCGCTGAAAGTCAACTCTAAGGAAGGCTACCTGCGCTGGGCGAGATTGGCCAAGTGGCACAGTCATTCTGCAAGGTGTCAATTGCCTAGGAAGCTTCCAAACTGACACTTGGTTCAAGGATTTCGCCCTGTGATGAGTAAGAGGTACTTGATCTCCATGTGTAAGCAAGGATCTCCAAGTGGACTCAAGAACTGAAGTTTAACTGAAGTTTAACTGAAGAGGGAGAGGACACAAGGCAGCTTTATGTCAGTCTCAAGCTGACTCATCCTTTCTTCTTCTACCCTATATATAGAGCTCTCTCATGAGGTCTAAGGAGGCTGGAATTTTGTGCAAAGCAAGGAAGTGTTGTTGGTCTACAGTTAGAGCTATTGGGTGATTGCTTTTATAGAGGGGAAGAGGAGATTTCTTGCTGCTGGGGAGGTGCTGCTGGATTGGAGCCATTTATGGTTGTAACCTTCTCAGAACCTTTTTCTTCTATCAATAAAGCTTTGATGTTCTCCTATATACTTGTATTGCAATGATGTATTGTTTTTATCTGTATATTTGATTCATTGTAATCCATGCATCAGTTATGAGTACATGTTTCTTGTAGTTTCCCTCTCTTGTTTTTGCAGGATCTTTGTGTAGCTGGGCCGGCAAAGGGAGCAAGGAGCTAGGAACAAGAGGCAAAGAGAGAAGTCAGGATCGACAAAAGCGAAAGACATCGGTTGGTCAATCTTTTCTTCCTTCTCTGTACTTTCATAAAGGAAAAATATCAAAGCTTTACTTTCAGTTGTTGCTAAGGAACTATCACCCTTAGAGTAGGGATAGGGTCATTCCGAGTCGGATACTTTTCCCCACAACAAACTGGCGACTCCGCTAGGGAGCCTAGTATCTTGTTGGTTTATTGTGTTTCTTGCTATTCATCTCATAAACAAGGAGAGCACCAAATCGAACTGCAATTGAGTCCTTCAATTGCAAAGTAGAGGGCAGCTGCTCTGGCTCAATTTCTAAGCAAGTTTATGATTTGAAGAGCTGATCCACAAGGACTCTTCTGCTCTTTGTGATAGCTTTTCATCCTCTTGATCATCCCTTAGCTTGTACTTGACCTATAGCTTTTTATTTCAGCAAAAACAGTGAATTTTTTAGCTTTTTATGACCCGGAAACCCTTGTAAACGCAACTCTCGTGTCTCAGTGCAGGCTGTCCAAAGGCAGTCTACATTCCAGCGCAGGTACTCCCTTCGGGAACTGCGCTGAGAGTCAGTTTGACAGACCAGAGCCTGCGCTGAACCAGTTAGACTATGTCTTCCTGAGGTTTCCCACTGAGTCTTGGCCCTGTTTTCACTGTTATTTTGCTGCTGATTGCTTGTCATTTGTACTTGTTGTAAACCAACTTTCCTTGACATTATTCCGCCTCAGTTGTGTGATGAAACTGTGATTGTTCTTTCAGTATTTCTTGTTTCAGTTACAGTTTCCCATTGTGAAAAGCAAACCAGTATAGCTGTGGCCTCTTAGATCCTGAACTGTAAAAGTGTCTTTGTGATCTTAAGAGCTAGTTTTATTACTGTTCATGGCTGTTTGAGTTTGTTTGTTTTTCATTTTGTGGTTTGAATCTATACATTTCCAGTGTCTAAACAAGTCGATCTTAAGGTGTCTTTTGATTTTGGACAAGCTTGTTTACTTTCGCTTGAAATTAGATTCAAAGTTATACAACAGTTTCCTTTTTGTCTTACATCAACATTAAGGATAAAGAAAAGAAATATTTGCATTGTGCATGTGAATTATTGACAGTTTGCATGTTGATTTAGGAAAAGTGCATTTAGTGTGTGTTCTATGATCTGTGTGAAAAGTTGATGTCTTTCTTTTCCCTCAGTAGATTAAGGTTTTCAAAGTTGAAAGATTGAAAAGTTTTGCTTCTCATCTTAGATTGCATTTAGGAAGTTGTATATATACATCTCGTGGTGATCCTTAAAGGCAAACTGCTAAGCAAGATCAACAATAAAATGAATTGAATTTACATAACAACGCATTGAAACATAACGCAAACACATAGAGGTCTAAGCTAGAGACGTGTTCCGGCGTCGTTAAACGTGATATCTTATCGTTGAGTGGTTGGGTGATTCCTCCACGGTGAAGCGATAAGTATCAATACAGACTTGTGCTCCCGCGTACCGTCGAGTATATTGGGAGACCCCTATAGGAATAAAGCCTTTATCCTTAGGAAGCCGTGTCGGCCGCCCTACTGATCGCGATGCAGTGAACACAGCATTCACGAAGATCGACCACCCGTACCGTAAAACGTATTCTGTGGTTTCGCGAAAGGTTTGGCACACCCTCTGCCTAGATCTCCAGAGCAGTTTCTTTTGGCCTTTTTCAAACTCTATAACTGAAAAAGTCCAACCGAGCATTTGTCACTTCGGGCTCGTTAATACATCGAAGGCGACTAGAGTCATCTTTAGCTTTTTCTCGACTCTTAAAACATGAAAAAGCAAAGTTGTGTCTAATAAAGCGTCGTTATAAAATTCATTTTAAACGGAACATAATCACCTCTTATTCCCGCGTTGATCTGTAAGTTGAGAACATGGAACGCCCCAACCAAGGAAGTCCATAAGATGGAATTCCTAGTCCTTTCTCCTCTTGGGGAGAAGTTGGTGCGCCCCATATGGCCACATTGTCGCTTCCAGGACTGACAATAGGCCTGCCAGTTTGGCTGTTCTCAACCAATGTAGTTCAGGCCACCATGGTTCCTGATCAATCGAGTCAACAGTTAGATCAGTCTAGAGCTGCCCACCAGCCTTCTACTTCCAAAAGTTCTTCCTCCGATCCTTCGTCTTCGCAAGGTAGAGCCGGCAAAAGTCAGCCTCCCAAGGAGAAGAAGGAAAAGAAGAAGAAAGAAAAGAAGAAGAAGGAGCCTAAGGCGACTGGGGGCAAGCAAAAGACATCTGACAAAAACCCACCCACTGCACAGACCGGGCCTAAATCGCCATGTGTCATATGTAGAGGAGACCATTTCCACAGAGATTGTCCCTGTATTCCCCGGATACTAAGGGACTGGTCCCCTCGTCTGCACAATTCGGGGGCATCAATCTCTGACAATCAGGTTGATTGCTTTCCGTCAACCAGCGAAAGTGAAGGATCAAGACAAAAAGGGGGAGTAAGATTCCCCTGTAAGTTGTGTGAAGGCAGTCATGCCATCCACCGTTGTCCCTTCTTAGACGAAGCGAAGAGAGTTTTGGAAGATCGTCCGGTTTCACCGGTAAAACTTCCTCCTGGATACAAAAAACTCGTGCCAAGTCCTTCGTTGGTTGAAAATACAGCTGGCCCGCTCAAGTGGTCGGCTGAAGCGTCAGTCACTGAAAATGAACCTACTGAATCCAGACCGGACGAAAGTCCAAAGGTCAATACGGCAGTTGACCCGGTTCTACCTTCAGAAGTTTCATCTTCAAATGACACCGTCGCCGAAGAGTCATCTTCATGCGACACCCTCACTGAAGAGAATAAGGATGACACCATCCAGGTTCTTTTCATCAGCACCGACTCTGATGAGCGTCAGGGAAATGCGCCCATTCCTTTATCGCAGGAAGGAACATCATCAGGGTCATACCCGGCCGTATATTTGGTCCCACCACCAAGCAACCTGGTTGTATCCTTTGATTGGAATCAACTAGGCAGACCCCGGTTACCAGCCTGTATACCATTTAGAATCATTGTCCAGATCTATAGAATGATTATGGCTGGTACTATCATTGATGAAGGGGCGTCTGTGAGTATCCTTTCCTCTGTTGCTTGGAAAGCACTGGGTTCCCCGGCGCTTTTACCTGAGTTAAGAAATCTCTCAGGTTTTGATAAAGGAACCAGTCGACCATTAGGAATCCTCCCCAATGTGCCTGTTACATTGAAAGGGAAGACCGTTAATTTGAACGTGATGGTCGTCCAAGGACCCTTGGATTATAACCTACTCCTTGGACGCGACTATATTTATTGCATGGGAGCGATAGTCTCCTCACTCTTTAGAGTAATGTGTTTTCCACACGAAGGAAGGATGGTCAAGCTCGTAGACCAACTTTCATTTCCGGGATCTCGCATCGCAAATAGTCAAATACCAATCCTAAATGGCCTGTTCACTCAAGATATGCCTCCACCCCCAGTCCTCCTTCCCGATGAGTGCGAGTGATTCGGAAAGAAAGACTGGAACCCAGGGGGCATGCACCCTGGTCTGCTTCGGGCAGAAGAAACCCTGGGTATAAGGTAGAATTTCCGCAGAAGAATATGACTAGTCCGTACCCCGTCCGTGGATGGAAGAGGGGTTGTTCTGGAATAGTATTCCTTTGTTAAAGTTATGTGTTTGGCAAAAGAGTCATTCACCTTTGTCTAAAGAAGTGGGCAATGCCCAAGTAGGAATTCCCTTATTGCGACAAGCAGTAACCATCTTTGGGGAGAAGCAAGCCTCACCCATTAAAACAAATGTTTTGAAGGATAAGTAGGGGCATCCTCCAAAGAAAGAGATTCTATTGTTGTGACAGAGGGTAACCATCTTTGAGTAACCTAATGATGGACATCGCCGAAGAAAGAGATTGATTTGCGGCAGCAAATAGAACCGTCTTCGGATAATAAGAAAGAGGCAAGCCTCGTTGAGAAGGGGCAGCCCCGAAATTCTATCCTATACCTGGGGGCATGCAAACTTTTGGAATGCGAGCGAGGGACGACTATTTATTTTTTTAAATTTTTAGGTCCTCCCTTTAAACCTGTAGGTCTAACCCTTTAAACTCGTAGGATTAGCCGATTCCGACCTTGCATGAAGAAAGTCTGTGGGGCAAAGGTAAAAACTTGCCAAATTTGGAGCATAGCTTCGTGAGATAAAGCTCCTTAAAAAATAGCTATCTCACAGGAGGCGTTCTTATTCTATGACTGGTATATCGAGCAGTTTTAGCATAAAGCTCATGCTCGTTAAAAAATAAGCGCAAGATCCGAGCAGTTTTAACGCGGTCTTCATGCTCGTTAAAAATTAAATAAAAGCAGTGAGCAATGTTCCCTCCAGAGTTTAAGCTCATTTTTATCTAAAAAAAGAACCTATCCCGGTAAATAACCTTCTGAGATCGTAAATTCATCAGCCATAAAAGCCTTGGTCGTGTTTGTGCACCGTCACCTCCACCGTCATTTGGCCGATCATTCACTTCCATTTGTGTGTTTACCCATTTTGAGGAACATCTGCGAAGAGTGATTTCACCTAGCCATCCTTGTGACACTGCCGTGATTGGAAAATTCCAATTTGTACCTGGAATCAGTTGCTATCCCTGTTTATCACTCGTTCCTCAAAAGACGAGTCATCTTTGAGCTCTTTTCTGACTCGTAAAATATGAAAAGTTTGCCGAGTTCTGGCCTTCCAGCTCGTTAAAGGGACCGGAAGAGCTATCCCTCTTTTAGACTTTAATCTTTTTGGACCTGAGGGATTATTACACAAAAAGATCGAGCGCTTGTCTTGTTCGGCTCGTTAAAAGTACCGAACACCCATCCCTTCTGTATTGTTTTATACTTTTTCGGACTTAAGGGATTAGATGACGAAAAAGGAATTATGGAGTTAACTTTCTGTACCTTTTCAGACTCTCTAAAAATGAAAAGGACCGAGTTTTCCTTGTCGTTAGACTCGTCAAAATGATTAAATAGCGACAAACTTGTCTTTAGACGAGAACGAGTTTCCCTATCGCTAAGCTCGCTAAATCATAGCGATAGGCTTGCCCGAAGGGCAGGTTATAGAACAAGCATATGTTATCCTCCTCAAGCTTGACAAAAATAAAGAGGTACTGGTCAGAAATGACTGGGGAAAAATTGGGAGAACATCAAAGCTTAATGGTAGCAAGTCGCTCTTGAACATGAAACTTTTCCTCCGTACCACATCGGGTTGGGTTGTTTCATTCACCGGTCTCATCACCATGGTCTTCGCCAAACCATCCACATTTTGGGGTAATGCTACCGATCCATCGCATCAGTGTCGTTATATGTTCAAGAGAGGTTATTCTGAAAGTGTCAACCTTGTCCCATCCACTGCCATACATTATCCTTCATCCATTCATGATCGCCACCCTGAATCATATGTCACAGTTTGTTTTCACCTCCACTAAAATCATTAGCTCCGTTCCGTGTCATTGATGTGGGATTCATTAAGGCCCTCCTTTGACGGATCGCTTCTTGTCGACTTCAGCTCATTATCCAAGAAGTTGATCTAGGAACAACCCCATCAGTACTTTGAAGCTTGCATGCCTCAATGGCAAGTTTCTCACTTCCGGCGACAGGCATACATCAATGACCTTCGACCAGAAGATTTTGCGTGGCGTTCGACGCCAAGTCCTTTATTCACGCCACGTGAATTGTACAGCAGTACCTTGAGGGTCATTATCATTATCGGTGATTCCTCTCGCGCTTGTTAACGGTTTTTCATCATTGACCGGTAATCAAGCAATGTCTTTCCATGTTCGACTTCAGCGAAATTCTCACATGGATCGACTTGTACTTAGAGTGAAGATCGAACGAGTTTGAAGACCCCGAATCTAGTTTAATCCATCCGGGCTGCGATACATATTCAGGAAATATAAAAGCATTTGTTATGTACATCATTGCAGCAGATGATCATCCTATTCAAAGGATGATAATTTCAGCAGAAAATTATCAGTCTACCATCAGACGATCGTCTGTACTATGTACCAAAATGTATTTATAAAGCTGAGCATGGGAATGCCCACCTCAGCTAGATCATGAAAACAAAATGAAAAATAATGTATTGTATTGTATTGTATTACAGGGCGCCTCCTCAGCACTGGAATGAACTTCGGACCCTCTAGATAAAGCATTTCACCCGATAAACGGCCTCATACTTTAGGGGGCAACTGTTATAGACATTTTTGTGCCTCGCAGCATGGAGCATGAAATGTCAATAATTACAGGGATCCTCAGTCCCTAAACATGTTGTTCTTACCCCTAGAAGAACAAGGTCAGCAAACCACAGCACTTCCCATCAGTTCTCCACCTGAAAACACTCAAAAACAGGCACTTTTTGGATCATGTCAGCTGCTCCACTGAGCAACTGCGCTGAATGTCAACTGCTCCTCATTGTACCTGCGCTGAAAGTCAACTCTAAGGAAGGCTACCTGCGCTGGGCGAGATTGGCCAAGTGGCACAGTCATTCTGCAAGGTGTCAATTGCCCAGGAAGCTTCCAAACTGACACTTGGTTCAAGGATTTCGCCCTGTGATGAGTAAGAGGTACTTGATCTCCATGTGTAAGCAAGGATCTCCAAGTGGACTCAAGAACTGAAGTTTAACTGAAGAGGGAGAGGACACAAGGCAGCGTTATGTCAGTCTCAAGCTGACTCATCCTTTCTTCTTCTACCCTATATATAGAGCTCTCTCATGAGGTCTAAGGAGGCTGGAATTTTGTGCAAAGCAAGGAAGTGATGTTGGTCTACAGTTAGAGCTATTGGGTGATTGCTTTTATAGAGGGGAAGAGGAGATTTCTTGCTGCTGGGGAGGTGCTGCTGGATTGGAGCCATTTATGGTTGTAACCTTCTCAGAACCTTTTTCTTCTATCAATAAAGCTTTGATGTTCTCCTATATACTTGTATTGCAATGATGTATTGTTTTTATCTGTATATTTGATTCATTCTAATCCATGCATCAGTTATGAGGACATGTTTCTTGTAGTTTCCCTCTCTTGTTTTTGCAGGATCTTTGTGTAGCTGGGCCGGCAAAGGGAGCAAGGAGCTAGGAACAAGAGGCAAAGAGAGAAGTCAGGATCGACAAAAGCGAAAGACATCGGTTGGTCAATCTTTTCTTCCTTCTCTGTACTTTCATAAAGGAAAAATATCAAAGCTTTACTTTCAGTTGTTGCTAAGGAACTATCACCCTTAGAGTAGGGATAGGGTCATTCCGAGTCGGATACTTTTCCCCACAACACTAATGTGCCCAGAAATGGTGGGAAGCATGGTCGACGACGGTCCACATTGAAATCTCGGTGCAAGCGAAGGAATGGAGGAATGCTTTGCTTCAAAGCATTGTTGTCCGTAGCCTTGGTACTGGTGTAAGGACCATGTCGGAGTGGCCTGAGCTTCTGATGGGTTCTGGTAAGGCGTTCTTTCTGTCGATGCAACCAAACTTTGTTCCCCACCTGAAACTTGTGTGGTACCCCCGTGGGTGAGAAGAAGTTGTTCCTGTGTTCTGTTCTGACTGTATCCCTCTGTTGCTGTTGCTGCATGGAGGAACCCTTCGTGGGGGTCATGGATGTAGCAACGACCTTCCCCTTACTTTGGGAGCGAACCAGAAAGAAAATAAATTTCCTAGTCTGTGAGATGAGCTTGCTGCCTTTCTTAGCAGTGATCAAAGAGGTGGCAGTAGGTGGGGCTACCTCCGGTATCCTGTATAATGAATTATCCAAAGAAATAATGACAGCGCGAGGCCTTGACTCATACACAGCATGTCGCCTCCACAAGTATGGCTGGCCTAATAGTACATCACAAACATCCAGAGGTGTAACATCACATAATACCTCATCTGTGAAGGGCTTGATGCTGTAGGGAAGGCGGCACTGCTGGTGAACTTTGAGATCTCGTCCTTCGTGAAGCCACCCGATACTGTACGGCTGCGGGTGTGGTGTAGTCGGTAGGCCCAACCGCTTCACGACCTCTACTGAAATGAGGTTCTTTTGGCTGCCACTGTCGACAATGAATTGCAGTGGCGAACCCTTCACCCACATTTGTGAGTGGAAAAGACGTTCCACCTCCTTTGTCTCTTCGGGCTCATTCTTCTGGATCTTGGCAGTGGCAACAGTGGCACTAGGATCCGCATCAATGATCTGCTTCCCTTTGCCATTCCCCTTGTCAGGTTCTGGCTCAGAGTCGGAACATGCATCTGATTCGGAAGCCTTCAACTCGGCCACCAGCGACTGCTTGGTCCGACACTCACTTGTGTTATGAGTGGGACTCTTGTGGAACTCACACCACTTTCCTGTGTCCTTCTTCGGCTTCGTGGTGGTGTTCTTTTCTTGCGGCTTCGAGGGGTTGTCTTGGGTCGCCCTGCCTTGGCTTTGTCCTTTAGGCTTTGGATTTGTAGATCGAAAGTCTTGCATCTTCTGTTTGAACTTTTGCTCGATTTTGACAGCGTATCGGTATGCTGTGCCGAGTGAGGAGATGTTCAAGAACTCCATCTCTTCCTGGATGTATCTGTGTAGGCAGTCGCGGTATTTGAGTACCAGATGCAGCTCAGAATCTTTGATACCCAACTGTGTGCGAAGGGTATGAAAAATATTTGTGAACTCTGGCACATCTTGGTCTCGTCCCTGCCGCAGTGTGGTCCATTTGATGTATTTTTCCTCATAACTTTTGACAGGGTAGTACTGCTCCTTGATGGCATCCTGGAAGTCATTCCAAGTGGGGGCGGCTGAAAAAAGTGAGCCTGTACTTTCATCCTTCTGCTCGCAGTATGTTTCCCACCAGTCCTTGACGTGGGGGGCTGCTTTGAGAAGAGCGAAAATAATCTTTTCCTGACTTGAAAATTCATGAACAGAAAAATACCCATCTAGCAGATTTAACCATTTATCTACGGCATCTGCGTCTATTTGACCCTCGAAGATGGGGATTTCAAAATTAACTTGTACCTTAAATAGTGTGGTGTTTCCAGAGTAGCTGTTGGAAGCCGATGCGTCGCCTCTGGGTAGCCGCTGAAGGATCTGCGCAAAGCTATCCATCATCGCGTTCCTTTGCCGCTCGAGGGCTTCTTCGAGCAAGATTCTGATAGGATCTCCTGCCCCCTCGTCTTTCTTCTCATCCACCATGGGAGGTCGTCGAGATTTGCGAGGCTGATCTTGCAAAGGTTCGACCAATTCAATCCCTAACTCCTTATATCCCGACCTCGTTGGGGACATGCAAAGAAAAACAAAGAAAAAGCAGACCGCTCTGATACCACTGATCCGGATTTAAGCAGGAACGCAATAGATTATAGAGATAACCATAAATACAGAGATGCGATAACCATAAAAACAGAGATGCAGCGGAAATAATACTTCATTTCATTAATGGAGAACACTGAAATATGCTTACAAATAGAAATAACCCAGCTAGGGCGATGGTAGCTTATCTCTGAGAAGAGATGTATCGGCTACATGCCTCTGAACTGTTTCGAACTGTCTTTACAGTGAGGCTCGAAGGCCTATTTATTATTGAGAAACAATGGAAAACCCTTCACATTCCAAAACCTAACCCTAGAAGATGAAACGCCAAATTGTGGGCCCCATTTTGGGGTGAGTTGGACAGCCAACTTCCCGGGGTCGCGAATTGGTCGTCTTATCTCCGTTTGACGCGCATGATAGCCCGTTGGAAAGATCTCTCCGAGGACTACGACGGAAAAGACGATTTTTATTAAAACAATCGCTGGCGGTGGATTTCCCAAAAAACATCGTTTAGGGCCTCAAAACGGCTCCGGAAGTTTAGGACCCGAAAAACTGATAAAAACAGTAAACTGCACTATAATTCAGGAAAGTGAAAAACTGAAAGAGACAGTTGTGGGGGTCCAAATGGGATAGGTGGGTGGCTACCAACATCCACCTGGATCATTCCTCCCCCCTTAGGAAGCAATGGTCCCAATTGCGTTGAGTTCCTCCCTGAGATGAGGAAGCTTCTGCTGAGCTAGCTCTCTGGTGAGCTGTTCTGCAATCTCTAATGTGCCCAGAAATGGTGCGAAGCATGGTCGACGACGGTCCACATTGAACACTCGGTGCAAGCGAAGGAATGGAGGAATGCTTTGCTTCAAAGCATTGTTGCCCGTAGCCTTGGTACTGGTGTAAGGACCATGTCGGAGTGGCCTGAGCTTCTGATGGGTTCTGGTAAGGCGTTCTTTCTGTCGATGCAACCAAACTTTGTTCCCCACCTGAAACTTGTGTGGTACCCCCGTGGGTGAGAAGAAGTTGTTCCTGTGTTCTGTTCTGACTGTATCCCTCTGTTGTTGTTGCTGCATGGAGGAACCCTTCGTGGGGGTCATGGATGTAGCAACGATCTTCCCCTTACTTTGGGAGCGAACCAGAAATAAAATAAATTTCCTAGTCTGTGAGATGAGCTTGCTGCCTTTCTTAGCAGTGATCAAAGAGGTGGCAGTAGGTGGGGCTACCTCCGGTATCCTATATAATGAATTATCCAAAGAAATAATGACAGCGCGAGGCCTTGACTCATACACAGCATGTCGCCTCCACAAGTATTGCTGGCCTAATAGTACATCACAAACATCCAGAGGTGTAACATCACATAATACCTCGTCTGTGAAGGGTTTGATGCTCTAGGGAAGGCGACACTGCTGGTGAACTTTGAGATCTCGTCCTTCGTGAAGCCACCCGATACTGTACAGCTGCGGGTGTGGTGTAGTCGGTAGGCCCAACCGCTTCACGACCTCTGCTGAAATGAGGTTCTTTTGGCTGCCACTGTCGACAATGAATTGCAGTGGCGAACCCTTCACCCACATTTGTGAGTGGAAAAGACGTTCCCCCTCCTCTGGCTCTTCGGGCTCATTCTTCTGGATCTTGGCAGTGGCAACAGTGGCACTAGGATCCGCATCAATGATCTGCTTCCCTTTGCCATTCCCCTTGTCAGGTTCTGGCTCAGAGTCGGAACATGCATCTGATTCGGAAGCCTTCAACTCGGCCACCAGCGACTGCTTGGTCCGACACTCACTTGTGTTATGAGTGGGACTCTTGTGGAACTCACACCACTTTCCTGTGTCCTTCTTCGGCTTCGTGGTGGTGTTCTTTTCTTGCGGCTTCGAGGGGTTGTCTTGGGTCGCCCTGCCTTGGCTTTGTCCTTTAGGCTTTGGATTTGTAGATCCAAAGTCTTGCATCTTCTGTTTGAACTTTTGCTCGATTTTGACAGCGTATTGGTATGTTGTGCCGAGTGAGGAGATGTTCAAGAACTCCATCTCTTCCTGGATGTATCTGTGTAGGCAACCGCGGTATTTGAGTACCAGATGCAGCTCAGAATCTTTGATACCCAACTGTGTGCGAAGGGTATGAAAAATATTTGTGAACTCTGGCACATCTTGGTCTCGTCCCTGTCGCAGTGTGGTCCATTTGATGTATTTTTCCTCATAGCTTTTGACAGGGTAGTACTGCTCCTTGATGGCATCCCGAAAGTCATTCCAAGTGGGGGCGGCTGAAAAAAGTGAGCCTGTACTTTCATCCTTCTGCTCGCAGTATGTTTCCCACCAGTCCTTGACGTGGGGGGCTGCTTTGAGAAGAGCGAAAATAATCTTTTCCCGACTTGAAAATTCATGAACGGAAAAATACCCATCTAGTAGATTTAACCATTTATCTACGGCATCTGCGTCTATTTGACCCTCGAAGATGGGGATTTCAAAATTAACTTGTACCTTAAACGGTGTGGTGTTTCCAGAGTAGCTGTTGGAAGCCGATGCGTTGCCTCTGGGTAGCCGCTGAAGGATCTGCGCAAGGATATCCATCATCGCATTCCTTTGCCGCTCGAGGGCTTCTTCGAGCAAGATTCTGATAGGATCTCCTGCACCCTCGTCTTTCTTCTCATCCGCCATGGGAGGTCGTCGAGATTTGCGAGGCTGATCTTGCAAAGGTTCGACCAATTCAAGCCCTAACTCCTTATATCCCGACCTCGTTGGGGACATGCAAAGAAAAACAAAGAAAAAGCAGACCGCTCTGATACCACTGATCCGGATTTAAGCAGGAACGCAATAGATTATAGAGATAACCATAAATACAGAGAAGAGATGGTAGCTTATCTCTGAGAAGAGATGTGTCGGCTACATGCCTCTGAACTGTTTTGAACTGTCTTTACAATGAGGCTCGAAGGCCTATTTATTATTGAGAAACAATGGAAAACCCTTCACATTCCAAAACCTAACCCTAGAAGATGAAACGCCAAATTGTGGGCCCCATTTTGGGGTGAGTTGGACAGCCAACTTCCCGGTGTCGCGAATTGGTCGTCTTATCTCCGTTTGACGCGCATGATAGCCCGTTGGAAAGATCTCTCCGAGGACTACGACGGAAAAGACGATTTTTTTAAAAGTAGTCGCTGGCGGTGGATTTCCCAAAAAACGTCATTTAGGGCCTCAAAACGGCTCCGGAAGTTTAGGACCCGAAAAACTACTAAAAATAGTAAACTGCACTATAATTAAGGAAAGTGAAAAACTGAAAGAGACAGTTGTGGGGGTCCAAATGGGATAGGTGGGTGGCTACCAACATCCACCTGGATCATTCCTCCCCCCTTAGGAAGCAATGGTCCCCATTGCGTTGAGTTCCTCCCTGAGATGAGGAAGCTTCTGCTGAGCTGGCTCTCTGGTGAGCTGTTCTGCAATCTCTAATGTGCCTAGAAATGGTGGGAAGCATGGTCGACGACGGTCCACATTGAACACTCGGTGCAAGCGAAGGAATGGAGGAATGCTTTGCTTCAAAGCATTGTTGCCCGTAGCCTTGGTACTGGTGTAGGGACCATGTCGGAGTGGCCTGAGCTGCTGATGGGTTCTGGTAAGGCGTTCTTTCTGTCGATGCAACAAAACTTTGTTCCCCACCTGAAACTTGTGTGGTACCCCCGTGGGTGAGAAGAAGTTGTTCCTGTGTTCTGTTCTGACTGTATCCCTCTGTTGTTGTTGTTGCTGCATGGAGGAACCCTTCGTGGGGGTCATGGATTTAGCAACGATCTTCCCCTTAATTTGGGAGCGAACCAGAAAGAAAATAAATTTCCTAGTCTGTGAGATGAGCTTGCTGCCTTTCTTAGCAGTGATCAAAGAGGTGGCAGTAGGTGGGGCTACCTCCGGTATCCTGTATAATGAATTATCCAAAGAAATAATGACAGCGCGAGGCCTTGACTCATACACAACATGTCGCCTCCACAAGTATGGCTAGCCTAATAGTACATCACAAACATCCAGAGGTGTAACATCACATAATACCTCGTCTGGGAAGGGCTTGATGCTGTAGGGAAGGCGACACTGCTGGTGAACTTTGAGATCTCGTCCTTCGTGAAGCCACCCGATAATGTACGGCTGCGGTTGTGGTGTAGTCGGTAGGCCCAACCGCTTCACGACCTCTGCTGAAATGAGGTTCTTTTGGCTGCCACTGTCGACAATGAATTGCAGTGGCGAACCCTTCACCCACATTTGTGAGTGGAAAAGACGTTCCCCCTCCTCTGGCTCTTCGGGCTCATTCTTCTGGATCTTGGCAGTGGCAACAGTGGCACTAGGATCCTCATCAATGATCTGCTTCCCTTTGCCATTCCCCTTGTCAGGTTCTGGCTCAGAGTCGGAACATGCATCTGATTCGGAAGCCTTCAACTCGGCCACCAGCGACTGCTTGGTCCGACACTCACTTGTGTTATGAGTGGGACTCTTGTGGAACTCACACCACTTTCCTGTGTCCTTCTTCGGCTTCGTGGTGGTGTTCTTTTCTTGCGGCTTCTAGGGGTTGTCTTGGGTCGCCCTGCCTTGGCTTTGTCCTTTAGGCTTTGGATTTGTAGATCCAAAGTCTTGCATCTTCTGTTTGAACTTTTGCTCGATTTTGACAGCGTATCGGTATGCTGTGCCGAGAGAGGAGATGTTCAAGAACTCCATCTCTTCCTGGATGTATCTGTGTAGGCAGCCGCGGTATTTGAGTACCAGATGCAGCTCAGAATCTTTGATACCCAACTGTGTGCGAAGGGTATGAAAAATATTTGTGAACTCTGGCACATCTTGGTCTCGTACCTGCCGCAGTGTGGTCCATTTGATGTATTTGTCCTCATAGCTTTTGACAGGGTAGTACTGCTCCTTGATGGCATCCCGGAAGTCATTCCAAGTGGGGGCGGCTGAAAAAAGTGAGCCTGTACTTTCATCCTTCTGCTCGCAGTATGTTTCCCACCAGTCCTTGACGTGGGGGGCTGCTTTGAGAAGAGCGAAAATAATCTTTTCCCGACTTGAAAATTCATGAACAGAAAAATACCCATCTAGCAGATTTAACCATTTATCTACGGCATCTGCGTCTATTTGACCCTCGAAGATGGGGATTTCAAAATTAACTTGTACCTTAAACGGTGTGGTGTTTCCAGAGTAGCTGTTGGAAGCCGATGCGTCGCCTCTGGGTAGCCGCTGAAGGATCTGCGCAAAGCTATCCATCATCGTGTTCCTTTGCCGCTCGAGGGCTTCTTCGAGCAAGATTCTGATAGGATCTCCTGCCCCCTCGTCTTTCTTCTCATCCGCCATGGGAGGTCGTCGAGATTTGCGAGGCTGATCTTGCAAAGGTTCGACCAATTCAAGCCCTAACTCCTTATATCCCGACCTCGTTGGGGACATGCAAAGAAAAACAAAGAAAAAGCAGACCGCTCTGATACCACTGATCCAGATTTAAGCAGGAACGCAATAGATTATAGAGATAACCATAAATACATAGATGCGATAACCATAAAAATAGAGATGCAGCGGAAATAATACTTCATTTCATTAATGGAGAATACTGAAATATGCTTACAAATAGAAATAACCCAGCTAGGGCGATGGTAGCTTATCTCTGAGAAGAGATGTGTCGGCTACATGCCTCTGAACTGTTTCGAACTGTCTTTACAATGAGGCTCGAAGGCCTATTTATTATTTAGAAACAATGGAAAACCCTTCACATTCCAAAACCTAACCCTAGAAGATGAAACGCCAAATTGTGGGCCCCATTTTGGGGTGAGTTGGACAGCCAACTTCCCGGGGTCGCGAATTGGTCGTCTTATCTCCGTTTGACGCGCATGATAGCCCGTTGGAAAGAACTCTCCGAGGACTACGACGAAAAAGATGATTTTTATCACAACAATCGCTGGCGATGGATTTCCCAAAAAACGTCGTTTAGGGCCTCAAAACGGCTCCGGAAGTTTAGGACCCGAAAAACTGCTAAAAATATTAAACTGCACTATAATTGAGGAAAGTGAAAAACTGAAAGAGACAGTTGTGGGGGTCCAAATGGGATAGGTGGGTGGCTACCAACATCCACCTGGATCATTCCTCCCCCCTTAGGAAGCAATGGTCCCCATTGCGTTGAGTTCCTCCCTGAGATGAGGAAGCTTCTGCTGAGCTGGCTCTCTGGTGAGCTGTTCTGCAATCTCTAATGTGCCCAGAAATGGTGGGAAGCATGGTCGACGACGGTCCACATTGAACACTCGGTGCAAGCGAAGGAATGGAGGAATGCTTTGCTTCAAAGCATTGTTGCACGTAGCCTTGGTACTGGTGTAAGGACCATGTCGGAGTGGCCTGAGCTTCTGATGGGTTCTGGTAAGGCGTTATTTCTGTCGATGCAACCAAACTTTGTTCCCCACCTGAAACTTGTGTGGTACCCCCGTGGGTGAGAAGAAGTTGTTCCTGTGTTTTGTTCTGACTGTATCCCTCTGTTGTTGTTGCTGTATGGAGGAACCCTTCGTGGGGGTCATGGATGTAGCAATGATCTTCCCCTTACTTTGGGAGCGAACCAGAAAGAAAATAAATTTCCTAGTCTGTGAGATGAGCTTGCTGCCTTTCTTAGCAGTGATCAAAGAGGTGGCAGTAGGTGGGGCTACCTCCGGTATCCTGTATAATGAATTATCCAAAGAAATAATGACAGCGCAAGGCCTTGACTCATACACATCATGTCGCCTCCACAAGTATGGCTGGCCTAATAGTACATCACAAACATCCAGAGGTGTAACATCACATAATACCTCGTCTGTGAAGGGCTTGATGCTGTAGGGAAGGCGACACTGCTGGTGAACTTTGAGATCTCGTCCTTCGTGAAGCCACCCGATACTGTACGGCTGCAGGTGTGGTGTAGTCGGTAGGCCCAACCGCTTCATGACCTCTGCTGAAATGAGGTTCTTTTGGCTGCCACTGTCGACAATGAATTGCAGTGGCGAACCCTTCACCCACATTTGTGAGTGGAAAAGACGTTCCCCCTCCTCTGGCTCTTCGGGCTCATTCTTCTGGATCTTGGCAGTGGCAACAGTGGCACTAGGATCCGCATCAATGATCTGCTTCCCTTTGCCATTCCCCTTGTCAGGTTCTGGCTCAGAGTCAGAACATGCATCTGATTCGGAAGCCTTCAACTCGGCCACCAGCGACTGCTTGGTCCGACACTCACTTGTGTTATGAGTGGGACTCTTGTGGAACTCACACCACTTTCCTGTGTCCTTCTTCGGCTTCATGGTGGTGTTCTTTTCTTGCGGCTTCGAGGGGTTGTCTTGGGTCGCCCTGCCTTGGCTTTGTCCTTTAGGCTTTGGATTTGGATTTGTAGATCCAAAGTCTTGCATCTTCTGTTTGAACTTTTGCTCGATTTTGACAGCGTATCGGTATGTTGTGCCGAGTGAGGAGATTTTCAAGAACTCCATCTCTTCCTGGATGTATCTGTGTAGACAACCGCGGTATTTGAGTACCAGATGCAGCTCAGAATCTTTGATACCCAACTGTGTGCGAAGGGTATGAAAAATATTTGTGAACTCTGGCACATCTTGGTCTCGTCCCTGCCGCAGTGTGGTCCATTTGATGTATTTGTCCTCATAGCTTTTGACAGGGTAGTACTGCTCCTTGATGGTATCCCAGAAGTCATTCCAAGTGGGGGCGGCTGAAAAAAGTGAGCCTGTACTTTCATCCTTCTGCTCGCAGTATGTTTCCCACCAGTCCTTGACGTGGGGGGCTGCTTTGAGAAGAGCGAAAATAATCTTTTCCCGACTTGAAAATTCATGAACAGAAAAATACCCATCTAGCAGATTTAACCATTTATCTACGGCATCTGCGTCTATTTGACCCTCAAAGATGGGGATTTCAAAATTAACTTGTACCTTAAACGGTGTGGTGTTTCCAGAGTAGCTGTTGGAAGCCGATGCGTCGCCTCGGGTAGCTGCTGAAGGATCTGCGCAAAGCTATCCATCATCGCGTTCCTTTGCCGCTTGAGGGCTTCTTCGAGGAAGATTCTGATAGGATCTCCTGCCCCCTCGTCTTTCTTCTCATCCGCCATGGGAGGTCGTCGAGATTTGCGAGGCTGATCTTGCAAAGGTTCGACCAATTCAAGCCCTAACTCCTTATATCCCGACCTCGTTGGGGACATGCAAAGAAAAACAAAGAAAAAGCAGACCGCTCTGATACCACTGATCTGGATTTAAGCAGGAACGCAATAGATTATAGAGATAACCATAAATACAGAGATGCGATAACCATAAAAACAGAGATGCAGCGGAAATAATACTTCATTTCATTAATGGAGAATACTGAAATATGCTTACAAATAGAAATAACCTAGCTAGGGCGATGCTAGCTTATCTCTGAGAAGAGATGTGTCGGCTACATGCCTCTGAACTATTTCGAACTGTCTTTACAATGAGGCTTGAAGGCCTATTTATTATTGAGAAACAATGGAAAACCCTTCACATTCCAAAACCTAACCCTAGAAGATGAAACGCCAAATTGTGGGCCCCATTTTGGGGTGAGTTGGACAGCCAACTTCCCGGGGTCGCGAATTGGTTGTCTTATCTCCGTTTGACGCGCATGATAGCCCGTTGGAAAGATCTCTCCGAGGACTACGACGGAAAAGACGACTTTTATCAAAACAATCGCTGGCGGTGGATTTCCCAAAAAACGTCGTTTAGGGCCTCAAAACGGCTCGGGAAGTTTAGGACCCGAAAAACTGCTAAAAATAGTAAACTGCACTATAATTAAGGAAAGTGAAAAATTGAAAGAGACAGTTGTGGGGGTCCAAATGGGATAGGTGGGTGGCCACCAACATCCACCTGGATCAGCAGATGCATTGAAAAAATCTGTGAGCTCTGAGAAGTTCTCTTGGTGTAGAGAAACAATGGGCGTTGCATGGTTGGATAAATGACTAAGCTCTCCTGTGGAAAGAAAACAACAAGCGGGAGAATGTTGGGTTGTGTTATATTATTTCCACGACTAGCCCACGTAGTTAACGGGGGGGTTAAATGGGGGGCGGAGCCCCCCCTTCATTGTGTCGATTGCATAGTGGGGGGGTCACAGGGGGTTTGAGGGGTGCGGAGCCCCCCCTTCATTGTGTCGATTGCACAGTGGGGGGGTCACAGGGGGTTTGAGGGGTGCGGGTAGGCCCCCTCTACGGGGTCCAAGGCAGCGCCCCGGGAATTTTTTTTTTTGACCCTATATTAGGTTGGGTGGACCTACCTATGGTTTTGTGCATGGTTTTCGCACATGGTTTTGGATGTGATGGTTTTCGGTCCATGGTTTTGGATGCGATGGTTTTCAGTACATGGTTTTGGACACGATGGTTTTCGGTCCATGGTATTGTATGCTTCGGCATGTATAAATATGTATTGTAGCATTGAAAGGAACATAATGAAAAATCAATCTAGTAGTCCCAGTTTTGGGATCCAGGGGGAGATCTCTGTATATATGTGTTTTATGTGTTATGCTCTCGCATTGTTTATTTTCTATGTTTTAGAATTCGTATGCAAGTAATTTTTGTACAGGGTTAAAACCTACAAAATTCTATGGGAAGCAACACCTGCTTCCCACACACCAATTCATAAGGTGTATGGTTTTTTGTGTTTCTCCAAGTTGTCCTATAGGCCCATAAGGCCTTAGGCAACTGATCAACCCAGTCCTTATGGCGTAACTAAACTATCTTGGTGAGAATAGCCTCTAACACCTTGTTAGTTGATTCCACTTGTTTGTTTTCTTGGGGGTGATAAGGTGAGTATTTTCTATGTTTAATCCAATATTGTTTAGTAATGGCTTTGAACAAATTGGAGGTAAATTGGGTTCCTTGGTCTGTCACTATTTCTTGAGGCACAACAAAACGAGTAAAGATTTCTTCAAATAGAAAATCAACAGTTTATTGTCCATTTGCATAATACAAAGCTTTAGCCTCTACCTGTTTGGTCACATAATTTGTACAGACTAGTCTGTACCTTTTTCTTCGAGACATAGGGTTAATAGGTCCTATAAATTCCAATCCCATCTTTCAAAAGGTTCAATTACTACCTGAGCTTGCAGAGGCATCTCATTAACTGCAGTTGGTTTCCCCATCCTCTGACAATCATCACAACTTGTCACATACTTATTTTCATCCTTAAAAATAGTTGGCCAATAGTAGCCTGACTGTATTATTTTGTATGTTGTCCTCTTATAAGAAAAATGGCCTCCACATGAACCATCATGACAGGATTTGAGGATGTCATGCATCTCATCCTCCCATACACACCTTCATATTACCAAATCAGGCCCTGTACAGTATAAAAAGTCATCATGCCACATATAATTTGCACTTAGCTGAATAATTCTCTATTTTTCTTAGGAGGACATATTCTGAGGTAACTTTACTGTTACAAGATAGTTGGCCACATCTGCATACCAAGGAGTGTAAGTAGAAATAGAAAATATATTTTCATCTGGAAAATTGTCATTCAATGGTGCATTATCACCTGTATGAATAAGTCTAGATAGGAAATCAACAACGTGATTATCTCTTCGAGGTCGTTAATGATAGTAATATTGAATTCTTGCAATAATAACAATCATCTAGAAACTCTAGAGTTTATCAGAGGTATTTTCATTAAAAACCTAATGGATGAGTGGTCTGTGTGTACAAAAACCTCATACCCTATTATGTAGTGTCTGAATTTATTAATGGCATGGAATACTGATAAAAAATCTTTTTTAGTGACAATATAATTTACTTTGGTAGGAGAGATATTTTTGCTGAAAAAGTAAATAACATAAGGAATTTGGTTTTGTCTTTGTCCTAGAACATCCCCAAAGTTGTATCTGAGGCATCAGTGCAGATATGAAAAGGAAGAGACATCTCATCAATTGCAGTTGGTTTCCCCATCCTCTGACAATCATCACAACCTGACTGTAGTATTTTGTATGTTGTCCTCACACATCTTAAAGATATTGTCAAATCATCGTGTAAATATTACAATCAATCTATTGCATCACTTTCCTTCACATATTTGGCTTTATCCTCATGACACACAGTGCATGAGGATGAAGTGTATCTTGATTTTCCATAAAAATATGATTCTTTGACCATCAGTTCCCTTGGTATCATTCGAATTATCTCACTCAAACCATCAAAAGCTGAAAATTTGTTGAAAATAGCAACAAGAAATGATAAAAATAGAATCTAGAAATTCCAGTTTAATTTGTCCTTGAATTAAACTCAAAATTAAAATCGAATTTTATTCTCATAGAAACTTGTAATAGTTAACTAGAGTGAGTTGGCTTAGTTAACTTAGTAATTTCGAGTTGGAAGTCTTTCTGAAGTCATGTATATGTTCTCCCTAACTTATAGGGGTCCAATATGAGTTAAGTATGAGTGGTAATTAGTTAACTCAGTTTACTAAGTTAAGTCCAGTTAAATTAGTTCCAAACTATTTGAGGAACTAATAGTGAGTTAACGGTCAATTGATGCATTAGTGCACTCAACTAGTGCTACTCTAGTTAACTGAATATTCCATCATCAGTAACTCATGCATGTCGATTCTGAGAAAGACCCAGTTGAGACTAGAGTGCAGGGACAATGTACTATTTTTTTTAGATTTTTCGGAGTTGCATTGATAGTGCATGCATTCAGGAACTTATCCTTAAGGGATTTCACCATTTTTAGATGTTTTTTTCCCTTTAAATACAAGCTATCCTCCATAGGAATTGTGCAAGGAAATAGGAACTTGGAGAGTAGGAGAATTGGCTAAGTGTTGGCCAAGAGCTTGCTTGTGAGTTGAAGATTGGTTTTACTGAGTGTTTGGATTGTTCTTGTGAGAACAAGAATTGTAATCTCATCTTGATTTTCTGGATTAATACAATACAAATAGTGGGGTTTTGAGCTGTGTCTTTCCTTGAATATTTATTGTGTTATGTGCCATTGATGTTCTTCCTCTTGTCGATTATGGTTTTTCTTGATCTTTCTATGCTTTCCCTGTAAAGATTAGAAGTAGATTCTTGTCCTGTGCTTTAGTAAATTGCATGAGCTTGTGAATCTACAGGATTTTCTACATTGTATCGGAGCTGAGAACAATATACTAGAGGAGATTTCGAAGTTTTGAGTTTTGGGCCGCGATTTTGCAGAGCAGATATGAATTTGTTTTACAAAATTTTTGAGAACAAATAGCATATCTGGATTATTTGTGAAAAAATACCAAAATTCAAAAACAAAATCGGCCAAATCGAAGTTCGGATGAGGGAGATATCGCTAATTTAAAATCAGCTCTTTTTCCAAAAAATTTCGTGACAGCGGGACAAATGAAACAGATTTGTGTGCTAGCTAAGAACCTGTATGCTCTTGAGGTTCAAGATGAATGCAAATCCTTGAGGAGAAAGGAAAAGTTTAGAGACTTGGTGGTTGAGAGGGAGATTAAATTACCTCTCAACATGCAGCCTAAGAAGAAGCAGTCTCAGAAGCAGCTTCAGGAAGTTGTGGAGCAGCCACAACTAGAGAAGCTGCGAGGAGACCCAGTGGAGGCATCCAGTCATGTAGAGACCTCCAGTAGGGGGAAATTTCGAGTCAGATGGGCAGAGGGATCACATGAAGCCATACCTGCAGGTGTGAGGTGGGGCGATGTGAAGTGATAGTACCAAGAGGGCTGAAATTGGGCAGGGTCCATTGAGTGGTTTTATCTCATTGATTGTACCTTGCTACGGGAGCCCAAAGTACATAGCAGCGGGAGGAATCAATGGGATTGATGCAGTCAGAGATCAAAGTGGCAGAGGCTAGAGCAGTCAGATACTGAAGAGAACAAAGAGGGTTGACAACAATGAAGAAAGGCAGAGTCAACAAAAGCGCAGAGTTTTCAGTCGACAGAGGCAATAACAGTCAGAGAATTTGATGACAGAGGCATCATTCTGATTCAGGTTGGATGTTTTTTTGTTTCTGAAGTTGTTGGAGAAACAACAATTGAGAGAAGTGTTTCATGCAAAACATTCGAAAGGTTCAGGATTGGGGTCGAGTTGAATTCCTTTCTTGTTGAGAGGGAGTGTTGAAAATAGCAACACGAAATGATAAAAATAGAATCCAGAAATTCCAGTTTAATTTTCCCTTGAATTAAACTGAGAATTAAAATCGAATTTTATTCTCATATAAACTTGTAATAGTTAATTAGAGTGAATTGACTTAGTTAACTTATGAATTTCGAGTTGGAAGTCTTTCTGAAGTCATGTTATGTTCTCCCTATATTATAGGGGTCCAAGATGAGTTAAGTATGAGTGGTAATTAGTTAACTCAGTTTACTGAGTTAAGTCTAGTTAAATTAGTTCCAAACTGTTTGAGGAACTAATAGTGAGTTAACAGTCAGTTGATGCATTAGTGCATTCAACTAGTGCTACTCCAGTTAACTGAATATTCCACCATCAGAAACTCATGCATGTCGATTATGAGAAAGACCTAGTTGATACTAGAGTGCAGGGACAATGTACTATTTTCTTTAGATTTTTTTTAGTTGCACTGATAGTGCATGCATTCAGGAACTGATCCTTAAGGGATTACATAATTTTTAGAGGCTTTATTTCCCTTTAAATACAAGCTATCCTCCATAGGAATTGTGTAAGGAAATAGGGACTTGGAGAGAAGGAGAATTGGCTAAGTGTTGGCCAAGAGCTTGCTTATGAGCTGGAGATTGATTTTACTGAGTGGTGGGATTGTTCTTGTGAGAACAAGCATTGTAGTCTCATCTTGATTTTCTGGATTAATACAATACATATAATGGGGTTTTGAGTTGTGGCTTTCCTCAGATATTTATTGTGTTATGTGTCATTGATGTGCTTCCTCTTGTCGATTATTGTTTTCTCGATATTTATGTGCTTCCGCTATAAATAGTAGAATTAAATTCTTGTCTCTTGTTTTAGTAGATTACATGAGCTTGTGAATCTACAGGAAAATATACAAAAATCAAGTTTGGTACCGGATGAACACAGTCAACACAGGATGAACGCAAGTACCAGACGATCATAGGTACTAGATGAGCACAGGTACCAAAGAGACGTCTCATCAACTGTAATTGGTTTCCCCATCCTCTGACAATTGTCACAGCCTGACTGTAGTATTTTGTATATTTTCCTCACACGGTGTCTACTTCATAGGGTCCCAACCATCAAGTGGACAATTTACCCTTGAAATTCTTGAACCTACTATCATACAACAGGGCCCAATCACCTGGATGGAAAAACTTCTTCTTGATGTACTTATCATGTCATTTAGTCCCTTGTTCTTGAATGATTGTAGTCTTCTAAAGAGCATCATGTCTGATTTCATCAAGCTCATTCAACTGCAATATACTCTGTTTTTTAGCTTCATCTAAGTTCATCCCCAATTGCATAGAAGTCCTGAAGGTTTTTACTTGAAATTATATGGGAAACAACACCTAATTCCCATATACCAATTCATAAGGTGTATGGCATGTTGTGTTTCTCCAAATTTTCCTATAGGCCCATAAGGTCTCAGGGAACCGATCAACCCATTCCTTACGGTGTAACTGAAATGTCTTGGTGAGAATAACTTCTATCACCTTGTTAGTTGATTCCACTTTTCTATTTTCTTGGGGGTGATAAGGTGAGTATTTTATATGTTTAATCCGATATTGTTTAGTAATGGCTTTGACCAAATTGGAGGTAAATTGGGTTCCTTGGTCTATCACTATTTCTCAAGCCACACCAAAACGAGTAAATATTTCTTCAAATAGAAAATTAACAATAGATTTTTCACTTCCAGAATACAAAGCTTTAGCCTCTACCTGTTTGGTCACATAATCTGTACATAACATTACATACCTTTTTCTTCGAGACATAAGGTTAATAGGTCATATAAAGTCCAAAGCCCATCTTTCAAAAGGTTTAATTACTACTTGAGCTTAGAGAGACATCTCATCAACTACAATTGGTTTCCCCATCCTCTGCCAATCATCACATCCTGACTGTAGTATTTTGTATGTTGTCTTCACACAACGTAAAGATATTGTAATTAGTCATTGTGTAAATATTACAATCAATCCATTACATAGTTTTCCTCACATATTTGGCTTCATCCTCATGACACACAGTGCATGAGGATGAAGCGTATATTTATTTTCCATAAAAAGATGACGTTTTGACCATTAGTTCCCTTGGTATCATCAGAAGTAGCTCACTCAAACCATTGAAATTTGAAAAATCATGTCTGTGACACGCAGTGCATGAGGATGAAGTGTATCTTCATTTTCCATAAAAAGATGATGCTTTGACCATCAGTTCCCTTGGTCTCATTGAACGTAGCTCACTTGAACCATTGAAAGCTGAAAAATCAGGTCTGGTACCAGATGAACACAGTCAGCACAAGGTGAACACTGGTACCAGGTGAGCACAGGTATTGAACGAGCATAGGTATCATTATAATTGTAACTTCTACATAGTATATCAAATTCAAACAAAAATTAATCATGATATTCTGTTGACATACCGTGGAAATGAGGTAGTGATGATAGTGGGATATTCTTCATAGCGACATCTCTGGTAATGTCTAATATTGGGAATCTGAATGTCTCAGTTTCATTATTTTCATTCCCTTCATCTGCCATATTTCCAAACTGCACATTATAGGATGTAGGTGATTTTTCCCCACTGTGTGATGGTTCAACCACTAGATTGGTTAGGATATCCAATTGTCCCAATACTTTGTGTACTACTCCAATGGAAGATTCAACCTCTTCTACCACTACCTCTGTCTCTTTTCTAGCTCCTCCTTATGATTGGGTCACCAGTACTCCCCTTACTTCTTGTTGTGATATGTTTTCAATCTGCAGAGTAGCTTCAGATTTAGGGCCTTTGGCTGTGGTTTCAATTAATGCCTTTGAACTCTCTCCTCTGAGAATTTCTCCTGCACAGAAATTAGCTGAATTAGTGTGGTGGGGGGTTTCTTGAATTTTCTATAACTTTGGATGCAACAAATCTACCTTTATTATCCCTACGTCTACACATAAAAAAATAAGAAGAAGATCTAATACTAACATGACACAAACTTTAACTATTGAATGTAAGATGACAACCTGACTTTGGAGCAACCCCACTAAAGTGGATGTGTGGGCTCTTCCCTCACCTGTTACTATCTTCTTTCCGCCCTCAGGTCATCCTTAAAACCAATCCAAACCATTGAAGCAATCTAATTCAAATATTTATATATTACCGTTTATAACTCTCCAGCAACGACACCAAAATGTTGGTGCAATTATATGGTTAATATATTGCAATCTTTAATATGTAAATATGGTTTCGTAATCAATATATTTGATGCACTATATGTGCCGATAACAGATAAGTTCCTATGTCTTATGAGTATAGCTTAGATAAGAAGCACTCAAAACCAATACTCCATTTTACAATGTTCAATCTAACTTCCTCACACAGCTTAACGATCAGAAAAAATCATATATAGAATCTCAACAAGCATGTGATCTAAAGTTTCTTGCTCAGGTAATGAGTCTGTCCATTTACAGAGTCATGAAATAAAAGATGGATTCAACTCTATTTTCCTGTAGCAACTGGTTTCAATCACTGAACTAAAATGAACTCACTACACTCAAATATCAAGCAAAACAATAATTCCTAATTTAACTAGTTCTGAAAGAAGCTATGCATTCTTATACAGGAAATGTTAGGTATAATAAGAGTCTTCACTTAACAACACATGTAAGTGAATGGTGAGATCTCTTATCTTAACTTTTCTTGTTCTTCAAAATAGAAAACAACAATTAAACATACTACCTGAGAAATAAAGTTTGCATTCACAAAACTAATGAATCCTTACTCAGAAACTAACAACTCCAAAATTATAATAGACTTATATCACACACTCTCAAACAAATTACTATAATAGAACAAAACTGAAATCACATCAAATGTTTTGAAATCGAATCATAACACTAAGTCACTCTTCACACAAAAACCAAGCTATATTCACAATAATTACAATTTAAAGCTTACCTTGATGGCCTTAGTGGGCCCTTACTGAGCTAACAAGGAAAACTGAGAGAACTACAGAACTAAAGACTCCATTAACACAACAAACTTATCAACTCTTGCTCATACCATTGATTTCAGAAAAATTTTACAAATCTATTTGCTTAGTTAAATCTCCAGCATAACAATAATGTCTAAATCTGTGTATATCACCTTTCATCTACAAGCCTTCTCTTATAGAGGAATGGTCGTTACATACAAAGCTCAAATATATTGTCAAATCATTGTGTAAATATTACATTGAATCCATTACATCACTTTCCTTCACATATTTGGCTTCATCCCCATGACACGCAGTGCATGAGGATGAATCATATCTTGATTTTCCATAAAAAGATGATGCTTTGACCATCAGTTCCCTTGGTCTCATCAGAAGTAGCTCACTCGAACCATCGAAAGCTAAAAAATTGGGTCTGCGATGTGCAGTGCATGAGGATGAAGCGTATTTTGATTTTCCATAAAAAGATGATGCTTTGACCATTAGTTCCCTTGGTCTCATTGGAAGTAGCTCACTCGAACCATCAAAAGCTGAAAAATCGGGTCAAGTACCTAACGAACATAGTCAGCACAAGACGAACGCAGGTACCGAACAAGCACAGGTACCAAACAAGCACAGGTACCGAATGAACATAGGTACCAGACAAACAGGGTTGGTACCAGATGGATAATATTGGTGTCAGACGAACAAGAACTAAGTCTTAAAATATATTTGGGTCAATCCAAATAATTAGAGAATATAAAGAATCAATTATTCTATTTCTACTAATCAATAAATCATAAAAACCATGCTTTAAATATAAATTACATGATAGATACACAAGGGTGCTAAAAGTCATGTTCTTGAAGAAGATAGGAAAGTGGTTTGAGGTAAAGTTGGTCAAAAATAGAGGACAATATGGGGTATTAAAGGCATAAAAAAGGAGACCCAACATTTTCTCTTATGTGAGTGTTTTTTTCTTGTTTCTCTTCATGGTTGCTGCCGTTTTAACTTATATTAGCTTGTAGAAGCGCTGATTCAATTTTTCGTTCACCTTTCATAAGTGTTGCATCATTTTTCTTGTTTTTGCTCACTTGTGATCGTCATTTCGGTGACTCTCCTTGCATATTTGTTTTTCTTTCTGTTTGTTGAGTTTCTGCACTTGATTCACATTGATCTATCCATACTTAGTTAGATCCATACTTTGACTTTCATTATCACTTAGATGTGCCTGTTTCCTACACCCTCACAGAGCATATCTGCACTTCACTTGACCATGCATTTCCTTTCCTAGTTGGGCATTGCGCAAGTACAAGGATCAAGCTGAGCTTGGCCTCTGAGACTACGCAATGCACAGTACAGGCTGGCCCAACTGAGAATTTCGCAGTCCTGGGGATCAATCCTACCACCTTGTCCACTGATATTGCGCAATGTGTAGTCTCTCCCTGTCACTGCCTAGGCTGAACTTAGTATTGCACAGTCTCAAGCCTCAAGATGCATCACTGGCTATTGAGACTGTGATTTGAGAAGTTCCCTCAGCCGATCTCCCTCCCTTTCTCATCAATATTACACAATCTCTCTCATCAGTGCATTGGTTAGCTTCCTACTCTTACTTTGAAAGTGGATTTGCAAAAGCTAATTTATTCTTGCCATGAGTGTCTTTTTTGTCCCGCACGTACCACATTTGTTGAGAAATCCTCTACAATAGTCACTGTTATCAAGACACCCAAGAGAGTTGCCTCATAATATACCACATAAAGCAATACCAGGGAAGTAGTTGAGAGTACGCCAGTAAACTTGCTAGTATATTCAGACACTAAACTATATGTGGAAAAGGAATCATATCTTACATGGTAGAAAGTGAACGAAGCTTTTTCAGCAATGAACTTCGAAGTATATCTACATGACTGGTAGTTATACATTAATTTCCAGAAATTAGGGCTACACAGGGTTGCATGCAGATATCCAACCTTCCCATGTGCAGATGTTATCAGCTGGATTGTTTCACATATTGATGTGAAGACCATGAATTTGAGTAGTACCAGCAGACGAAATCTTGCTACTTTTCTGGCAACAGATTATCATTGAATGTACCATTTTCCCGATCCAGAAACACTCATGGATTCATACTTCTATGCCACCAAAAACTATGGTTGAAAGAGCCATAAAAGTTTCGACATACACCCACCAATACTTATAAGACAAAGTCTCTCAGGTTGGCCTATCAATTATTGATCATATTAGCTTGCAGAATCTACAATCAGCAGAGCACACCCTTGAGGGGAAGTCATTCAACTAGTCAAATTTATTGGCTCGACAATTAAGTATCCATGTAGGGAACACCCTGAATCCTCCCAAGGGCGGGAAATTGAGATTTTATATGTCTGCATATTTACTGGATGCAATCTGCACACATAATGCATTCCATGGGATGAACTGGGCTTGGACACCTCAAGATCCTGTCGTGCACATCCACTGAAAAATGATCTCGAATTGCGGCCATTGAGGACTAATGGAGAAGCTAACTGACCACTTCCTCATTTCACTATACAATATGATCTTTGAGGAAGAACCACCTTGCATGTCACGTGGGGTAATGGAAGCAATATCAAAGATCATAGATTGGTTTGCCTCACCCGATGGCACCTTCCTTAGAGTGTTCGGCGGTTAGAAGTCACCGCATCTTTTTCCAAAGTATGCCACCGACAAGCTTGTCATGCAAGAAGTTTCATATCATCTCTCCACAGGGTTGCCAGCAGCTTTGCACATGAAGAAGAAAGCACCTTGGCCAACTCTTCCTATGAAAATTAGATTGTATGAGATAAAGAACCTGAAAGTTGCAGATACCGAAGGAAAGGAGATAGAGAAGTTTGCATTCGGTACTCAAGACTCTAATCCATATGAACCCCATGGTATTTTCAAAGACCACTGTGCGAGAATTCACTTTTAGTGGCTTGACAGGACATTTCACTCACAGGAGGAGAATCCATGGAAGAATTTCTATAATGCCTCCAAGACCCACGAGCTGGTCAATTTTGCAGGAACTTTACAGGTGACTCTGCAGAAGGAAGCTACTCCAGAGGCAATGTCAACAAAAGGGAGTAAGCCACACAGGATAAGGGAAAGAGAAATTTTTCTTATATTCCAGGGGGAGAACGAAGCTGCAAGATGAAATCAGATCCAACTATTGTGAAAGCAGCTTTAGCAGTAGAGGAAAAAAGGAAACAGGGGATATAGAGAGTAGAATGGAGAAAGAGGTAAGAGCAGAGGAGATTGGAGGAAGAAAAGAAGAATTCAAGAACAAGAAGAGAAACATAAGAAGGAAGAAGAAAAGAGGCGAAGAATAATAGCAGAAGAAACAATGCGGGAACAAGTTGAAGGGAAAGAACAAAACTGACAACTAGCAAAGGAGGAGAGCGTACATGTTGGGGCCTTCATTTTTAGTTTTGAAAGTTTTGAAGGAATTAAGGTGGAGAACAGGTGGCGGGAGAAATGGTCGAGTTGTGGAGATGACAGCCAGGGAGGGAAGCAAGAACATACAGTAGATGGGCAGTTGCAGAAAGGTGTCGAGAGCGAGCAGGAACAGCCGAGCGAACAAGGAGAGTGAGAAGCGGCTGAGGGAAAAGACAAACGAATAGAACTGGCAGTGGAAACAGTGGAAAAATAAGATAAAAGCAGAAGATAACACGAAGAGGGGGTTGGTATCTAGTAGAAGTCGGAAGCACAAAAGAACAGGGTGACGAGGACCTTAGCAGTTGCAGAGTGGCCAGAGATAGACTCGACCTGAGCTCTAAGGCATCCTGTGGCTATGGTATTTTATGTATTTGATTAAGGCTTTACGCCTGATGTATATTGTAATGAGTCTTCCTTTGAGTTAATATGAATGAATGAATGAACCAGTTTGCATGGCATTATGATCAAGTGTATTTTTCTGATTTACATACCTACTCAAAATTTTATATTAATGGCCTTTTCCTGGACGAATATGGTAACTATAACAGTATGATGTTGTGATGAATGAATTCTTTAAGATACTTATAAGTTAATGTCTAGATTTTCCTTGATATCTCTCTAACCCTTCTTAGTTCTGGTCACGACACACCTCGGGTGAGACTCCTTACCCTTTAGGTAAGGTGAAAATGCGGTGTTGTCCTAGACTACATCAGATCCTTGTTTGCCCCTTGTGCCTGGACTCGGGGTCTTTTCCTTGATGACATTTTTGTGCCAACAGTATAGGTGCAGGACCAGGAGCTTTCTCAACAGGTTGAAGAATTGATAGAGATTATAGACATGGAGGATGAACCGGAGCTGCCGAATTAAGATGTCGACCTGATGCCTAGCACACAATAGGTCACCGTTTAGTCTCCACCACCTCCAGTAGTAGAGTCAGCTCCAGGCGAGGAAGGGGAAGTTGTTCCTCTTGACGATGATCCAATTATGGAAATGTACAATTTTTCATATGATGAACTCCAGAAGAAGATTATACAAGCGTGTAAAAAAAAATCGAATGATCTCGCATCTCTTGCTTTTATGAGAGAAAGGGTGATTGTGGCCGACACTAGGAAGAATCCCAATACCATTGCCATGGCCAACTTGGCCTTCGCAGGTGGAGTAAAGTCAAACATTGAGTATTTGATGGCCGAGAACAAGCAATTGGAAAATAACTTGCAGACTTCCAAGAAATAGGTTGAACAGCTCCGCACAGCAGCTTATAACACAACTTCCGCACAGGTCCATCTAGAGGAAATGAAGGCAGCGATACTTAGTGAAGTATCGACACTTGGAGAGACCATGAAGAATATCTATAAGGAGATTGTTACCATGCATAAGGCAGTTGTCCAAGTGCATGGATTGTAATAGTAGTGTAAATATTTTGTCAAAACTCTCAGGAATGTGCAAGCTGCAATCGTTGTCATTCATGAATGGTCAATGCGATACAAAGGGGCACTGCTTGACTTAGGCAAGAAAATGAAGCAACAGGCAGAGCTGGAGAAATAAAGATTGCGGATGTTGATCCAAAATAGCAAGCACCTCGCTTCATTCATTGGTAACATTCAAGTCTCGTATGCACAGTTATACAACAACCTAGATTTCTTGGTGAAGTCCCATAGGATCCCATCTGTTGACTCACTCATTGAAGCCAAACCTAGGAATCAGGTCAGGAAGGAGATAGAAGAATACTTGGTGCAGCTGAGATAGATTTCCACCAAGGAAGATTTGGAGGTGAATAGACAAAACATGCAAAACTACATCGGTGGCCCTATCCAAGTGCGATAATGTTGCTCATGCTTTATAAGGAAGTTGAAATTGGTTCCAAATCATTGTACCCAATTTCCATGGAGGCTAGATTCCGCTTCCAGCCAGACACCATAACATAGTTTTGGGATGTCATCGCACAGTATCAAGCTTGGCACCGATACGTGACTAGGAGACATCAATTGGAACTTGTTGAGCTCATCATAGAGTTTTGTCTTGTTAGGCTGTCTAATTGGCTCTACCCTATTTTTCCTTATATGGGTACGAGTATAAATTGTAATATTATTTGTAATTAATTTGTAAATGGAATTCCAAGTGTAAATATTGGAATGTGAAGAGTCATGATGTAATGTAATGAGTTATTTTGTAAATAAGTTGAAGAGTCATGAGGGTAGTCCAAAATTCACAAGGGGGTTGAAGAGTCACCCCCTCTTGTTATATATAGAACCTCATAAATCATGTAAAGGGATTTTGGGGAGCCAAGCTTTTGGCTAGGCTTAGGCTTAAAGTCAGGAGCTTGGGGTTTTGTGAGAGCCTTGGCTTCTCCATAGCATAAAGGAAGTATATTTCTTTGGAGGAGAAGGTGATGTTGACTTCACGTTCCACTATTGGGGCTAGTGGTCCATCAATGGTGTATGTATGATTGGAATTTTCACTTAATAAAAGCTTAAAGTCGACTCTTTCATGCATATGTTGTAAATATATTAGGACTACTCTTGTTATGTTTGCAGTGTATGTTATTTAACTTACGCTTATGCTTATGAACCATTTTGTTTGCATTGGTACTAATCTTGTTGAATGTGTGTCGTTGTATTAATTCATCATTGTTAACTTGTGAAATATTTTGAATATTATCTTGTGATGTCATTATGCTCGTGTGTTCTGTTAGAGCCTAGATCGACCTCAGGCTGAAGGGAGGCAATCTTAGGATAACCACAAACCACGCTTAACCTGGTAGCTAGCCCTACCAGGTCGAGAGAGGGCTCTCTCCTTGTCAATCTATAGCAAGATAACTGAATTTAATATGGATCTTAGGCTAGGTATAGAGTGCAAGATTTTTTTGGTTGCTTTTGATGGTTTTGCTGGATCAAATGAAGCAGGTAGTTTTGGGTCCGGGGAATCAACTCAGAAATGTAGGATGTCCTATGGGGCGAGGTAGGAAAGTGTTTAAGCACTTGAATTTTGAATGAGATGGTAGATCTAAGACTGGTGAGGGGTTGAAGAGGGCAAGCAAAGGTCATGAATCCTCTTCAAACAACTGAAAACATTAAAAACTAAATATAATCCCAAGGCAGAGCACTGTTACCAATGTATTCTACCTATCTATCTTGATTCATTTAGTTAAGAAGAATGAAATATATTTTGGCACATATAACACAAGAGAGACACTAATGACAGAAGGAGAAACAATGCATAGACACATTACCACAAGAATCCCACAAGAATTGCTACAAATACTGGTTTATTTCCTTGCCAAATTGTTGTAGAGATGTACAATGTAGCTCAAAGCATCCACAAGAGTCCAACCTTTGCTAATGACTGAAAAAATACATAATATAGACATAAAACCACCTATGATAGCCATTAGGGGTCGAATCCATGAGATAAAGAGTGGTTTCGACCATTTCTAAACTAGGAACAGGAAAATAGGCAGTGGAATAGCTTGCCTCTATAATCATGGAAACTGATTCATTCATCCCTCAATTACTTCAAAATGATGTATCTACCCTCAAGAGTCATTTCTCAATCATTTACATACCAAAGCATCATTTACATTCATAGATTCATCCAAAATGGGAGTAAAATTCAACTTGTTGAAAAACTAGGCGAAATTTTGATTTTTGAGCAAAACTAGCAAAATCCATCTTATGCGTAGCACCACTGATCCTATGCATAGCACATTTTCAAACCCAGTTTTGGGGGCCTAAACCTTAACCAAATTGAGCCCGAGATAGCTTGTTGGAAAGGTCTGCCTATCTAGTTTTTGGAACATCTTGAATTTCTGAATTTGGAGGTCATTTTCTCCCTAAAAAATGGAATCTCACAAGACTACTTCCTGTGTGTCAAAAAAGTGGTAGAGATGTCATTTTTTATGGTTTTTTGGCCTTTAGGTGACCAAGATCTCCTCCAAATTTTATGAACCTTTCTGGGTTTGCTTATTTTTTCATTCTGAATCTGAATATGTAAGCCACTTCTCCAAAAAACGTCCCAGTCAAAAGCGCAGCGCCACACCTATTGGAATGTGTTGTAAAATTTAAAATTTGAAAATTGAAAAACTTTACCAAAATTGGCTCAAGACACCCTCATGCACGGCTTTGATGGGATAATGAAGCATCAGCTAGGATTTCCAATTTGTTTTGCTCCTTTTTGCTTCTCAAAGCCTTCCTCAATCTTTCCTTAAGATTTCTAATTCTCACATTGCGTATTTTGTTCCGGGTCATATAGTGATAGGCCATGTGGCGAAGCATCTTGTCTTCTTTATTGGCCTTCTCAAGAAGCTTTTCAAGGTGAATGTTGACCCTTTCAAGCCAAGTTTCCCGGTCGTTCTCAATCTCTTGTTCAATGGAGATCATCTTGACCTTTCCCTTTTTTGCTGCCTAGTCACTTGGCCTTTTTCATTGTTTGTGAACACTTGTGGTGAATGATGAGATAGGGTGGATGGATGAAAGATGAGTATGAAGAGATTTTAGGATGAGTAGGTGAGAGTGAAAGGGAGTGTGAATGGGATTTAGGGAGTGAGTAGGGTTTGGGATAGTGTAGAGTTAGGGTGGATGGATGAAAGATGAGTATGAAGATATTTTAGGATGAGTAGGTGAGAGTGAATGGGAGTGTGAATGGGATTTAGGGAGTGAGTAGGGTTTGGGATATTGTAGAGTTAGGGATATATGTATGTAGGGTTTGAGAATTAAGAAAATAGATGAAGGGAATAAGGTTTTAGGGAGTAGGGAATGAAGGAAATAAAATAGCAATAAATAAGTGAACTTTCAAAATCTATGAGACAATTTTGAGAAAAACTAGGGTCTAGTTTTTTGAGAGATGAAAATCACAAAACTGATGAAAAAAACCCTTTTTTAATCAGATGGAGGGCTTTACTTACTTGACAAGAGACCAATTTAGCAATTTGAGGAAAATTAGAATGATTTGGATCAGTTTGGAGGTCACTAACCAGGTGCATAGTGCACTCTCTTAGGTGCGCAATGCCTTTTCTATGCGCAGCACCAGTGTAATTTTACACTGTGAAAATCTCCCAGGTGCGCAGTGCCTTTTCTATGCGCAGCGCTAGCTGACAAATGCACAGTGCCGGTTTGAAAACCTCTTTTAGAGGCCTTCCTGATGTCAAAATTGGGCGTAGGATAGCTCGTTGGAAAGCTTATTGAGTATACTTTCCAAAAAATCTTGAATTTTTCAATTTGGAGTTCATTTTCCCTGTAAAAAGTCTAATCGCCCAAGACTGGTCAAAATGTGTAGAATGAGGCTGCCTAAATGAAGAGTGTTGTTTCAGTCAACTTTTGAAGGTCTTCCTCAACTCCAAATTGAGCTCATGATAGCCCATTGGAAAGAGCTTTGTGTCTAGTTATCCTTTCACTCATCAAGCAAGTAATTTGGCCAACTAGGCTAGGATAAATCTTGATTTTCCCAAGGTCACTCCAGAGTGAATTAACTCTCCTGAGGCACTTGTATTTTTGACATTTCTCTAAAACCATGACACTTGTGTAAAAAGTGAAGGAAAGTTTTCTTCCTTGGCCTATTTTGGACAAAAACCTCTCTCACATTTTCCAAATTCATGTTTTCTTGCTAAAAAAACAAAAACCCTAGGAGAGGGAAATGGAGCCTTACCTGAGCACAACTAAAGCACAAACAAGATGTAAAATGACCCATTGGAAACATGAAATGATGATGAAAACTCTTTGAATGATGGTAAACATAGCTGAATGGTGACATGGACCGACACTTGGAGAATTTTGAAAGGATTGAAAACAAATCCTAGACCTAATACCTAGTGACCAAATTTTACTTGAAGACTCACTGAAATGACAAAATTTGACTTTGACACCCTAAGACCACTTTGTAAGAGCATTTTTTATCACTGGTGGAAGGCTTCAAAGACTGACACTAACATTGGCTCCATTGGGGATGGTAGCTCCTTGGAGGTGCCAAGAACCATAGATCTCTGGGATAAGTAGACTAGTGCCTCATCCATTGGGCAAAACGGTCAATATACTTCGAAGACTAAAACTGACTCAAGACTCAAATTGTGACTAGAAACTGAATAAAACACACCAACTGACTCTGAAACTGTCTTGAAAATGACTGAAAAAATGACTCAAGACTTATTTAACTGAAACAAGTACTTACAAAACTTATTAATGGCAGCAGACCATCGAGATTTGAGGGCTTCAAATCATGATGACAACCACCTACCTACCAATGAAATATGTACAATCATGTGAAGTGGGCCTTCCAATGTAACCAATCCAGCAGATGGCTACTTACTGAAACTCTGCTCTCACTTTCTCCGAGCAGGTAGAACGATGTACATGTGGGCAACTCACAATAACAACTGAAACCAAGGCTTATGCTAACGAACTAGGCAACATCCATATTTTCTAATGCCTGCAAAAGAATACCGAAGGGATCTTGAAAATCCTGAAGCACCAGCTTGTCTTGAGATCCAGCAACAAAAATACAAGTACTCTCTTCATTCTGATCTGAAAGAACAGTCGGTTGCTGATTGATAGGAAGGCATAGAGAAGTGTAAGCTTCTGCTATCTGAGTGTTGGCTGTAAATTCCTCAAGCATGAGAAATTCTGACTCGATTTCTGGCATACTATCTCTCTCAGGCTCATATTCCTCAATTTCATAGTCTAAGCCTTTCTTGAACAGAAAACAATCTTCAAGATTATCAAACATGATAGCCTTATCATTTTCATGAAGGAAAACAATATCTGTTCGTTGATCTATAAATCTAATTTCAAGACTGTCCTCATTTTCAAAAGTGGAAGAAGCTTCCCTTACACCTTCTTGACTATGTGAACACTGCAAACCTACATTAGCTTGGGCTGTAACATGACCTTTCAGGAGTTGATCTATCTCATCTTCAGATAGAGGAGATAATACTTTTTGTTTTCTTTTTCTCAAACAATTATTGTCTTCTTGAAATAACATTTCAAAACATGAAAAACCTGAATGATAGTCCTCAATTCTCTGGTCTTCTGAAATTTGAAAACATTGTCGATCATCTTCATATGACATGACAATCAAATTTTCATGTTTCTTATCACACTCATCAGTCATATGAGGGAAAACTTCAGATAGTTCTTGAAACTCAAAATTAACACTTCTATCATTTACCACTGAGTTATCCAAAGAAGATTTTTCACTTACATGAACAAAGATTTCATCTTGTTTGCAATAAAAGTACTGGATTACCTCCTCGTGAAGACTTTGTTCTAATGAAATGAGAACACTTGGGTCAATAACTTTGTCTTCTTCTTTCTAGACGATCTCAACAACAGAGCTCTCCTTCATGGGATTCAGAACAAGGTACTCTTCATCATCACGATCTGAATCTAGATCTGAATTAGCCAACTTGACTTTATCACAATCTGAAATTGAAACTTGATTTCCCTGCATATTGTCTTCTGCTATGAGTAGATCTGAAATAAGACCTTCTCTTTCATCATTTTCCATTGTACTAAGATCTTGATCCTGCTGCAAATTTTCCTGAGCATCTTGATAAGTATCCTCTAAGCTCTCTTTATGCTGCTGAAATGGATTTTCATACAGGGCTTCCATGATCTCATCGTCCATGAAGTCATCATCTTCATAAACTTTCTCAATATTTTCAATAAAACTATAAGCATGTCTACAACAATTCTGAACTAATATTAAGGATGGACAAGATTCTTTATACCTTTCAAAGAACATGGTATGAAAATCCTTCAAACAGTAAATACTAGCAGGCGGCAAACTTTCATACCAAGATCGGGCTTCACCTTCCAGAGTGGCCATGAATATCTTCATCAAGCAGTCTTCAGGAAAATCAACCTTCAACTTGCAAATATGCATGTGAAATCTAACCAGATGTAAAGAAGCATCATTCCTACCATCATCTTTAAACATAGGCAAATTCCTTTGCCAATCTACCTTAGGAATTTTATTTGGGAAACCTGGAATGTAATCTCAGCTCATGGGAGCATACCTTCAAGCAAACAAATCCATTTTTTATAACAATGAATTCACCAAGAAATTTTTCAAGCTACTGGTTCTTGAAGAGTAGAGTTGCCATAAAAATTCTGAACCTTGGGATTCTTCGACACTAGAGTCGCCAGGTGAATGATTTCAGCCTTCTGGTGTCTGATCATTGTCCACCATCAACAATCAGATCTAAACTTGATACATTTTGCTGAGGAACATAAAACTACATTCCCCAGTATGGTCGCCACTATGTTAGAGCCTAGATCGACCTCAGGCTGAAGGGAGGCAATCTTAGGATAACCACAAACCACGCTTAACCTGGTAGCTAGCCCTACCAGGTTGGGAGAGGGCTCTCTCCTTGTCAATCTCTGTCGAGATGACTGAATTTAATATGGATCTTAGGCTAGGTATAGAGTGCAAGAGTTTTTTGGTTGATTTTGATGGTTTTGCTGGATCAAATGAAGCAGGCAGTTTTGGGTCCAGGGAATCAACTCAGAAATGCAGGATGTCCTGTGGGGCGAGGTAGGTAGGTGTTTAAGCACTTGAATTTTGAATGAGATGGTAGATCTAAGACTAGTGAGCGGTTGAAGAGGGCAAGCAAAGGTCATGAATCCTCTTCAAATAGCTGAAAACATTAAAAACTAAATATAATCCCAAGGCAGAGCACTGTTACCAATGTATTCTACCTCTCTATCTTGATTCATTTAGTTAAGAAGAATGAAATAGATTTTGGCACATATAACACAAGAGAGAAACTAATGACAGAAGGAGAAACAATGCATAGACACATTACCACAAGAATCCCACAAGAATTGCTGCAAATACTGGTTTATTTCCTTGCCAAACTGTTGTAGAGATGTACAATGTAGCTCAAAGCATCCACAAGAGTCCAACCTTTGCTAATGACTAAAAAAATACATAATATAGACATCAAACCACCTATGATATCCATTAGGGGTCGAATCCATGAGATAAGGAGTGGTTTCAACCATTTCTAAACTAGGAACAGGAAAATAGGCAGTGGAACAGCTTGCCTCTATAATCATGGAAATTGATTCATTCATCCCTCAATTACCTCAAAATGATGTATCTACCCTCAAGAGTCATTTCTCAATTACATTTACATACCAAAGCATCATTTACATTCATAGATTCATCCAAAATGGGAGTAAAATTCAACTTGTAGAAAAACTAGGCGAAATTTTGATTTTTGAGCAAAACTAGCAAAATCCATCCTATGCGCAGCGCCACTGATCGTACGCGTAACACATTTTCAAACCTAGTTTTGGGGGCATTCCCCTTAACCAAATTGAGCCCAAGATAGCTTGTTGGAAAGGTATGCCTATCTATCTTCTGAAACATCTTGAATTTCGGAATTTGGAGATCATTTGCTCCCTCAAAAATGGAATTTTCCAAGACTGCTTCCTGTGTGTCCAAAAAATGGCAGAGAGGTCATTTTTTGATTGTTTTTTGGCCTTTAAGTGACCAAGATATGCTCCAAATTTGATGAAACTTTCTGGTTTTGCTTATTATTTCATGCTGAATTTGAATATGTAAGCCACTTCTCCAAAAAATGTCCCAGTCAAAAGCGCTGCGCCACCTATTGGAATTTCCTGTGTTGTAAAATTTAAAATTTGAAAATGGTAAAATTTTACTAAAAATTTACCAAAATTGGCACAAGACACCCTCATGCACTACTTTGATGGGCTATTGAAGCATCGGCTAGGATTTCCAATTTGTTTTGCTCTTTTTTGCTTCTCAAAGCCTTCCTCAATCTTGCCTTAAGCTTTCTGATTCTCACATTGCATATTTTGTTCCGGGTCATATAGTGATAGGCCATGTGGCGAAGCATATTATTTTCTTTATTGGCCTTCTCAAGCAACTTTTCAAGGTTAATGTTTACCCTTTCAAGCCAAGTTTCCCGGTCATTCTCAATCTCTTGTTCAATGGAGGTCATCTTGACCTTTGCCTTTTTTGTTGCCTAGTCACTTGGCCTTTTTCATTGTTTGTGAACACTTGTGGTGAATGATGAGATAGGGTGGATGGATGAAAGATGAGTATGAAGAGATTTTAGGATGAGTAGGTGAGAGTGAATGGGAGTGTGAATGGGATTTAGGGAGTGAGTAGGGTTTGGGACAGTGTAGAGTTAGGGATATATGTATGTAGGGTTTGAGAATTAAGAAAATAGATGAAGGGAATGAGGTTTTAGGGAGTAGGGAATGAAGGAAATAAAATAGCAATAAATAAGTGAACTTTCAAAATCTATGAGACAGTTTTGAGAAAAACTAGGGTTTAGTTTTTTGAGAGATGAAAATCACAAAAACTGATGAAAATCAGATGGAGGGCTTTACTTACTTGACAAGAGACCAATTTAGCAATTTGAGGCAAATTAGAATGATTTGGATCAGTTTGGAGGTCACTAGCCAGGTGCGCAGTGCCCTCTCTTAGGTGCGCAGTGCCTTTTCTATGCGCAGCGCCAGTGTAATTTTACACTGTGCAAATCTCCCAGGTGCGCAGCACCTTTTCTATGCGCAGCGCCAACTGACAAGTGCGCAGCGCCGGTTTGCAGAGCACTTTTGGAGGCCTTCCCGGTGTCCAAATTGGGCGTGGTATAGCGCATTGGATATCTTGTTGAGTCTACTTTCCAAAACATCTTGAATTTTTCAATTTGGATTTCATTTACCCTGTCAAAAGTCCAATCTCCCAGGAATAGTCAAAATGTGCAGAATGAGTCTGCCTAAATGAATAGTGCTATTGCAGTCAACTTTGGAAGGTCTTCCTCAACTCCAAATTGAGCTCATGATATCTCATTGGAAATCTCTTTGTGTCTAGTTATCATTTCATTCATCAAGCAAGTGATGTGGCCAACCATGCTAGGATAAATCTCGATTTTCCCAAGGTCACTCCAGAGGTGCATTAACTCTCCCGAGGCACTTGTATTTTTGACATTTCTCTAAAACCATGACACTTGTGTAAAAAGTGAAGGAGTTTTTTCTTCCTTGGCCTATTATGGACAATAACCTCTCTCACATTTTCCAAATTCATTTTTTCTTGCTGAGAAACAAAAACCCTGGGAGAGGGAAATGAGCCTTACCTGAGCACAACTGAAGCACAAACAAGATGTAAAATGACCCATTGGAAACACGAAATGATGACGACAACTCTTTGAATGATGGTACACTCAGCTGAATGGTGACATGGACCGACACTTGGAAAATTTTGAAATGAGTGAAAGCAAATCCTAGACCTAATACCTAGTGACCAAATTTTACTTGAAGACTCACTGAAATGACAAAATTTGACTTTGACACCCTAAGACCACTTTGTAAGAGCATGTTTGATCACTGGTGGAAGGCTTCAAAGAATGACACTAACATGTTCCTTTCAAGTTGCGTACTATTACAAGATTTTAAGGGGCTCACTTATTTTCTCTTCTGTGTGGCAGAACCTTCATGCATCGCACTTGACTCTCCACAGGGTCACAGACTTGTTCTCACCAAAGTCACTATACATCACTCTATACATTATTGTAGCCAAGGCATATCATTAAAACCCACTGCATCGAAAGCCAAGCCGTATTTCAGATGGGTCTCCTACACTAAATGGTGTTAGGTCTAATTAGGTCTTCATACCACGGATATCCCCTAGTCGTTGGTGGGTCCAGCACCATCAATAGTCAGTTATTTAATCAATCAGCCCAAAATAGCCCAAACATGCATGGAATTTGAATTTCCCAGTTGGAGTGGAGGAGACAAAGGCTAGTGTAACATTAATTTTATACTAGTTGAATGTACAATTGTTGCATGTAGTTAGAAGATCAATTCATTGGGAATTGCGTCAGGAAATAGGGACTTCCCTATTCTTTGGGAGCTCGAATTAGCTCAGAATTGTGCATGGAAATATGAGGCTGGAGGAGGCAGAAATTGGCTAAGTGTTGGCCAGAAGTTATCATTCAGTAGAGATAACAATTTTCCTTTTGCAGGTGGTGTTCAGAGCTGGAGAATGCAATTGTAATAGTTTCTCTATTCAACTAATTAATGCAAAGATGCTTGAGGGTTTTTTTCCCAATTGGGTTCCCCTAGAAATCACTGTGTACTTGTGGTTTTGATTGTTGCATGTCTATGCATGTTGTTCTAAATTGTGATTTTCATTCTGCATATTAGTAGAGTAGAATTTGCGTCTTCTAATTTCAATTTTATTTCTTGAGCAATTGCAATTTCTATGAAATTTCTACATTTCGGAAATCAAGAGCTTAGGAGTGAAAAACATGAATATTTTGCAGCGAAGATGGAAGAATCGTAGTAAAGAGTTAATAAATAATTACAGGAGAACAACATGTAGTATTAAATATGGCACAAGTATTGATAATCCGATGAACAATTCTTTTCTTTTCCAGGAGTCCCATGTAGGAGCATTTAAGAGCCAATACCATTTTTGACCTCTTGGGTCAAAATTCATTTACTAAGGGAGTTGGTTACCAAATTTATTTACTGAGGGAAGTTGGGTTCCCTAAACCATTTAATTTAGTTATAATTTATAAGGAATTTAATTTGTTAGGAATTTAGAAAAGTGTCACTTAATTTCTATGTAAAGGAGATGAATTGGCTAAATGAGGGATTTGTTAGATAATTTAGGAACAAATTGAGTTTATTGAATTATACAAGAAATCTATGAAGAGAGTTTTCATATCTAATTTGAGATATTAGATTAGACAAGGAGGTTTTTAAAGAGAGTTTAGAGAGGTGTGTGAGGGATTAGAAGGAAACTGTGCATGACAAATAAATTTTATTGTCTTCCTTCCTTTCAAAATTAATATACATATTTATTGAGTTCTCTATGTTTTTAATTCCCGTGTATGCATGAGATCTTGTGTTAATCATCCCAATTGTTTTTCATTTTCAGTTTAACCAGGAAGGTGTAGAGTGGCGAGGTTTGAATTGCAGTGGTAAAAACTCAGTGAAGAAACACTTAACCAATTCATGTTTTTTCTAGCTTTTTGTGAGTCGATGGCGACAGATCTTTTCTTGTCAACCTTTCTTGTCTATTGGAAATCGACCATCAAAGTTAGTGAAGGCTTCACACAGATAAACATTTTCTTGGTGATCTGACAACCATTGAGCAATCACGCCAACTAACAAAGATATTCGCATTAATGTCTCCCATCTATCAACCATTGGGGATTGGGGACAGTGGAAATGTTGGGTGATAACACCTTTTCTCACCAATCCGATGAACACTAGGTGGTTTTGTCAACTAACGCTCCTGAAAAATAGACATTTCCATGGTAATTGCAGTTTTGTAATACCGTCACTGCCCTACCGGGAAAGTGTCGAAGGTTTCAAAGTATTGACGAGCATAAGGCACTCCCTTTAGTTAACAAACCCAACAGATAGAAATTCTCTATGATAACTATCACCAGTCATCATTATGGGCCTAATGTTGAAGTGGTTAAAGTTGGAAAGCGTGGGAAGAAATAGACAATCTCGACGACAAGTAGGCCCGAAAAGCAAGAACTTTCACGGTAATTGAATTTTTTTATGGCCATCACCATTGTACCCTGTTCACCACCTTGAGTTAAGACAAGATCACATAGTTAGCGTTCCTTGCCGCTTAGTTTAATTAATGAATTTTGACTATTGAAATTTTGTTTTTGATATATTGTACTACATACATACACTTTAATATGATTGGTTATTGGAAAAAATGACTTGTACATTTTCCCAAGTTACAATGACTAAACAAATGCACGAAACCATTTTGATTGGACAACCAAAGAAACCCATTCAGGATTCGTATCATTATAAGAAGAGTACAATGTACAAGAATGTTATCACCAAGTGATCCGAATTGGATCCTAAAACACTCTCTAAGTTTTCATGACTGTTTCAATTATGCTAAAAGATTCAAGTCCAAGTAAAATCAAAGCTATCAGAAGGAATCCTCGTGACAGTGAAAGTTTTGGCCAAAGCGGAGCAACGAGGACCCTCGGTCGAGCGCACAGACTATTGGCCCATGGTGGACGCGTGATGGCACAAAACTAGCAAATGGGAGATCAAATCCAGAAATGGGGGTGGTTTCTGATACGCGATTAGCGCTATTGCAATGTGTCCCCCTCAGTGAAGGAAAGCCCCGAAGTTGCCCGGACCTGAAATTGCTATGAAAAACGGAAAAGTAATGTTTTCGGTTTCGTAAAGCGAGATTCCACAAAATGGCAGGTTATCAGAAGGCTTCGAGGCGGTAAGCAGTTTTGGCTGAGTCCCGCCCGATGCCACACATCGAGCGAAACGTGTTCGGCGGATGAGAGAGAAAATTGTCCACATCGAGCAAGTAAACGTCGTGCGATTTGCCCGCGCGATATGAAGGACAACTGTAGGAACTGGGGGGCCTATATCGACGGCAGAGATGCGTCCCGATGATCGATCGGATTTGACCAATCAAAAAGCAAGATTCAACGAGATTTGGAGTCCGACGTGGACGATGAGTTGACAAAGGATTCGTGTTCGTGGGCGATATTGAAGCAAACTGAATAAACGGCCATTAAAATATGATTCAAGGAATCTGACACCCAGTTCGTTGACAAACAGGTGGCCACCTCCCTGCGAGACGTTACCTGGTGATGATGACGCAGAGCAGAGGATTTCGAACGGATAGAGGGTAGGAAACCAGAAGGTCGGGAAGAGGAAACGAACAGTCGAAAGAGAAGACTGGCTTTAAAGCCATGAACTGACAGAAGCAGAGGACGACGAAAAAGAGGCAGAAACCGAGAAGACAAACAGAAAGGCAGTGACAAGAGTTAGTTACACGAAGCTAGCTAAGAGCATAGAGTAGAAGTCGAGCTGACCTGAAGGCAGCATCGAGCCAGACAGAGCCAGAGTAGAGTCCGAGAGTCTGTGCACTCCAGAAGGCTTGAGAGGTTCAAGCAAACTCCTCGACATAGGCCTGTCATACTACTGTGACCCTCAGAGGTCAAGTTCAGTAAGGAGAGTCTGTGTACTCCAGTCCTACTGACTTATATCTGTCTAAGTGAGACTCAATTTGAGTTCACTATTGTAAAACACTACTTGAAAACATAATAGAAAGGCCACCACTGAAGGCTGGACCAGGAGACATAGCCCAGGAGCATTGGGTGAACTCCTTATTAAACTTGTTGTGTTTTCATGTTTGACTGTTATGTTTTTCTCTGATTGCCTCATTGTCTATGTATACTAGCAATCTTATTGATTCGTTGCATAAGTAACATAGGCATATCCATGCACATGAGTCTGTAATACCTTTAATTCTTTATCTTGGATAAATTCCAGATCAAGTGGTATCAGAGCTTTAGGTTTACTAAGGTTAGACAAGCTTGTGCTAGATTTGTTGTTGAATGCTAACTAGATCAAAGCTTAAATTAGGAGAAGAAGAGTTGGTTGAAGCTAACCCAGAAATTGGAAGAGTCTATCCTAAGAAGAAAATGTCAGAAGAAAGTCCCTTGGGATTAGACCCCCAGTTCATGGACAATTTCTTGGCCATGAGATCCATGGTAGAGGAAATGTATAGGGAGTTTAAGAAAGGTAGAGATGCAGATTCATCACACTCCAAAGATAAAGGAGAAGAAGAATCTCTCCTCCATGACCACTCTAAAGGCAAAGGGAAAGAGGAAAGCTTTCTCACACCTCCTAATAGCCCTGAAAATAAGAAGAGGACATCTTTGATTAAACTAGATGTTAAATTTGATTTTCCTATATATGATGGAGAATTAAATGCAGAGAAGCTGGACAATTGGATTAGACAGATTGATATGTATTGCAGGGTGTAGAATATTGACTCAGACAGAAGTAAGATTCAGCTGGCCAGCCTACGCCTTGGAGGCACTGCCTTGGTATGGTGGGAAGGCAGGACGCAAGCTGACATGAAGAAACATGGTAAGATTCTTTCTGTCTGGAGTGAATTTGTTTCTGCAATCAAAAAGCAATTCTATCCACTGGCTTATATGCAACAAGCCATGATGAGCTGGCAAACTCTTTGACAACTCAAAGGGCAAAGTGTACAAGGTTACACCCAAGAATTTAGGAAAAGAGCTTTGATTCTAGGAATTTCTTTAGACTCACCTGAGACTTTGTTGAAGTATATAGGTGGTCTACACAGCTACATGAGGCACACCATCCTCATGTTTAATCCCACTAGTATAGATGAGGTATTTGTTCAGGCTATGCATCTAGAAGCTAGAGGTAAGAATGGGAACCCAGAAGTTGGGGGATCATCCCAACCCACTGCAAGCAAGAATAAGGAGAAAAGAAAATAGAAATGGAAAGAAAGGAAGGCTAATGCTGTACAAAAGACAAAGTCTTCATGCACTCACTGTAAGAAGGGCATGATGATGAACACTGCTGGATTTTGCATCCGGAGCTGAAACCTAAGAAGTTCGAGGGCAAGAAGAAGAAGACTGCTGCAGCTATTCAAAATGACTTTGGGTCAGACTCAGGATATGAAACAACAATCCCAGCCACAGGTATAAGAGGTAGAAATTCTAAAGCATCTACTAGTAATTCTGCACAATCTACTGATAATGAAGAAAATGAGAGGAAAAGACATGAGATTTTTCATATTCGAGTTATTTCCAAACATCAAAATATTGATACTTTGTTTGATAGTGGCTCACAAGTAAATTTAATTTCTGAAGCAATTGTAAGAAGTTGGGATTACTAACTACACCTCACAAGAAGCCATATCCATTAGGTTGGTTATGTGATAAAGCATAGCTACAAGTGACTAGACAATGCAAACTTAAGTTTTCGTTTGGGTCAGCATTTGTAGATGAGGTTCAGTTAGATATAGTTCCTTTGGATATATGTGGAATTGTTTTAGGAAGTCCTTACTTGTATGATAGAAAAGCTATTTTCTATAGAGCTGAGAACAAGTATCTACTCGTTAAAGATGGAATCGAATATATTGTAAGGGCTCATAAGCTCAAAAATAATTATACTCTCATAAACTTAGGGTAGATGAAACGAATTATAAATTCATGCAAACAATTTTTACTGATGGTTGTAAAGGAAAAGAAACCTGATAAAACCAATGTATTTGAGGGATGTGATGCTAAACAGCAAGCTGATTTAGAAAAAGTTGTTTTAGAATATGATATTTTGTTTCAAGAACCTAAATTTCTGCCACCCAAAAAGGAAATAGTGCATGATATTAATTTGCAGCAAGATACCCCATTGCCTAACATCGGAATGTACAGGTTGTCCGCTTTAGAGAATGCAGAAATCAAGAAGCAGGTACAGGAGCTACTCGAGAAGGGGTTCATCAGACCTAACACATCACCATGTGGGTCTCCAATCATCTTGGTGAGAAAGAAAGATAGCTCGTGGAGAATGTGCATTGATTACCGAGCACTGAATAAGATAACAATCAAAAATCGTTATCCCCTTCCTCATATAGATGATCTATTAGATCAATTGAAAGAAGTTATTTATTTTTCCAAGTTAGACTTGCATAGTGGATATCATCAGGTCAGAGTTGCAGAGCAAGATGCATGGAAGACTGCTTTCAAAACAAAGCAGGGATTGTATGAGTGGTTGGTTATGCCTTTTGGCTTAACTAATGCTCCTACTACCTTCATGAGAGTAATGAATGATGTACTCAGACCTTTTCTTGATGATTTTTTTATTGTATATCTGGATGACATTCTTATATTCAGCAAAACGTGGGAAGAACATTTAAAGCATGTTAAGCAGACTCTAGATGATTTGAAAAGAGAAAATTTTTATGTTAAACTCTCAAAATGTGAATTTGCTAAAACATCTTTGAATTATTTGGGTCATATAGTAGGGGGTGGTGAATTGAAGATAGATCCCTCTAAGGTTGCAGTCATTGTGAATTGGCCTAAACCGAAATCTACTATAGAAGTTAAAATCTTCTTAGGAGCAGCACAATATTGGAGAAAGTCTATTTTTAACTTTTCCTTAATTGCATCTCCCTTACATGCTTTAATAGGATTGAAAAAGGTGTTTCAGTGGGGAGGAAAACAGCAGAAAGCCTTCGACACCTTGAAAGAAAAGATTAGTATAGCACCAGTACTAGCACTGCTTGATCTTCAAAGACCATTTGAGATTCAAACGGATGCCAGTGACTATGCCATGGGAGAAGTGTTGATACAACATAGTAAACCCATATGTTATCATTCAGAGACATTTAATTCTGCAGTAGTTAACTATCCCAGATATGATAACGAATTGTATGCATTAGTACAGAGTGTTAAAAAGTGGAAACATTACTTAATGGGAAAAGAGACAGTTATACATACTAATCATCAACCACTTCAATATTTACACTCCCAAACTAAGTTGTAGCAATCAAGACACTATAGATGGATGGGTTTTCTACAACAGTTTCATTGAGTCATCAGATATAAAAAGGGCATACACAATAAAGTTGCAGACATGTTGTCTAGACCAATCTTAAATGCATCTACTATACTTAAGAATAATTTAGTATTGCATGAGAGCTACATTGAACAATATGCTCAAGATATAGATTTTAAAGATGTATGCAACTTTAAGTCTAGGCAAACGAGTAGAAGAATTGGATTATCATGTTAAGGACCGGCTCTTGTCATTTTGGGAAGCTATGCATTCCATAAACTAAAAGAGTAAAGATAATTCGAGAAGCTCACACTTCTCTAGTATCAGATCACTTTGGTGTAAGTAAAACAGTTGCACAACTGCAAAGATTTTGTTATTGGCCGAAAATGAATGAGACAATTTCTAGATATTTAAGAGGGTGTACTATGGTGCTAAAAGCAAGCCCAGCAATAGAAAACTAGGCTTGTACACTCCATTACCAGTGCCTTCTCATACTTGGGAAAGTGTTTCCATGGACTTTGTTGGAGGACTGCCTAAATCTAGGAAAGGTCATGATTATTTATATGTTGTTGTGGATAGGTTCAGCAAAATGTGTATTTTGATACCTTGTAATAAACAGATTACAGCTGAACAAACTGCAAAGTTGTTTTTTCAGCATGTATGGGTTCATTTTGGATTACCCACTTCCATTATATCTAATCAAGATACTCGATTTGTTGGGAAATTTTGGTCGAGTTTGTGGGAACTGATGGACACCAGGTTGAAGAAGAGCACATCTTTTTATCCACAAATAGATGGCCAAACAGAAGTGGTCAACAGGACAATGATCCAGTTGCTCAAAGGCTATTGCAGTAAGCATCCCAAACTTTGGGGTGAACATTTATGTTATGTGCGGCATGCTTACAACCGAGCTAAACATTATTCTACACAGAGATATCTTTTTGAGACCTGTTTTGGTTTCACACCAAGGTCTCCCTTGGATTTTGTCTTTGGTAAAGATATAACAGTTGATGGACACAGGGATGTGGACAAGGCAACCAGGTTCACTGAACAAATCCAAGGGATTCACTAGGCAGTACAAGAATAGCTGGAAAAGAGCCAAGCCAAGTACAAGGCAAGGCATGACAAGCATCGGATGGAGCATAGTTTCCAAGTTGGTGACCAATTCTGGTTGTATATTAGCAAAGACAGAATGCAAGGTGAAGGTAAAAAGCTAAAGCCAATAAGGTATGGACCTTTCAAGATACTTGAGAAAATTGGTGAGAACGTTTTTCACCTTGATCTACCAGCTTACATGCACATCTACTGAGTTGTTAATGCAGATAGCTTGAGACTATTTGAGCCTTCATTAATTGAAGATCCTGAAGAGTAGAGTCAATTACCTTCTATTGATGATCTATTACCTGAATATCTTAATGAATTGCAGGGAGATAGAGTTCTGGACAGGAAGGTAAGAACCATGCGCAGAGGGGATGTTGAGTACCTCAGGATTGGACTCAAAGGTTCAAAGCCAAGCAATGCGAAATGGATAGAAATTAAGCGAGCGAGGAAGCAATACCCTCACTTGATTGATGCTTAAAGAAAACCAACTTTTGGTGGTCCAAAAGCTTTTTCATTGGGAAGGTCGTGATCCGAATTGGATCTTAAAACACTCTCTAAGTTTTCATGACTGTTTCAATTATGCTAAAAGATTCAAGTCCAAGTAAAATCAAAGCTATCAGAAGGAATCCTCGTGACAGTGACAGTTGTGGCCAAAGCGGAGCAACGAGGACCCTCGGTCGAGCGCGCAGATCGTTGGCCCATGGTGGATGCGCGATGGCACAAAACTGGAAAAACGGGAGATCAAATCTAGAAACGGGGGTGGTTTTCGATACGCAATTAGCAGGGCATCCCCCTCAGTGAAGGAAAGCCCCGAAGTTGCCCGGACCTGAAATTGCTATGAAAAATGAAAAAGTAATGTTTTCGGTTCCGTAAAGCGGGATTCCACAAACCGGTAGGATATCAGAAGGCTTCGAGGCGGTAAGCAGTTTTGGCTAAGTCTCGCTTGATGCCACACATAGAGCGACACACGTCCAGCGAATGAGAGAGAAAACTGTTAGAAAAATTATATATGACAGAGCAATGCAAGACATATAATATGCGGAAAAACATAAACACATAAAACCAGAGAGACACAGATATACATGGTTCACCCAGTTTGGGCTACGTCCACGCCGAACATCCAGTCCTTCCTTTTTTATATCCAGCGAAATGATGGGATACAACCTACAGCAGATCCGCTGTAATTCCTGCTTCACTCTTCCTCACTTAGAATACAGATATATATAGATGCAATACAATTCCCTAATATATAGCGAGGGGTTACCTTCTAGGGCAAAAAACCCAAAATTAAACATAACTTCTATTGTCAGATCTTCGCCTAATGAACGGCCCAGATTGAATATGAAATTACAACATTTTACAAGGCAATTTTACATCTATTTTTAGCTTCGGGTGTGCTGCCCCTGAAACCCTCGTCTGGGGACCGCTGGCCCCCAGACCCCCCAGCCGGGGGGGATTAGCCCCCCCAGACCCCCGTGGGGGGTACAAGTCCCCCCCGCACTCCCCCGCGTGGAGGGGTGTACAATCTTCTTGGGGTATACATTTGGATGAAACAAAGACCTCTAAATAATCATGCTCCACACCCAACAATCTCCCACTTGGAGAATGATTGTAGCAACTCCACCGTTGCTTCATTTGCTAGACAATGACTCCTCTTTGGACCTGGATATTTCTCATCTTCATCATCATCCTTGAAGACCAATTGAAACTGAGCATATTCTCAGTTTCTCCCTGGTTACAACTTTTGTTAGCATATCTGCAGGATTCTGGCTAGTTTGTATCTTTTCCAGCCTTAACTCACCATCTTCCAACACTGATCGTATGAAATGGTACTTGAGCCGTATGTGTTTAGTCTTGGAATGAAATGCTAAGTTTTTTGCAAGATGAATGGCACTTTGGCTGTCACTGTATAATGTGCCCCTATCATGCTTCTTACCCAATTCATCCATAAACCTTTGTAACCAAATCATTTCTTTACTAGCCTCTGTAGCAGCAACATACTCCGCTTCTGTTGTTGAAAGTGCAACAACACTTTGGATTTTTTAAACCCAACTGATTGTTGTTCCACCTACAATAAATACATATCATGTAGTGCTCCTCCTGTTATCTCTTCACCTGCCATATCTACATCAACATATCCCTGTAGAGAAATGTTTGAACCACCAAAGCATAATGCTTGATTTGTGGTACCTCTCAAATATCTGAGAATCCATTTCACTGCCATCCAATGTTCTTTTCCTGGATTGTTCATGTACCTGCTTACAACTCCCACTGCATGTGCAATATCAGGCCTTGTGCTGACCATTGCATACATTAAGCTTCCAACTGCTAATGCATATGGAAATTTAGACATATAATCCATGTCTTCTTGGGTCTTTGGGCACATTTCCTTACTAAGTTTGAAATGGATAGCAAAATCTGTACTAATTGGTTTTTCATTGTGCATATTAAATCTTTTCAACACCTTTTGTATGTACTCATTCTGAGACAATTTTAATTTACAATTTTTCCTGTCTCTAGTTATTCTCATACCAAGGATTTGTTTTGCAGCTCCCAAATCCTTCATTGCAAATGAATTTGCCAATTTTATTTTGAGCACATTTATTTCCTGCATGTTAGACCCTACAACAAGCATGTCATCTACATACAATAACAATATAATATAGCTGCCATCATTTTGCTTTTTCAGATAAACACAATGATCAAAGTGACATATAGTATAACCTTGTTCAGACATAAACTTGTCAAATTTTAGATACGACTGCCTTGGAGCCTGTTTTAAGCCATACAATATCTTCTTCAACCTGCACACTATTTTCGTCTTCCCTTTCACCTCATATCCTTGTGGTTGCTGCATATATATCTCTTCCTCAAAATCCCCATGGAGAAAGGTTGTCTTTACATCAAATTGCTCAAGATGCAAATCTTCCGCTGCTACAAGACTTAAAATAGTTCTAATTGAAGTCATCTTAACAACAGGAGAAAATATTTCATCAAAATCAATACCTTTCCTCTGTGCAAACCCCTTCACCACAAGTCTAGCTTTGTACCTCTGTTTTCCTCCATCTTCTTCCTTCAGCCTGTAAACCCATTTATTCTGTAATGTAGTTTTACCTGCAGGCAACCTGTCTAAGTCCCAAGTCTAGTTATGCATTAAGGATTCCATCTCTTCTTCCATGGATAGCTCCCACTTCTTCCTCCTTTCAACCTGCATTACTTCTTCATAACATTCGGGTTCACCAGAATCAGTCAACAATAAATAATATAATGAAGGAGAGTATCGTTCAGGAGGTACACTTATCCTAGTAGATCTTCTAACACCACTTTCAGGTGTTTGGGTGCTTGTTGCTGTTGTGGTGGTTGCTGTTGTTGTGGTTGTTGATTATTATTATTTTCAAGCACCTTTTCTTTTTCCGTGATCTCATCAAGAACTGTGTATTCCTTGTTTTCTTTTTCCTGCAACTAATTCTTATACAAGACCTTTTCATTGAATATTACATCTCTGCTCCTAATGATTTTGTGATTTTCATAATCATATAAGCGATAACCAAAATCATTAACACCATATCCAATAAAGGTACATTTCTTTGATTTTGCCTCAAGCTTTGTTCTATTTTCTTTATTAATATGGACAAAGGCCTCACAACCAAAAGGCTTTAAAAAAGAGTAGTTTACCTTTTTACCTGTCCATGCTTCCTCTGGAATACCACCATCCAAGGAACTTGAAGGCCCTCTGTTTATTAGATAAATAGCAGTATCTACAACATCTGCCCAAAATTGTAAAGGCAATCCTGCATGCAATCTCATGCACCTTGCACGCTCCATGATTGTTCTGTTCATCCTTTCTGACACACCATTTTCTTGTGGTGTTCTTGGAACTGTCTTCTCTCTGCGAATTCCATGCTCTGAACAGTACCTATCAAACTCTTTGCTACAATATTCACCTCCATTGTCTGATCTGAGACACTTCAATTTCTTTGTTGTCTCAATCTCAACCAAAGCTTTCCATTTCTTGAAAGTATCAAATACATCAGATTTATTTTGAATACAATAAATCTAAGTTTTTCTAGTTGCATCATCAATAAAAGTAACATAATAACGAGAGCCACCGAGAGATGATACCTGAGTAGGTCCCCATACATCCGTATGCACAAGCTCTAATTTTTCACTCTTCTTTTCTTTCCCAACTTTGAGAAATCTGACTCTCTTCCGTTTTCCATAAATGCAATTATCACAGAAGTCCAAATCAACATTCTTCAAACCTGACAACAAATTCCTTGAGTGAAGAACCTTCATCCCCTTCTCACTCATATGTCCGAGCCTACGATGCCATAATGTTGCATCTGCTCCTTTGGAAGTTAAAGCATTAACAGAGTTAGAAATACCATTGCATAAATACAACGTACCAACCTTTTCGCCTTTTTCTATTACCAGGGCTCCTTTGGTGACCTTCCAAACTTTATCTGTGAAAGTTGGCACACAACCTTCACCGCCTAACTGCCCTGTTGAAATCAGATTTTTCTTCAGATCTGGAACATGTCTTACCTCCTTTAGTAGCCATTGGTTTCCATTCTGCTATTTTACAAGAACCTTACCCATTCCAACAATTTTACAGGGTTTATCATCACCCAAACGGACTTGTCCAAAATCTCCTGGAACATAGTCATGAAAATATCTCTTATCAGGTGTGGCATGGAATGAGGCCCCTGAATCTACCACCCAGGAATCAATAATATTTTCAAAAGAAAGAATCAAAGCATCTTGTAACACCTCACCTGTCACATTTGCTTCATGATTGTTTTCTTGCTATGCATCTCCTTCTTTTCCCTTCTGAGATCTACAGTCTTTCTTTAGGTGTCCTTTCTTTCCACATTTCCAGCACGTTATCCCTGATCTGGACTTGGATCTGCCTTTCCTTGATTTACTGCGATATCCCGAGCTCTTTCCTCTTTCCATTTTTCTTCCCCCTAGACTCTGCACTCAAAGCATTACCCGATGTCTCACCGAAGCTTTTTTGTCGCATTTCCTCGCTAAGGATAGCACCGACAACATCATCAAACTTTAAAGTACTAGATCTAGAAATAGAGTTACTAATGGCCATTAGTAAACCATTCCAACTTTCTGGCAATGAGCACAAGAATAACAGAGCTCTAACTTCATCATCAAAGTTTACTCCTATAGAACTTAACTGACTTGTAACTGTATTAAAATCATTTAAATGATCTGCAACAGATCCACCTTCCGACATCTTCATATTAAATAATCGTTTCATAAGAAATACCTTGTTTGAGGCCGAGGGTTTTTCATATATTTTCGCCAATGCCTGAATGAAACCCTCTGTCGTTGTTTCCTTCGAAATGTTGAAGGCGACCAATGCTACGAGGCACAACCGTATTGTTCCGAGTGCCTTTCTATCGAGAAGGTTCCATTCTTCATCTGTCATACCCATCGACATCTTTGTTTTTCTGCTCAATGGTAGGTACATATCTTTCTGATACAGATAATGTTCCATCTGCATCTGCCACAGGGAGAAGTTTTGGCCGTTAAATTTCTCGACCCTAAACTTACCATCTTCCGCCATTGCTCCCACTCAAACGAGAAACCCTTCTTTCCTGCGAGTTTTTCAGCCAGATAGACCTTCAACTCTGATACCGGTTGTTAGAAAAATTATATCTGACAGAGCAATGCAAGACATATAATATGCGGAAAAACACAAACACATAAAACCAGAGAGACACAGATATACGTGGTTCACCCAGTTTGGGCTATGTCCACCCCGAACAGCCAGTCCTTCCTTTTTATTATCCAGCGAAATGATGGGATACAACCTACAGTAGATCCGCTGTAATTCCTTCTTCACTCTTCCTCACTCAGAATACAGATATATATAGACGCAATACAATTCCCTCATATATAGCGAGGGGTTGCCTTCTAGGGCAAAAAACCCTAAATTAAACATAACTTCTACCGTCAGATCTCTGCCTAATGAACGGCCCAGATTGACTACGAAATTACAACATTTTACAAGGCTTTACATCTATTTTTAGCTTCAGGGGTGCTGCCCCCCAAACCCTTGCTGGGGGAACGCTGGCCCCCGCACCCCCCCGCGTGGAGGGGTGTACAATCTTCTTGGGGTATACATCCAGCTGAAACAAAGACCTCTAAATAATCATGCTCCACACCCAATAAAAACTGCCTGCATCGCGCGGGTAAATGTCGTGCGATTTGCCCGCGCGATATGAAGGACAACCATAGGATCTGGGGGGTTGAGATCGACATCGAAGATGCCTCCCGATGATCGACCGGATTTGACCAATCCAAAAGCAAGATTCAACGAGATTTGGAGTCCGACGTGGACGATGAGTTGACAGACGATTCGTGTTCGTGGGCAATCTTGACGCAAACTGAATAAATGGCCATTCAAATATGATTCAAAGAATCTGACAACCAGTTCATTGACAAATAGGTTGCCACCTCCCTGCGAGACGTTACCCGGTGATGATGACGCAGAGCAGAGGATTTCGAACGGATAGAGGGCAGGAAACCAGAAGGCCGAGAAGAGGAAACGAACAGTTGAAAGAGCAGACTGGCTTTAAAGCCATGAACTGACAAAAGCAGAGGACAACGAAAAAGGGGCAGAAACCGAGAAGACAAACAGAAAGGCAGTGAAAAGAGTTAGTTACATGAAGCTAGCTAACAGAGAGTAGAAGCCGAGCTGACCTGAAGGCAGCATCGAGCCAGACAGAGCCAGAGTAGAGTCCGAGAGTCTGTGCACTCCAGAAGGCTTGAGAGGTTCAAGCAAACTCCTCGACATAGACCTGTTATACTACTGTGACCCTCAGAGGTCAAGTTCAGTAAGGAGAGTCTGTGTACTCCAGTCCTACTAACTTATATTTGTCTAAGTGAGACTCAATTTGAGTTCACTGTTGTAAAACACTGCTTGAAAACATAATAGAGAGGCCACCACTGAAGGTTGGACCAGGAGACGTAGCCTAGGAGCATTGGGTGAACTCCTTATTAAACTTGTTGTGTTTTCATGTTTGACTATTATGTTTTTCTCTGATTGCCTCATTGTCTATGTATACTAGCAATCTTATCGATCCGTTGCATAAGTAACATAGGCACATCCATGCACATGAGTCTGTAATACCTTTAATTCTTTATCTTGGATAAATTCCAGATCACCAAGAATGCAGAATATCGCTTTAAAATAAAAAATAAAAATAAAAAACAAAGAAGTCATCTTTTATATTTTAAAAAGATTTCAGGTTATGTTTTTTTCACTTAAGAATACACTATCATTATAAGAAGAGTACAATGTACAAGAATTCTATCACCAAGAATGCAAAATATCGCTTTAAAATAAAAAACAAAGAAGTCATCTTTTATATTTTAAAAATATTTCAGGTTATGTTTTTTTCACTTAACAATACATTATTACCACAAGTGAAGTTAACCAATAATTGGTACAATAGATACCTTTAGCAACATATAATAATAAATTTAGTAATTTCAAAATTGTTTTCACCAATATCCCAAGAAAGACCAAAACTACTTCAACTACTACAATATATTATGTCTATAAATTGATAACACAATAATTGTTTGGACATTGAAACCAACCATGGAGATAAGTCTTGCAAACAAGATGGAAAATTGAATATTTTCCAGGCCTTTTAAACCACACAAAAATAATTATATTGAACATGATTTTTTTTTAAACTTTCTTTATTTTTAAAATTAATTTAAAATAATTTTTAAATATATATATATATATATAGATATAGATATATGGTTTAATTATTTTAATTTACTTTAAATATTTTCTAAGAATATTATAAAACTATATATAAAATTTAAATTTAAAAACTTCTAAACATTAAAATGAAAATAAAGACATAAAACTTAAATCTGTTCAAACTAGAGTCTCTAAGATTTTCTAGATAAAATGTACTTAAAAACAATAGCGAAATCCAGAAACTACAATTTATTAAACATAAGTGCATAAGTGGAATTTGAGATATTTTAAAATAAATAATTGATCATTCGAATTTTGGAGTCATATGCAGAGGTTTTCTATATTTACACAGTCTCAAATGTGTTTCTACATGAGCAAATTTGAGTATTTTTAGATCTACAACCAATTAATATCTCTTCAAAAGCTTTTAATTGGTTTTTCTAGGGTTTTTAATTTCGACATTGGCACTGTTCTAAATCTAGCTAGTTAATGAAAATTTCAGAGAGTTGAGTTCTGAGGCATGGGTTGATCTAAACGTAATTGTTTTTAGAGCATTTTCAGAGTGGAATTTTGAAGCATTCAACTCATACTGTGTTGCTCAGAATGGAGTCACTGAACTCCTTGCGTATGACTTCTTTGATTCATTGAACACTCTTATTATTTATTTTATTTCATAAAGTAATATTTTTATATTTCTAAGTGTGGTTTATTTTGAAATAAAGTTTTCAGAATTTTTATTTTTTAAAATATAAAAAATTATAAATAGTTTTGATATGAGAATATTCTTAATAACATATATGATTTAAAGAGTGAAATAAAAGTTCTCAAAATTTTTAAAATTCACTCTTAATAGATTGTTATCAATTTCTAAACTTCACCCTTAGCTTTATTTTGATTACAATCTTGACTATCTGCATGTGTTATTTAATTTGGATAACTATGCATATTTTGATAAAAATTCAAAATTTAACTAAGTTTGGAAACTATATTTTAAATAAAAAAAAGCACACATTTTGAATGAAATGAATATACACATCTTGGATTCATGAGCAGTAGAAAGAGTCCATTCAAATCTGGCCACATCACTAGAAAAAGTCAATTCAAATCTAGTTGAAGACCATATTTAAATTAATAGCGTTTTGCCTTAATGTTGAAGCTTAAAGCTTATTCTCCTCGAGAGGTCAACTGATAAGTTGAGCTTTTGTTAAATGCTGGAAATATATCTCACCAGTTGACTCTATTTGTAATTTAGCAGGTTTTATCCCAGGAAATTTTTATTTAAATTAATATTTAAACTTTTGCCAACAAAATTATATAGGACTCCATTTTGACTCCATTTTCTCTATTTATAACAACATTAAGTGATAGTATTTTTAATTTATGTGAGTGTTGTTAAAATGGCGAGTACAAGAGATTGTTTCTTTAGTGTTTTTGTTGAGATTTAACTATTTTTGAAGCATCACTTGGTTAGTCAAAATTGCTATTATAGATGGTAGAAATTTAATTTTAAATGATATTTCTATGTTTTTAATGTGAGTATTAAAAAAGTAATTTATTTAAATTTCATTCATATATATTAAATCATTAACCATTAATATAAACTACTTAAATCCATTTAACAACTTCAAATAATTTTACAGAATTAATACTAAATATTTCTTAGTTGTAAATTATAAAACAAATAAATAAAGATAGTCATATTTAACCTGATTCATTGATAAATTTCAAATAAAATTTAGTGGTCATATGATTCACAACCCTGATATTCCCTATTTAATGTGATTGTGAATTTCCCATTAACTATTAATATAAACTACTTAAATCCATTTAACAACTTCAATAATTTTACAGAATTAATACTAAATATTTCCTGGTTGTAAATTATGGAACAAATAAATAAACATAGTCGTATTTAACCTGATTCACTGATCAATTTCAAATAAAATTTAGTTTTGTGACTTGTCTTCGCACATTAAAATGTGAGTGGTCACATGATTCACAACCCTGACATTCCCTATTTAATGTGATTGTGAATTTCCCTGATTATCACATCACAATTCGCAATAATGTTTTTACAGGTTTTATGTTTATAGAAATCCAAAAATCCTCCACCTCTTATATCACATTTGGTGGACACAAAATGTAGTTTCGATGATATCGTGTCGATAAAGATTATGTTTGTAAAGATGTCATTTCGCCATCATTAAAACATTTAATGACTAGAAAGATTTCAACATCTTAAATCACTGATGAAATACTCGCACACGGAATTATTGATGAAAATCATTACATTCAAACACACAAGAACACTTCAACGAAAACCATTTTATCTGTCGAGCGATGCCATCAGTACGTCATTAATAAGTGAATAAGCTCAACCATCTTGGCTAATGCATCATTGTTTCATAAATATACTATTATTTAACCTAAAGACATTTTACAATAACTTCATCGTACCCTTAAACTAGATATTACATAAAAATATCATAGGGCATTTAACAAAGAAAAAGCTGAACATGTGCTTTACAAAATCGATAAGAAAGTGTTGCATAAGTCTAATTTTGACATGAACAGAGGATGGGAGTAGTAGTTCCACATTGATAAAGAAAAATGTGGCATCATCACTGTTTTCTTTAACAAAAGGTAACGTATTTCTTCATCCACAAGAAACATGGAAATCCTTTTTTAACATCAACACTCCCTCATTTAACAAAGAAAATATAGCATTTACTATTTGTAGTTTTTCTTCGAGTCTAATAATAGTATGAACACCTCCCGATTTCCTTGTTTGTCATTATATGCGTTTAAATAATTTATATTTCACATGATGAAAGGTGTGAGAGTAATTCTACGCTGTCAAAGACAAAGTGTTTATCAATTGATTGTTTGAAATGACAAAAGCCAAATGATTCCCACGTCTCACGAAGAAACAAATGGAGTTTCCGTGTCATTACCAGCAAAACTTTAAAGTCAAGTCAATTATAGTAAAATATTTACGAGTGGAGCTCAAGTTTAAAGTGAAGTTAATTATGGTAAAATATTTGCAAGTGGAGTGTATATATATATATAAAAGGTCGGATAGCTACTGTTCCATGTTATTTAGTTTAATTATTAAATTTTAAAATGTATGAATCCAATGCCATATTTCAACTGCTGTTTAATATGAATATAGTTCAATTAAAGTAAAAACAATAACTAAATAAATTTTTTATTAATAGTTTATCAAGAACATAGTTTTATTTGTCTTCATATTTATTATTGAATTTCTAAGTTTTCTATCACATTAGCCACTAGGTGTCTATTATTTGTGTTTGGTACACTTGGAACTCTCAAATTAAAATCATGATTAACTCAATTCTATTACATTTCCAAAAATGTAAGGTATCAATACAACTTTATTTTCCATACACAACTCTAGTATAATTGTTTAACATTGAATATATGTTTTTAAGATTGAATATAAGTTATAAGTTTATTTCAAATTTAATGATCAATATAAATTTTATTTAAAATATAAATTGAGACTACACAATTGAAACATAGTAATCTCAAAATTTCATTTTATTTAAATTTTTCTGTGTTATATTTAAGAATCTTGTAGTTTTATAAAATGTAAAACATTATTTTTAAGTTTCAAGAATTAATTAAAAAAATAAATCACGACCATTAAAACATTGTAAAATATTTAACAAATATTTTAATTCCATTTTGCAAATATAAATTAGTTAATTAAAATGAAACATCACCTAAGAAATAAGAAATTTGACGAGAACACTTACTAAAGTGTTATGTATTCATTGTTTTTTTTTTTCTATATCATAATAATTTATTATATAAATTATTTTTGCTAATTTAGTTTATAATAAAAACTATATAAAGTAACCTAACATAAATTTATAATAGCAGAATTGTGATCTGCAAATTGTGAATTAGGATTTGTTATGGAGAATCTTTACCTTTAACTACTCTATCCATCAATCAAATATCAAATATTTATTTTTTATTTTATTTAAAAACAATATTATTCTATACCTAATGTTTCACCTTACACATCACTTTAAATTAAATTAATTAAAAGAGAGTAAATGAACATATACTAAAAAAAGATGAGTGCAACACACTCTAATATTTCATTGTCTTCCATGTCAATGATTATAGTGGGCCTATGCACACAAGTTGTTTTGGGCATGGTTCAAAGGACTTTTTCAACAATCTTTTGATCTGTAATGGTTTCACCAATGAGTTTGATTTGAATGAATATTCCCATGACTCTTTTCGTGAACTGGTACACATTCTCTGCCTATTTGGTCCACATTCTCTGCCTATTTATAGCTTAAGAATAACCATGATCAAGAATTTCGATACCTCTTGTTTTAAATTATATATATTTGACTCATATATTAATTTTTTTATACTTAATAATAACGATAATGATTTAAACGTAAAATTATAATTTAGTTTTTTTCATGTTTGGTAATATTAAATGTATCCTAAAATATTTTTATACTTATCATAAAATGTTTATAGAACCATTTAATTTATATAACTGCTCTAATTTTATTTCTTTTAAAAAACATATTAATAATTTAAAACACAAAACACGTTTAAAAAAATTCAAAAATATAAAATTGCATATCTAAACCTTAAAACCATATTTAAAAGATTAAAAAAACATTAAATTATATCAACAAAAACCATAAACCTATAAATATTGATAACTTTTTGTTATTGAAAAAAAAAAATTAAAAAATTATTTTTAAAATTTTACATCAAACATAAAATTGAAAATCGACAATGTGGGATCTCTACGGGCAGTTTGGAAACCCAGCACTGGACACGCCGTTAGAATTTCAATATTTTGGGAAATTTTAATTTTTCGTTTTAGATTCTATACAAATTCATAGTGTTTTATTTATTATTTTTTAATAATAAAAAATATTAATAAAAGATTAAAAATAAATAATTAAAATAATACATCTAAATTAATTCGATATATTAATTTATAAAGAATATAAAAATTTAAGTTATATTTGCAATATATTTAATGTAAAACAACCTTAGAATTTATAAAATTAAAATAATGATCAATCATGGTACGTTACTAATCATGATTAAGTAACACATCACATCAAAATTAATAAAAATAAGTACAAACGTGTTACTGATAAGATTAGCTAAAGTAGTGATACAGTGATGCAAAAGCAACGAAGCTGTCATTTGCAAGGTGAAGAAAGCAAACGTTGAGCAAACAGAGGATGCCACATGTTCGCAGTCGTGGGATTTTTTGGGATTTTCTCCACAAAACAGATTTGGAAAGCCTTATTTCCAACCATATTACATAGTAAATGCGGCTTGACATGGGGCGGATATAACACGATATAACACGTCGTCATGTCAAGCCGCATTTACTATGCAATGGGGTTGGAAATAGGCTTTCCAAGAGATCTGACTTGTTACTATAACTACAAAATTAATACGACATTTGATGTAAACTCATCATTACATAATAAGAGTGAATCTCACTCCATCAATCAAAATTCGAATAAATAAAATTAAAAAATTTAAAATAATTATTTAATTTCATTTGTAATGTTAACTTTATAAATTGTTATTCAATTTTTGGTCAAAGTTCCATTAATAGAAGGTCAATGCATTTCTGAATGCGTTATACCCTGCCGCAAGATTCGTGAAAATATGGAGCAGTTTCCAATTTTTGTATAAGGTAAGGTATCATCTTGAATATATGCATGAATGTTCGAGGATTTTTATTAATTAGTCGAAGGCTCCCCTATTTCAATCTGGGTGGAAGATTGGGGTAGAAGATCTGACGTTGACTTCTTTTAATAAAAAAAAATTGGATGGATGAGATTAAATGTGGGGAGAATATGCTTCCTCTGAGAAGCATATCTACGGACATGCAACCAGGGAACATGAAGTGCCCTGTGGAAAATATGATATGTTATTTTCTTTTTTTTAATTGCATCTGAGCGATTGGGTGTTCTTCACATGGCGTAACCATATAAACATGTGTTAATCAATTAATTGCTTGCCCATCATGAATCGTTTGCATTGGAAGAGCTATAATGCCACATGTTAGGTGGCAAGGCAAATCATTTATGTTCAGTTTTCTATCGGTTCTATTCCATTGCTCGGCCTTCATATCCTTGGCACAACCATATTTTCTTTCCTGTTCTCTTCATCATTAGTTCTATACATTTATGAGGGCTTCGCATACTGCTTGTTTATTTTGTTCTATCTATTTGATTATTGTTTCACATAGGGACAGTTTTAAGGATAGAAATTTATCTTAAATTTTAGAAATTTTGGCAAATTTCACTAGTTCATAATATGAAATCTATAAAATGTTTGGAGATATCTTTGTAAAAATATTCAAATTTATAATATTTTTATATAGTCTATATATAATGTTTTGGTGATTTTTAAGGTAAAATAATTTCATTCTATAAAATTTGGATGAATCATTTTTACAAAAAAAAATGGAAATTAGCGAATTCTTTTTTTGAAAAAAGTACAGAAACTTAGCCCATGAGCAAATATTAAACCCTAAAATTTTCCATGCCAATGTTTGTCATAGATATTAGTATAGCCCTGTTGTTTTCATCATGGATATTAGTATAGCCTTGTTGTTTACTGTGCGCTGGTTGGTTCAACAATGAGGGTTGTCAGGTTATTGTTTAATGTCGAGCTTACTTCAACTATCCAGTTTGCGTTTGCATTGAATCGAATCAGAATTTTTCACTCCCACTATTAGATTATCTTTTCTCACATGGTTTATCATGGTTATTGATATAACTCCATTGTTTTTAACATTATTACTACGACGTTGTATAGATTAATGGTCAACTTGTTCTAGATCAACGCATTGTAATGCACTATTAAAATGCAAGTGTTCATGAAGCATTAACAGCGCTTCTAAGTTGTGTGGAAATCAGTCTAGGGGCGTATGGCGTCCAGGCATTTTGCATAGTTATCTCATATGCACAGAGCTCAAGGTGGAACTATGGCCCTTGGATCTGTAGCATGGAAAAAAAGTTCAGTGTCTAGAATTAATCACCATTATCACAACCTAAGATAAAAGAAAATCAGTAAATTTATGCACCATGTTTTCGTCTAATGATTGGTTCCCAAATTTCCAAGTTCAAAATACATTGGGGATAGACTCGTTTATAGGGAAAATTAAAATTGAATTAAATATGATAAATCCCGACCGCAACAAGGCACCATCTACCTTAACCACATATTCTGGTTTATTAGAGATTGTCTTACATTTACAAACAGAATGCCACACCCAGACATGCATGTGTTTTAATTTTTTATTATGACGTGTACGTCAAACACCTATATCGGGAAAAAGACTCCCTCCCTGGGGGCATTGTTATACGCGTTGCTCGCAGCGTCGTTTCAGAGGTTTCAAGCAAAAGTCTTTGCGGGGACCCCGTCACATTCTTATTGTTTTGAAGAGTATTCGGGTACAGTAAACGCTCACCCATACTTGCACAATTAAGGTGTAATTTCCATATTGACCATGATTGAAAACTACATTACTATTGTATTTTTTTGAAATATATATGTGCTTTAATGTTTAAATTTAATTTAATTTGTATATAAATATTAAAATTAGTGGGTCGTGATAACATGCCTTGAATTTAAGGGAAAATGGACTAAATATCGTCACTGCATATTTCTCCTTTGTCATTCTGGCCACTCCAATAATAATGACATGAACAATGACTTGAAAGAAAATTTTAATAGAAGATGTCGTGAAAATGAGTTTTGTGAATTTCATCATGGTTCTTGAATATCCATCCACTGAAGTGTTGGAACTTCTTTTGAAACAGTTGGTATTAGGTGTCTATTATAAATATTCTGATAAATATTTTTAATAATAAAATAGTAATATTGTTAATTATTACAACCAATGTTTTATTCAAAATAATAATAATAATAATAATTGTATATTTTTAAAACATGTTTTGATCAATCAATTTCTATAAATTTAAATAAACATATGGAGACCCTGTTTGGTTCACTGGTTTAATAGTTTCGCTATTCATGTAAATATTGGTTCATTGGAGACCCTGTTTGGTTCACTGGTTTAATAGTTTCGCTATTCATGTAAATATTGGTTCATTGGTTTAACTGTTCTGCTATTCATGGAAATATTAAATAGCCATAGAGTCACTTCAAGAATTATAATTTGGCATTCAAAAACATTAATAATTTTGTTTAAATGGAGTTATACATATTTTATAATTGGAAAAACAATTTTAAGTAAATAATTTGTCTAAAATAATTAAAGATAGATTGATAAATGATTAAAAAATTGAATAAAGATATGATGCAGACCATGTTTAGTTTGTTCCTTGAACAATTCCAATGCTCATGGAAATATTACTTACAAAAGTTTATTTTTGAAAAGGTCAATAATTTTGTTTCAATATAATTGTACATATTTTATTATTGGAAAAACATTTTTAAACCAAAAAATATATATATTTTAGAATTTTAAATAAATAATCTATCTAAAATAATTAGAGATCGATAAACATAGGTATATAAATGATAAAAAATAATATTTTCTATCTTATCTTAGATGAAAATTAGTGAGGGTAGGCCAAATAGATTAGTCTAGTCATGATGCTTTGGCATCATCCAATCTCTTCCGCTAACTACAACCAGTTCTATATTTGAAAACATAAAACTAAAAATGTAATTTAATTGTCTAACGAAACTGTAAGCTTTTGGCTTCATCCAATCTCTTAAACTTGCTCTAACAATAGCAAGTTCTTTATTTATAAAAAGTAAAGTCGTACTATAACTGAAGCTAATTGAAAAATTATCGAAGGAGCTCATGCAATGTATATATCAATTATCATTAATATTATGGAGATTAATATTATGGAGTGAATGCAGTGGATATATTGCAATTATCATATATATTGCAATGGAGCTAATGTAGTGGATATATCAACTATATCAACTATGTAATTGTAAATTATCAATTTATATTAATTATTATAATAATTTTTAATTAATTATAATATTATTATAATTATAAAAATTATTTTTATTATAATTATCATAATTATTTTTAATTATAAATTATAGATTAATTTAATTAGTTTAACCCAATTAATTTAAAGGTAAGTTTTTTTATGGAGTTTGATTTTCTTCAATTGCTAATTAACATCCAAAAACAATGCCAAGTTTTTAAAATGCAATATATAAATTTATTACAAAAAATAAATGAATCAAACCGAAGAATAAAACATGGTCAACCATTGTTAATCTTGGTCAATCATGGTCAAATGTCGCATTTTGACAAAGATTGTCTCGGTATGAAAATTAATCATGGTCATTCATGGTCAACCATGGTCCAACATTGCATGGTGACAAATATTGTTTTGATATGTAAATCAACCATGGTCTTGAATGCCACATTATGACAAAAAATTTCTCCATATAAAAATCATGGACAATCATGGATAGTGTAGTGTTGTTTTTATCAACCTTAATTGACTCAGACTGCAACATTAATTGTCAACCCAGGGTAGGTCTTATTGTTTCAATAGAGTTCGCACTGTCTGTGCCGATACACTCCAGCGAAGCATAAGAAAGTGCAGAAAAGTTGTAAAAGATGTCGTTGATCTAAATTGCTGAATCAAACCATGCGTGTAGATACAAAAACAGTCTATAGAATTAAATCACAATTCACATCTATTGAAGTAAAAGCGTGCCACACAGGAACTAACATCTATTCCAGCTGGTTACTATTACTCTGTTGTTTAACTCTGTGTAACAACATCAGATAAATAGAAATAGCAGCGAATGCAATCCACGATTTGTACAGCAACAACGAGAAACCATAAATCAATGAACTAAACTGAAATGTACACTACCTAATCACTGCAATCCCTGCCAAAGAGGAGGGCCCTTCCTCCTCAGTAGGACGCATGAAGAACACAAAAAGTGATTAATGAATCAGTTGGAAAGTAATAACATCACCGTGCCAATTGATATTGAATAAGTTCAGGATTACAGAAACAGAGTAACGGTACTCTTCTATATGTCATCTGCTAATACATAAAAAGTTGAGTCATTTATAATTATTACAACCCAAAAATTAGAAAGCAGACCAGTCATGAGAATCTCTCAATTCTCATGTTGATCAAAAATAAAGAAGTTACAACTTATTACTAAATAAATATACATTGGTTGCAACTGCTTGAGTCTTGTTGCTTCAAAAATAAACAATCCAATTGCCGACAGCTGTTATGTGGAATAGTACCCACATTTCTAGCTTCGGTGCAACAACATTGAGCAAATGGTGGTTCGGGACGACGCGACATAACTGACAATAGCATTGTTGATGTGACGACAAATCCACTCGAGGTGTAACAACATCCGATGTGTAACTAAAATCTGTAACAGCAACAACCTGTAACAACACCTAGCATATAGCAGCGGTCTGTAACAACGCTCAGGGTGTAATCGCGAACTGTTCCACCCTTTCCTGCAATTAATCCTTGATGCCTGTCTACTTCATAGCTTCATTCGCGCGAGCCAATACCTGAAAAAGATGAACTTCCCAAAATACTCCTTCAATGCTCTCCCAGTTAGCCACAAAAAGGAATAAAGCCTCGTATTATTCGGTAAAATACAACAAAGTAACATGACAGTAAAATGGATTAAAAAGGTAAGAAAATAGAGAGTTTGGTCATATAAGGGCACAGGCTTGGAGGACAGAAAGGTCAAAACAAGGGAAAGAATGTGCAGAAAATAGGTAAAAAACCACACCCAACATCTCCCCCCAACTGAAGCAACTGCATGTCCCCATGCGGAATCTCAGTTCCTTCTACTATGCCCCCAGTGGAAATCTGTGAAATTGTAGGCACCAGCAGTATCATTGCCCGGAGCTCTAAATCCTTGATCGGCCATTAACTCACGTGGCCAAGATTCCTCTTCATAATCACATAACCGATAATCGGGTTAATACTCCTCCAATGGAAACCAGATCAAAGGGAATTTGAACCTGAGGCCAATCTAGAATGCCCCTAGTGTCAGCACAATCTGAGCATATTCCGGCACCCATGTAACAGCAGCCACAAAGTTCTTGTACTCAAAGGGGTCTCCTTCCTGCAATTTTGCACTACAGGCCTCAGTGCGCTTAAGACATCCGACTAGCGCTTGGCTCCTCATGTTTGCAAACAAGTTGAGGCAGATCCTCATGATTCTCCTTCTGTAAATGGCCGATTGATCTTTAATTTCTGGATTGCTCAGGAACCATCTGAACTCTTGCCGGAGTTCGTAATCCATTCCTGGTTCAGCTCTGACCCACAATGTTGTCTTTTCCTCATTGGTCTCTATTGTTTTCTTGGCCAGTTGCCACTCAATCTGATTCCTCATAAATGAGAGGAATGCCCGCAACTGCAAGTCTCCCATGAAAGAAATGACACTCGCCACCATCCTCGTGCTCACATGTTCGCACATCATATTGTGCAAGAATAGCTCACACAACAAATTCTGATCATCAAAATCATAGGAATAGAAAATTTCCAAGAAAGTGCGGGTTAAAGAACCCATATAGGACCTGTTCTCACAAACTGCCCTTAATTGGAATAAGTAGTAACGTTCCCACAGGAACACAGGGTATGACGGGGATGGCCGCCTGCATGCTAGTAGGTTTAGAGCAAGGTCATGGAGTTTGGTCTTATCAAACGTCAGGTCGAAGACCTCCCGATGCAGTTGATGCAGCTATTCATCCTTTTTCTTCATAATTTCTTTATGCCCTCGTGCCTCCTCTTCTCTTTCCCATTCTTCTTTTAACCATTTTTCTCTCAGGGAATCCATCATTCTCTTGTGCGTCTTGAGTGGAATCACTCCCTCTTGCAGAGAGAGTGCCAACTGATTACAGTTTTGCAGCTCTGCCAATATCAACAAATTCTCGGAATACCATCCTTCAACAGGACCCGGCATTCCCCCACATGCATCATCAATTAAAGGTCTAGCAGCCTCCTGAGGGCGAAATTGTCCCACCTCGGCTGTTGGTTCTTGTGTAACAATAGCTTTGTCAGTGGGTTTTATCACAGTTTCTTTATTTTCCTGGTCAACTTCCATTTTTACTACTGGTTCTTGTGTGGCAATAGTAATATCTGTAGGCTTCTGTTCATCGTTTTCCTTCAGACCAGCTTCGGTCTCTGCTACTGGTTCTTGTGTAACAACAGCAATGACCATCGGCTCATGGATATTATCTTTCTCTTCCTCCTCTTGGATGATTTCCTCCTCCACTGTTGTTCCTGGTGAAACAACAGTGTCAGCCAAGGGTTCCTGTGTATCCATTGCTTGATCACTCCCCGTGGATTGTGATGTCTCGGTTGCTGGTTCTTGTGTATCAACAACGTCCTCAACATGTTCTGGTGTAACAACTTCCCAGTTTTCAGTTTGAATCCCCCTTGAGGTAGTGTCTGCTGCACAGACTTTGAATCCGTTTTCCACCAACTTCTCAGCACAGGCTACACATAGAGTGCCCGGGATTTCTCCCCTTCTCGCCCTATCCAAGGTCTCTGCCAAAGTATCCAGCCCCGGGGCTCTTGGCTCTGCCTTTCCTACTGTTAGTTGTTCCCTCAATTATTTAATTTCTTTTTCTAAAATGTCAATTTTCGACAGCAAAGACTGGGTTTCGCTCTTACCAAGTAAAGAAAGTTTTTCTGGCTGAGCTTTCTCCTCGTCCTTATGCTCGACCGCTTCTTTGTCCTTTCTCGACATGGATGGGGAATTTGGGCGCCCGCTAACCCTTATTCTCTGCTTCGACCTTCTATCGCCAATCGGTTTATCAACCAAATTCTTACTGACCCTCATTGTCGAGGACTGGGGTTGCTCCTTTGTCACTTATGGAGTTTCCCCAGCTGTCTCTATTTGCCTTTTGCGAGTGGTCCTGGGCCTTTTCCGCATGAATTCTTCCCAATTCTTGCCCTGTCGGCTCAAGGCATCCAACAAAATGGGTTTAATGAGGCCATGGTTCGTAACACATGTTTCTGGATGTGCAGCCGTTTTCACAGCCGCAACCATGTGCCTAATATTGCCCAACAAGAAATAAGGAAGGTTGATCAACTATTGATGGCGGAGATGGTTCAACAATGGGAAATGGTAATTAAACACAATTGTTGCCCTTCCCTCACAAGTAATGTACTTAATGAGGAAGAGAGCAACATCCGCCCACGGCTGTGGTAGTGATAGCCTATCAATTCCCCTACCTTTCTTAACCAACAAATGGCTTTCCTAAAGAAAATCCCCTTTCAGTGAGGGTTCATTAACCTTCCTAGCCATCTCTTCCCTTCTGCTGGCAATCCTGTTACTCTGGCGATAACTTCTTCCGTGACCTCTAATTTCAATCCTCTTACTTCTGTCTGGTTTCTTTCCAGGTTCTTTGCAAATTCCATGGCCACACCATTGTTCGAACCTTCCAATCTCTGGAAGAATTCGAACCAGCCTGCATCTTTGAAAACCTGGCATGCTTCAGGGCAACCTTCCAGGGCTTCTGTGGACCCTGGCTCG